>BSBM01000073.1:26172500-26852500 GCA_027924585.1 Larix kaempferi | reverse complement strand
CGACGAAGACGATGGTGATGATGACGACAAGGATGATGATGATGATAATGATGATTATGATGATGATCATCGTTGTTGTCGTCATCACCATCATATTCCTGGTTTTCATCATCATCATCATATTCGTCCTTGAAGGGACTTATGTATAGGATCTCACTATAAACAATGCAACCAATACAAATTATGACAAATTCCTAGTTAAATTAAATTAAATTACATTAAATTAAAAACATAGAGTTGTTTAACTAAAATTAATTTAAAATGCAACAAAATATAAAATATGCAAATAAAAAAAACTCAAAATAAACTAAACAAAAAATAAATATGCAAATAAAAAAACAAAACAAAACACAAAATATAAAATATGCAAATAAAAAAACAAAAAACATAGAAGGAAAAGACTCCCGCGCGCTAGCTCATTAGCAGCATCCAGAGCAAAACAACAAAGAACAAGTTCACTCACATGCACTAGTTCATTAGCAACATCCATAGCACTGGTAATTTGATGAGCTGAGTGGTGGTAAATTGAGGACCAGGGGATACTAGTCTAGAGGATACCGACATTCCTAGGGGAGGAAATACGGCGGTAGTCCATAGGATAACAAAGGGCCCAATGAATTCGGTAATCCCATTAACCCTAGTAGTGTAGGAATTTGGGAAAAATCCAACGGTTTTGACTGTTTCCACACTAAATACAGACATTTCACTGTTTACTTCATTTTTTCTGAGGGTTTATATGAAATATAGGCCGTATTTGAGGGGAAAAATTACCCATGACGAGAATTTTTCCCGTCAAATGCCAGCTCTGAACCCATCCATCGCCCGTTTGATAGAGAACGAGCCTAAACCCTACCATCACGACCAAACAAATTCAGGATTTCCGTGTTGCAGAACACCGTAGCAATGGTAAGAAAATGGTCTTGGGTAGTGTAAGACGATTAAGGGTTGTGATAAGACGATTCAGGATCCAACATCACCCTATCAATGTCCATGTGCAAAACCACTCAAAACTACCTAAAATTGGTCTAAATTTGGTGACATTTCACCATGTTATCCTATTTAAAAAAAAATAGGCATGAAGGGAGGGAAAAATTCGCTAATTTTTGTGAGTTTTCTTGCATGTAGAGAGTGGAAATGATGTCTAGAATCCTCCCCCTCCACCAAGGTTGATTCTTATCATTTAAACCCTCTCCCCATAGCTAAAATCACTAACAAAATGTTCCAAATTTGTCCAAATCTTTCACAATTTTAAACATGCACGGTAGGGAGTGGGAGTCATACCCAATGCGATTCCAACTCATTTCATGCTTGAAATTACATAAAATGGTGTGTTTTTTGCAAAATTGACCAAATCTAGCCCAATTTTGGACAATTTTATGCATGGGCCCACTTTCCCTCCATGTATGAAATTGCATGAAATTTGGAAAAAATGGGCAAAAGATGGCCAAATTTGGTGTAAGTTAAAACGTTTTAAGCTATTCTAAGGTGCCATATTATAGGGGTTTCTAACTGTTTAACATTGTATACCAAGCATACTGACCCCCCAACCAATCAACCAATATGTTATTGGAAGACACCACTTTCATGTGGTTGTCTCTGTTGGTATAAGGGTGCAAACACGAAAATGGGTAATACATTTGCTTGTTGACGATTAAATTTGTAAAGTTTTTTGTTCATTCAACTTCAAGCAATCAAAACTCATATCTACATTGAGAATTTCACTTTGAAGCAAAAAGAATTTTTGTAGAGAATTAAGTTCCTCCATACTCATTTTTCTTTTATGAACATGATGTTATAAATTTCATGTGTATTAATTACACGCACCTCAAATTTTTGGCAAGGATAATGAGTGAGTAATACACATGGCCACCTAGTTTTTATATATAATTATTCATTTTAGGGAAAACTATGTGTTAGCTTTTGGGATTACTCCAAAAGTGTTCTCACCTCGATAGTCGAGCAATAGGTCTCCTAACCCCTTGTGTTGCTTCATGGTCATATCAATGTCTCAGTTTGGGTGGATGCTTGGCCTTGGTTAGTGTGTTGACATGGTACCCTTAGGATATTGTTATCTAATCAACATGTTGATAAACTCATTGGTTGCACACAATGGGGGAGTCTATTTCTTGATCAAGGGATGTACTTACCTAGGAGGAGGAGCATTGGGCACTTAACCCTTAGAGCTTGGGACCTACACACCTTGCAGGTTGGACACTTGATTTGATGATGCTTGGGTTGAGGAGGATACTTCATGAAGGTTGGTGATGGAACCAAGGAACTATGTTGAGGAGGAGAGTTGGACATTTGTGACCACATTGTCATACAATAGAGTACCATTGTGCACATGTAGCACATAGTTAGAGAAGGAGTACCTTGCATGAGGAAACTTGCATATCAAACCACTGTGGAAGAGGGAGTGTTAGACTAACGTCGCCGAGTTTCGGTGGGAAATCCATGAATGAAGCAATATGACCACCGCTCGTTCCAAATTGAATCCCCAACATGATCTATATGAGGGGGAACCCCATACCTCTTTGCATGCATTAACTAGTCAAGTGGCCCAAGAAACACACCTCTATATCCGTGTTGTGAACAAATTCCAAATCAAATCAAATCGTGTCTTATACTTAAAAATAATTCAAATATAAATAACTCTAAAAGAAATTACACCTTTGAGAGAAAAATAAATTTTGATAAAGTTTTTTGGAAGAAATAACTTTTGATATTAAAACATTACAAGTAAATATATTTGCATGCTAAATTCTAGCCGCTTGGTAACTTATATTCTTGTTTTATCGAGTGTAGGTACCACCAAATAGGTATCTGTCAGATCTATCTTCCTCGAATGATGATGGAGATACACTCATAGAGGTTGAAAGTGAGACGTGTTGTACTAGATCTACCGGTTCTATATCAACTAGATCTGAAAAGGTAAGGAAAAGATTTCATAGACGCATGCAATATTTTATTGCCAACAGAGGGTCATGTAATTATGATGTTGAGAGAATAAGTGACATTGAATTGCCCTTGAGGTATATACATCTAGTGCAACAATGGGTCCTAATAAGGTACCTCAAGTGGACACATATTTCTTCATCAGTGGGAGGATGTATCGCATTGCTCCTTCGTCCTTACATGGATTGGGGCTATTTTCCATGGATGGCATAAAGGTCGGCTATGGAACTGTAACTGAATTGATGGAGTATGTCGAACCATTATACAAATACAATAACTAGTTGATCTTGGTCCAATATACTTGAAGTATGCGGAGATACGGAGTTGCCGCAAATTATATACAATTAACAAAAAACAATAAAAACAAAGGGGAAACCATGTATATTGATGGGAGACCAAAAGCGTCCGGAAACATTGTTGGCTTTATAAATAGTACGCGACCAATGACAACAACTAAGCAACTGAATTGCGAATTTGAGGGATGCGAAGAACATCGTATATTTGTATGTGCAAAAAAAACAATACTTCTAGGTGAAGAGTTGTTGATCGATTACAACTTAAATCGAATAGATGTAGCTTCCACAGTCTAGGGTAACCGTGGAAGGTCACACGCTATGCCTCATCAGGTAAATGCTAAATATAGTAACTAAACATGACTACCATAACTAAATGTTTTGATTTTTTCTATTAACATTCGATTTCCATTGTTGACATTCATTTTTTTCGTGCTTATTATGAATATTTCCATGTGATAACATGCTTATTACACTGTTATGCTTATCTCATTTGTGTTTATGTTACAAATTACAATTATTGACTCAACTTTTATTGATTGATTTATTGTGTCAGGGTGGTAGCAGTGGAAATCCACATGTTGCTTCCATGTTCCAGGGTGACCGTGGAAGGTCACAAGCTATGCCTCGTCAGGTAAATGTTAAATATAGTAAATAAATATGACTACAATAACTAAATATTTCAATTTTTTCTGTTAACATTCGATTTTCACTGTTACCATTCGATTTTTTCGTGATTATTGTGAATATTTCCATATGATAACATGCTTATTACACTGTGGCAGGGGTCTGCTCATCGCCATGGAGCAGAACATGTATCTTCTCCTTCGGAGGTAAAAGTAAATATTATTGCAATATCTCATTTTTGTTTATGTTACAATTATTGACTAAACTAAATATAGTAACTAAATATGACTACAATAACTAGAAACTCCAACCCCAGAAGATTTCCATGTGACAACATGCTTATTACACTGTGGTAGGGGTCTTCCCATGTTCATCATGGAACAGAACGTGTGTCCTCTACTTCTGAGGTAAAAATAAATATTATTGCAATATCTCTTTTTTTATTATGTTACAATTATTTTCATAACGTTTATTTATTGATTTATTGTGTCAGGGTGGCGCTAGTGGAAAGGCACCTCCTGCTTCCATGGTCTAGGGTGACCGTGGAAGGTCACACTCTATGCCCCATCAGGTAAGTGTTAAATATAATAACTAAATGTTTTGTTTTTTTCTGTTAACATTCGATTTCCACTGTTGACATTCACTTTTTTCATGCTTATTATGAATATTTCCATGTGATAACATGCTTATTACGCTGTTATGCTTATCTCATTTGTGTTTATGTTACAAATTACAATTATTGACTCAACTTTTATTGATTGATTTATTGTGTTAGGGTGGCGGCAGTGGAAATCCACATGATGATTCCATGTTCCAGGGTGACCGTGGAAGGTCACAAGCAATGCCTTGTCAGGTAAATGTTAAATATAGTAAATAAATATGACTACAATAACTAAATATTTCGATTTTTTGTTAACATTCGATTTTCACTGTTACCATTCAATTTTTTTGTGCTTATTGTGAATATTTCCATATGATAACATGCTTATTACATTGTGGCAGGGGTCTGCTCATCGCCATGGAGCAGAACATGTATCTTCTCCTTCGGAGGTAAAAGTAAATATTATTGCAATATCTCATTTTTGTTTATGTTACAATTATTGACTCAACTAAATATAGTAACTAAATATGACTACAATAACTAGAAACTCCAACCCCAAAAGATTTCCATGTGACAACATGCTTATTACACTATGGCATGGGTCTGCCCATGTTCGTCATGGAATAGAATGCGTGTCCTCTACTTCTGAGGTAAAAATAAATATTATTGCAATATCTCATTTTTTATTATGTTACAATTATTTTCATAACGTTTATTTATTGATTTATTGTGTCCGGGTGGCGCCAGTGGAACTGTTGCTTCCATGGTCTAGGGTAACTGTGGAAGGTCACACTCCATGCCTCGTTAGGTAAGTGTTAAATATAATAACTAAATGTTTCGATTTTTTCTATTAACATTCGATTTCCATTGTTGACATTCACATTTTTCTGTGCTTATGATGAATTATTGATTGATTTATCATGTCAGGGTGAGGACCGTGGAAAGGCACTTACTGCTTCCACGGTCCAGGGTGACCATGGACAGTCACCCACTAGAAGTAGATCAGTACGGGTTGACTGTGGGAAGTCACTGGCCACAACACCGTGTCAGGTAAGTGTTAGTGCTTAATAGTAACTAAATTTCATTACAATAACAATATTTGAATGATGTTAAAATTATTTTGCTTAATTTTATTGTTTGATGATTTTAGTCCAGTGCACTCGATTTGGGTGATGAGGTACTGGAGGAAGACATTTACTATTCCAAAGACCCAATGCAAACTTTAAAGAATGCCCCGAAAAAGGAAAGCATAGAAATGCTTGCCTTGGCTCGCATAAGGCCCATGACACAGGAGAACAGGGCAAGGATTGAAGAGCTGCAAGATCAAATACAATATTATGGGGTAAGTGGCATCTTCACATATTTTTTTAAGCTATGACATGATTTCATATTTGATATTATGTTTTCTATTTTCCAAGTGATCTGATAAAGTAAAGTTTTTTGTTTGTAGGAGTTTTTAAAACCTGTGACTAGAGAACCTGTCGAGACAGGTATAGGTAGCAGTGATGCTCCAATGCAGCAAAAATGTCGGCAAAGCAATGTACTAATAAGTCTTTTTGACACTCCTGCGGTTGGCCTCGAATCCATTGATGAGGGCATTGATTTTGATCAGCATGACATGCCGGAGCATGATGAGACATAGCCTAGGACTCCACATGACTCTGGATATGAATGCACTGTAGATGACCAGGAAAATTTTCCTGGAGCAGCACGAGTTAAAAGCACCGAATCACTAGATCTCACCTTTCTGGTGGATGATGCTTGTGTTCCGATAAAGATTCAAAAGATTGCAGGTATTTATTAATTAATTTATTCATTTTAATCATGAAATTGAAATGGACATACGTTGAAATTATTATAAATTAATGGATTACATGTTTTTGTAGGAAACAATGTTTTCTACAGGAATTTGAATGACAAAGCATTGGAGCTGCTTGGCCTCACCATTCATACACGGTGGAATATCCAAGATAACGAAAAGAGAGATGAATTGATAGACCACATGGTAAACTTGTTCGGTAATACATTAACAAGAAAGTGGTTGCAAAGTTAGCCGACGAGAATTTAAAATATACCAGGGCCCGATATAGGGATAAATTGCAACTTGACCTCAAGCATGAACACCCTCCCATGGTTCCAGAGAAAGAGTGGAAGGAACTCATAGAGGATGCAAAGGAGAACTTGCTAAAAATACAAGGAAAACAACCACGGCCTGGTAAAGCAAGGTACGCCACATATCATCTTTTTAGTGAAATAAGCTCAATTATTTTTTTCTTTTTTGTTTTAAGTAAGAATTATGATATCTACGTTTTTCAAAATTTTCATATATAGGCTACCTGACACCTCCAAAGAAACCAAGGCTAGAATGGAAAAGCATGGGCAACATAGATTGGGCCAAGGTGGCTATAGAAAACTAAGAGCCCGAATCGTAAGAATTAAATGATTAATTGTGGGGAATATTTATTTAACAGTAGCAAACAAATATCTTTTTTTTATACTAGAAATTTTAAATGTGTTATGCATTGCAGGTAAATACCTTCCAAGCTGCTGCCACTGAGGAAGACCTAAAGCTTGGTTTCAAGTATGGTTTTCAAAGTGTGATTGAATATCATAAAAGCTTGGGGTAGACTCCAATATCCCCAATAATGAAAATGTAGGTAAATAAAATGAATAAGGCCATCATTGCAGTACACTATTAAAGTCTATTCAATTTTGATTATATCACCCATAACTAAATATTTATGTTTGTTTTTAAGCAACAATGCAACCACAACAATGAATCTAGTGGTACTCAACATGTACCAGTTTATGTTGGGGTGTGCATGTCCCATGATAGTGGGGAGTAGAGTAGCCATTCTGGTATGTATGATTTGGAAATAGAAATATCTACTGTGATTATAGATGTATATTTCCTGACGTATACTTATAAATTTTCTTCTTTCAATGGAATACCATGTAGGTCAGGAGGGTGAACTGCAAGAGGAACCAAGTAGACAAACAATTAACACACCAGCTGTCACAACTAAAAAGACAGGTAAAGAGCAATATTGTAATGTTAATCAAATAATGAAATATTTATTTCAATAATATTTCAACATATAAATATGCTCATTTCCGTTGTTTCAGTTCACACCCCTTCATAATGGCCTCCACACCCTACTCGGCGACATACAAGAAGTATGATACATGAGGGCATGGAAACACAAACAATAGTAGGAGATGGCATATTAAATACTGCGCCAAATGATGTTTGTGATACCCTACTCGTCAGTTATTACAATGCAAAAAAATAGAAATCAACGAAAAAGTAGATGTATAAATTCATGACTTGTATTTTGATGTATATCGATGTTGTTAGTCTGAAACATTGTTTATATGAATTACCTAATTATGCTTCAATGTTTATATGTTTTGATGACTAGCCTAGTTATGCATAAATGTTTATATGTTTTCTATGTAAACAAAATCATTTATTGGGTATGGGGAATTGAGAGCGATGTGAGGGGGGGGAGGGGCCATATGAGCTTCCACCTTCACGTGGTTGGCCCCGTTTAGTAGAGAATATTAAACTATTCTCGAAATAGAGAGGAGCTCAATAAGGTATAAATAGGTTTTTATTCCTATGTATTAAAGATTGTTGTAAATTTAATGCATGTCTATTTCTTAAAATATTGTTAATGAATTTAACATTTCACGGTTCATTGATTTCTACGGGACTTTGTAGTAGGATTTAAATGCCTGTTTATTTGATTATATATTATTTACTCATATAAAAATTCTGTCTTTGATGATTTATGTGGGTCTTGGTGATGGAAATGCATATCGTGGACAACTCTTATCAAGTTGTATGGGCGAATGGATCTGGCGAAAGGACAATGATAAGGTAAGGGTTTTGACGAGTTTTTTAAAGTGGGTTTTGACATGGTTTTTTCCTTCTGCTTTCTGCAAGTTCTCCAGTTATTTTAGTGTTTAGAAGATCCGTCTTGAAATGCATCAAATATGCCATTATTTTATGTTTGGGGATCATAATCAACATTTTGAATTTTAGTTTCTATTTTTTAATTGATTCTTACTATTGAAGGATAATAGGCATCCATTGTGTTGAAATACCACTCTTAGTGAACTTTGACATAGTGAAAATAGGAATATTATACAAAAGTGAATGAGATCCCCACTCAAAAATTATGCATATAAGCCTAAAGAAGATCAAATGAAGAATTCTGTCCACTCATGGAATTCTGTTACAATGCTTTAAAACCTACGTAAGTGGGATTGATAAGAAGTCAACAATCATATCCACCTAACAAATTCTTGGAAGTTGTTTCAATCTCAACAATTTGGCCCCATGACCTTATTCAAATAGGACACATGAAACACTTGGATACTCTTGGAGTGATTTGGAATATCCATTCAATACGAAACTTGTCCAATGCATTAGCTTATAGGGTTTTGGCACTAGCTTCTGGGAACCCATGTCTTTGAGAGAGGTATTCATATAGGATTGTAGAGCAAGGAACCTATGGACCCCTTCTTCAAACGAATTCCAGGCGCTCAAGAATGTATTATATGCCACCACATTTTATTGCAACTATTGTTTCTTCATTTTTTCAAAATAGAGGAAGGCCATTTCAGATTTATATTCTTAATGCATGTCTTGATAAGAAATGTGTATGTGCTGCCATTAGGCTTAGTACTAGATTCACACATCTTTTTGAAACTTTGCAAATACACTTGTACATAGCCCACATTTACATATGCATTAGAGAGGATGGACCTACTAATACGAGCTGGCTATATGCCATGCATTTCTATTTCTTCCATAAAAAATCTTGCATGGCAAGGAGCAAAATTGTATGCTCTTGTGATATGTTGTAAGTGACAAGTTTAGGTTTGAATTGAGACATCTTGGATGGCTAGATATGAATTACAATAAACGATAATAAATTGAGACATTCACATAAATTATGCTTGGATTTCTTACTATTTGATTTTGTCACATCCAAAGAGGTCTCCATTTCAATTTCAGATATACATTATGTAACCTAATTTCTAAGCTTTCCTCATAGAGATATTTTTCTTTTGAAGTGTTAAAGGAACAAAAAATATTGACCATAATGAAAAAACTCAACAAAACCTTGGAGAATAGTATTTCAATCTTGCTTAGAAGCACCTAGCTAGTCCCTTTTATTTTCCATTTAAAATAAAATAAAGTTATGCATGTCAACACTTGAGTTAACACAACATTTGGATTCTGAGGGCACTTCCAACTCCAAACCCTTAGCTACAATATACAATGTTTTTGAAAAACATTTCTCTGTTGAATTTACAATTAGATCAATCAAAGGAGATATACTAGATCAATCTTTTTTTTCATTCTCTTCTTTTGCACTTGAAAATTCTAAAAACCATGATAAAGTCACCATCAATTTAATTTAATCATCTTTGTTCTCAAAAAAGATGATAAGCTCTTGTCCAATGCCAAAATTCACTAATATAATGTCACCTAGCTTGGAAATTTAGGTTATAATCATAAGACATCAATTTCCACACCCAATCTGCAATTTGGAATGGGTCTCTCAACTAGCAAACCATTTCCCATGGTTGCAAGTTCACAAGTGTCAATATGAGATACCGCACACGCTGCTTTTCATCAATGCTTGAAGGATTGTTGTTATCACTTTCCAGACCCTCCTCACAAATTTTGGCATCTTCTGAAGGTCAATATCAGACTTATTCTTTGCAGCAGTCATTGGGATTTTCCATGCTTATTTTATCCTTAACTGAATCAAAGGAGGCCAATCTGAATGAAATATTCACAATTTGTTCATGGGGTGTTCTCTTATCTGCAAGCTTTATTGAATGGTCCATAGACAATTGTTTGGGATAAGATCTACCTAGTGCAAATGAGGGTTGTCAAGATAGTCTAATGAATTCATTACCAAATCTACAGGATAAAGTTACAACAGAAAGTAGACCTTCTTAGTTCTATGGATGCTAGTATATTACACAAACAAACATACTATTGGTTCCATTCAGAAAAAAAAAAAGTGGTTAGAGAAAAAAAATGGCAAAATAGGACCAACATTAGGTTATAGAATAAGTCCAATATGCTCCATGAGGGTTTCCTCATGAAACCTAGTGCATTACAAAGAGAGCACTCCAAATAAGACATACAAATGAATGTGTGATGTGGTGTGTTGCTTGGGAAGACCCTCTCCTTCATCTATTTATATGAGTGGTGTTATCCCCCCATTTGCATAGGGTATACACTAAGGTTTTCAGAGACCAATATGAGTATTTTGAGCTGATCTGGGACTATTCTGTAGGTTTATGAGTGATCTATGACATATTTCATACCTTAAAGAGCTATTCCGAGTAGTCTCATGGGCGTAAACAACGCTAGAATAAAGTCTACAATATTTTTGAAGGAAGTCTAAGTATCAAAAAATGAAATCTGGGCAGTTTTGAAGTGACTCTGGGCATGGACAGTGGCAACAAGCAACATCTTTCACAAATATGGGCACATAAATAGTGATGAAGAGAGTTATTTGTCAGATCTGGGAACAACTAGGGATTTTCCAAACATTTCTCAACCCCAAATTAGCCTTGAAATGGAATTCTTGATAGCCACAAACCATCAAGTAGCAACCTTTTCTCAATTTCAGGTGCATAAGAAGCAATTATGGCCTGAATTTGACAGCTAAAAATGGAATTTTTCCCTATAAGACAATAGTCCTATGATTATGGGCATAGTAACAACCCTAATCCATGAAAGTCATGCATCATTTTTCAGGTTATGAGCATAAATAACCTTCAAACATCAAACTTCTTTGGATGTAGAAAATGTTCACGGTTTTTAATAGATAATTTGTTTTTTTTAATTTCCAGGTATCGTCGATATATAGACGAAATTTCGTCGAAGGTATAGCAAAACTGTGGAAAGGCACCTGCCTTCTTTTGGTCTGTTTGACGATCATTCGTTGATAGTTGCGCCGAAACATCGTTGTAGGTATAGCAAAACCGTTGCAGCCTCTGCCTTTTTTTGGTCTGTTCGACGAACAACCATTGATAGAGAGACGATTTTTCGTGGAAGCAAATTTCTATGAAACCCTTTTTTGACATATTTGCGTCGTTATAGGGACTCATTTTCGTCGGTAGATGTAGAAAATGTTCATGGTTTTTTTTTTTTAAATTTCCAGGTATCGTCGATATATAGACAAAATTTCGTCGAAGGCATAGCAAAACCGTGGAAAGGCACTTGCCTTCTTTTGGTCTGTTCGACGATTGTTCATCGATAATTGCACCGAAACATCGTCGAAGGTATAGCAAAATCGTCATAGCCTCTGCATTTTTTTAGTCTATTTGACGAACAACCGTCGATAAAGTGACAATTTTTCATGGAAGCAAATTTCTGTGAAACGCTTTTTCGACATATTTTCGTCGTTATAGGGATGCATTTTCGTCGATAGAGAGACAATTTGTAGAAAACGAATAAAAAAATCATTTTCAAGACCACCTTATAGAAGACACGTGGTGACCAGTTTTCGTCTCTATTGCGACGAATTTCCAAGTTCGTCGTTATATCCACGAAACAGGTTCCACGCAAAATCATGCCCATGATTGTCGCAATTGAGACGACAAAACGTGGCAATATCAACGCAAAACCATGGAAAATTTCCTCAAATGTGCTAGTGAATGTTTTATATATTTTTGTTGCAGACCGATGATTCAGCGTATGAACCAACGCTAGAGCAATCAATAGATTTTGATGTGGATGAGTTGATGCGCGATGCTGCTATTAGTTCTTCTATAGACCTGATTAAGATGATGGAGAAGACCTTGAGAAAAATTAATGAGGATATCCTTCATCTTCTATTCATTCAGCCGCAGACAGATGAGATTAGAGCCAAGGTTGATGTTTTGGTAAAGAGATCTCATGCCTCGAAAGTAAGTTGCGGAATATTGAATCATAATATAAATTCATATAGAATTTTATAATTTTTACTTTAATATGATAGTGAACTTATAAAATATGGTTTGTATTTACAAGATTTTCTGCGACCACACACTAGTGGTCAAGGCGGTGTTGTCCCTAGTGATGCTCGTGGAGAGTCGTCACATGAGCAAATGACTCCACGTACATCTCATGTTCCATTGTTGTCGACTGAACAGTCCGCAACACGTTCCGTGACACCACCAAGGCTAGCTGTAGTGCACCCACTAGTGACCGACGCACACCAGATCGTGCAGAAGAAGGGGTCGATGCAAATCCTACTAGTATTGATATTGCTGAAGCAACATTTCTTGGATCTTCCTGTGTCACTATAACGGGTACAATACATACATCATTTTTGGTGGACGAATATCTCGTTCCAATAAATATAGAGAAGATCCCAGGTAATTATACATTGTTAATGTTAGTGTTTATAATTTGATTGTAATATACCGATAAAAAATTGTTTTTCAACTAATGATGGCATAATCGTTTTGCGGGAAATGATGTTTTTTATAAACATTTAAATGATTTTTCCTTGGAGATATTTGGGCCCACCATCCACACAAGGTGGGATAAACAAATTAAAAATTTAAAAGATGAGCTCACTAATCGGTTGGTTGGCCTGTTCGGCAACGAGACCTTTGATCGAGCTGCGGTCCTAAAGAAGGTTGGACAACATATGAAGATTGTTCGGGACCAATATAGGGTTCACCTAGAAAGGAACCCTAGGTATGAGCACCCTCCGATGATTCCAACAAGAGAGTGGAAATCCCTAGTGGAAGATGGAAAGGATAGGGCTCTGAGAAAAGAAGGAAAGCTACCACCAGGCACAAGGAGGTATGCAATACGTTCCATAATGTAATTCTAAACCTTATTATTATTAATTTTTATATCGAATTTGGAACATCTAATGTATTTCAACACTTTCATAGGCTGTTAGACACATCAAAGGCCACAAAGGCAAGACAAGAAAAAATTGATCAGCACAAGCTTGAGCCTGGTGGTTATTCGAATTTGGTGGCACAAATTGCAAGTATTGAAAAACCAATAATGCATCCAAATAATAAATTGCAAATTATTTTTGTTTTATTGCACCGCAAAAGGTAAATTAATGACGTTGTGCAAATATGCAGGACGACTGATTTGTGACCGATTCAAAGAAGTGCCCACTGAGGAAGACTTGAAGCTTGGCATCCAGCACGACTTTGGAGTTGTTGTTGAATGCCGAAAAAGCTTGTCTAGGAAAACACAGTCTTCTGGTGATCCATCTTGTGCACAGGTATATAAAATCTATATAGTTTAATGAAGATTTATTAGTTGTGCAATCTATTTGTTATAAATAATTACCATAAAATATTGACTCTGTTTTGAACAGGAAAGCAATAATCCACTTAATGTCGATGATGGAAAACAACCAATCAAAGATCATGCTTTGAATCCTAGTAATGAATTTATTCATATGCTACAATTTTATATATAGCATTACAGATGGTGAACATTAATTGTACTTCTCCATGTTTCAACTGCAGAGCATGTAGAGGGTCACATTGTACAGGTTGAGCCTGGAAAGGAATATGAAGAACATGATGTGGCCACAACAGGTAAAAAAACATCTTTGTAATGTTTTTTTTTAAATTAAATACTTGTCATTATAATAATAGAATATATCAATGTAACATTTTCACATTATTGCAACAAATTCGGACCCCTTGCCGCAAAATCCACGTCGCGAGTACTCTACTAGGAAGACATCACGACAAGTTGATGAAGCACCAAGAACTGAACAACAAGTTCCAGAAGATGAGCTTCTTGTTTATTTTGTAAAGAGAAAAAAAATAGAAAGAAGTGACTGAATAAATATTGTGTAATTATTTTTGATAATATAATGTCATGCATGATTTTTTTCCTACTGAATGAATGAATGGTTTAATGAATGTTATCTTTTATTGAATGAATGGTAAATGTTTGTTTATAATGAAATATGCATGTTTGCACGTAATTTTTTTTTTCAAGTACATGCATTGGGTATGCGGAATTGAGAGTGATGTGAGGGGGGGAGGGGCCATAAGAGCTTCCACCTTCACATGGTTGGCCCTGTTCAGTAGAGAATATTAAATTATTCTCGAAACAAAGAGGATCTCAATGAATGGATATGGTGGTTCCTTTCTACAACCCACTCGCGTGTCATCTAAATTTTGACAATTTCTTGGGGCTTGTTATGAAACTAAAGCATCTTATCCTACTTTCCAAGCCTCTGACAAGGTAAGGAATTATTAATTTCTCACTTACTTATGATAGTTTGAGAAAAGATAAAATCAAATGAAAGTAAGCACCAACTATATAAACATAAGCAAGCAAATTCTTACATAGTGATACTGCTAGATAGAAGTCGTTGAAATCAAGTTCCACAAACCTATTTATGTTCAAGATCCATTTTTATTTTCAATACATAGTGGATCCTACAGATCTCTGCACATATTATCTCTTGCCCCACAATTGTCAGAATGTCCTTGTATATTCATGACAGTACTAGAGCTCCTGTCAACCTACAACCTTACTTGGTGGTCTGCATCTCTGACTACCCACCATGCTCTCTAGCCACACCAAAGGCTCTACAACAAGGTAGAACCAACACCAGCAAGTCCAATTTTGTTATTTCACTAAGCATGCCTCACACAAGCTCTCTAAGCAAAGAGCTCCAGGTTTCCTCAAGGGTTTCTTTGTCACATGCCATAGGATCTATGGCCATCTCACAAAAGGACTCAAACATGAACACTTCAAGTATCCTCTAATTTTTTCCCCCAAAACCTTAGTTCCTTCCTTGCTTGCATAAATACAAGTACAAAGATTCAACACAAATACATCTTTGAGATACAAATGATGTAATGAACTTGCAAATGGCTTAAGGAAAGATGAGGTTCAAAATCAAATAGGTAAGGAAATCAAGACGTGTAATACTTATGATAGTTTGATCCAGGGTAAAATCAAATGAAATTAAGCATCAACAACAAACAAATAAGCAAGCAATTCTTACATAGCGATATTGTAAGATAAAAGTAATTGAAATCAAGTTCCACAATCCTATTTATAGGCATACTTGAACAAGAACATCACTAATCAATTCAATGTTTAACAATAAACCATGGGCATGTAGCTATGGATGACAAAAGATAAGATTGATAAGATAATTTTATCAATGTCCATTGAATCAACACAATAGTAGGTCAATAAACTCTAGGGTTGCATCTAGGACATAAACCCTAGTTGTGGGCATAAACCAATAGAGAAATGAGTAAGGAATTCCCACACTCTCTTGTATACCATGTTGAGGTTCGTAAGCGATCGCAAGGATGAAATTGAACCAACTAAGCAGATCTAAGAGCTGATGAATACCTCACAAGAAAGAATTGCAGAAAGAATGAGCAGCAGAACACAGATGCAATAGAACTCAGATAGGAGCAGAATAATCACACATGTTTCATTAATCTAAATAATAAACAATAATGATAAAATGCACAGGATTCGAATACCAGGGGTGTAATTCAAATTAGCCTGCATGGATAGATCAAAAGATCAGTGGAGTGTCATCAAAGCACAACTAGGAGTCGTGGTCATCATCGGTGGAGTCATCAATGCACAAGTAATTGTCAACCAAATGTCAAACTGAGTGTGGTAGGTGTAACTGGAACATGGAGGCACTAACTGAATGAAGGAGGCTCAGTGGAGGACGCATGAGGAGCTAACTGGAGTTAGAATAGGCAGTCTAGTCTCACTAGAGGTCCATCGGAGTGATACAGTTAGTTGAGGAGTCAATCTAGCCTTAAATCAAGGAAAGATCTAAAGATAACTCAACTAACTGAAGTGAAACTGAGTGGTAGGTGAGAGAGGGCGCCTTTCACAAGTGGTAGGTGAAAGGAGGGCGCACTAAGCACTAGGAGAGCTAAAACTGATTATAATGAAGCTCTCGGGGCTAGCTAATTGAGGGCTAGGTGCTGGGACTAATGACCCGGATGCATTCAATTGCATGCATGCATGCATGACTGAAAATGCAAAAATGAAAAAAGCTGTTAGGACTAGGATGGAGTATGGGAAAATCCCAACATTTAAAGTAACACGTTGTCTTATGGACATGAGTATATTCATGTCAACATATATAATATATATTGACATGGTGTATGGCAGGTCCCATATATAGCTTCATCCTTGGTGGGTGTCAAGCTTGGCACAAATGGTCATAAAGACCTGTTTGACTGGGTCACTATACAACTTACAAAAAATAATGATCAACGTGATGTTGTACAACTTTTGAAACCGACATCCCTTGCTCTACAGGTATGACATATTGTAGTTGTCCATATTTTTCTGTAATCATTGTCTTTGGAATATTTCATTGAAAATGCTATGGATATTAGGACAATTCATACTAGTGATGGTATTATCTATAATTGTTAAATTAGAACAAATACTATTTTTTTTAGACTAGTTTCCTAGCTATTATAGTTTTTATCGCTTGATTCTTAGATATTAGATCTTTCCTTTTTGGCAATAACTTAGATATCAGATCGCATTTGTACTCACACTTTGTACTAACATATTGTACATTATTTTAGTCCCATGGACTTACTTTTATGGTCATTAATCAAATTAGCTTATCTTAAAAGAAGATTTCTTCCAAAAGGACCGTTTTTAAAGTTTGTCTCCTTGACGTAATTGTATATGATTTTTCTGTTAGATAAGATAATTTTATTAATGTCCAAAAATCACTACAAAAGTAGTTTAATAGGAATTTAGAGTACAATAGTGTTGATATCTGACTGCTATGTGGTCAGATATCTACCCTGTGTGGTTAGATAAGATAATTTTATTAATGTCCAAAAATCACCACAAAAGTAGTTTAATAAGAATTTAGAGTACAATAGTGTTGATATAAAGTAGGGGCATAAAAGCAACTTCTATATAAAGCAAGATGCATAATGTGAAATACTAATCTAATCTAAGATCTAAATAATGAATACTAATATGCTAGTCATAACTGTACTTTTATTGGATGATACCATTTCCCTCATTTAGCACACTTATTACTAGTACAACTTAAACATTTATTTTCCTCGCCAAAAACTCTATACTTGATATTTCAAATAGAAATTAAAATATACATCAGCATAGCCTCTCAACTCTTGTCCAAAATTCCAAAAATTCAGTAGCCTACCCAAATTCTACTTATTACAGTAATCAAGGAGACATGATAGGTCCATATGCGAGACCTCATCTCTCAATTTCTGAGAACACCAAAAGAGATCCATATTGTAATATCCCGCTTTCTCCCTTAGGGTTTCTGCAACAAGATGTACAAACTGTGTACCCGCCAACGGCAAGGAGCTCATGGAAAGAGCTCTGCAGGTAAAACTTTATAAGTATGATTATGTTTTCCTAAGTGTTAAGTGAATTTGTAGACTTAGGAGACTGAAGGCTCGACGCAACGAAACAGATGGGGCATGGAATCCACTAGGGGGGAGAGGGTGAATGACTTGATAACCTTGAGTTTTGATGACAGTGCTCATCCTAGTGACGTAAGAACTTAAAGAGAGCTATAACGTTCACTAAACAAACACTTAATTTTATAAGTGTGTTAATAATTAGTCCCACATAAAGACGTCGAAGGAAATTCTAGTCACCGCAAGGCAATAACAAGTCCCTATGATCTAACTATTAGCATGAGGCTAATTTGTATTAAGTACCATTAAGTAAAAATAATAAGTTAACCTAAACATCATTGGTATCCTTGCCTCGACAAAATATTTTGTTAAAAGTTCCTAAGTGGAAAATGTTAACAATTACCTAATTATAAAGTAGGAATAAATATAAATGATTTATTATTACTAAGAAAAACATATTAGTATTAATAAATGAATATTTAAATATTATTGCAAATAAGTTAAAAAAATTAAGTATGATTAAAGAAGGACTGATTATCCTTGATTAAAAGTAAAAACTTAAAGTATTAAAAAAGCTATAAAAGCTTATGTAACAAGAAGAAATTGAAATAATTGGGGGCTGTGGGCGGGAGTCTGAGCGGTGGCTGAGCTTGGCATTTGAGCGGCGGTTGATGGGGCTGAGCTTGGCGTTTTGGCACCTTGAGGAGCTGCGGAGGGTGGTGGCGATGTTTCAGGAGATTCAATCGGCGCCGCTTTGGGCACTGCTGCGATGGGAGCCTGTGCACGCGAGGGAGACTTTGCCATAGCGGCTGAGCTCATCAATCCCATGGAAAAAACCAAGAAAAGAATTGCATTGAATCGGCCCATTTTCTCTGCAGGTTGTTGGCCGATTGAAGATCGACAACAGCAGCGCAGTAGAGGAATAGACAGGCGCCCATCGTTTTCTTGGAGCGCCGGAGCTTCTCTGGTTTTGAGAGTCGTTTTCACTACTTGCTTGGGCGGCCAGGGCTTGGCCCAGCCGTCCCTCTTTTTAAGAATCTCGACTCAGCACATCGAGGATCAATCAGGAAGCTGAGAAGAGTCTAGGGGATGGCGAATATCATGGTTGAAACAGATTCAGAGATCGCCGACCTCGTTTTTCTATTGTGGGCAGATTGTGGAGACTCTGAACCCGACCAGCTCTGCACTGCAAACCATCCCACGGCTCTCAGATTTAATAAAAGAGAATGGCGGTCTGCTCCAAATCCTGGTGGTCGGTGTCGGTGGAGGCGGGGCTCTTACTGGTGATCAAGAACGAGACAGACTCTGCGGATTCAACGGCTGCAACTCCTTCTCTTCCGAAGCCCCGGCTGAAATTCGAAGGAGTGTTGCTGGACGCCCTGATCAAGATCAAGAACGAGAGACCCCTCGCTCACCTTCAGGCGTTCCTGCAGGGAGGGCATCTGATCAAGATCAAGAACGAGAGACCCCTCGCTCACCTTCAGGCGTTCCTGCATGGAGGGCATCTGCGGAACGGCTGCAACGGCCTCGCCTGCCTCACCAACCGTCTCTGACTCCGCCACCACCATTTCGGTGGAGGCTTTTGGGGCTTGGTTTCAGGGACGCTCGGCTTGCTTCGGCGGACTGCTCCAGCCAAAATGGGGTTTGTCCGGCTGTTTCTTTATCAGGGGTTTGCCTGCTGGCTATTTTTGCCGGTTTGGGAGGTCTACCGTGTCTGCTGCTCTGTCCACAGACATGGACCTTCTGCTTCCTCCGATGAGGGTTTCGGTTATGACGGATCTATATCTTTCTGTGGAGGGTCTGCTGCAAAGTGAGCTGTTGGTCATAGCTTCTAGTTCTTGTGTGGCTATGGTGGATTTGAGCGGGATTCTGCTCACTCTTCTGCATTATTTTCTGTTCTGGGTTTCTCTTTGGTTCAGCTCTTTATAAGCTGTTGTTTTCTGCTTATATGGGACAGAAATTTGTGAAAATGTAGGGATCCTTGTTGATTCTACTACATGTGCAGAATGTAATTTTAATCATCTTTTTGAAATAAAATTACGGACTTTTTCCAAGGAAAAAAAAAACAAGAAGAAATTATTAACTGGAAGTTAATGCATGAGTATGTATAGATAAATATATGGAAATAAGCTAGAAGTCAATGAGTTAAGTTGAGATTCATTATCTCAGAGATAACTTAAAAAGATCAAATAAAGATATTTAGTTAATTAGCTAAGTTAAAGTTAAGTGATTAAAGTTAGCTAAGATAGGCTAACTAGTTAAGGTAGAACTAAACTAAGTTAAAGTTAAAGTTAAAGTTGAATATAAATCAACTAATTAAATAAATATTGACTATGAAAGTCAATCTCTTAAGTTTAGCTAACTAAATTAAGGTTGACTAAAATTAGGAGATAAGTTAGTAAACAAATTAAAGGTTTATAAGTTAAGTAATTTATTAAAGATTTAATAAGCAAATCAATAAGTTAACTAATTAAATAAAGATTTTGTGGGTAATTCTATTAGTTAAAATCAATTAAAGATAAAATTAAGTCAAGTTTGAACAAGAATTTGTCTTGGTAGTCCAAACCTAAATTCGATTATAAAAAGGACACTATTGTGTTCGGAAGGGTTCGGTTCTTCTTCTTCTTCTTCTTCTTCTTCATCTTAGAAGGCGGAGAATGAAAGGAAAGATAAATAAAATCGAGTAAAGGCAAAAGAGCAACAACCTTATGCCCTACGTCGGAGAGAGATCGGATTGAATGAGAAGAATGTTGCAGTCAGGTTTTCAGTTGCCCTACTCTACTTTTCTAAACCTAAGTACTCTTCCTATTTATTTCAAGTAAAAAGATTTATATTATATGTATTTTCTTCCTATTTATTTCAAATAAAGATATTTATTTTATGTGTTTTCTTCCTATTTATTTCAAGTAAATAGATTTATATTATATGTGTTTGATAGTTGTATCAAAGATGGAGATTGGGGTCTGTTCTTTACTTATATAGTGAGCCTGAAATTCCTGTCAATCACTTCTAAATAGTATGTTAGAAAAATAAATAAGATCTATGCCAATAAGTCATAAATCTTAATAAATTTATAGAACTATCCCTGGATTTTATTAAAATTAAATTTATGAACTCGTTGAAATATAGAGATTGAATTCTCTGCCAATAAAACGAGTGAGTTGGAAACTTTATTTTTTTATGGTCGATCTCTGTATTGCTTTATATTTATATTATAAAAGAAAATGATATTGTTGTGGTAGCTCTATAATTTTGCAACCACCCTCCGTTGCCTTGACAGAAGCCACCGGTTATTCCTTTCATGCTTCCATTCTTGACAGCTCGTAAACCTGTTCTGCCCCTAACTCAAAACCTGAAACACTGCCTGATGATCCGACCTGTGCAGACGTGGATTTCTTTCTGCTTATACCAGCTGGCCGAGACGCCAGCTCACGCCGCTGGATTTCTTTCTGCTTATAACTAGTAGTGTAACGAATTATGTTAAACAAACGCCCTCTACAGCTGGCCGAGACGCCAGCTCACGCTTGTTTTACTGCTAGTCACGCTAATGGGTAAAGATCCGGTTACTCAAGTTAAAGGACTGAACACTCAAGAAAATTCATTTACACTCTGGTTTATTGTAAGTTAACTAAAACTACCACGCGTGAAAGAAAAAAAAAAGGAAAGAAACGTATAACTATTAGAATAAAACAATGACATGCTCATTGTATGACTTATGATAGGGGATATGCGTTTAAAATATTATATCAGTGTGCAAAAAGGTGAGTAATAGAATTCCCTATAATTTAAATTGATTATTTTCAAATTAGATTAATAATCTATGGTTATTTCTTATTCAGAAAAATGGCATTTGTTTTAATATATGAAAATCGCAAAGGTTTGAATCACATACGTTTAAGTTATAATTATCTAAATGGTTATTATATATATATATATAGTCAAGATTGTAGTTAAAAGATAGTAGATATATATCGAATGAGGAATTCTAAAAAGATAAAATAAAATATTATTTTTCTTTATGTATATAAAAGTCTTTCTTTTGTGAAACATAATTATTGATGGGTGCGATTTTTAATATCTAATTTGCATTTAGATTGATTAAAGGATTGCGTTAGTTCGAGTTTTTATACACAACTGCAATACCAATGGGTTAAAACATATATTTGCAAAGGACTGAATTAGTTTGGATTTACTATAAGTTAGTTTATCAATGTATATGTATTTACAATAGTTGAATAATATATGTGTATATAGATTGGGTAATATATATATATATATATATTATTTAGTTATAAGGAGTATGATTTGTACAAATACAATTGATTAAGATAATTAAGTTCTTGCTAAATTGAGGAAAGGAGTTTAGACTTTTTAGATTATGAATAAATATATGTTTTAACCCATTGGTATTGCAGTTGTGTATAAAAACTCGAACTAACGCAATCCTTTAATCAATCTAAATGCAAAGGACTGAATTAGTTTGGATTTACTATAAGTTAGTTTATCAATGTATATGTATTTACAATAGTTGAATAATATATGTGTATATAGATTGGGTAATATATATATATATATATATATATATATATATACATTATTTAGTTATAAGGAGTATGATTTGTACAAATACAATTGATTAAGATAATTAAGTTCTTGCTAAATTGAGGAAAGGAGTTTAGACTTTTTAGATTATGAATTATTCATTTTTTTTGGGAAGGAAGAAAGATATAGTTTCAAAACATATAGTAAAAAAAAAGATATATGTGTAAGTGATATGTATATATTTGAATGAGACTTCTAAATTAAGGATCGATGGAAAGATAACTTGTTTTAAATAGTTAAAGGTTTTATAGTTGGAAAAATATGGTTATATGGGTAGAGTTTAGTTTGTGAAAAGAAATTAGAAGCTAACATGTTGGAACTTATGAAATTGCTATACATTTTATGTCGATAAGAAAGCCACAACATATAGATTATATATCTTATTATTTTAGGTATTATGAAAATAGAATAAGGTTAGATTTGATATGATTTAATGAAGAAAAAGGAAGGGCCCATCTTTCTATAAGCATCCCTTTATAGTATTGTTGATATGAGGAATAGTGTTTTAAAGTTTTAGGAAAAGAACGTATGAGTATGGTGGGAAGAAATTAGGATGAGAAATTCAAATATGTTACTTTGAAATCAAGTTATGGATTTAAATATATATGTATTTATATGAAGGTTCTATATAGTGGTTGAATTGGAAAGGAGGAGTTGAAATTAAATTATTCCCTATAAGTGATTCAAGTTGTTTATCTTTGTTGAATAGGAAGTATTGGACATAACATAATCTATTTCTTATCTCATATATAGTTATTATCTTTAAAATATATAAAAGTTATAGGTCTGTCAAGAAGAAAGAAATTGATATATGAAGACTGTTATCAGCTATTTTGTACAATAGTTGAATTTCTTGTGAGCCACCAATTTATCGAACATGATTCATGTTCATCATCAGTATTCAGAAGTTCAGAAGTCATTTTCAGGGCAATTTGGCCACATTTATAATAATTGCATGTTCATACCCCCATGGGGAATTTGTAAAAAGTTGGTCTAAACAGGGTCCTTTTATAAAAGACTCGGCTATCCGTAGGTTTAGCCATTTGGGGGATACTATAGAGTGTTTTTTCCTTAGGAATTATGCGCTACTCATCAGTGGTGTATAATCCCTGAGTTTTCCACTCAAACCTCCAAAGCTGGAGTATTCTCCATGATGGTCAAAACCTAAGGTGTTTATTAGACTCTTGTGTCTAGGATTTTTTACATGTTAGCCATCTCGATTGAGTCGTATGAACATGCACTAGGTTCCCTAGGAGTTCCGTTCCATTCCGAGAAAAATAAAATTTTCCATAAATTAGACCATTTTTAATGGTTTAATTAAAAAATTTCAAAAAGTGATAAAAACCTCATCCAAAGGCGGAATTGGGCGTGGGGAGGATCGTTTTGACGCTTAGAGCATCCTTTTTAACCTAGCGTCAACTTTTTGAAAGTTTTGGGCGATTACGTCGCCTCTGGGAGTAGTTTTCACTATTTGGGCATTTAGTGACCAAAAAATGACAAAATTCACCAAGTGACAAAATTCAAAAAAATTAAAAAATCATTAAAAATTGATTTGGAAGGTGGGGCATATGATTTACTTAAGGTGTACGACCACTTAAGATAGATTAGTCACATGTCAAATAAAAGTTTGGATTAGATTTGAATTAATGAAGGATGACGTGAGCATCCTTCACATGAACAATCCATGCGATTTGATGATTTGGCAAGCGATTAATGGGTAGTTGGATTTGATTTCAATGCAAGGTGGGCGCATTCCCAAATATGAGGCCACCTCATGGCTTGGCTCCTTTCAAACTCATGTTAACATTGATTACCAAGCTCCAAGCTTCACCATCATGAGATTCACGCCCTCCCTAATTGCTCACGTCAAAGTTATGTGGAGACTCACGAGTGGATAGTTGTTAATTCCAAGGGAGGAATGGGGGGCACCTTGCCAAGGTGGAGGCCACCTCCCCATTCACCCACCACAAACTCGACTTCATCATGGAATATCAACTCCAAGCTTGGGATTTGATGGCAATTTGATTTGATGACTCATGGCTATTGGCTTCCTTTATGCCAATTCGAATTAGGATAGATTGAGCATTAGTTTTTGTATAAGTAGAGGCTCTTTGAGCTCTCTTCACATGGTATTTTTGTTGTAAACTTACTCTGCTGAGATTGTAAAAGTTTGTAGCTATTGCTACATTTTGGAAATAAAGTTGGCTTTGGAGGTCTATGGTGTGCACTATGTGTTTGTGAGCAAATCTTTCCATTATTGAGGTGATACTTGCCCTTATTTCATTTATATAATTTCATGTTTAATCATTGTTTAGCTTAGATTTCTTTCTTAAGAGCATAGAACAAATATTTGATGGTCCAAGTTATTTGTTTGTATTAGGCTTGATTAGTTTTAAAAGCACAAACTGTAGTCGGTTATACTTGTTTGTCTCTTATTTCGATTTTGTCTAACACTCTAAGCATGATTTAGTTTGTTTGTATAAGTGGTGCATGTGTGCAGGTATTCAAAAGATAGAGTGGAGGTGAAATTGGTTGTCTCTTCCTCATCTCCATCAACTTTTTTGCTCTAACCTTTGTGCTTTCAAGAACCCTCCAAAAGACAAGATCTCAAGGTTGCATTCGAAGCTACAAGTTTGCTTCTCTCCATCAACACAAAACTATTTTCAACTGGTTACTAGATCTACTTCTCTAAGCTGTGGAAACTCAAATTTATACTTTTGTCCAAGCCTAGAGCCTTGTCAAGCTTGCCTTTGCCTGTGGTTTTCCTTGACTTTGCTTCCTTTTGCTCTCGTCCCCCTTAGCTCCAAGCCTTCATTCTTTTGTTTTCTTCCAAAAGTCTTCTCCTCCAAGTCTTGCCTTCGTCCCATTTCTCTTTCTAGCTTCTCCCTTGTCTTCTCGTCTTCCTCTTCCCTCAAACTTTCTCTCTTTATCTCTTTCATCCCTTTGATTTGTTTCCTCCCTCCTCCTCTCGTCCATCACCTTAAAGGTCTCATTTCTTACCTTTCGTCAACTTCCCTTTTGACCCTCATTCCTTCTCGTTTTAGCCTTCAAACCCCTTCTAGTCTCTTCCTCTCATCCATTTCCCATAGCCTTGCAAAAAACACATAAAACAAAACAAAGGTTAAAGTTAGTCGTTAGATTGGATAGTGCTTAGTTTTCATAACTTAGGACTTTGCATTGTTAATAGTTAGATCTCTTATTTTGTTTATTGTTAGTCTCGTTTCATTTTAGATCTCATTTTTTAAAAACTCTAAGTTTTGCATTTGTTTGTTAAGTTTCTAGTTTACTTAGTTAAGATCTCATTTAGAAGTTTTAGATCTTGCAGATTGAAAAAAAGATTGGGAATGTATATTATAATCTAGTTTGCACTTAGTTTCAAGCTTTTTATTTTATTAACATCTAATGGGTGCCTTGTTGAGTGGATTTAAGCTTGTATAGATGTTTTGAAGAAGAAAAAAGTTGAGGAACTTTGAAAACAAGGAGATCTTTACCCAAATAAAACATCAAAAAGACCATAAGGATGATCCAAAACAAGAAACTTACACTCTCCTTTTGTAAAAGCTCTTAAGAGATCCATATTGTTTTCATAGTTGTTTCATTTCTCTTAAAAGACCTTACAAGGGTTAAAATCCTGAGGCACATGTACTCATTTAATAAAAAGGCTAGGTGGGATAAGGCCTTCCATTTTTTGGTTCTTCTTCCCCAATTGGGGAAGAGTGTTTTGTGCATACTTTAGTTAGATTTGTTTCAATTTTCTAGATTAATTTTCATTTTTGTACTTAGAGTAGTTTTATTTCAAGTCTTGACCTGAGAAGCCTCTTGGGATTTGATCCCAAGTGCCGTATTAACACTGCGTGCTGCTTCTCTTTCCCCACTGTGTACTGTATAGGACCGGCTAAGTTGGAAGTTTCACGAGTGGTGTGCAGAAGTCACTTTGACTTCACTTGTTAGATTAGCCTCTGTTGTGGTAGAACACTAGTTTCATTTTTGCAAATAGTTCATTTCATTTAACATATCATTGTTTTGCTTCATCTTTTGTCTTATTGAGCTATCATATGTGTTCTTGCTTACAAATTGCTTCTATTTTAACAAAGAACCAAAGTCTCTTGAACTTGAAATAACCCAAGTCAAGAGCACTCTCTATCGGAGAGCATTCCCACTACATCTACCTGCATCAAGCATATAGTTTAGCTAAGTCTCTTGAACTTCTGTCTTAAGACGAAGTCAAGAGCACTCTCTGTTAGCGAGTTGAATTGTGTGCTCTCAATAATAAAAAATTCCAACTCACACCCCCTTTAATAATTTATCTTCGCTACTGTCCAACATCCGTATTCTCTACCAACCCTAAAAGGTTGGGCTAGTACTTAGAAAGGTGTTGGATTTGTTAATTTTTGATAACATAATAAAATTTTCACCCCACAACTAAAAAACCGGCGTTGATCATACGAGAAATACTTCAAGTGCTATGCAAAGTTCCTAAACCTGGTGGGGCCGGAAATTACTGTTGTCTTAGACTTCAGAGTGGTTAAGTCTTCAGACACTTACTCCTTGATAACTGGACGGTCCGTCATACCATCAGAGGGGAATCCACTAAAAGTATACCTTTCCGGTTGGACGCATACCTTGTTTCTTTCTAGCCTAATAATCCAAATCATTAAAACTTTTAATTTATTAAGATAATTTGCAAAACGATCTCACGAACAGTTACTAAGACTTGTATCTTCACCAACCCCCAGCACTACACACTTGTTTGACTCCATTTTGGCACTGGTCACTTTACATTTTTATGCTTTAATTAAGTTGGGCCATTTGTCCATTGGATTTTCTATTCGAACTTATCTATCTGTGGATGCTTCTATTTCGCAAGTCTTTATATATTGTTAATATCATATTTTGTAATCTGCAACATGGATTGCTTTATCTTGTTTTTCTTTTAAGTAATCTGTGATCTCTCATCTTTAAAAAAATCCTAAACACCCATCCGCATCACCATACACCAAAAACATTAAAACACATAAGATCCATAGTAAACTCTTTGTAGGGACTACCCCCCTTGGCTTCGTTAGGAGTTAGCCTAAACGGAGGAGCTGGGATTCAGGTGACAGTACCTGTCTCATTGCTTGCCCCCAAGGCCACACTTTCCCCACTTGTAGTGAGGGAACAACTTTCAAAAGATTTCTGCTGCTGGTGTGCATCTTGGTGGACAACATAGTGGTGAGTATTCCCGCCTGTCACGCGGGTCACCCGGGTTCGATCCTCGACAACAGCGCCAAAGATGTTGTCTGTCGAGTTGCACACCAGTAGTAGAAATCTTTCGAAAGCTATTCCCTCACTACAAGTGGGGAAAGTGTGGCCTTGGGAGAAAGCAATCAGCCAGGTACTGTCACCTGAATCCCAGCTCCTCCATTTAAGCTAACTCCTAACAAAGACAAGGGGGGTAGTCCCTACAAAGAGTATACTATGGCTCTTATGTGTTTTAATGTTTTTGGTGTATGGTGATGTGGATAGGTGTTTTTTAGGAGTTTTTTTAAAGATGAGAGATCACAGATTACTTAAAAGAAACAAAAGATAAAGCAATCCACGTTGCAGATTACAAAATATGAGATTAACAGTATATAAAGACTTGCGAAATAGAAGCATCCACAGATAGATAAGTTCGAATAGAAAATCCAATGGAAAAATGGCCCAACTTAATTAAAGCATAAAAATGTAAAGTGACCAGTGCCAAAATGGAGTCAAACAAGTGTGTAGTGCTGGGGGATGTTGAAGATACAAGTCTTAGTAACTGTTTGTGAGATCATTTTGCAAATTATCTTGGTAAATTAAAAGTTTTAATGATCTGGATTATTAGGCTAGAAAGAAACAAGGTATGCATCCAACCGGAAAGGTATACTTTCAGTGGCTTCCCCTCTGATGGTATGACGGACCGTCCAGTTATCAAGGAGTAAGTGTCTGAAGACTTAACCACTCTGAAGTCTAAGACAACGGTAATTTCCGGCCCCACCAGGTTTAGGAACTTTGCCTACCACTTGAAGTATTTCTTGTATGATCAACGCCGGTTCGTTAGTTGTGGATGAAAATTTTATTATGTTATCAAAAATTAACAAATCCAACACCTTTCTGAGTACTAGCCCAACCTTTTAGGGTTGGCAGAGCATACGGATGTTGGACAGCAACGAAGATAAATTATTAAAGGGGGTGTGAGTTGGAATTTTTTATTATTGAGAGCACACAATTCAACTCTTCGACAGAGAACGCTCTTGACTTCGTCTTAAGATAGAAGTTCAAGAGACTTAGCTAAACTATATGCTTGATGCAGGTAGATGCAGTGGGAATGCTCTCCAATAGAGAGTGCTCTTGACTTGGGTTATTTCAAGTTCAAGAGACTTTGGTCCTTTGTTAAAATAGAAGCAGTTTGTAAGCAAGAACAAATATGATAGCTCAATAAGATAAAAGATGAAGCAAGACAATGATATGTTAAATGAAATGAACTATTTGCAAAAATGAAACTAGTGTTCTACCACAACAGAGGCTAATATAACAAGTGAAGTCAAAGTGACTTCTGCACACCGCTCATGAAACTTCCAGCTTAGCCGGTCCTACGCAGTACATGGTGGGGAAAGAGAAGCAGCATGTAGTGTTAATGCGACACTTGGGATCAAATCCCAAGAGGCTTCTCAAGTCAAGACTTGAAATAAAACTACTCTAAGTACAAAAATGAAAAGTAATCTAGAAAATTGAAACAAATCTAACTAAAGTATGCACAAAACACACTTCCCCGATTGGGGAAGAAGAACCAAAAAATGGGAGGCCTTATCCCACCTAGCATTTTTATTAAATGAGTACAAGTGCCTCGGGATTTTAACCCTTGTAAGGTTCAAGAGAAATGAAACAACTATGAAAACAATATGGAGCTCTTAAGAGCTTTTACAAAAGGAGAGTGTAAGTTTCCTGTTTTGGATCAGCCTTATGGTATTTTTTATGCTTTCTTTGGGTAAAGATCTCCTTGTTTTCAAAGTTCCTCAACTTTTTTCTTCTTCAAAACACCAATACAAGCTTAAATCCACTCAACAAGGCACCCATTAGATGTTAATAAAATAAAAAGCTTGAAACTAGGTGCAAACTAGATTCTAATCTACATGCCCAATCTTTTTTCAATTTGCAAGATCTAAAACTTCTAAATGAGATCTTAACTAAGTAAACTAGAAACTTAACAAACAAATGCAAAACTTAGAGTTTTTAAAAACTGAGATCTAAAGTGAAAAGAGACTAAGAATAAACAAAATAAGAGGTCTAACTATTAACAATGCAAAGTCCTAAGTTATGAAAACTAACCACTATCCAATCTAACCACTAACTTTAACCTTTGTTTTGTTTTATGTGTTTTTTGCAAGGCTATGGGAAATGGATGAGAGGAAGAGACTAGAAGGGGTTTGAAGGCTAAAATGAGAAGGAATGAGGGTCAAAAAGGAAGTTGACGAAAGGTAAGAAATGAGACCTTTAAGGTGATGGACGAGAGAAGGAGGGAGGAAACAAATCAAAGGGACGAAAGAGATAAAGAGAGGAAGTTTGAGGGAAGAGGAAGACAAGAAGACAAGGGAGAAGCTAGAAAGAGAAATGGGACGAAGGCAAGACTTGGAGGAGAAGACTTTTGGAAGAAAATGAAAGAATGAATGCTTGGAGATAAGGGGGACGAGAGAAAAAGGAAGCAAAGTCAAGGCAAACCACAAGCAAAGGCAAGCTTGACAAGGCTCTAGGCTTGGAGAAAAGTATAAATTTGAGTTTCCACAGCTTAGAGATGTAGATCTAGTAACCAGTTGAAAATAGTTTTGTGTTGATGGAGAGAAGCAAACTTGTAGCTTCGAATTCAACCTTGAGATCTTATCTTTTGGAGGGTTCCTGAAAGCACAAAGGTTAGAGCAAAAAAGTTGATGGAGAGGAGGGAGAGACAACCAAGTTCACCTCCACTCTATCTTTTGAATACTTGCCACATGCACCACTTATACAAACAAACTAAATCATGCTTAGATTGTTAGACAAAATCGAAATAAGAGACAAACAAGTATAACCGACTACAGTTTGTGCTCTTAAAACTAATCAAGCCTAATACAAACAAATAACTTGGACCATCAAATATTTGTTCTATGTTCTTACGAAAGAGATCTAAGCTAAACAATGATTAAGCATGAAATTATATAAATGAAATAAGGGCAAGTATCATCTCAATAATGGAAAGATTTGCTCACAAACACATAGTGCACGCCATAGACCTCCAAAGCCAACTTTATTTCCAAAATGTAGCAATAGCTACAAACTTTTACAATCTTAGCAGAGTAGTTTTACAACAAAAATACCATGTGAAGAGAGCTCAAAGAGCCTCTACTTATACAAAAACTAATGCTCAATATACCCTAATTTGAATTGGCATGAAGGAAGCCAATAGCCATGAGTCATCAAATCGAATTGCCATCAAATCCCAAGCTTGGAGTTGAGATTCCATGATGAAGTCGAGTTTGTGGTGGGTGAATGGGGAGGTGGTCTCCACCTTGGTAAGGCGCCCCCCATTCCTGCCTTGGAATTAACAACTATCCACTCGTGAGTCTCCACATAAATTTGACGTGAGCAATTAGGGAGGGCGTGAATCTCATGATGGTGAAGCTTGGAGCTTGGTAATCAATGTTAACATGAGTTTGAAAGGAGCCAAGCCATGAGGTGGCCTCATATTTAGGAATGCGCCCACCTTGCATTGAAAGCAAATCCAACCACACATTAATCGCTTGGCAAATCATCAAATCGCATGGATTGCTCACGTGAAGGATGCTCACGTCATCCTTCATTAATTCAAATCTAATCCAAAATTTTATTTGACATGTGACTAATCTATCTTAAGTGGTCGTACACCTTAAGTAAATCATATGCCCCACCTTCCAAATCAATTTTTAATGATTTTTGACTTTTTTTGAATTTTGTCTTTTTTTGTCACTAAATGTCAAAATAGTGAAAACTGTTCCGAGAGGCGACGTAATCGCCCGAAACTTTCAAAAAGTTGGTGCTAGGGTAAAAAGGACACTCTAAGCGTCAAAATGAGTCTCCCCACGTCCAATTCTGCCTCTGGATGAGGTTTTTATCACTCTTTGAAACATTTTAATTAAACCATTAAAAAATGGTCTAATTTATGAAAAAATTTATTTTTCTCAGAATGGAGCGAAACTCCTAGGGGACCTAGTGCATGTTCATACGAATCAATCGAGATGGCTGACACGTAAAAAATCCTAGACACAAGACTCTAATAACCACCTTAGGTTTTGACCATCATGGAGAATACTCCAACTTTGGAGGTTTGAGTGAAAAACTTAGGGATTATACGCCACTGATGAGTAGCGCATAATTCCTAAGGAAAAAACACTCTAGAGTATCCCCCAAATGGCTAAATCTAGTGATAGTCGAGTCTTTTATAAAAAGACCCCTTTTAGACTAACTTTTTACAAATTCCCCATGGGGGTATGAACATGCAGTTATTACAAATGGGGCCAAATTGCCCTGAAAATGACTTATGAACTTCTGAATACTGATGATGAACATGAATCATGTTCAATAAATTGGCGGCTCACAAGATATTCAGCTATTGTACAAAATAGCTGATAACAAAGACTTTATTTTCGAAGTAATAGTATGATGATCGGTGTTTTGTATATGATTATTGAGGATCTTCTGGTTGACCTAATTAGATGTAAGTAAAAATAAACAAAGAGAATATCAAAATGACTCATCTGGGTTGAAGTCAACTTACTTGGTTACAAAGGGGTCATCACAAATTCTACGATATTATAGAGACCCTTGAGAAAAAAAATAATTTAGGGTGTATTTTGAGGGACATTACACATATTGATACATCTAATCACTCTCAATAAACCACTGCTTTAGAGAAAGCATCTTATACCAGATCAAAAGATATATATGATAGATTCATAAAAGATATCTCCCCTCAAGATTCCAACACAACCAAATATCCTTCCTACAAAGAGAGAGCAACCTTAGAAAGAGAGTTTTCTTTTGAGTAAAATTTCGGAAAATATGATTAAAGGAGATTAATTCAAACTGGCTTTTTACCTCCATAACTCTATTCATGATAGGCCCTAGAGCCATAATTGTGATATGATGCTTTCCATTATCCCAATCCATAAAAAAATTGGATTCACCTGGCACTTGTAAGCTTTTCATTCCTTTTTTTGTAGCGAAATTCATCAAAATCCACAAAGCATAAAACTTAGATCTATTATTGGTTTCAAGGTGAGCACCATATTTCAAGGAAAAATAATGATGATTATTCAAATGAAGGATAACCCCTGCTTTACACATACCTAGAGTTCCTTGACAGGGACCATCAAAGAAACACCAAGCTATAGAACGATCAATGACAAGTTCCTTTAATATCTAGGATACCTTCTGTTTTGGAGTTTTCCAACAATCTCTATAAGACAATCTAATTTTATGGGATGCATGACCTATCGACATTTCTTTTCCTTGGAATATCATTTTATTTCTTAACAAACATAAAACCATAGAACAAATCAAGCAAGGCTCTATGGGATGAAACTGATTTGTCTAAAATTCAGCTTTCAAAACATTCCAACAAGGTATTTTTATCCCATGTGATGATTCCATTGATGATATGTAGGAATTCTTTCCAAACAAATTTTGAAAAATGATAAGAAAAAAAAAAGCCAATTGACAATTTCATTGTCTTCTTTACAGAGTACACACTTTCTTGGCCCATTCCAATTTCTTTTCATAAAATTTTCCCATGTAATAATCTTAAAAGGTAAAGCTAACCATAGGATAATTCTTGTTTTTATTGAACTTCCTAACTCCCATACCAACTTCCACCAAAAAACAATTCCCCTTCTAATTTCTTCTTTAATCTTCGCTGCATAGTACCCTAGTTTTGCTGTAAGGATTCTAGTTGTTTTCTTTTTAGACCATTTTAGTTCATCTTCATGATCTTGCAACACTATAGAATTATTCTTTAAAAGGGAAATGTATGAAGACAATTCTATTTTCAAAGCACCCCGTAAATTCAAATTCTTAGTTACTTTGCATCCCTAGAACCAACCATCAAGAACCTCTTGAATGGATATAGTTGTAGGCATTTTCAAACATTTAGCTTGAAGTACCTCTATAAAAGTAATATACTGTCTATAATTACCACTACAACCAATCCAAGGATCTTCTCCCAATCTTATTTTATCTCCTCTACCAATTTTCCAAGCTACCCATTTGCCTATGATTGGAAATTCCTTGACCAAACCTTTCCACACTATTGAATTAGCTCCCTTAATAGATTTTCATTCATTATAAGTCTTCTAATGATCGATCTATTATATATTTGGACTTCATTACTTTATCCCATAATCCTTAATTTAAGAAAATATCCATAAATTTTTTGTAGCCCAAGCCCTAGCCTCTTTTGGCTTAGCTAATTTGGAGTGTTTTACTAGAGGACCTTTATTTTCCCTCTTTCCTACATAGATGAAACAAAAACACTTTTTTTGTACCTTATCCAAAATTATTTTTGGGATGTGAGCTATGGATAACTAGTATATAGAAGTACTTTCCAACAAATACTTTACTAGGACCAATCTACAACCTTGTGACAACCATCTGTGGCACCAAAAGGATATTGTAGATTCAATCTTCTTAAATAACCACAGTAAGTTTGCAAATTTATAGTCTTGGGTTTTTAATCAAAACCCAAGTAATTCACTCACTTAGTCTATAGATATTGAATTCAAAGAAAAAACTAGAGAATTATGTCCTTCCATATCAGTCCCCAACACACTCAAAAGCAAGCAATATTTGTTCATGTTTATTTCCAATCTTGTTGCTCCACAGTAGATGTCCATAATATATTTATACTATTTCATTTCTCTTAAGGAAACTTGACCAAAAATCAAGATGCCATCTACAAACAATAGGTGAGAGATGAACACAAAGCTTGCAATTCTTAGTCCCCTAATGAATCATTCTCTTTTAGGATTTGTTGTGTATGCTAAAACAAGCATGCACATAAAAAAAAATTGTTGTGTGCTTGTTAGCATACACAACAATTTTTTTTGCTATGTGTGCTTGTTAGCATACACAACAATTTTTTTTGTTGTGTATGCTAACAAGCACGCACAACAATTTTTGTTGTGCGTGCTTGTTAGCATACACAGCAAAAAAAATTGTTGTGTATGCTAACAAGCACACATCAATTTTTTTTGTTGTGCGTGCTTGTTAGCATACACAACAAAAAAAATTGTTGTGTATACTAACAAGCACACATCAATTTTTTTTTGTTGTGTGTGCTTGTTAGCATACACAACAAATGTTTGTTGTGTATGCTAACAAGCACACACAACAAATTTTTGCTGTGTATGCTAACAAGCACACACAACAAAAAAAATTGTTGTATGTTTGTTAGCATACACAACATTTTTTTGTTGTTGTGTATGCTAACAAGCACGCACAATAATATTTTTTGTTGTGTGTGCTTGTTAGCATACACAACACAAACAATTGTTTTGTATGCTAACAAGCACACACATAAAAAAAAATTGGCGTGTGCTTGTTAGCATACACAACAATTTTTTTTGTTGTGTATGCTAACAAGCACGCACATCAATTTTTTTGTTGTGTGTGCTTGTTAGCGTACACAACAAAAACAATTGTTGTGTATGCTAACAAGCACACACAACAAAAAAAAATTCCGTTTACACAACAATTTTTTTTTTTGCTGTGGATGCTAACAAGCACACACAACAATTTTTTTTTTGTTTGTGCTTGTTAGCATACACAACCAAATTTTTTGTTGTTTGTTCTCGTTAGCATACACAGCAAAAAAATTTGTTGTGTATGCTAAAAATAATTGCAATGACATGTGCCATGTGGTGACACTGTGACATACCTGTGTATGCTAAAAGCCTAATTTTTTTGCAAATAAAATAATAAATTTATAACATTTATTAACTTATTAATCCAATATCATTGACAATGTGCAATGCCCAATGTGCAGTGAGTCAGTGCCAGCTTTAGAAAACACTGAAACAGTAAACACCAAGTGAGCCAGTGACCAAACTAACAATGACATCACATCAACCAATTCATTCTAGGGCCTAGGCATCACGTCAACCAATGATGATTCATGAATCTATGATGCATTGAAATTTGATGTTAATTGTTACCTGTAGGGCCTAGGCTATAAGCTTGTATATGATTTTAAATTTGTGATTTTTTTATAAATAATAAAATTATAGATTTATATTTTTAATTTTTAAATATATATTATTATTATTTTATTATATTTATATATATATATTATTAAAAAATTAGGGTTAGGGTTATGAATCCCCAATTCCTAATTTGGACGAGTGCCGAATCCCGTATCGGATTTTTCATCCGATTCTGATTGCACCCATAGTTCATGTAACCTTGAGAGACATTTATTAGGAGAGCAAAAGCGTTCGAAAGCACACAACTCATGATCCATAGGACAACCTAAACACATGCTCCTAATGTTAATAATTGTCTTTTTTATTGCTTTTATTTCCATACTGATGACCACATCTCCTTTTTCACTTGTACTCCTATTGTTTCATAATATTCCCTTCTTATGTTATTATATTTTGACTAATATTGTCTTCGACTAGGTGACAAGGATTATTCCTCTAGATGCAAGTAATCCATATGATGTGTTGGGATTGAATAGAGGTGCATCAGCTGAGAGCGTGAAGAAAAGGTAATTATTTTAACTTATCCTAAAGTATTTGGATATTAATTAGCATAGTATCTATGTATATTTGAATGAATCAGTATTCTAAACAATAATGCATTATATTTGTTTAGACAGTGAATTGTATAAATAAGGAAAGCAACAAATTTGGAAACAAGCAAGATTTCCTATAATGCAAGGAGTTCCTACAAAGCAGACCAAGTTTTTCACGAAGTTTATTTTTTTAAGGTTTATAGATCACCAAATTGCTTCCCTTTCCAATTGGTGTCTTGTTCAAAATGCAATGGATCCTTTTTATTTTGCATTCATCGTTGGCTATGTCTAAGCTTGAATAATCACACAGTAGCTCAATTCTTATGACATCTTATGTAGTAGAATGGAGTTTCAAAACAATAATTAACCCAAGAATGGACCAAGGAACACATCATAAATTGAACAAGCTCCCAGCATAGAAAGAAGCTTGATCCATAGAATTCTACCTTGCAAGGGACATTTGTATTGGAAAAGTCTTATTTCCTAGTAAGAAGCATCTTGGCTTTCAAAATTTATTTCAAATGTATTTAGTAGAGAATTTATTGCTTGGTCCAAGGCTTAAGAATTGCTTAAATGGGTTTTTCATGTAATTATCCAACTTGTTGCTTTGATAGTTGGACATTGACCCCATAGGGATGGGGTTCATACCATAGGACCTCTGTAAGAGAAAAAGAAATGTATCACAACTATAAGTAAGATTATCAAAGGATGATTTCTATGCTTGTGAAGAGTTTGTGTTTTGTTGTGCTTGTTTATCTTTCAGTTTAAAGATCTAACTTAATTGAATTAAAGTGCAAACACTAACAATAATCCACTTCACGTGCTCAGGATTGCGCTCTATTTGCAACTCTTGAAGAAATAGCCTTGAAACAATGACTCTTGAACAACCAATTGTGAAAATCCTCACAACAGATCTAAGAGATGATGTATACCTCACAAGAGTAATTATGATTAAGCAGGAAAATAGAAGAAGAGTGGTCAATACAGTATAATGAGCAACAGAATAATAATACAGTAGAACTCGGATAGAAGCAAAAATACTTCACACACACTAGTTAATTAATCACAATATGGACAAATAAATACTACAATGCATGAGGATTCGAATGCCTAAGGTGGCAATTCGAATTAGCGTTCATGGAGTGATCAAAGGATCACTGGAGTGTCATCGGAGCACAACTAGTAGTCTATCTCATCATCGGTGGAGTCATCAATGCACAAGTAACTGTCAACCGTCAGTCAAACTGAGTCTAACTGAGTGTGGTAGGTGTAACTGAATGTAACTGGCACATGGAGACACTAATTGAATGAAGGAGGCTCAGTGGAGGGCACATGAGGAACTAACTAGAGTCAGAACAGGTAGTCATGTCTCATCGGAGGTCAATCGGAGTGATAACAACAGTGAGGAGTCAGTCATGCCTCAAATCAAGGAAAGACTGGTGGATAACTGGAGTAAACTGGACTGGTAGGTGAGAAAGGATGAGTGGCTTCCTTAAATCAAGGAGGAAGGGCGCATTAAGCACTAAGAGGGCTCAAACTGATCTGAGAGAAGCTCTCGGGGGCTGGCTAACTGAGGGCTAGGTGCTGGACTGATGACTGGAATGCATGCAAACCCTAAATGATGCATGCAAACCCTAAAAGTGCATGCATGAATGAAAATGTAAATGATCAAAATACTGGTGGGACTAGGATGGAGTATAGGAATATCCTAACACCAATCATCCATAATATCATCAAACTTCCCTTCAAGCAAATTTTCCAAGCACTCTAAATTATCAGGCAAGCATTTCCCTAGTTACCCCTACAATATTTGGGGTAACACAACTCATTGTTCATAGTATTACTAAGCCTCCAAGTATATTCCAAGTCTTTCCTTCCTTCAATGTCATGGATGACACCCCTTTCTCCCTCCACCCCACACTTGCTTACCCTATAAGTAATTTATTAATAAAATGATTGAAATAAAATTAGCACGTAGAACCTACTTCCTCTACAAGTAATTTATTAATAAAATGATTGAAAGTAAATTAGCACCTAGAACCTTGTTTCAATTTGTTGCATCAAATAACATCTAGCAAAAATTCAATGACAACAATCGCATGCAAGGGTTTACATTCAATGGTTTGTATTTACTATCAAATGACATCTGGATTGGATAGGTGAAGTCAAGAAGTTATTTTTTAACTTGATTCTTGAAGAGACTGTAGAGGGAAAAAGGTGAAAGTTGCATGTTTAAAGACTAAGTCTCATGGGGAAGAATAAAAGGAAAATAAAGTTAAGGTTGATGAATAGATACAAAGGACATACCATAGTAATGAGTTAGGTGATAGAATTTAAAAGGTTACAAAATGTCTAATGATAATCAACATCGTGGAAGGATAGATAGCATGATGAGAGATCTACAAAAGTAGTCAATGCTGGTAGAAATGAGAAGAGGGAACCCATACAACATGTAATGTTGAAGATACATCAACTTCCAATCGAGAGACAATATATCCAATCTATACTTTTTGTGTTGCATGTTGGATGAGGAAGTGTTTAATTAGTGGTCTTGTTGAAATAGATAAACACGAGCATTTATTTGAAATTGTATAGGGGGCTGGGCTCTAAATATGTGACTATTGTTCAACTCGGTTCATCTCAGTTGCAGTGGCTTATCAACATGTCCTTCAATTTGGTACCCATAACATTGATGGCTCATTCACATATGTGCACTTCTAAAGAGTAGATTATAACTTGAAGGACCAGGTCAGGTTAATTACCCCTTGTGGACATATTTCCCTATCCTCCTTGTTGTTATGCATAAATCAGAAATGGTTAATACAATTCCTTTCAAGCTTCGTAGAAGATGTGTATGGAGGTGGACTCGAAGTGGAAGCTCCCTACCTTTTTATCAATGTGCACTATTGATGGAATCAAGCAATGGAAAGTTTGGTACCTTAATTAGCCAAACACTTGCTTTGCATGTTACCCACATGATCATTTGATTAGTCATTCTCTTGATCACAGGCTTGGGTTTAGGGAGGGAAATGGCGAGGGGGTTACCCCTTCTACTGTTCTTAACCTTTCTGTCTCGAGGATATCATTCCATAGTTGGACGAGCTAGAATTTTTTCTGTACATAAGTCCATGCCACTTGGCCGGACAAGCTTAAAGATTCTATTATTATGGATTTTGATGTCCATTTTGTTAACCCAGTTTTGAAGCAACATGGACCCAGCCTGAACCTTCAATGGATCCTAAGTTTCCACAATAATTTCAAACATTTCCATGGCTTGAGAGGTTATTTCTATGCTTACACAAAACATTGAAGGAGGGGGGGCTACTGAGAATGACTTCAAATTGTGACACATGAACAGTTTCCTGTGTAGCAAAATCTACATAGAACTAGTATCCTTTTTAAAATTCCCCATAGTGGTTGGATCTCCGACGAACCTTCCAACGATTCTGACGACCATGCCATACCACCAACGACAAATGTCGTCTGAATTTTTCTTTTTTTTGTGGGTATATGCGTTGGATATTCCGATGACCATGCCATACCACCGACAACCAATGTTGTCGGACTGTTTCTTTTTTTGTGGGTATATGCGTCGGATATCTGAAGGTCATGTGCTCGGATATCCGACCTTCTGTAAAATAATTTGGGTCGGATATCTGACTGCCTTGTGGTCGGATATTGGATGTTCCAGAAAGAAACTGTGGTCGGATATCTGACGATCATGTGGTTGGATATCCGATCTTCTGTAAAATAATTTGGGTCAGATATCTGACTACCTTGTGGTCGGATATTGAATGTTTCAGAAAGAAATTGTGGTCGGATATCCAACGTGTATGTGTCAGATATCTGACGTGCATATTAATATATTTGTGGTTGGATATTCGACAATGTCATGTTAGATGTCCGACGAGACTGTATTGTTGTCGGATATCCGCCGAAGGTCAACCGACGTTTAAAAAAGGAGAGGCTTGCCGGATTTTCGACAACTTCGTGTAGAAAATTGGACATTTATGTCGTCATATTTTGGGTTCATATTTTCATGTGATCCCTATAAGTTGCAAATATTTTAAACAGTACCTCTGAATTTTGTACGCTACTCAGGTTGGCTATTTAAAGTCAAAAGTTAGGGATTCCAACAATTATTGTTGATAATATTTGGCCCAATAACCATTAAAATAGAAAATATTATTTCTACACATACGTCCAATAGAATTAATCTTGAAATCCTAGTCCATTGGTTCAAAACACAATTTTCCATCTTGGCAGTTTTTTATAGTTTTTTTTTGGGTCTTGAGCTTTCAAGGTCATTTGAGGCCCCAAAATGGTGTTTGTTTGGCACAACAATTCCCAATAGATATCCTTGAGCTATTACTGGGTTGTTCGAAGTGTGTACTTCTTGGATAGCCCTTTCTAATGTGCTACCAAGTGCTTCTAATGAAGATCAATTGCAAAAGTTACGTCCCTGGTAAGTTGACGTATCAACTAACCACAATGGGGCCCACAAACCTTTTGGAATTTCATCTTTTGGGGTTAGGGTTTTGGATGTTTAGGGTTTTTTCATTGATGCTTTATGTTAAAAGGCTCTTTTAGACTCATTGTAACTCACTTCTTGTGAATGGGCGTAGCTCTTACATCTCTTCTCAGAATTAAGATGCCACCATTCTAGCGAGTTCATTTCTCTCTATATTTTGTTATAGTTATTGCATATTTCATTCATTAATGCAAATTGAGTATTACTATATCTCTATGTTTTCGAAATATTTTTGTGTTTCATTTTGTTCCCTCATAAACTAGGATCGGTGGTATCAAAGCGGTCTGCTCTTTATTTTTTTTTCTATGCATGTCCCCAGTGAGGTCGAGGTATAAGGATTTAGGACTCAATCTACTTGAGCCTCTGAAAGATTGTGCTCGCTAACATTGATTCCCTCCCATGAAAAAAGAAAACAGAGACGAGGGACCAAGAGATCCTATTAAGTTGTTGCTCGAGGAATCCCTTGCATGACAGAGGGACACGATGATAGATAACTTTTCCCAAATCCTTCGATGGATGCCGACAACAACATACACGTCTTCATTGAGTGACCACTTTGGAGGCTATGTCCCCTTCAAGATACAAGTTAATTTTGATATTCTCATATTTGAAGGTCAAATAGATGCCAATTCTTTGGAAAAATGGTTAGATTTTCTAGAAGGGTATTTCTTTGTCCACAATTTTTCCAATAGGGAAAAGATCACCTTTTCACTCCTTAAGGTTGCCCCTCATGTCAAAAGTTGGTGGGAAACTTACTATGATAAAAACTCCACAAAGAATTCTAAAATGTTTGGGGCCAATCCTAGTTGGGCATCTTTTATGGATTTTGTTAAGGAAAAATATTACCTTTTTGGTAACTATGAAGTACAATACATGAGATGAAACACACCACGTCAACAGAGGGAACAAACAATGTTGGAGTTCACAAATGCATTCCATACCTTGTGCACCATGTTGGATATCAAAGACTCCGAGCGACATCTGGTTTTAAAATACTGTGGGGGACTGAATGAGAGTACCCCACAGTTAGAGTATAAAAAGAGAAGAGAAGAATGTATAATATGTTATACAAGATTGATGAATTCAAGGTGAAGCGAATTCTCTTCTCCTTTGGAGTCAAGGCACTTCTCTTTGTGTGCAAGATATTATTATTGAAGGCAAGGTGCTTCTTCGATTGATATCTCTTCTCTATTGCTTTCGTATCTTCACCAAGAGTGTTTTGGTGATCTCTTATCTTCCGAAAGCAATAAGCTATGTTGTAAAAGAAAGAATTCTATGCTATCCATTATATTATACTGAGAAGAATTGTTGGGGTTTTTGTTCTCATAGTTTTGAGGTTTTTCCCCAAGGTATACCTTGTGTTATGGTTGTATGAATTTCATGTGATTGAATTATCTCATTGCTTCAAAATTCAACATATAAAAGAATTAAAGATCAAATCTCAACGAAATATTAACATGGTATCAAAGCTCAGGGAGTGAAGGAGCTCAGTTTTGCATTCCATCTAGAGCCTACGTTGATATTGAGAAGTTGAGCACAAGATTTAAATACTATGGAATCAATATATGTACGATCAGAAGACCGTCTTGAGGGCACCTCAAAATTCAACAATTGGAAGGCTAAGATTCTCAACATCCTAGAGGAACATGACTTGTATGGCTACGTATCCATTGTGGTGGAGGACCCTACATATAATGCAGGGTGCATCAACTTCAATAAGAATCAAGCTAAGGCCAAACAAATCATCTATGATTCAGTAAAAGATAACTTGATTCCCGTGATCACACCGTTGAAGACCACAAAATAATTTTATGATACATTGACTAATATATATGAGAAGAAGGCCTCGAGTCAAAAGAGGGCATTGAAGAATAAGCTTTGAAACTTAAAGATGGAGACGGATGAGATAGTGGCCTCCTTCTTCACCACGATCTCTCAGGTAAGAGATCAACTTGATAGTATTGGAGTAGTGGAGGATGAATATGATCTTCTACAAACCGCTATTGATGGTCTCCCATCCTCATAGGAGACATTCTTGGATGTGGTAAATGGATGAGAGGTACAACCTAACTTTGAAAGGTTGTGGCATGACTGCCTCCAAGAGGACGGGAAAATCCAAAGCAATTCAGTGTGCATCAAAGAAGAAAACCTTTCCCTTACGACAAGTGTTATCACTCAAGATTCTTCCAAGTTGCGGCAGAAGGGATCATTGAGGTAACTATTTCAACTACACTCTTGTGGATGGAAACTACCCTTTCCAAACACATAGAGGGATCCTCTCTCTCACAACTCTTTCAACATGAAAAATATCACTTGAGTTGGCTGGTTGTGTATTAATAGTGGTGGCTAGACCTTCAGATAAAGGGTATTAGGGATTTCAATTGGTTGTGTTGAGGATAGGTATATCACAGGGCATGGAGTCAAAATTTCATAGGTTTTCTGTCACAGATGAGTGATTGGACTATAATTTGAGAAGTAGAGGAAAGATAAATGAAGTCTTTTCACGTCAAAAGGATATTAGCAAATGGTAGCAGAAAGGGAAATAAAAATCCATCACAGAGTTAGAGCATTTATGAATGAATTCTAACTTGTAATTTCAGAAAGAAAGAGTGGAGTATCTAATCATATGTATGTGAAGCATCAAATGATAGACGAATTTCATACCATGTAATCTTGATTTAAACACTTCAGAAGAAGACAATCAATGGAAAATACTAGCAAGGGAAACATGCACAGGAATTACAGACATCAAAACATTAATTTCAAGAATTTTTGCTCCAAAATTTAAGACTTCGCATTAATCAAAGGATGGGTTTCATTACATACTCAGAGTTTTCTTATCTCAAAATCCCAACCATTGGGTCTTATTCAAAACCTTCCTTTATAGGACTACAAAATTCAAAACCTTCTCAACTACTTCAGCCATATGTGGTTGTTTATTAAATTCAGAACTACAACTGTTGGTAATAAATCATATTAACTGTTATTCTTATGGACTGTTTATTTAAATTAATAATAAAAACTGGAAGTGATGAGGCTGTCTTCCTTCTTGACTTCGAGCTGCTCAAACCAACTGCTTCTTGAACTGGAGATGAACTGGTGGGGGACTTTTAGTGCACTACCAGTGTAAAACTTGGATTGTTGAACTACATGTTGTTATTTGGATTGAGCGATTTAAGGCTGATTTGTAGGGATTGTCGTATTGTGCCTTTCTTTTTCTTTCAAATCGAATCCCAGTCGTGGAACGTTGAGTCTTTTTCCTACCAAATTTTGCATTTTTTTCACAACTGCAATTCTAAAACGCCAACTTCAGTCCACAATCCACAAGCCACAATGTGGGAGTCAGAAGTCGGAACACCTTTTGCATAGCTTCAAAGAAATCACTCCTCCGACTTCTGCAATCCGCAATGCGGGAGTCAGAAGTCGGAACCCCAAATTCACCGCTTTGAATAATTTACGCATCTAACTTCCGCAATCCATAATGTGGGAGTCAGAAGTCGGAACCCCAGATTTCACAGCTTTGAAGAAATCATGCCTTCGAATTTTGAAATCCGCAATGCGGGTTTGAAAAGTCGGAACCTTTGCGAAATCTCTCTACGGTCGTCGATCTAGCTCTACCTCCAATATCGACCATTCAATATATTAAGAGAGGAAGACCTCCTTTTTACCATTTTTCTTACTGTGGCTTGCTCATCTTGTTGGAAGAGGTTGATACTTAGCCATTTTTTGGGAGTTTTTGCTTCTTCTTTTGGATTAAAAAGTTAGTGGGTAGCTTGAGATTTCGGTAGGGGGTTCTCTTTCCTTCCCCTGTGGGAGTTTTCTTAGAGGTGATAACAACGGCTCCAACCGGTCGGCGGGGATGCTATCCTCCCTGTGAAGTATCAAGAACAATAGACTAGTGTCCTGATCCATTGTACTTTTCCAAAACCTTAATCTGCAACCTATTCCAAACTCTGAAAATTTTGCAACCTTACTTAAATCCAAATTGCAAACGAAAAGTTGTACTGAAATTCAACTTTTGAAAACCAAACCAAAATACTACATCCTCTGTACAAGCTGGAAATTCAAAATAAAACCAAACTGCTCACTACTGAAATCAAACTGCAACTGCAAACCAAACTGAAAAGGATGCTTGATATCCAAGCTTATTGCACACACTCTATCCAACCCTACTTTGCTGAACACAATTGCTAGATCAAGTGATATGAGAGATCCAATGTAGCCAATCCATCAAATGACTACTTGATTGCACTTTGCTTGGACTCTCTTAAAAAATAAAGATAGATTGTAAATGTAACAATTCAACCCACCATCCAAAACTAATTCCTGTATCAATGAATTATGCAAAATTCTCTTTCCCTGATAATTGCACCATACTTGCAAAAGGATATTCAAGACCATGAACTATTACCTCTTGTTGATTATAAAAAAAAAGAATTAGGTCACTTTTGTTCCTAACTGCTAGTTGTTGTTCCATTTCATCATTTTTCAAGGAAATAACAGTCATTTGTTTGTCTTCCTTATCATGTAAAAAATTTATGTTTAGTTCCTCATGCAACTTAACATGTATATCAAAGAGTGACCCTTCATGTAATTCAATAAGAATATCATTTTGGTTCTTCATAATTTCTGAATCTATCATCTCAAAATTCTGAATATCATCTTCATTTTCAAAATGATATAAAAGAGCAAATTCTTCTTCAATGACTTCATCAGAAGGTAAATGAACTACAAAAAATAATGATTGACTATCCACATTCTTCTCTTGGCCCCTAAAAATATGTGAATCTTCAACACACTCAAGGAAAGGAACATGAATTTCAATATTAAACCTTTGATCTGTTTCATTAAACTTTTCATATGGATGAACCTTAAGAATTTATGAACCTTGAATGACTTCTCTTGTATCCTTTGAAACTTCTAAAGGCCGCTGAATTTTCTCATCATTCTCAGGATAATGAATCTGAATACTAAGGTCTTGATTTTCTTCATTTATAATCAAAGAAGAAAGTAGCGTCTGTTGAATATCATGGAAACTATTATCTAATATCTATTCCTGATGTTGAAAATAATCTTCATAAAACTCTTTGATTTCTTCATCCATTAATTCTTCATCACCATAATCATTTTCCATGTGTTGAATAAAATTTTCAAAATTTACTTTACAACAGTTTTCAAACAGTGATAAAGATGAGTAAATTTCCTTATAATTTTCATAGAATGGTGAATGAAAATATTTCAGGGAATACAAACTAGCAGCTAGTAACTTTTCATACCATGTTCTTGCCTTTCCTTTCAAAGTAGCCATGACAATTTTCATAAGGGAATATTCATGAAATTTCACCCTTGGCTTATATATATGCATATGGAATTTGATTAAATGCAGAGTAGCATCATCTCCTTCCTCATCTTTAAATTTGGGCAAATATGTTTTCCAATCTATACAAGGTATACGATTTGGAAAACCTGTAATGTGTGAACGACTCATAGGATAATACCTTTCAGATTTGTAAGCATCCATGGAATCTTTCTTCACACTGTAGAGTCGCCGATAATGCTTTGAATTCTAGATTTTTTCGATAGTAGAGCCTCCAGGTGAATAATGTACAGTCTTCTTTGTGTCTGACTATTGTTCACCATCAGCAATCAACTTTGATCTTGTCGTTTCTCCCATAAAGCACTCAAACAGTGGGTTTGGAACTTCTTCTGTTTTTTCTTTCTTCGCTTTCCGGATGATCTTTTCTAGATCTGATATGAACTATGCTGGTTCAGGATCCGGATGAATTCTGGTAGATATCTTTCGGGAAGCCATAATTCTTTCAATAAACTCACTAAGTGTCTCTTATGGGACTGAAAATTTGAGTATTGGAGTCGCCAGGGAAAATATCAAAACCTTTATGTATCTAATCTTTTGTTTTCCCTCAGAGATCTAATTTTATTCCTTGAGATTATTTTTTTTGGGTAAAGAAGTTCTCTTCCCCGGTATGGTCACCAGATGTTACCACTCAGGGTTCTCCCAGGTTGCGGGAGAAGGGATCACTAAGGTAACTATTTCAACTACACTGTTGTGGATGGAAACTAGCCTTTCCAAACACAGAGAGGGCTCTCTCTCTCACAACTCTCTCAGCACACACAATATCACTTGAGATGGCTGGTTGTGTATTAATAGTGGTGGCTAGACCTTTAGATAAAGGGTTTTAGGGATTTCAATTGGTTGGGTTGAGGATAGGTATATCACAGGGCATGGAGTCAAAATTTCAGAGGTTTTGTGTAACATATGACTGATTGGACTATAATTTGAGAAGCAGAGGAAAGATAAATGATTTTTTTTCACGTCAAAAGGATATTAGTAGATGATAGCAGAAAAGGAAACAAAAATCCATCACAAAGTTAGAGCATTTATGAATGAATTCTAACTTGCAATTTCAGAAAGAAAGAGTGGAGTATCTAATCATATGTATGTGAAGCATCAAATGATAGACGAATTTCAAATCATGTAATATTGATTTAAACACTTCATAAGAAGACAATTAATGGAAAATAATAGCAAGGGAAACATGCACAAGAATTACAGACATCAAAACATTCATTTCAAGAAATTCTGCTCCAAAATTCAAGTCTTTGCATTAATTAAAGGATTGGTTTCATTACATACTCAGAGTTTTCTTATCTCAAAATCCCAACCATTGGGTGTTATTCAAAACATACCTTTATAGGCTTACAAAAATCAAAACCTTCTCAACTACTTCATCCATATGTGGTTGTTTATTAAATTCACAACTACAATTGTTGGTAATAAATCAAATTAACTACTAGTCTTATTCAAATTAATAATAAAAAACTGGAAGTGATGAGGTTGTCTTCCTTCTTCACTCCGAGATGCTCGAACCAACTACTTCTTGAACTGGAGATGAGCTGGTGGGGGACTTTTAGTGCACTGCCAGTGTAAAACTCGGATTGTTGAACTGCCTATTGTTCTTTAGATTGAGCAATTTAAGGATTATTTGTAGGGATTGACATATTGTTCCTTTATTTTTCCTTCAGATCGACTCCTAGTCGTGGAACATTGAGTCTTTTTCCTACAAAATTCTGCATTTTTTACACATCTGCGATTTATTTTGAAACACCAACTTCAGTCCGCAATCCGCAAGCCGTAATTCACAAGCCATAATGCAGGAGACGGAAGTTGGAACACCTTCTACATAGCTTCAAAGAAATCACTCCTCTTATTTCCGCAACCACAATGTGGGAGTCGAAAGTTGGAACCCCAAATTCACCGCTTTGAAGAATTTATGCATCTGACTTCCGCAATCCACAATGTGGGAGTCGGAATTCGGAACCCCAGATTTCACAGCTTTGAATAAATCATGCCTCCGACTTCCGCAATCTGTAATGTGGGTTTTGAAATTCAGAACCTCTGCGAAATCTCTCTATAGACGTCTATCTATCTCTACCTCCAATCTCTACCATTCAATCTCTTAAGAGCGGAAGACGTCCTTTTTACCATTTTTCTTACTGTGGCTTTCTCATCGATTCAGAAGCGGTTGATACTTAGCCATTTTTTGGGAGTTTTTGCTTCTTCTTTTGGAGTAAACTTTAGTGGGTAGGCTTGAGATTTCGGTAGGGGGTTCCCTTTCCTTCCCCTATGGGAGTTTTCTTATAGGTGATAACAACAAGAAAGACGAAATGAAAGAAACCCTTCTTCTAAAAGAAGTTCTCTCATCCAAAGAAGAAGGAGTTCAACAAAGGCTTTGACAAGTGAAAAGCTAGATGCTACAATTGCAACAAAAAAGGCCATTTCTCAAGAGAGTGTAAAGCAAAGCGGAAAGGAAATTTTCATGCTTCTACCACCATAGAAGATGAAACTACTCAAAAGAATGCATCCGAAGAAAAGGATACAAGAAGGGAGTTTTACGTTGTCTCATCCATTTTGCGATCCGTCATCACAAGTGTAGACACATGGTTGATTGATAGTGGTGCATCCAAATATATGATTGGTTACAAGAGCCATCACTGACCTAAAGGAGAAAAATTCCACATGCATGGTAGAGTTGGGGGACAACTCAACATATTCGATCTAAGGAGATGGATCCACCTCATTCCAGCTGAGCACCGATGATATTTTACATGTAGAGGACACTCTATATGTTACAGGCTTGAAGAAGAACCTACTTTCGGTTTCATTTCTTGAATACAAAGGTTTCCGAGTTATCTTCATGGATAACAAAGCACTTTTATGGCCGAAGAACAAAAGCCTAGAATTTGCTGATGTGATTGGAGTTCAAGAGGGAGGACTCTACAAGGTATCGAGGAAGTACATTCAAGCTATGATTCACCACACTATAAGTCCATGCAAGCTATGACACCCAAGGATTGGAAACCTACACTACAAAGCACTATTAGGACTTCAAAATATGGTAAAAGGTATGCCCGTATTTGATTTTGAGCATGATAGTGTATGTCAGGGTCGTGCACCTGGGAATAATGTTAATAAAAGTTTTTCTAGCGGTATTATTAGATCTAAAGGGATTTTAGATTTGATACATGTTGATGTATGTGGCCCCATGTCATCCCACTCCCTGAGCGATTTCTTATATTATGTATTTTTCATAGATGATTTTTCTAGGAAGTCATGGATTTATTTCATGAAGGATAAAAGTGAAACTCTTAGAAAATTTAAAGAGTTTAAATCCCTAGTTGAAAATCATAAAGAAAAGCACATCCGTGCATTAAGGTCTAATATTGGAGGTGAATTTGATTCACATGCATTTAATGAGATATGTAGTAATGCAGGAATATGTAGACAGTTAACAGTACCATACAACCCTCAACAAAATGGGGTTGTTGAAAGGAAGAATAGAACCATATCTGAGGCTGCAAAAGCCATGATGCATGATCAAGATATGTATACCTCATTATGGGAAGAAGCCTCTCATACAACTGTGTACATCTAGAATAGAAGTCCACATTCCATTCTAGATGAGAACATACCAGAAGAAGTGTTTACCGGTGAGAAGCCAGACATCTCACACTTGAGGATCTTTAGGAGCCCAATATACATTCATGTACCAAAATAAAAGAGAACAAAGATGGATCCTTCTGGAAATAAAGGCACCTTTAAGGGTTATATTGAGTCATCCAAAGCATATCAAATATATGTACTTTGTGAGAGACACATTAAAGTCGGTCGAGATGTTACCTTCCATGAGGAAGTTGCTTTCAAAAGATCAAAAGAGATTCAATGTGATTCATAGATGGAGGATCCCGAGTCTGATTCTCCCCCTACAAATTTTAAGAGGGAGAAAATAGAAGATGCCTTAGATTTGCTAGCTCATGAAGAATCAGTAGAACTAGTTGAGAGGTCACACGATGAACCTCCCGCTAAAAGAAGATATGCTTGGTGTCAAGACATCTTACAAAATGAAGAGAAACATAGAGCACCAATAAGCTCATCTAGAGAGAGCAAGCAACCTAACATATATTCAGGGTATGTGGCACTGATGAGTCACATTAGTGATTCAAAACCATCCTCATATGAAGAAGCTACAAAACAGTAAGTTTGGAAAGATGCAATGGAATAAGAGTACAACTCTATAATGAAGAATGATTTTTGGGAGGTTGTTCCCAAACCTGATGGGATGTCCATTCTGACTTCCAAATGGATTTACAAGATAAATCATGCTATAGATGGTAGCATTGAGAAGTATAAATCTAGATTCATTTCTAGAGGTTTCTCTCATAAAGAAGGCATCGGTTATGATGAGACTTTTCCCCTATGGAAAGGTACACCACAATCAGAGCAATGATTGCATTTGCACCTGTTCTAGGATGGAAAATTCACCAGATGGATGTGAATACAATCTTCCTCAATGGTGTGGTTGAGGAAGAGTTTTATATTCAGCATCCTGAAGGATTTGTGGTGCATGGGAAGGAGTCCCATTTTTTCAAGCTAAAGAAATCTCTATATGGGCTTAAGAAAGACCCTAGGGATTGGTACTCCATAATTGATAGCTACCTTCAGAAATTGGGTTTCAGTAAGACTAGAGGTGATCCAAATTTATACTTCAAAGTAGTGAAGAACCAACCATTGAAATTAGTTTTGTATGTTGATGATTTGTTTCTCACTTAAGAGGAACATCTGATTGCTTGGTGCAAGAGGGATCTCACCTCAGAGTTCGAAATGAAAGACTTAAGTCTAACACACTACTTTATTGGCCTTGAGATATGGAAAATAAAAGATGATTTTTTCCATCTCAAGGGAAGTACACTGTGGATATATTGTGCAGGTTTGGCATGATAAGTTGCAAATATATGCCTACACCGAAGGTCTCCAATTTGAGGAAACTTCATGAGTTAGGATCTAGATTAGATCCAGTAGATCCCACTTTGTATAGACAACTTATGGGCTCTCTAATGTAATTGATACATTCAAGGCATGATATATGTTATTCTGTGAGCATTCTGAGTCAATTTATATTTGATCTGAGACACATACACTGGACAACTGCTAAGCATGTGCTTAGATACCATCGAGGTACAATTTCATATGGACTCAGATATGCCTCCAGTGGAGTCACGTTACTTGGTTATACAGACTCGGAATGGGGAGGAAGCACTATGGACCGTAAGAGTACATCCAACTATTGTTATAGCCTATGGTTAGCTATGATATCTTGGTCTAGCAAGAAGCAAGGATCCATATCCTAGAGCACTACCGAAGAATAATACATAGCTACAAGTGTAGCCTACCGAGAAGTAGTGTGGCTCAGAAAGCTACTTGCAAGGTGTTCGGTGAAAATATTTAGCCTGCAATTATTAGGTGTGATAATCAAAGTTGCATCAAGCTTTCTGAAAACCCAGTGTTTCATGACAAGTCAAAGCACATTGAAATGAAGTATCACTTCATCCAAGACATGGTCCAGAAAGGTACAATGAAACTTCAGTACATTGTTATTGATGAGCAGATTGCAGATGTGTTAACAAAGCCTTTGTCAGTGACAAAGTACAGGTCTTCTAAGACAAGCTTGGTATGGCAGAGAATGCCTCCCTCGGTGAGAGGGAGTGTTAAATATATAGCATCAAGATACATTCTCCAAACCAATCTTGTGTAGCCAAGATTGATCCTCACGTATAGAGGTGAGCACTTTGATTTCCTTCTTTGTAAAGGTTATTCATCCTGTATAGAGGTAACTGATAAAAGTAATGATGTTGTAAAGTCTTGTTGGAAAAGGCTTCGGACTTGTGTGTGTCAAGTCATGATTCTCATGTGAACCTTCCGTATAAAGGTATCCATTAGATGGACCTCCCGTATAGAGGTGGACCTTATGTATAAAGTTCATGCTTTACTTGTTAAAATAATTTAATGTTGTGTGATGTATTCTTAACCATGATCACCAGTTTCTATTAAGTATACTTTAGAGATTGATCACCTCTAAAGTGAATTACTTTAGCATATGATCATTTGGTATGGAATAATATAATATGATCACAACATCCAATAATTATTCTTAGTATAATGTAATGTGATGGATAATTAAAGTTAGAACATATTTACCATGCAATAAGAGATAAATAAATAAAAGATAAATCATAGAGATCAAGATAATTCAAAATTTTCCATGCAGACACTTCATCTAATTAAAGAGAACTCGAATTGTTAAAGCTTCAGTTAAGTATCAATGTATGCCTCAATCAATGATTCAGTTAAAGAATCAATTAAATATATGCCTCAGCTAACTAAAGAAAACACAGGGATCACTTCAAGTAAATCAATCAGCATGATTTCAGTTAACTAAGTCTTAAATAAGAAGGGCTAGTTAACTAAAAGACAACACTTCAATAAATCAAGGAGAATCAATTAAAGAGAGTTAACTAAGTGAAAACAAAGAAGATCTAGTTAACTAAGTGACGACACTTAAGTTATCCACCTAACTAAGTGGTAAATATTTCAGTTAAGAGGTGAGTCCGTCCTAAGTGACAGCTCAGTGAGATAAAGCACTACATGGGAAGTGGATCGCACTTCTGCATGCAATATTGATACATCCAGTTTGAGGGTGAGTTCATCCTGAAGTTAGAAGATAAAAATAGAAGAGAAGAATGTATAAATATTTTATACATGATTGATGAATTCAAGGTGAAGCAAATTCTCTTCTCCTTTGAAGGCAGGGTGATTCTCTTTGTGTGCAGGATATTATTATTGAAGGAAAGGCGTTTCTCTGATTGATCTCTCTTCTCTATTGCTTCCGTATATTCACCAACAGTGTTTTGGTGATCTCCTATCTTCTGAAAGCAATATGCTATGTTGTAAAAGAAATCATTATATGTTATCCATTATATTATACCGAGAATAATTGTTAGGGTTTTTGTTCTCATAGTTTTGAGGTTTTTCCCTAGGGTATATCTTGTGTTATGGTTGTATGAATTTCATGTGATTGAATTGTCTCATTGCTTCAAGCTTCAACATATACAAGAATTAAAGATGAAAGCTCAACCAAATATTAACATGGTATCATAGCTCAGGGCGTGAAGGAGCTCAGTTTTGCATTCCATCTAGAGCCTACGTTGATCTTGAGAAGTTGAGCACAAGATTTGAAGACTATGGCATCAATCTTTGTACAACCAAAAGACCGTCTTGAGGGCAGCTCAAACTTCAACAATTGGAAGGCTAGGATTCTCAACATCCTAGAGGAACATGACTTGGATGGATACGTATCCATTGTGGTGGAGTATCCTACATCTAATGCAGGGTGCATCAACTTCAAGAAGATGCAAGCTAAGGCCAAATAGATCATGTATGATTTGGTAAAAGATAACTTGATGCCCATGATCACACCGTTGAAAACCGCGAAAAAATGTTATGATACATTGACTAATATATATGTGAAGAAGTTCTCGAGTCAAAAGAGGGCATTGAATAATAATCTTCAAAAATTAAAGATGGACATGGATGATACAGTGGCCTCCTTCTTCACCAAGATATCTCAGGTAAGAGATCAACTTGCTAGTATTGGAGTAGTGGAGGATGAAGACGATCTTCTCCAAACCGCTATTGATGGTATCCCATCCTCATGGGAGACATTCTTGGCTGTGGTAAATGTACGAGAGGTACAACCTAACTTCGAAAGGTTTTGGCATGAATTCCTCCAAGAGGAGGGGCGAATCTAGAGCAAGTCAGTGCGCATCAAAGAAGAAAACCTTTGCCTCATGACAAGAATGAAGAAAGGAAAGAAACCCTTATTCCAAAAGAATTTCTCTCATCTAAATACTAAGGCATTCAACAAAGGATCTGAAAAGTCAAAATATATATGCTACAATTGCAAAAATAAAGATCATTTCTCAAGAGAGTGCAAAGCAAAGCGGAAAGGAAAGTTTCATGCTTCTACCACCATAGAAGATGAAACTACTCAAAAGAGTGCATCCGAAGAAAATGAGTCAAGAAGGGAGTTTTACCTTGTCTCACCCCTTTCAGGATCTATCATCACAAGTTTAGAAACATGGTTGATTGATAGTGGTGGATCGAAACATATGACTGGTTACAAGAGTGTCATCACTGACCTAAAGGAGAAAAATTTCACATGCATGGTAGAGTTGGGGACAACTCAACATATTCGATCCAAGAAGTTGGATCCACCTCATTCTAGCTGAGCACCGATGATATTTTACATATGGAGGACATTATATATGTTCCATGCTTGAAGAAGAACCTCCTTTCAATTTCGGTTCTTGAATACAAAGGTTTTTGAGTTATCTTCATGGATAACAAATCACTTTTATGGCCGAAGAACAAAAGCCTAGAATCTGCTGCTATGATTGGAGTTCGAGACGGAGGATTCTACAAGGTACCCAGGAAGTAAATTCAAGCTATGATTCACCACATTATCAGTCCATGCGAGCTATGGCACCCAAGGCTTGGACACCTACACTACAAAGCACTACCGAGACTTCAAAAGATGGTAAAAGGTATGCCTGTATTTGATTTTGAGCATGATAGTGTATGTTGGGGTTGTGCACTTGGGAAGAATGTTAAGAAAAAAATTTCTAGCAGTTCTACTAGATATAAAGGGATTTTATATCTGATACATTCTTATGTATGTGGTCCCATGTCATCCTCCTCCCTAAGTGGTTTCTTATATTATGTATTGTTCATAGATGATTTTTCTAGGAAGTCATGGATTTATTTCATGAAGGCTAAAAGTGAAACTCTTAGCAAATTGAAATAGTTTTAAGCCCTAGTTGAAAATTAGAAAGAAAAGCACATCCGTGAAATAAGGTATGATAATGGAGGTGAATTTGATTGACATGCATTTAATGAGCTATGTAGTGATGCAGGAATATGTAGATAGTTAACAATACCATACAACCCTCAACAAAATGGGGTTGCCGAAAGGAAGAATAGAACCATATGTGAGGCCGCAAAAGCGATGATGCATGATCAAGATATGTCTTCATCAATATGGGAAGAAGCCTCTCGTACAACCATGTACATACAAAATAGTATCCTGCATTCCATTCTATATGAGAAGACACCATAATAAGTGTTTAGCGGTGAGAAGCCATACATATCACACTTGAGGATCTTCGGGATCCCAATATACATTCATGTACTGAAAGGAAAGAGAACAAAGATGGAGCATTTTGGAAAGAAGATCACCTTTGTGGGTTATAGTGAGACATCCAAAGCATATCGAATATATGTACCTACCGGGAGACACATTGAATTCATCGGAGATTATACCTTCTATGAGGAAGCTTCTTTCAAAATATTAAAAGAGATTCAATGTGATTTAGATATGGAGGATCCTGAGCCTGATTCTCCCCCTTCAGAGTTTGAGAGGGAGAAACCAGAAGATGCCTCAGATTCACTAGCTCCCGAATAACGAATAGAACTGGTTGATAGGTCACCTGATGAACCTCTCGCTAAAAGAAGATCTGACTAGTGTCAATACATCTTACAAAATGCAGAGAAACATGGAGGACCAACAGGCTCATCAAGAGAGTGCAAGCAACCTGACAGATATTCAGGGTATGTGGCATTGATGGGTCATATCGATGAATCAAAACCATCCTCATATGAAGAAGCTACAAAGCATCAAGTTTGGAAAGATGCGATGACAGAAGAGTACAATTCTATAATGAAGAATGATGTTTGGGAGGTTGTTCCCAAACTTGATGGTAAGTCCATTGTGACTTCTAGATTGATTTACAAGATAAAGCATGATGCAGATGGTAGCATTGAGAAGTATAAATCCAGATTCATTGCCATAGGTTTCTCTCATATTGAAGGCATCAATTATGATGAGACCTTTTCCCCTATGGAGGTACATCATAATCCGAACAATGATTTCACTTGCATATGTTCTACGATGGAAACTTCACCAGATGTATGTGAAGAAAACCTTCCTCAATGGTGAGGTTGAGGAAGAGGTTTCTATTTAGTAGCCTGAAGGATTTGTGGTGCATGGGAAGGATTCCCATGTTTGCAAGATAAATAAATATCTATATGAGATTAAGCAAGCCCTCGGGGCTTGGTACTCTAGAATTGATAGCTACCTTCAGAAATTGGGTTTCAATAAGAGTGAAGTTTATCCAAATTTGTACTTAAAAGTAGTGAAGAACCAACCATTGATATTGGTTCTGTATTTTGATGATTTGTTTCTCACTGGAGAGGAACATCTGATTGCTTGGTGCAAGAGGGAGTTCACCTTAGAGTTCAAGATGAAATACTTAGGTCTAATGCACTACTCTCTTGGCCTTGAGATTTGCCTAAGAAAAGATGAATTTTTTATATCTCAAGGGAAGTACACTGTGGATATATTTCATAGATTTGGCATGATAGATTGTAAATCTATGACTACACCGATGGTTTCCAATTTGAGGAAACTTCATGAGTTAATATTTGGATCATATCCAGTAGATCCCACTTTATGATAGACGACTTATATGCTCACTAATGTACTTGATACATTCGAGGCCTGATATATGTTATGTTGTGAGAATTATAAGTCAATTTATGTCTGATCCAAGACACAGACACTAGACAGCTACTAAGCATGTGCCAAGGTACCTTCAAGGTGCAATTTCATATGGACTCAGATATGCCTCCAGTGGAGGATTCATGTTACTTGGTTATACAGACTAAGATTGGGGAGGAAGTTTTGTGGACCGTAAGAGTATATGCGACTACTATTATAACCTAGGATAATCTATGATATCTTGGTCCAGTAGGAAATAGGGCTCCGTAGCCCAGAGCACTACCGAAGCAGAATACATAGCTACTAGTGTTTCCTACCGAGAAGATGTTAAATTTTCAATATTAAATCACAATACTATAGGATCTTTGCTGAGAGAATAACATCTACAGTATATCAATGCATGACAATCATAATATGACAAGCATCACAAGCATCACAAGAATCAAAAGCATAGAGACAAGAGACACAGAGTTTCCGTGGGGAAAACCCTAAGGTGAAAAACCCCACAAACTTCCTCAGAGATAGAGAGAGCAATGGCTCAACCAAAATACAACCAAATAATACAGAGATAGTCTCCTAGCAGATGATCCTCCTCCTCCTCACTAGTGCGCTACTTTCCAGAGAGAGAGATAGATACTTTTCCGAGTGAGTAAAATAGAGATCTCCTATCTCTATTTATACTCACCTTTTTGCCCAGTGACCTACTGGGGCCGACTTGTCTACTTGAGTACATCCACATTATATTATATATTAATTAGGGCCGACCCCATAAGGTGGTCTAATAACCCATCGGCAAGTACACACACTTGCGACACTTGTCAATCCACATCATGACACTTCCTTATAGAGGAATAACACATCTCTTATAAGGGTACAATAAATATACATATAATATACTGATGAAATACATTCCGAAGTTACATATACATCAACACTCCCTCTTAACAAGGAAGGTATTTCTCGACACAGATCTGCTAGACAAGTCTTCTTCTCTGGATCATCGTCATTGATGCATTGTCATCATCATCGTCACTGCTGCTGCTATCTCATCCAATCTCTGTCTCTACTCGTCATAGGAAGTTCTACAGAGCCAGTCCTTTTTCATACTGGATGTAGGCCCACCACCTGCAGGTCTTCGTCATCACTGGCCATACTGTGGAATCCTCAGGACTTTTACGTGCGTCACAAAACCTCGAAAGAGCATTTGCCAGATGTCCCAGGGCACAGATTACATGCCATAGGCAAAACCTCGAAAGACCATCTGCAAATCTCCCAGGGCACAAATTATATGTGACCTCACCACAAAACCTCGCAAGAGCATCCCAGGACTGATTACGAGCACACAGCTCAACCTCTCGGATCACCCAGGGCACAAATTACATGTGGTCATGGCAAAACCTCGCAAGAGCATCCCAGGACTGATTACGAGCACACAGCTCAACCTATCGGATCTCCCAGGGCACAAATTACATGCCATAGGACAAAACCTCGAAAGAGCATCTGCCAGATATCCCAGGGCACAAATTACATGCCATAGGCAAAACCTCGAAAGACTATCTGCAGATCTCCCAGGGCACAAATTATATGTCCTCCCAAGCAAAACCTCGAAAGAGCATTTGCCAGATGTCCCAGGGTACAAATTATATGCCATAGGCAAAACCTCGAAAGACCATCTGCAAATCTCCCAGGGCACAAATTACATGCTTATCTGCACAACCTGATCCACGGCCACAGAGTATCATCCTGATACTCACCATACATCATCCTGATGTATCCATGATCATCCTGATCATCATCACTGCAACGTCCTGCTGCATGTCCTCTGGAGCAACATCCTGAAGCTCGTCATCTATGATCATCCTGATCATCACCGCAACATCCTGCTGCATGTCATCTGGAGCAACATCCTGAAGCTCGTCATCTATGATCATCCTGATCATCAATGCATCTACCTGATGCATACCAAGTATCTACCTGATACATATCATCATACATGATCCTCCTGATCATCAATGCATCTACCTGATGCATACCAAGTATCTACCTGATACATATCATCATACATGATCCTCCTGATCATCAATGTATCCACCTGATACAAATACAAATACATGATACATATCACCATACATGATCTACCTGATCATACAATGTATCCACCTGATACATATACAGATACATGGTCCAAGCATCCAACATGATGCATAAACAATACATACACATGATCCAACTGATCATATCCAGCATCCAACATGATGCATACATACATACATAAAAATGATCCAACTGATCATATCCAGCATCCAACATGATGCATACATACATACATAAAAAAAATGATCCAACTGATCATATCCAGCATCCAACATGATGCATACATACATACAAAAATGATCCAACTGATCATATCCAGCAGAAACTAGAACATCATCCTGATGCTCATCATCCAGCGCTTACATCCACAGCCATGTGAAGGATCCTCCTTCCAACATGCTTGGAATGGCTTCAGCAAATGTGTCCATCACTTCTTCCTCGAAGTGTCCTCGATCTGAAGAATGCCAAGCCTCTCTCTGAAGTACTCGAACTTTACCCTGGCTAGTGGCTTCGTCAACACATCTGCAATCTGCTCGTCCGTCGCAACATACAGGAGCTTCACAGCTCCTCTCTGCACCATATCCCTGATATAGTGATATTTGATCTCTATGTGTTTCGACCTGTCATGAAATACTGGGTTCTCGGACAGCTTTACACAACTCTGGTTATCACAGAAGATACCAGTAGCTTCCAACGGGAGATCAAATAACTCAGACAGTAGCTTCCGCAGCCATACTGCCTCACAACTAGCTGAACATGCTGCAACATACTCTGCCTCAGCTGTACTCAGTGCTACGCAGGACTGCTTCCTGCTAAACCAAGAGATCACACCTGATCCCATACTGAAGCAACACCCAGATGTGCTCTTCCTATCTGCAGCACTGCCAGCCCAATCTGAATCAACATAACCCTGCAGGTTAAACTTTTGATTCGCCTCATATCTGAGCCCATAATCCAATGTACCCTTCAGGTACCTCAGAACATGCTTTACAGCAACCAGGTGAACACTCCTCGGATCCGTCAGGAACTGGCTCAATGTGTTCACAGCAAAGCAAATATCTGGTCTCGTGTTCGTCAGGTACATCAAGGACCCAATAATCTGACGATACATAGAAACATCAACTGGCTCAGATGAAGCATCGTAAAGAAGCTTCAGATTCGATGCCATAGGTGTGGCCATGGCTTTGCAATCCATCATCCCAAATCTCTTCAGGATATCTACTGTGTACTTCCCTTGACCAAGGAAGATCCCACCTGCATTCTGCCACACCTCCATACCTAGGAAATAGTGCATCATTCCCAAATCTTTCATATCGAATTCAGCTGCAAGCTTCCTCTTGGTATCTGCAATCATTCTGTCATCTCCTGTCACAAATAGGTCATCCACATATAGTAGTAGAATCACAGGATTCCCTTCCTCAACCTTGTAATAAAGGTTGGAATCTGCTTTACTCTTGGTAAAGCCCAAACTAGATAGGAAACTGTCCATCCTACCATACCAGGTTCTGGGAGCTTGCTTCAAGCCATACAAGGCTTTCTTCAATCTGCATACATAAGATTCCCGGTCATGTATTTCAAAGCCGAGTGGTTGTTCCACATATACTTCCTCTTCTACTATACCGTTCAGAAAAGCAGTCTTGACATCCATCTGGTGTATCTTCCATTTCATTGCTGCAGCCAGGGCAAGTACTGTTCTGATGGAAGTATATCTGGCTACAGGTGCAAAGGTTTCTTCATAGTCTATTCCTTCCTTCTGAGAGAAACCACGAGCTACGAATCTTGCTTTATATTTTTCCACACTGCCATCTGCAGCATGCTTGATTTTGTAGATCCACTTGGAAGTCACAACAGACTTCCCTTTAGGTCTTGGGACAACATCCCAAACATCATTCTTCATAATTGATTGATATTCCTCAACCATAGCATCCTTCCATTCTTTCTTTTCTGCTGCCTCTTCATAACTGGAAGGCTCTTTGTTCATGATGTCACAGAGTAAAGCAACATAACTGGTGTGTGATCTGGTTCTCTTCTTTGCTCTGTGTTCTTCTTCTGGAATGCCAAATCTTTCTGCATCATGAATGAGCTCTCTAGCCCATACAGGTTTCCTCTTGTGAGAGTTATCCTCACGAGGTGGATCTACAGTTTCTTGTGGATCTTCAAACTCACAAGCAGTTTCTGGAACTGCATCAGTCATGGTGGTGTCTTGAAATCTTGTTTCCTTAGGTTCTTCATAAACTTCAATAGGTGCCTTTCTTGATTTGATAAATGCTGAATTTTCATCAAATGTTACATCCCTGCTGACATCAATCTTCTTGAACCCTGGAAAATATATTCTGTAAGCCTTCGAGCTTTCACTATAACCCACGAAGATGCCCTTCTTTCCTGAAGGATCTAGTTTAGTCCTCTTCTCCTTTGGGACATGAGTGTATACTGGACAACCAAATATTCTGAGATGGCTGACTTCAGGTTTCTTACCAGAAAAGACTTCTTCTGGTGTCTTGTTGTCCAAAATCTTGTGGGGTGTTCTATTCTGCACATATACAGCTGTTCTAGCTGCTTCTGCCCAAAGATGCATGGGAAGATCCTGGTCATGCAACATTGCCCTTGCTGCTTCCATGATAGTTCTGTTCTTCCTTTCTGCAACTCCATTCTGTTGGGGATTATATGGAGCAGTCAACTCCCTCTTAATCCCTGAATCACTGCAAAGCTTCTTGAAGTCATTTGAGGTGAATTCTCCACCATTGTCAGATCTGAATGTTTTGATTTTCTTGTCAGTTTGATTCTCCATCAAGTTTTTGAATTCCTTGAATTTATCAAACACCTCATCTTTGCCTTTCAAGAAGTATACCCAAGTCTTCCTAGAGAAGTCATCAATAAATGATACATAGTAAACATACCCACTCAGGGAGCTAGATGACATAGGACCACATACATCTGAGTGGATGATTTCCAGAATGTCTTTTGCCTTGCTTTCACTGCTTGGGAAAGCCTTCTTAGTGTTCTTTCCTTTTGCACATCCTTTGCATACACCTTCATGTTTGGTCTTGATTTCAGGAAGACCTTCTACTGCCTTGCTTGCAATTGGAAGTGCCCTATAGTGCATGTGAGCAAGTCTTCTGTGCCAAAGTTCACTTGGCTCCATGGATTCATGTACCATGGCATGTTCAGGTTGTCCCTTCAATTTATATAAGCCTCCCTCTTGCTCTCCAATCACTACTGCATCATCCATGGTCTTTCCCTTTGGCCACATTAGAACTTGGCCATCAACAAATGCAACCCTCATACCTTTTGCATCTAAAGCAGAGATGGAGAGTAAGTTTTTCTTGAGTCCAGGTACATAGAGGACTTCCTTCATCTTCAGAGATTTTCCAGAATCTAGGTTGTAAGAGGCTTCACCACTTCCTTTGATTGGATATTGATAATCATCCCCAAGTTTCACCTTATGGGGTGATTCATGTTCAGAAAGGTTCATAAAAGATTCCTTGAACCCAGTCATGTGTTTGGAAGCCCCACTATCAATCAACCAATCATTACAGCCATGGGAGATGGTACCAGTGAGTGCAGAGATTAAAACATACTCTTCTTCACTTGATGAGTCATCATCACTACTGCTTTCTGCCTTAGCCTTCTTCTTTGGGGGTTCATCATCTTCGGCAGCATGAGCATGAAATCTTCTTTTGCTGCCCTTCTTCTTCTTACTGAAGCTGTTGTTGTCTTTCTTCTTCTTGGGACAATCTGAAGCAAAATGTCCCTTCTCATTGCAAGTGAAGCATCTGAGTTCTTTCTTATCTTTATGATAATGATGATGGTGAGAGAATCTTCTATTATGAGATGATTCCTTCTTGGATTTACTTCTTTTAGTGTGAGCTGCAAGAGCTTGATCTTCTCCTCCCATCTTTTCCTCACGAGCTATAAGTCTAGCTTCTTCTTGAGAACATTCTTCCCGAAGTCTACTGAAGGAGATCAACTTCTTCCTTGCACAAATTCCTTGGATAAAGGAATCCCATGACCTAGGTAGGCCATTTAGAGTGGTCATCACCACTTCACCATTCTCCACCATTTCTTCTACTGCTTCCAATTGTTCCTTGATCTGAGAGACCCTTGAAAAATAGGATTGAATGGTTTCTCCATTCTGAAACTTTACTGCTTTCAATTGGTTCCGCAGGGTCATCTTCCGATTTATGTTCTTTCCTTCAAATAGCTTGGTCAAGGATTCAAACATCTCCTTGGGTGTCTTGAGAGAAGACACATGGGGTATGAGATGGTCTTTGATAGAATCAGCAATGATTCTCTTTGCCTTGACCAAGTTCTTCTTGTGCAATGCCTTGGCCTCTTCATCCTCTGGGATAGGGATGTCTTCTTTCACATATGAGTCCAACTCATTCTCTTCCAGGATTAGCCCAATCCTATACTTCCAGGCTCGGAAGTTATCAGCCCCTTCAAGCTTATCCTCAAGCTTGGTGTGAAGAGACATCTTTAAGAGTACTTCAAATGGAAATAGAAAAGATTTAGAACTTACCACTTGAAGTGCTGAAAACTGGATCTGGTCCCGGATTAGGGTTTGTCAGTGAAACCCTAAAAATTCAAAATGTGAATTTCAAAATTCCGGAAGGATAGAAAGATGCGCCTTGGAGAGCTGATCAGCCTAGTACATTCAGAATTTGAGATCAGCAAAGTCTTGCCCTTCAAAATTGCCTTTTTGTCCTCCCGGGTTCACTAGGGAGAGCCCTGAATTAGGGTTTGAGTTTCCCGGAGATCTACCCAGCCAAAAATCTCGATCCAAAGCTCAAACCTTCGATTTTTGCAAGGAGCTTCCAGCTGTACCTTCAGTTTCCAGAAATTCCTATTTTTGTGGAAACCCTAATTTTTAGGGCCAAAACTGAAAATGCTCGGAACTGAAATCTGATTGGACAGAAAGATGCGCCTTGATGAGTAGATCCAATCTACTATACTGATTTTCAAAAATCTGTGGAGAGAAACCCAATAAACAAGCAATACAAGCTTCCGTCACTGCAAAATGTCTTCTTCTCAGTTAAGCTCTGATACCATGTTAAATTTTCAATATTAAATCACAATACTATAGGATCTTTGCTGAGAGAATAACATCTACAGTATATCAATGCATGACAATCATAATATGACAAGCATCACAAGCATCACAAGAATCAAAAGCATAGAGACAAGAGACACAGAGTTTCCGTGGGGAAAACCCTAAGGTGAAAAACCCCACAAACTTCCTCAGAGATAGAGAGAGCAATGGCTCAACCAAAATACAACCAAATAATACAGAGATAGTCTCCTAGCAGATGATCCTCCTCCTCCTCACTAGTGCGCTACTTTCCAGAGAGAGAGATAGATACTTTTCCGAGTGAGTAAAATAGAGATCTCCTATCTCTATTTATACTCACCTTTTTGCCCAGTGACCTACTGGGGCCGACTTGTCTACTTGAGTACATCCACATTATATTATATATTAATTAGGGCCGACCCCATAAGGTGGTCTAATAACCCATCGGCAAGTACACACACTTGCGACACTTGTCAATCCACATCATGACACTTCCTTATAGAGGAATAACACATCTCTTATAAGGGTACAATAAATATACATATAATATACTGATGAAATACATTCCGAAGTTACATATACATCAACAGAAGAATTTTGGCTCAGAAAGCTACTTGCAGGGTTATTTGGTGAAAATATTAAGCCTACAATTATTAGGTGTGACAATCAAAGCTGCATCAAGATTTCTGAAAACCCAGGTTTTCATGACAAATCGAAGCACATTGAAATGAAGTATCACTTCATCTGAGACATGGTCCAGAAAGGTACAGTGAAACTTTAGTACATTGCTACCGATGAGGAGATTGCAGATGTGTTAACAAATCCTCTATCAGAGAAAAAGTTTAGGTACTTCTGAGAAAATATTGGTATGACAGAGAATGCCTCCCTCGCTGAGAGGGAGTGTTAAATATACAACATCAGGATACATTCTCCAAACCAATCTTGTGTAGCCAATATTGATCCTCCCATATAAAGGTGGGAACTTTGATTTCCTTGCATGTAAAGGTTATTCCTCTCGTATAGAAGTAATTGATAAAAGTAATGATGTTGTGAAGTCTTGTTGGACAAGGCTCTGGACTTGCATGTGTCAAGTCATGATTCTCATGTGAACCTTCCGTATAAAGGTATCCGTGAGATGGACCTCCCGTATAGAGGTGGACCTTTCGTATAAAGGTCATGCTTTACTTGTTAAAAGCATTTAATGTTGTGTGATGTATTATTAACCGTGATCACCATTTTCTATTAAGTATCCCTTAGAGATTGGTCACCTATAAAGTGAATTACTGTAGCATATGATCATTTGGTCGAGAATAATATAATTTGATCACAACATCCGATAATTCTTCATAGTATAATGTAATGTGATGGATAATTAAAATTAGCATACATTGACCATGCAATAAGAGATAAAAAAATAAAAGATAAAGCATAGAGATCAAGAGAATTCGAAATTTCCCATGCATACACTTCAGCTAATTAAAGAGAACTCGAATTGTGAAAGCTTTAGTTATAAAGCTTTAGTTAAGTATCAATATATGCATCAATCAATGCTTTAGTTAAAGTGTCAGTTAAAGATATGCCTCAGTTAACTAAAGAAATCATAGTGGCCACTTCAAGTAAATCAATCAGTATGATTTCAATTAACTAAGTGTTAAACAAGAAGGACTAGTTAACTAAAGTGTTTTCACTTTAGTTAAACTAAAAGATGACACCTTAGTAAATCAAGGAGAATCGGTTAAAGAGAGTTACCTAAGAGACAAAAAATAATATATATTTGACTAAGTGACGACACTCAAGTTAGACACCTAACTAAGTGGGAAAGCTTTCAGTTAAGAGGAGATTTCATCCTAAGTGACAACTCAGTGAGATAAAGCACTGCATGAGAAGTGGGGCGCACTTCTGCAAGAAATATTGATACATCCAGTTTGAGGGCGAGTTCATCCCGAAGTTAGAGGATAAAAACAGAAGAGAAGAATGTATAAATATATTATACGGGATTGATGAGTTCAAGATGAAGCGAATTCTCTTCTCCTTTGAAGGAAAGGTGCTTCTCTTTGTGTGAAGGATATTATTATTGAAGGCAAGGCGCTTCTCCGACTGATCTCTCTTCTCTATTGCTTTTGTATCTTCACCAAGAGTGTTTTGGTGATACCTTATCTTTCGAAAGCAATCTGCTATGTTGTAAAAGAAAACATTCTCTATTATCCATTATATTATTTTGAGAAGAATTGATGGGGTTTTTGTTCTCATAGTTTTGAGGTTTTTTCCCAGGGTATATCTTGTGTTATGGTTATATGAATTCCATGTGATTGAATTGTCTCATTGCTTCAAGCTTCAACATCTAAAATAATTAAAGATCAAAGCTCAACCAAATATTAACACATCTATCGCCCACACGGGTGTGGCTCATTGGCAGTTCAGTTGTTATGAAGTCACAGTTGTAAATGGAGGTCATGAGTTCAAATCACACCCGGCTTTACCCGTGTCCCATGCTTGAGGGGTGTGTGGGGCACCTGGGGGTATAGTGGTAGCGGGATTGGATCCCTAGACCTCGTGCCATGCGAGTACCAACCCAGTCTCTAGTTGTTGATTCCCCTAGTTACAAAAAAAAAAAAATATTAACACATCTATAGCCTCTACACAAGGCCTGTCTACATAGTAGAAGCAAGTGGACAAAGTTATAGAAGAAGACTGAGATATCTTCACTTTATCCACTAGGGTGGCTCTACATTGGATTGTCAAGCATTTAATTGATCTGAACCATGGAACGCCTTTACCTAATGGGCCAGTTGATCGACACTCTCTCTTGGAAAATGAGGAAATTAAGCGCCATATTAAAGAGCTGCTTTAAAAGGGGCATATTTGACCCATCTCCTCACATTGCATAAGTCCAATCGTGCTCATGTAGAAGAAGGATGAGACCTGGTGACTCTGAATTAGTTGCATAGCTCGAAACAAAATCACAATTAGAAACTGGTACCCAATACCTTGAATTGACGACCTTTTTTACCAACTCAAGTGAGCCAAGTACTTTAGCAAGATTGATCTGAAGTATATATACCACCACGTCCCAATAGAATAAACTAATGTATGGAAGATTGCTTTCAAGTTTAAATAAGGTCTTTTTGAGTGGTTGGTCATACCCTTTGGTTTAACAAATTCCCCAACAAATTCCATGTGGTTGATGGACGACATCTTGTGGCCTTTCACAAATTATTTTGTGGTTGTATATCTATATGACATACTCATCTTCAACAAGAGTTGGACATAACAATTGCAACACATTCAATAGGTCCTCCATACTCTGCGACAACACAAGCTATATGCTAACGTAGAGAACTACTCCTATGGCATGAATAGGGTCCAATACCTTAGATACATTGTAGACTAGAATGGTGTACATGCGGATCCAACCAAGATCATGCGATCCATCTATGATGGGCCATCCCCAACAACACTAACCAACCTTCAAATCTTCTTAGGCCTTTCCAACTTCTATTGTAAGTTCGTGTTGGTATTCTCTCATATTGCATAGCCCATTAGCCAAGTGACCAAGGGTGGTTGCAAAGAAAACTTTGGGTGTACTAAGTCACAACGTAAATCATTTTATGATCTAAAACATCATTTATGCTCAGCCCTAGTGCTTTCCTTACTCGATATGCGACAACCTTTCGAGATTGAGACAAATGCTTCAGAGTATGTTGTGGGTGTCATTCTCACTCAACACGGTCATCCAATGACCTATCATAGTGAGACACTCTCAAATGTCATATGTAAATTTCCCACCTATGACTAATAGATGTATTTCATTGTACAAGCTTACCGCCAATGGAAGTCGCTTGCATTCTAGGGAGGGAGACAATCATCCATACAAATCACAAGCCTCTACAATTCATGTAGACACAAGGAAAATTACAGAATGACCACCATAAAAAGTGTTCTACATACTTGTAGTAGTTTCACCTCAACAACAAATATGAGAAAGGGAGTACCAATCATGTCGCTAACTACTTCAATCGACCTCCAGTTGCAGCACTAACCATAGTTATCGACTCTTGCGGGACGAGATACCGGGGTGGTCCCAACTCTATGACAACGATATGACTTCGCTACAACCTACTAGACATTGGGAGCGGGTAAGGCCGTTACTGACTTTCATATGCAAGATGGAATGTTATGCCACATGGGTCATCTCTTTTTTCCTTCAAGTGAGTGTGCAAAAATGATTTGGGAAATCCATTACAGTCGGGTGGCAGGACACTTTGGCGTGGAGAAAACAATAGTAGTACTATATAAGTATTGCTATTGGTCGAATATTCGTCAAGATATTAGTAAGTATCTTATATCTTGCATTGCATGATCCATCGCTACGCTAGCCATTAAAAAAACAAGGACTATACACCCCTCTACCTACTCTCGACAGGCCCTGATAATCCATCTCGATCGATTACATGTCAAGTCTTCCTTCAACCAAGCATGGTAATAACTATTTATTCATGGTTTTTGATTGATTCTATAAGATGGCCATGATACCAACCTGTAAGAAGAGTATCACAAATGAATCCACTTCCAAGCTCTTCTTTGAGCATGTGTGGGTACATTTTGGTATCCCACGGAACATCATATCAGATCAGAACAATAGGTAATTAAGTACATTCTGGTTGAGCCTCTAGTCACTTCTAGACACCAAGCTCACTAAATCCACTACCTTCCATCCCCAAACTGATGGATAGACAAAGGTTTTCAACATTGTGCACATCCTATGCATGTACAACTCCAAGCATCCACACACATGGGATGAGATCCTTCGTTATGTTAAACACAACTGCAATAGATCCCTCTATTGTTGGACCAACCATAACCCTTTTCAGGTGGGCCTGGGATTTCAACCATTGGTCCCCATTGATGTAGCACTACCATTTGCACCCACATAGGTAGAATAATCCCATATTCAATTGGAGGGAAACAAAGCCACCGAATTCATTGATCGTATTCAACACTTCTTTTTTATAAATCCAATGCTAAGTACAAGTAGCGCCATGATCAAAACAAGGTTCAATGCAAGTTTCAGGTGGCAGACAAGATTTGGTTTCATTTGTAGAAAGAGCGCCTTATAAGACCCCATCGGAAGCTATGTCCAATTTTCTATGGGCCTTATACCATCACCAAGTTTGTGGGAAACAACACTTTTTCAAAAGTATTCCCCCCTTCCTTGGCTTGAACCCAGTAGTCAATGTGGACCTCCTTCAACCATATTTTCCACCACTATTGGACAGATAGGAGGTGGCAGAGCAGCTGAAACCTATATATATCAACCTCGATTTCATGGAACAAACCACCATTAATAGGATCATGGAGACACAATTTAAGGGCACTCGCCAATAAGAGCTCCAACTCTATCAGGTTGTCAAAGCAGGGCATCTCCTACACCAAGGCAAGTGGCTCACAAATTGTCAAGTTCAACAATAGTTACCCCATTTTATGGGGTAACTCAATGCAATGGAGACCATTAATTCCTAAGTGGGGACGAATGATCTAGGTGGTCATTGGTGGCCACCCATCTAGTCCACTGGCTCAAAACACAGTTTTCCATTATGGTAGTTTTTTTATGGTTTTTTTGGGTCCTAATATTTTGGGGTCATTTTGAGGCATTCAACGATGTTTTTTGGCATGACAACACCCAAGAGATAGAAGGCCCCAATAGAATAAACTAATGTATGGAATAATGCTTTAAAGTCTAAAGGGGGTCTGTTTGAGTGGTGTTGGTCATTCCCTTTGGCTTAACAAATTACCCATCAACTTTCATGAGTTTGATGGACGACATCTTGTAGCCTTTCACCAACTCCTTTGTGGTTGTATATCTAGATGGCATCCTCATCTTCAACAAGAGTTGGGTGGAACACTTGCAACACATTCAACAGGTCCTCCACAGTCTGCAACAACACAAACAATATGCTAACTTAGAGAAATGCTCCTTTGGCATGAACATGGTCCAATACCTTGGATACATTGTAGATGAGAATGGTGTACAAGTGGATCCAGCCAATATATGAGTGATTCATGACAAGCCAACATTGAAAACACTAACCGAGATTCAAATCTTGTTAGGCCTTTCCAATTTATATTGTAGGTTCGTGTTAGGATTCTCTCACATTGCATTCCCTCTCACCCAAGTGTCCAAGGATGGTTGCAAAGCCAAATTTGGGTGCACCAAGTCACAATAGAAAGCATTCAACGATCTAAAACATCATTTATGCTCAACCCCAATTCTTTCCTTAACCGACTTGCAACAACCTTTTGAGATTTAGACAGATGCTTTAGACTACATTCTGGGTGTCATTCTCACTAAAAACGATCATCTAGTGGCCTATCATAATGAGACACTCTCAAAGGTTGTCTGTAAGTACCCCACCTATGAAAAAGAGATTTACTCCACTATAGAAGCCTACTGCTAATGGATATATTGCATTCTACGGAGGGAGACAATCATCCATATGGATCACAAGCCTCTATAGTTCATGCAGACACAAGGCAAACTACAGAATGAACACCATAAAAAATGCTCCACATACTTGAAATTGTTTCACATCAACATCGAATATAAGAAAAGCAGCACCAATCACGTCATTGACTGCCTCAATCGAAATCTAGTTGAAACACTAACTGCAGTGCTTGACTCTTGTGGGAATGAGACCTTCAAGTGGTCCCTAATCTATGAAAACGATCCCGACTTCACTAAAACCTAATATATGGTGGGAGCGAGCAAGGCCCTCACCAAATTTTATCTGCAGGATGGATAGTTACTCCATCTGGGTCAGCTCTTTCTTCCTTCAAGTGAGCATGCGAAATTGATTTGCAAATCCCACTACAATTGGGTGGCAGAACACTTTGGTGTGGAGAAAATTGTAGTAGTAGTACAAAAGTATTTCAATTGGCTAAAGCTTTGCCAGGATGTCAGTAGGTATCTTAGATCCAACACTGCATGCTCTATTTCCAAGCTAGCCATAAAAAAAAGGACAATACACCCCTCTGCCTACTCTCAACAGGCTCTGAAAATCCATCTCAATAGACTACATGTCAGGTCTTCCTGCGACCAAGCATGGTAATGACTATGTATTTTTGGTTGTTGATTGATTATCTAAGATGACCATTCTAAAAGCCTGCAAGAAGAGTATCACAATTGAAGCCATTTCCAAGCTCTTCTTCGAGCGTGCCTAGGTACAATTTGGAATCCCACATACCATCATACTAGATCGATACAACATTTTTTTAAATACATTTTGGTTGAGATTCTAGTCACTCCTAGACACCAAGATCATGAAATCCACCGCCTTCCACGCCCAAACTGATGGACAGATAAAGGTCATAAACATGATGATTATGCTCATCCCGCACATGTAAAACTCCAAGTGTCCACACACATGGCACAAAATCCTTCCTTATGTTCAACATAACTACAACAAAGCCCTCCATAGCTCAACCGACCATATCCCTTTTATGTGGGCGTGGGATTTCAACCATTGGGCCCTATTGATGTAGCACTACCCTTTGCACCCACACAAGCAGAATCCTTTGATGTTCAACCAAATTCCAACAAAGCCACCAAATTGATTGAACGAATTCAACACATCCTCCAACAGATCCATGATATTTTACAGAAATCCAATGCTAAGTACAAGCAACGCAATGATCAACAAGAGTTCCACACACGTTTAAGGTGGGAGACAAGTTTTGGTTGCATTTGCAGAAAGAGCACCTTACAGGACCCCTTCAAAAGCTTCATCCACTTTGTTATGGGATGCATGTAACGTCCCCCTCTCCCAATCCGACCATCAGGAGGGGAGGCTGGGAAAGCCTGGGCTCTAAAATTTCACCCCAGATCCATAATATGAATTTCAACAAACAAAATGTGTGCAGTAATGCAATAAACATGCACGGAGGAATTAAAGTCTATCCACACATATCTAATATGAAAATATAAGCATAAACATTACAGACATCAAATAAAACACTTCAGATTCAAATACATGAGAATACTTATCTTTATCCAATGCAGATCCAAGCAACTGGCTGTGTAAGAGCGCTTTTCCACCCAACCATAGGCACTATGTCCAGCATATACTATTTTTGTTGCTGAGATGCCACCCCCAAGTTGGGCTATGAGGCCACTAGGGTGAAGGAAACACCTACAAGCTTCTATCTCTTAGTCCACAACCCATTCTGTTGTCTGTGCTTAGCCAAATGCTCATACAGAGCTCTACAGGGGCCTCACTTAGCCTGAATCTGTGGCTTCTCAAGCACCTACGAGCAATAGAACTCAAGGGTAAGGGTTCCTATCTTTCCCAACCTCTCTGCTCACCTACAATCAACAAAACCCACTTCCCAATCTGCAACATGGTCTCCAAATTTGAATTTCTGGGTTCAAAACAACATGGTAAGTTCATGGACAACAATGGAGAGCTCTGCATCCTCCAAATATGCATGTAAGAATGAGACAAAATGAAGGTTGACTCCAAAGAATATGATAAAATGGTGATAAGACAACTCACATAAATTCTGGCAGCAGGGGAAAGGATTCCTAGCAGTTGTAGACTAACCTCTATCATGACAAAACTGTCACAAAAGTGTAGTCAGTCCCATGCTTCAATAACTACATGAGGTGACTCTTCCCACCAACCACACACATGCCTTAATGATTGGAAAATGGTCAAAAAATTGAGGTAATTGGCTTATTCAAGGCACATGACAGAATTTTGGGTGAGTTCTAAGGTGGACACTTGGCAACAAGGATTTAGTCATCCATGGACCCCCCCCCTTCCCTCTTCCCCTCTGGTGGAATCATAGCCCCTTTGGTGCTCTTTACATAGCCATTGTTGGACCATTTATTATTATTTATGCTCATAATATTTACATAATATTCTAAATCAGCATAAAAGCCAACTAAACAGTCCAAATGAAATATAAACATCATACATGCCTAAACATTCACTAGTCGGGCCTTGGGCTTGAGCTCCGCACTAGGAATTCGCACTAGCATATTTACATCATTTTCATTTTTAATGCAATGGGGTCAAAATCGGGATATTACAATCCCCTCCCCCTTGGAATAACACCATCCTCGGTGTTCTAATACTTAGGAATACATACACACTTTACAAGTCCAAAAATTCACAAAATGTGGCAGGTTTGTCCCGCATTTCATCTTTTACTTTGAACTTCCAGGACCAAGTCCTTGGTTTCAATAGGATGCTCTCGCTGGCTTTGACCTTCCATCTGATCCACAAGTCGGGAATCTTCATGGCTACAATTCTTCTTGTTGTCCTTTGTTGGGCAATTGCGGAGGCAATGATTCCCTCCACATTGCCAACATTTCAGTGGTTGCTTTTTTTTACTTTCTCCTTTTCCTTGGAGTCTTCCAATCTGGAACGTTTCTTAATGGGCTGATTGGATGAATGCTTCTTCATTGATCCACTTTCCTTCCCACTGCTGGTTGCTCCCAGAATGCTTTTCACCTCTCTTTGCAGACAAATAGAGTACTGCAAAACCTTGTGGTTCATCTCATTTTATTGCTTTTGTATCTTGAGCATCTCTCCAAGATTTTATTCGGTCTTGGTAATCGTTTGAAGAATATTTTCAACCAAATCCAATAGCTTTTGGTCTGCTTCCATGGTCAATGTGAACATCTACACTTTGCTTGCTAGCACCAATGTTCTTGTAACAGCTGCAATGAATTGATTTCAATTTCTCACCTGTGAAATTCAACATTGCAATTCTTGTTAGGCCAAGCATAACATAAACATTACAAATCAGTCAGATATTTTCCCAATTGACATGGAGAGCGCATGCTCTATTCATGATACTTCCACACTTTTCATGCTTTCCCAACATACACATGAACTCATTCATGTGCATCCTTTCACAGGGAATTAACTATTTCAGTATTCACAATTTATTTCAAGCAAATAAACACAATCAACTTTCAGCCATAACATGCATTCCACAATTTTTGTTTTCTAAAATGCATCAATAAAAAGGAAAGAGAAGAGTAAGAGTTTCCCCCTCTTAGTTTTATGCCAATCCAGAGTCACACCACCATTAGGGTTCCATGCTCCTTGTTCTATTTCACTTCAAATGTGAAGGCTTGACTCACTCACTCTTGTTTTGGCGACGACACTTAGTGTCTAAGGTCTGTTTAAGGCTTCTCAACCAGGGAACCTTTCCTCATTGTTTCCTACAAAACCTTTGGCTGCTAGGATCCACACAAGTCCACTAGCACCACTTCCATTGTTACTCATATTGAGCTTCCTAGGATAGTCACATCTCCAATTGCATCCTTAGGATTCCTTCAAGGTTCTTGCTTCTAGCAGCACCTACACCCAAACATTAAGTCCATTCACATGTCAAGTTCATTTTTCATAGGGTTTATCTCTAAACAAGAATTTAAAAATCATGTACACACGTATATTCATATTAAATAAGAAAGAAGTTGCAAAATAACCAAATACTTATCTATATTGGATGCCTTCTCTTTATTCCACAAGCTCCTTATTTGCTTTACAAGCCTTGGATCACCTGTGGATACAATAACAAATGTTGGGCCAGCACGCAGGCTGCTCCACAATCATTCGAATAGGAAATGCCAAGCCAATACACCGACTGGGTTTAGTAGGCATCATGTTTATCAATATGCTAATCCAGTACACCGATTGGGTTTATCAATTATTTAAGGAATGTTTGGGAGCACGCCAACTTCTCCACAACATTCAATGCCCAACCAGTGAACTGACTACATTTACCAAGCATTTATGGTGCCAAACCAGTCCCATACCTGGTTTTCCCTCTCCATTGCCAAGCCAGCACTTCCGTCTGGGTAAACAGGCCAATGGAAGGAAACTGCACCATGACCATTTCCAGGTCAAGGCTCTACTACGGAGCCATATCTCCACAACCCTTCACACACAATAACCCTTCATAACAACCTTTCCCTTTGCTTCGTTAGTGTGCAACACCAAATTTCATATGTTTAAGCCGACAACACAAGATGGATAAGCAAGCTCATTAGTATTGTTGCTCTAAAATTGTAACCATATTTCATAACATTCACTATCAAGTATTGAAACACCAAGAATGCATCCATTCCCTTAGGGTGTAGAAAATATTGACAACCCTATCATAACCCAACACTAGAAAGGTGTGCACCCCTTTCCGATGTGATCCATGTAGGCCCTAATCATACTCAAGCAGTCTGAAATAATATAAATAAAATAGAACATTCTCTGCATATTAACCCTAATAATTAGACATGCATGTTCTTAGCTAGGGTTACATAATAGTTATCCCTTTTCAGATGTATTCCCTCTTCATTTGCGAAGAATGGGGGCTCCCTTCTCTTAGTCAACAGTCCTTCAGTTTTCTACCCCAATATTTTCACGTTCCATAAACCACATATTCCTTCTTGGCATAATTTTACCATCTCACTTGTTGATGTATATGTAACTTCGGAATGTATTTCATCTATGTATTTCATATATATTTATTGTACCCTTATTAGAGATGTGTTATTCCTCTATAAGGAAGTGTCGTCATGTGGATTGACAAGAGTTGCAAGTGTGTGTACTTGCCGATGGGTTATTAGACCACCATGTGTGGGGTTGGCCTTGAAATATATATTATATTGTGGATGTACCTAGCTAAACAAGTCGGCCCCATAAGGTCACTGGGAAAATAGGTTAGTATAAATAGAGATCAGGAGATCTCTATTTAGATCATTTGGAAAGTCATATCTCTCTCACTCAGAAAGTGGCGCACTAGTGAGGAGGAGGATCATCTGCTTCTAGGAGACTATCTCAAGTGTATTTTGGTTGTACTTTGGTTGATCCATTGCTCTCTCTATCTCTGAGGAAGTTGTGGGGTTTTTCACCTTAGGGTTTTCCCCATGGAAACTCTGTGTCTCTTGTCTCTCATGCTTTTGATTCTTGTGATGCTTGTCATTCTTATTGTGATTGTTATGCATTGATATACTGTATATGTTATTCTCTTAGTGAAGATCCTAGATTATTGTGAATTTATGTTCAAAATTTAACATGGTATCAGAGCTAACCTGAGAAGAAGACATTTTGCAGTGATGGAAACTTGAGTTTCTTATTTATTGGGTTTCTCTCCACAGTTTTTGGAAAAGCAGTATAGTATATTGACTCTACTCATCAAGGAGAATCTATATGTCCAATTGGAATTCAATTCTCAGCATTTTCAGATTTGGCCCTAAAAATTAGGGTTTCCACAAAAATAGGAATTTCTGAAATCTGAAGACATAGCTGGAAGCTCCTTGTAAAAATCGAAGTTTAGAGCTTTGGATCGAGATTTTTGGCTAGGTAGATATCCGGGAAACTCAAACCCTAATTTAGGGCTCTCCCTAGTGAACCTAAGAGGACAAAAAGGCAAATCTGAAGGGTAAAGCTTTGCTGATCTCAAATTCTGAATACACCAAGATGATCAGCTCATCAAGGCGCATCTTTCTATCATTTCAGAAAATTGAAATTCACATTTTGAATTTTTAGGTTTTTTCGACAAACCCTAATCCGGGACTAGATCCAGTTTTCAGCATTTCAAGTGGTAAGACCTAAATCTTTTCTATTTCCATTTGAAGTACTCTTTAAGATGTCTCACCACATCAAGCTTGAGGATAAGCTTGAAGGAGATGATAACTTCTGAGCTTGGAAGTATAGGATTGGGTTAATCCTGGAAGAGAATGAGTTGGACTCATATGTAAAAGAAGACATCCCTATCCCAGAGGATGAAGAGGCTAAGGTATTGCATAAGAAAAACTTGGTCAAGGCAAAGAGAATCATTGCTGATTCTATCAAAGACCATCTCATACCCCATGTGTCTTCTCTAAAGACACCCAAGGAGATGTTTGACTCTTTGACCAAGCTATTTGAAGGGAAGAACATAAATCGGAAGATGACCCTGCAGAACCAATTGAAAGGAGTAAAGTTTCAGAATGGAGAAACCATTCAATCTTATTTTTCAAGGGTCTCCTAGATCAAGGAACAACTAGAAGCAGTGGATGAAACAGTGGAGAATGGTGAAGTGGTGATGACCACTCTAAATGGCCTACCCAGGTCATGGGATTCCTTTATTCAAGGAATTTGTGCAAGGAAGAAGTTGATCTCCTTCAATAGATTGCGGGAAGAATGCTCTCAAGAAGAATCTAGGCTTGTGGCCCGAGAAGAAAAGATGGGAAATGAAGATCAAGCTCTCACAGCACATGCCAGGAAAGGCAAGTCCAAGAAGGAATCATCTCATAACAGGAGATTCTCACACCACCATTATCATAAAGATAGAAAAGATCTCAGATGCTTCAATTGCAATGAGAAGGGACACTTTGCTTCAGATTGTCCCAAGAAGAAGAAAGACAAAAACAACAACTTCAATAAGAATAAGAAGAATAACAAAAGAAGATATCATGCTCATGCTGCCGAAGATGATGAACCCCCAAAGAAGAAGGTTAGGGCAGAAAGTGATAGTGATGATGACTCATCAAGTGAAGAAGAATATGTTCTAATTTCTGCTCTCACGGGTACTATCTCCCATGGTTGTAATGATTGGTTGATTGATAGTGGGGCTTCCAAACACATGACTGGGTTTAATGAATCTTTTGTGAATTTATCTGAACATGAATCACCCCATAAGGTGAAACTTGGGGATGATTATCAATACCCAATCAAAGGAAGTGGTGAAGCCTCCTACAACCTAGATTCTGGAAAATCTTTGAAGATGAAAGAAGTCCTTTATGTACCTGGGCTCAAGAAGAACTTACTCTCCATCTCTGCATTGGATGCGAAAGGTATGAGGGTTGCATTTGTGGATGGCCAAGTCCTAATGTGGCCAAAGGGAAAGAACATAAATGATGCAGTAGTGATTGGAGAGCAAGAGGGAGGTTTGTGTAAACTGAAGGGACAACCTAAACATGCCATGGTACATGAATCCATGGAGCCAAGTGAACTTTGGCATAGAAGAATTGCTCATATGCACTATAGGGCACTTCCAATTGCAAGCAAGGTTGTAGAGGGTCTTCCTGAAATCAAGACCAAACATGAAGGTGTTTGCAAAGGATGTGCAAAAGGTAAGAACATTAAGAAGGCTTTCCCAAGCAGTGAAAGCAAGGAAAAAGACATCTTGGAAATCATCCACTCATATGTATGTGATCCTATGTCATCCAGTTCTCTGAGTGGGTATGTTTACTATGTCTCATTTATTGATGACTTCTCCAGGAAGACTTCGGTATACTTCTTGAAGAACAAAGATGAAGTGTTTGATAAATTCAAGGAATTCAAAACCTTGATGGAGAATCAAACTGACAAGAAGATCAAAACATTCAAATCCGACAATGGTGGAGAATTCACCTCAGGTGACTTCAAGAAGCTTTGTAGTGATTCAGGGATTAAGAGGGAGTTGACTGCTCCTTATAATACTCAACAGAATGGAGTTGCAGAAAGGAAGAACAGAACAATCATGGAAGCAGCAAGGGCAATGCTGCATGACCAGGATCTACCTATGCATCTATGGGCAGAAGCAGCTAGAATAGCTGTATATGTGCAGAACAGAACACCCCACAAGATATTGGACAACAAGACACCAGAAGAGGTCTTTTCTAGTAAGAAACCTGAAGTCAGCCATCTCAGAATATTTGGTTGTCCAGTATACACTCATGTCCCAAAGGAAAAGAGGACTAAACTAGATCCTTCAGGAAAGAAGGGTATCTTTGTGGGTTACAGTGAAAGCTCGAAGGCTTACAGAATATACTTTCTAGGGTTCAAGAATATTGATGTCAGCAGGGATGTAACATTTGATGAAAACTCAGCATTCATCAAATCAAGGAAGGCACCTATCGAAGTTTATGAAGAACCTAAGGAAACTAGATTTCAAGACACTACCATGACTGAAGCAGTTCCAGAATTTTTTCGTGAGTTTGAAGATCCGCAAGAACCTGTAGATCCACCCCGTGAGGATAACTCTCACAAGAGGAAACCTGCATGGGCTAGAGAGCTCATTCAAGATGCAGAAAGATTTGGCATTCCAGAAGAAGAACACAAAGCAAAGAAGAGAACCAGACACATACCAGCTATGTTGCTTTACTCTGTGACATTATGAACAAAGAGCCTTCCAGTTATGAAGAAGCAGCAGAAAAGAAAGAATGGAAGGATGCCATGGTTGAGGAATACCAATCAATAATGAAGAATGATGTTTGGGATGTTGTACCAAGACCTAAAGAAAAGTATGTTGTGACTTCTAAATGGATCTATACAATCAAGCATGCTGCAGATGGCAGTGTAGAGAAATACAAAGCAAGATTTGTAGCTCGTGGCTTCTCTCAGAAAGAGGGAATAGATTATGAAGAAACTTTTGCACCTGTAGCCAGGTATACTTCCATCAGAACAGTACTTGCCCTGGCTACAGCGATGAAATGGAAAATACATGAGATGGATGTCAAGACTGCTTTCTTGAATGGTGTAGTTGAAGAGGAAGTATATGTGGAGCAGCCACTCGGTTTCGAAATACATGCCAGGGAGTCATATGTGTGCATATTGAAGAAAGCCTTGTATGGATTGAAACAAGTTCCAAGAACTTGGTATGGTAGGATGGACAGTTTCCTATCTAGTTTGGGCTTTACCAAGAGTAAAGCGGATTCCAACCTTTATTACAAGGTTGAGGAAGGGAATCCTGTGATTCTACTCCTGTATGTGGATGACTTATTTGTAACAGGAGATGACAGATTGATTGCAGATACTAAAAGAAAGCTTTCTATCGAGTTCGATATGAAATATTTGGGAATGATGCATTATTTCCTAGGTATGGAGGTGTGGCAGAGTGCACATGGGATCTTCCTTGGTCAAGGTAAGTACACAGTAGATATCCTGAAGAGATTCAGGATGATGGATTGCAAGGCCATGGAAACACCTATGGCATCAAATTTGAAGCTTCTATGTGATGCTTCATCTAAGCCGGTTGATGTCTCTATGTATCGTCAAATGATTGGGTCCTTGATGTACCTGATGAACATGAGACTAGATATTTGCTTTGCGGTGAACACATTGAGTCAGTTCCTGACAGATCCGAGGAGTGTTCATCTGGTTGCTGTAAAGCATGTTCTGAGGTACCTGAAGGGTACAGTGGATTATGGGCTCAAGTGTGAGGTGAATCAAAAGTTTAACTGCAGGGTTATGTTGATTCAGATTGGGTTGGCAGTGCTGCAGATAGGAAGAGCACATCTGGGTGCTGCTTCAGTATGGGATCAGGTGTGATCTCTTGGTTTAGCAGGAAGCAGTCCTGTGTAGCACTGAGTACAGCTGAGGCAGAGTATGTTGCAGCCTGTTCAGCTAGTTGTGAGGAAGTATGGCTACGGAAGCTACTATCTGAATTATTTGATCTCCTGTTGGATGCTACTGGTATCTTTTGTGATAAGCAGAGTTGTGTGAAGCTGTCCGAGAACCCAATGTTTCATGACAGGTCGAAATACATAGAGATCAAATATCACTATATCAGGGATATGGTGCAGAGAGGAGCTGTGAAGCTCTTGTATGTTGTGATGGACGAGCATATTGCAGATGTGCTGACGAAGCCACTAGCCAGGGTGAAGTTCGAGTACTTCAGAGAGAGGCTTGGTGTTCTTCGGATTGATGACACTTCGAGGAAGAAGTGATGGACACATTTGCTAAATCCATTCCAAGCATGTTGGAAGGAGGATCCTTCACATGGTTGTGGATGTAAGTGCTGGATGATGAGCATCAGGATGATGTTCTGGTTTCTGCTTTGTATGATCAGTTGGATCATTTTTATATGTATGTATGTATGCATCATGTTGGATGCTGGATATGATCAGTTGGATCATTTATATGTATATGTATGTACGCATCATGTTGGATGCTGGATATCATCAGTTGGATCATTTATATGTATGTACGCATCATGTTGGATGCTGGATATGATCGGTTGGATCATGTGTATGTATTTTGTATAAGCATCATGTTGGATGCTTGGACCATGTATCTATATATGTATCAGGTGGATACATTGTATGATCAGGTAGATCATGTATGTTGATATGTATCATGGATTTATATTTGTATCAGGTGGATACACTGTGTGATCAGGTGGATCATGTATGATGATATGTATCAGGTAGATACTTGGTATGCATCAGGTAGATGCATTGTATGATCAGGATGGTCATGGATGACGAGCTTCAGGATGTTGCTCCAGATGACATGCAGCAGGATGTTGCAGTGATGATGATCAGGATGATCATGTGTACATCAGGATGATGTATGGTGAGTATCAGGTTGATACTCTGTGGCCGTGGAACAGGTTGTGCAGATAAGCATGTAATTTGTGCCCTGGGAGATTTGCAGATAGTCTTTCGAGGTTTTGCCTACGACATGTAATTTATACCCTGGGATATCTGGAAAATGCTCTTTCAAGGTTTTGCTTGGGAGGACATATAATTTGTGCCCTGGGAGATCTGCAGATAGTCTTTCGAGGTTTTTCCTATGGCATGTAATTTGTGCCCTAGGATATCTGGCAGATGCTCTTTCGAGGTTTTGTCCTATGGCATGTAATTTGTGCCCTGGGAGATCCGATAGGTTGATCCGTGTGCTCGTAATTAGTCCTGGGATGCTCTTTCGAGGTTTTTCCATGACCACATGTAATTTGTGCCCCGTGAGATCCGATAGGTTGAGACTTGTGCTCGTAATTAGTCCTGGGATTCTCTTTCGAGGTTTTGTGGTGACCACATGTAATTTGTGCCCTGGGAGATCCGATAGGTTGAGCCTTGTGCTCGTAATCAGTCCTGGGATTCTCTTTCGAGGTTTTGTGGTGGTGTCACATGTAATAAGTCCTGGAGATCTGGACAGGATGAAAAAGGCCTCAGATGCTCTTTAGGGTTCTTGCTAGTCAAGAGACTCTTTTAAGGTTTTGTGACGCACGTAATAAGTCCTGAGATTTCCACAGTATGGCCAGTGATGATGAAGACCTGCAGGTGGTGGGCCTACATCCAGTATGAAAAAGGACTGGCTCTGTAGAACTTCCTATGATGAGTAGAGTCAGAGATTGGTTGAGATAGCAGTAGCAGTGACGATGATGATGACGATGCATCGATGATGAGGATCCCAAGAAGAAGACTTGTCTAGCAAATCTGTGTCGAGAAATACCTTCCTAGTTAAGAGGGAGTGTTGATGTATATGTAACTTCGGAATGTATTTCATCTATGTATTTCATATATATTTATTGTACCCTTATTAGAGATGTGTTATTCCTCTATAAGGAAGTGTCGTCATGTGGATTGACGAGTGTCACAAGTGTGTTTACTTGCCGATGGGTTATTAGACCACCATGTGTGGGGTCGGCCCTGAAATATATATTATATTGTGGATGTACCTAGCTAGACAAGTCGGCCCCATAAGGTCACTGGGAAAACAGGTTAGTATAAATAGAGATCAGGAGATCTCTATTTAGATCATTTGGAAAGTCATATCTCTCTCACTCAGAAAGTGGCGCACTAGTGAGGAGGAGGATCATCTACTTCTAGGAGACTATCTCAAGTGTATTTTAGTTGTACTTTGGTTGAGCCATTGCTCTCTCTATCTCTGAGGAAGTTGTGGGGTTTTTCACCTTAGGGTTTTCCTCACGGAAACTCTGTTTCTCTTGTCTCTCATGCTTTTGATTCTTGTGATGCTTGTCATGCTTATTGTGATTGTTATGCATTGATATACTGTATATGTTATTCTCTCAGTGAAGATCCTAGAGTATTGTGAATTTATGCTCAAAATTTAACATCACTCACATGGTTTTCCAACATGCAGTGCAACTGAGATATTATCAAAATTTACAATGGCGTTTTACTCGAAACCCATTTCCAAAGCATGGGATTCTTCCCATGGAGTTTGGCTTCTGCAGGCCATCACACATGGTATTCCTGCAATGTGTCTTCCTGACACACTCCTCAGACAACCAAACAGTCAATGTTATTTAAAAATAAAATTCAAATATGATTGTTCCATAACCAATCAATGACATTAATAATTTGCAATTTTGTCTACTACAGAAATGGATTTGCTTGGCCATGAGGCTATCCTCATATTGTTTGGCTCCTATAAGTGGTATCACCCTGTCCATTATGGTTTTACACTTGCTACCATACATGAACATCCACCTACAACATGTCCTCCTGACACATTTTTACATAAGCCAAATAGTAATTAGCAATTATTAGAAAATTTTCAAATTTGAAATTTACAAATATGTTTTCCTACAGAAATTAGATTTGCAACCATGAGATTATTCTCATAAAATTAAATCAGAAAATTTTTAGATCCGTTTTATGTAGAAATCATATTTGTGAACCATGAGATCCTTCTCACAATATTTGGACTTTTCACATGGTAGGTTCCATCCTTTATCATGGACTTATCCACATGGCCATGCCCAAGACAATCTACCTAAAATCTGAAAATTTAAATCAATCCAAGCACGTTGTGAGTATCTATGCAAATATTCTTTTCATTGCTACAACAATCACTGAAGTGATCTCAGAATTATAACACTCAATAATTCAAACACTTTCAGATGTTAACATTTTAAATGCAATGAAATATAGATAACACAACCATGCATTCACACAATGCATCTCAACATGTGCACCCACATACATGCATGCACACCTACAACATTCACATTTTTTTTTAATATGCACTCACTCAATGCCTTCTTGCATGGATTCATGAATACCATGATGTCATTTAATGCATTCCACCATGATGTTTTGGAAGTATGGCTATTGCCTCAACACATCACCCAACCATCTCCTCAATCACTGGGTTAACTTATATGGGTGCCTTCCTTCTCCACCCGAACAACACATCAAGAGTTTACTCACTCCTTGGTTGTTGGAAAAGAGGTTTCATTCCAAATTAACACCAATAGGGGTTTCATGGGATACTGCTGTAACACTATAGCATTACCATCCCAACCACATTATGGCCTTAACCATGACTATCTCATATGGCATGCACTACCACAACAGGACCATAAGTCCTCACTTGCTTTGGTTATTAAACTCATAACCAACATAAAAAAATGGTATGATATAATTTCATATGAATGCATTGAGGTTTCTAAGCAACTATAGGGTGTAAGGATGCTTTCCTTCACTTACCCACACCTCACCATACTCAGTACGATGACATTCACATTCAGGCACTCAGTATCACATGCAAACCAAATCAACATAGTTTAAACATAGTTGAGGGGATCTTATCAAATCCTCTTTCAACATTCATGTAATTAAGCACAAATAACCATTACCTACATGGTTTTCATTAACATCGCTTGATGTTACCTGATTAGTTGGCCTCTTACCAAGGATGCACAGTTATTTTTCCAACCTTTTGATTATGAATCATTACTCCAACCTTCCCTCTCAAGGTTTGCTGGTCACATGTTGTGACTTCTTTGCATTTTCAATCATGCTTCTATGGTCTAATTCCTACAACCATTATCAACAACATTAATTGTCGTCAACCATAGGAGATGCCATTAATGGGCTACTGCATGTGTAACTTCATTACCTTTACCCATATGCAACATCATTCTCATGTATAAGCAATTCACATGCACTATGCAATGACTCTTTAATCATGCCCACTAATTCATATGCATTTAATCTACTACTCTCTTGCATTTCCAGCATCCCTATGCCATAATTTATATGCATGACAACTTCAGAATTATAAATACAATATCAAGAGGGTAGTGGAGGTATTCTCCCTTCCAAATCCTGATCATGACATGGAGCTCCTCCTCCACATCACAGTTGATCCTTTTCTTGGCTTCCCTACCAAGCACACAAGGATTCATTAGCTGTGATTTATCACCAAGTAGAAATTCAATACATATACATATGTAAAACATTAATACTTGCTACTTTCTAAGCATACAATTCTTATGCTGCAAACATGAATAGTTTAAGGTGAGAAATTTCCCTTTTTATCAACATTACCTTACTGCTCCAATTACTTTCAGAAAATATGGACAAGTTCAACTTGACCTTTGTTAACTTCCCTTCAATTGTCATCACATAGAATTTTCTCACCATCGACGATGTCTCAGGGGGGTGACGGGGGTCAAGGGGGCTTTCCCCCTTGTAAATCCTTCGATTTCACGCAATTTGGCCCATAAGATCGACTGCATTTTTTGACCTCGGGCACTAGAAATTCGATTGTGAAAAATGTTTCTTTTCCTCTGATCTACACCCTTCAAATTCCACCTACATTTCCTTACCACTATCAGTGATAAGCAGTTTCAGGATCCTGAAAGAGCGGTTCCCAAAAACTGCTTTTACGTGCCTGAATGCACGAGTGAGAGACACGTGGATGAGGTGGTTTTCTTTCATGGTCGTGAGAATTGATTAACATCCACGCATCTTCATGGACCTTAATCATTCTCAGTGGTCGATCAAATATGTGCGATCCCCAATACTGACATGATCACTCCGGTTCCCATTGCCCCTTTCACCTACGCATTGGATGTCTGGACCCATCATAACATTACCAATCGTCAGGCTAAAAGCGGTTTCAGGTTCCGAGAAGAGCGGTTTCTTGGACCCTCTTTTGCGAGCCTGAATGCACGAGAGAGAGACACGTCATCGAGCGGTTACCGCTTCAGGGTCGTGTAGATATGTTATCCTTCGTGCATGTTCAAGTCCCTGAGACATTGTGAGTCGTTGATCTCGATCTGCACGATCTCTGACAAATGAAATGACTGATGAGTGTCTCATTCCTTTTGACATGTCTTCCTGTCACATCTCCCCATGTCACATCAGTTCCCTGTTGGACCCAAAGGGTGGTTTCAGGCTCTAGAAGAAGCAGTTTCCCAAGACAACTTTTACACTCCTGGACGCACTAGAGGATGACACATGGATGGGACGATTTTCATTCAAGACCACGAAAACAAATTAACTTTCGTGCACCTTCGCGGATCTAAATCATTCTTGGTCGTCGATCTGCTTTACTGCTCAACGGCCAGATCTTCTCTGCTTTCACACTCCATCCCTTATGGTCACCTGCACACACAAATCTGATGTGGCTGGTCCACATCACCCTTCCAACTAGCACTGGTGGGGTCCAACTAAATTTTCCCAATTTTCAAAATTTCAGTTTTATGCAGGGTTTTGATTGGTAAATAAGGGGAGAGTTTCTAAATTGATTTCAAACTCACTCCACGACCCTTAACTACCATTTTACAGAAACGGGTTTTCCTACAGGATTGGTTCTGATTTTTTTTTTGTTTACCTGTAAATCGTGATTTCTGGCCCATATAGCTCTGACATTGCAACCAGAAGCTCTGATACCAATCTGTAATGTCCCCCTCTCCCAATCTTACCATCAGGAGGGGACGCTGGGAAAAATTGGGCTCTAAAATTTCACCCCAGATCCATAATACGAATTTCAACAAACAAAATGTGTCCAGTAATGTAATAAACATGCACAGAGGAATTAAAGTCTATCCACACACATCTAATATGAAAATAAAAGCATAAACACTATAGGCATCAAATAAAACACTTCAGATTCAAATACATGAGAATACTTATCTTTATCCAATGCAGATCCAAGCAACTGGCTGTGTAAGAGCACTTTTCCACCCAACCGTAGGCACTCTGTCCAGCACATACTCTTTCTGTTGCTAAGAGGCCACCCCCAAGCTGGGCTATGAGGCCACCGGGGCGAAGGAAAAACCTACAAGCTTCTATCTCTCAGTCCACAACCCATTCTGCTCTCTGTGCTTAGCCAAATTCTCATACATATCTCTATAGGGACCTCACTTAGCCTCAATTTACGGCTTCTCAAGAACCTATGAGCAACATAACTCAAGGGTAAGGGTTCCTAGCTTGCCTAACCTCTCTGCTCACCTACAACCAACAAAACCCACTCCCCAATCTGCAACATGGTCTCCAAATTTGAATTTCTGGGTTCAAAACAACATGGTAATTTCATGGACAACAATGGAGAGCTTCGCATCCTCCAAATCTGCATGTAAGAATGAGACAAAATGAGGGTTGACTCCAAATAATATGAGAAAATGGTGACAAGACAACTAACATAACTTCTGGCAGTAGGGGAAAGGAATCTTGGCAGCTACAGACTGACTTCTTTCATGACAAAACTGTCACAAAAGTGCAATCAGTCCCATGCTTCAATAATTACATGAGGTGACTTTTCCCACTAACCAGACACATGCCTTAATGATTGGAAAATGGTAAAAAAGGATATAATTGGCTTATTCAAGGAACATGACAGAATTTTGGGTGAGTTCTAAGGTGGACACTTAGCAACAAGGATTTAGTCATCCATGGACACCCCCCCCCCCTTTCCTCTTCCCCTCTGGTGAAATCATATCCCCTTTGGTGCTCTTTACACACCCATTGTTGGACCATTTATTATTTATGCTCGTAATATTTACATAATATTCTAAATCAACATAAAATCTAACTCAACAGTCCAATTGAAATATAAACATCATACATGCCTAAACATTCACTAGTCGGGCCTTGGCCTTGAGCTCCGCATTAGGAATTCGCACTAGCATATTTACATCATTTTCACATAGTATTCCCCCTATCCTTGGTTTGCACATAGTATTCAATGTGTTCCTCCTTCGACAATGTTTTCCACCATTATTGGACACATCGGAGGTGGCATAGCAACTTACACATAAAGAGATCAACCATGACCGCATGGAATAGACCACCAATGATAGAATCATGGAAACATATGTTAAAGGAACTTGCCAATAGAAGCTCCAACTCTATCGGGTTTCCAAATTAGGGAATCTATTGCACTAAGGCAACTGGCTCACAAAGTGTCAATTTCAACAGTAGTTTCCCCATTTAATGGGGGAACTCAATGTAATTGAGATCATTGCTTCCTAAGGGTGGAGGAATGATCCAGGTGGACATTGGTAGTCATCCACCTAGTCCACTGGCTCAAAACACAGTTTTCCATCTTGGCATTTTTTAATTGTTTTTTTGGGTCATGAACTTCTAGGGCCATTTTGAGGCATTAAATGATGTTTTTTTGGCACGACAGTGCCTAGTGGATAGAGTTTCGATATATAGTGGTTTGTTTGGAATGTGTACTTCTTAGCTATCCCTTTCTGACGAGCTACCAAGCACCCATAACGAAGATCAATTGCAACAGATACACCACTGAGAAGTTAACATATCAAATAACCACAACGAATCCCACAAAATTTTTGGTGTTTCCTCTTCTACAGTTAGGGTTTTAGTTTTTTAGGGTTTTATGATTGATGCTTTATGTTAAAAGTGTTGGTTGTGGATCTTTATCTTCACGATTCAGAGTTTGTGTTTCAGTCGTGTTTAGATCACATCCCATGATGGGGGGATGTGGGGGGGATCCCCCCCCCACTATAGTCACCATGGGGGGTCCAGGGGGGGAAACGACTACATTTTAGGATCCCTCCCTGGAGGGGGTTAGAGGGCAGTGCCCCTGTAGCAAAAATTTTGAAAAAAATGCCTTGTAAAATGTTGTAATTTCATAGTCATGACAGTCAATAATGGGTGATTTACGGGCCCATTGTATTGGGTATCCCGTGGTATTTTCCCATGGTAATTGCTCTTTAAAATGAATGCATTGTAATACGGTTATGTGGTGGTAGTATTGTAAATATCTCTATGATTGTGTAAGAGAGACTATGAGAGAGTGAAGAGGAAATTGCAGTGGATCTGTTGTGGGTTGTATCCCTTCATTTTGTTGTATGGTATAATAAAAAGGATTGGCAATTTCTCCGTTGACGTAGCCCGGACTGGGTGATCCACATAGATTGGTGTCTCTCTTATTGTGTTTATGTGTTTTATATTTGCATCTTGCTTATTTTTATTGCTCTACGATCCTGTTTTTCTAACAAAAAGGCCCTTTTGGACTCATTTTAACTCACTTCTTATGAATGCGCGTAGCCATCACATCTCTTCTTAGAGATAAGATTCCACCATTGTAGCGAGTTCATTTCAATCTACATTTTGTTACAGTTCCTGCATATTTCATTCATTAATAGAAATGGAGTATTACTGTATCCCCATGTTTTCAAAATGTTTCTGTGTTTCAATTTATTCCCTCAGAAACCCAGATCAATGGTACCATAGCAGTATGCTCTTTATTTGTTTCTCTATGCATGTCCCTAACAAGGTCAATATATAAGGAGTTAGGACTCAAGCTAATTAAGCCTCTGAAAGACCGTCCTCGTCAACACTGAGGGATGAGATGATAGATAATTTTTTTGAAATCCTTCGACAGATGTTGACAACAACAAAGACATATTCATTGAGTGTCCTCTTCGGAGACGCCACCCCCTTCAAAGCACAAGTTAATTTGATATTCCCATATTTTAAGGTTAGATAGATGCAAATGATTTGAAAAATGGTTAAATCTAATAGAAGGGCATTTCTTTATCCATAATTTTTCCGATAGGGAAAATATCACCATTGTGCTCGTTAAGGCTATCCCCCATGTCAAAATTTGGTGGGAAACTTACTGTGAGTGATACTCCACAAAGGAATCTTAAATGTTTGGGGGCGATCCTAGTTGGGCCTATTTTATGGATTTCGTTAAGGAACAATATTAACCTATTGTAAACTATGAAAACCAGTACATGATATGGACCACACTGCATCAGGAGAGAAACCAAACAATGTCGAATTTCACAAACACTTTCCATTCCTTGTGCACCAAAATTGGTATAAAATACTTTGAGCAACATCTGGTTCTAAAATATTGTGGGGGTATGCATTGGTACATCCAAAATGAAATGGAGTTTCTGGACATCTTGTCATTGGGAGACGCTTATCATTATGTTTTTAAAATCAAGCAAAAATTGAAGTAGAGGAATAAGCGATAGTTTGGATCCGTGAATGCATCACAGTAGAAGTAGGGAAAAGGTGATATGATTCCACAGAACAAAGGACAAATCAAGGATGGACAACTTTAAGAAACCCAGTCTATGCTGCAAGAAAAGAAGGGAAATGGAAAGATGAAGAAAGACACTGGGAAGTGGTGTGAGTTCCATGAAATCCCCTGGAACAACACTGATGAATGTTGCTCAAAGTAGTCATTGGTGGTCGAGCTAAAAGGTTCAAAGTTAAATCTAGGCTCCAACTTTAATTCAAATATAAATGAGGGTAAGCTGATCCTTGATGCAAAACCTAGTGCCACAGTCGCTACCACCAAGGTCCAACCCAATGAACTAGAGGAGCTGGAAGAAGGTGTGGTCCACTGTATTTCATTGTTGATAATGAAATACAAAATAACTTGAATCCAACATAGCTCATCAAGTGATTGGAGTTGTTGACAACACAACACCTGCAACCATACAACATCAGGTGGCTCGGCCATGTACGAGATCTCCAGGTCAACTAACAATGTCACCTGCGCTATGGAATCAAGCCCTTCAAGGATGAGATATTGTGCAATGTTGCCCCACTTAAAGTTTTTGATGTTCTTTTGGGTCATCCATATATGTGGAAATGTCATGTTGTGTATGATTCTAGACCTCGTAGCATCATTGTTACCTTGGGTAGACAATTGTATAGGATACCAAAGGTAGCTCCACCTATCACGGTCTCTTTGATCACAACTAAGCAATGCAAGAAAGTCATCTCCTAGACTGGGAAATTTTTCCTCTTCATGATTCAATCCCATAGTGAATGGAAGGTCGCGACCACATCTATGGCCTCTGCACAAGGCCTCTCTACACAACAGAAGCAAGTGGAGAAATTCATAGAAGAAGATTGATACATCTTCACGTCACCTACCGTGGTGCCTCTCTACCCTAGAGATCCTTTACCTATTGGTATATTATATCAACGCTCTCTCCCAAGAAATGAGGAAATCGCACTATATTCAAGAGATGTTCCAAAAGGGACACATTTGACCCAGCTCCTCACCCTACGGAAGTCCAATCATGCTCATGCAGAAGAAAGATGGGACCTAGTGACTGTGTATTGATTGCAAAGCTCTAAACAAAATCACAGTCAAGAATTGGCACCCAATTCCCTGAATTGACGACCTTCTTAGCTAATTTGAGGGATCCAAGTACTTCAACAAGATTGATCTGAGGTCTGAATACCACCAAGTCTCGATAGATTCAACTGATGTATGGAAGACCACTTTCAAGTCTAAAGAAGGTATTTTCAAGTGGTTGGTCATTCCCCTTGGCTTAACAAATGCCCCAATAACTTTCATGAGGTTGATGGAAAATATATTGCGGCCTTAAACAAATTCATTTGTGGTTGTATATCCGGATGACATCCTCATCTTCAACAAGAGTTGGGCGGAACACTTGCAGCACATTCAACAGGTCCTCCACACTCTATGGAAACACAAACAATGTGCTAACTTAAATAAATGATCCTTTGGCATGAACATGGTCCAATACATCAGATACATTGTATATGAGAATGGTGTACATGTAGATCCAACCAAGATTCGATTCATTTGCGACTAGCCAACCCTCAACAACACTAACCGAACTTAAAAAATTCTTAGGCCTTACCAACTTCTATCATAGGCTCATGATGGGATTCTCCCATATTGCATGGCCCCTCATCCAAGTGGCCAAGGGTGGTTGAAAAGCCAAATTTGGGTGGAATAAGTTACAATAGAAAGCACTCAATGATATAAAACATCATTTATGCTCAACCCCAATATTTTCCTTACCCAATCTGCAACAACCTTTTGAGATTGATACAGATGCTTGATACTACGCTGTGGTTGTTGTTCTCACTCAACACGATCATCAAGTGGCCTATCATAGTGAGACACTCTCAAATTACATCTGTAAGTACCCCACCTATGACAAAGAGATGTATTTGTAATACCCCTAATTTTGACTTGGAATGTATTTATCCAATATTATGTAAATGATGTAAATATGCTAGTATGGATTCCTAGTGTGGAGCTCAAGGCCAAGGCCCAACTAGTGAATGGCTAGGCATGTATGATGTATATATTTTTATTTTGGACCATATGATTGGGTTATTATGCCTAATTTGAAATGTATGTAAATATTATGCTGAAAATTGATAAAATAGTCCAACAATGGTTGTGTAAAGAGTACCAAAGGGGTTATGTATTCCACCAGAGGGGAAGAGGAAGGGGGCCTATGGGAAACCAAATCATATGCTGCCATGTGTCAACCTTAGAACTCACTCAAAATTATGTCATGTGATGAGAATAAGCCAATTATCTCCTTTTTTGACCATTTTCCAATCATTGATTGCACATGTGAGGTTGGTGGGAAAAATCACTTCTTGTAGTTATTAAAGCATGGGAGTTGTGACAATTATGTTAGCTGTCAGCAGTCCTATTTCTTCTATGGTCAGAATCCATGTTAGCCATAGTTTCACCCTTACCTCATATCCTTGGATTCAACACTCTTTTGATTATTCCATTCTCATTCCCTCTCATGCAAGCTGCTACACTATGTAGAGTTATTCCATTGTTGTTCATGTCCATTTTACCAGATTGTGTGCTAAACCTAGAAATTGGAATTAGAAGATAGAGCTACATTTTTGGAAGGAAACATTGTTGGTTGTAGGTGAGCAGAGAGGTTGGGAAAGCTAGGAACCTTACCCATGGATTTATGTTGCTCGAAGGTGCTTGATAAGTCACAAATCAAGGCTACAGGTGGTTCTATATCAGCCATATCAAATTGGACTTCTTCTATGCACACACTGGAAGCACCCAACAAGATAGATCGCCCAAGAGAACCATGGATTGGTGAATGCGATGCATGAGCTAGAAGGGTGTTGTGTGGGGCAGGTATTGTGGAAGCCAAGGCTGTGAGGGCTGAGTGAGACCCCTATCGAGCTCTGTATGAGAATTTGGATAAGCATAGAGAGAAGAATGGGTTGGGGGATGAGACATAGAAGCCTGTAGGTGTTTCTTTCGCCCTGGTGGCCTCATAGCCCAACTTGGGGGTGGCCTCCCAATAGAAAGAATGTTATCACCTATTTTGTAAAAATAGTTGAAACCTCATTGAGTCACCAGTGTTGGAACACATCAGTGTTCACTTCCAGAGTATCAAGGTTTCAGATGACAATAATTAGCCAATTTTGGCTAGTCAGTTTTGTTTTTCAGTCGATATGACCATGGCCCCACGGGGTTTGTAATAAAGTGTGCTAGTAGGATTTTGAGTGGATCGGCCCCCCATGACTTGGTTAAGCTACTAAGGTATTCCAAGGAGTTTTTTCCCATGTCAATTATACTTTTCCTGTAGCCTAGATATAATCGATGAGGTTTTCTCCTGCTTCCTCCAAAGTTGGAATGCCAGATTTTGAAAATTTTAGCCATGGGGGGTTGTTAGAGTCCAACTAGTGTATATAAGCCTACTAGACACTATTAGAATAGACTATGGTCATGTCCTAAGTCACTAGGACCCTCAAAAAAAAATTCGAAATTTTTTTACCGGGTCCTCTGGTTTTGGGTTTTTAATTATTTTTAATTTTTAATAAATTTTTCCATAGTTTAAATGGAAAAATTTCAATTTGTAATATGTCAGTCATCGGAGATCCAATTTCAATGATTGAAGGCTTGAACCTTAATCCAAAAATCATTCATGATCCCTAGACCAATTTATCCTAAGTTTCGGATGTCAATTCAGCCTCATTATTAATAATTTCTCAAAAAAGTCATTTACAGAGAAATTATTAATTAAAATATTAAAAAATGAATATTTGGAGATAATCCAAATCTCTCCAAAATAATCCAAATGGATTAAAATAAAAGGCTAATTGACATGGCACTGGGCATTAATGAATATTCCTACCATCTCAGTCATCATTTAGTCAACTATCCAGTCACTACAAGAGATCTCCTTCACCAAGAACTCGAATTTGTGATGTGTCAAGTGATTAATGGGTTGGTTGGATGGCATTAAAGCCTATGGTAGGTGCCTTCCTAGATATGTGCAATCAAGTGGTTTGGCTCCTTATACAACTCAAACAACACTCCTACATTCACTCAACCATTAACTTAAGGAGGATTCACGCCATCTCCAAAGAGGCTCACGCATATCTCTATTGGAGCTCGAGTTTACACATGGCATATGCTTATTTGTATGGTGATGCTTCCAAGGAGATGGATGGGGCACGCCTTGCCAAGGTGGAGGCCACCTCCCCATCCCAACAACTATAAATTCGAGTTATGTGGAGGTTTAAGGCACTCCAAGCTTGATTGATTGGATTTGATTGAACTTGATGGAGAATTCGATTTGATGACTCATGGCTATTGGCTCCTTCTATGCCAATTCGAATTAGGGTAGCTTAGTGCTTGTATTTTGTTATAAAAAGAGAGGTATTCCTCCTCTCTTAGCATGGATTTTTGGTGCAAAATTACTCTGCCCATTTTGTAAGAGCTCATAGCTTTGGCTATTTTGGAATAAAAGAGACTTTGGAGGTCTACATGGTGTGCCCTACTTGTCAATGAAAAATGCTTTACATCTAAGGTGATTTTGTTCCTTATATTTTCTCATATCGTAAATGCTTGATCGCTTCTTAGCTTAGAGGTCTTTATTAAGAACGTAGGATGAACATTTTATGGTACAATTTGTTCATTGATGTGAGATATTATGTAATTTTGAAGTGCAAACTGTAGTCGGTAATACTTATGCATCTTCCTATCCCATCTTGTTTAGAATACTATGATTTGATCAAATATTTTTATGAGTTGTGTATTGTGTAGATCTTCAAAGGGTAGAGTGGGGTTTGAACTCAGTTGTCTCTCTCTCCACTTCGCCAAATAATTTTTCTAACAAACTTGTGCATTTCAGGATACTCCAAAGGTCTAATCAATGCTTCAAACAGAGCTTGAGAAGCTTGCTACAAGATCCATCCTTTAAAATATTTTCAAACTGGTTACTTGGTTCCAAAAGGCTTACTTCCTCAAGCCCTCTTTTTCTCTTCTTGAATACCTTACCTTGATTTGCTAGCCTTTCTCCTCTAGCCATCACTCTTCTTAGCTTTTTTAGTTTTTCCCTAGTCTTGTTTCTTCCTCCCTTCCTAGCTTCGTCCTACTCTCCAAGCCTTCCTCTAGCTTTCATTTTTTACCCTTTCACCTTGCTTTTGTCCCTCCTCCTAGCTCCTTCAGTTCCTTTCGTTTCCTTCCTTCTCTTTCTCTCTCGTCCCTCCTTCTTAGGGCTATTTACCCCTCTCATTTTGGCTTTCTTCCTTTGCTTTCGTTCCCCCTTGGGTTTTCCCCAAGTCTCCCTCTCGTCCACCTTCAAAAAAATCCCTAAAGTCACAAAAACAACAAACAACAAATTAACTTTAAGTTTGGGTTAGTGTTAGTAATTTCATGCTTTTGGAAAGTTGATAGTTAGGCATTGTTTAGATCTCACAAAAAGATAAATTTGCATTTGCATTCTAGAGTTAGTTTCTAGTTTAATTTTGACTTGTATCTAGTCTTTTAGATCCCATTTGAAAAGTTAAAAGTTAGCATCTCTACTTATTTTTATTTGATTGATAGTTTCTAGATCTAAGTAGTTCCATTATTATTTGATTTCAACTAATGCTAAAGCGTGCTTTGAGTTGAAACGCGTATGTAGGTGTTTTGAAGAGAGCATCAAAGAGACCATAAGGATGATCCAAACCAAGAAACTATTTACACTCTCCTTTTGTAAAAGCTCTTAAGAGCTCCATATTTTTCTTTTAGTTGTTTTATTTTCCTCTCAAAAGTCCTTTCAAGGGTTAAAATCCCAAGGCACTTGTACTTGATTAATAAAAAGGCTAAGTGGAATAAGGCCTCCCATCTTTTGGTTCTTCTTCCCCATTTGGGGAAGAGTGTCTTGTGCATGCTTAGTTTATATTTGATTCAAGTTTTATAATAAATTTCATTTCAGTTTTGACCTGAGAAGTAACTTGGGATTTGATCCCAAGTGCCGCATTGACCTTGCGTGCTACTTCTCTTTTCCCACTGTGTACTGCGTACGACCAACTAGCTGGAAGTTTCATGAACAGTGTGTAGAAGTCATTTTTTACTTCATTTGCTAGATTAGTTTCTGTTGTATAACACTAGTTTCGTTTGCAAGCATTTTATTCCTTTGCTATATCATTGTTCATCTTTTATCTTATTGAGCTATCACTTGGTTTATTTTTGCAAGCTGCTTGTCTTATAAAAACGAACCAAAGTCTCTTGAACTTGCAATAACCCAAGTCAAGAGCACTCTCTGTCGGAGAGCATTCCCACTGCATCTTTCTTGCATCAAGAATATAGATTAGCTAAGTCTCTTGAACTTCCGTCTTAAGACGAAGTTAAGAGCGCTCTTTGTCGGAGAGTTGAATTGTGTGCTCTTAATAATAAAATAATTCCAACTCACATCCCCCAATAAAATTTATCTTCGTTGCTATCCATCATTCAGTATGCTCTGCCGACCTTAAAAAAGTTGGGCTAGTACTCAGAAAGGTGTTGGATTTGTTAATCTTGAAAGTGATAAATACTCAAAGTACTATGCCTAGAGGTGAAGCTGGAGTGTCGTTGTCTTAGACTTCGAGGGTGGTTAAATCATTGGACACCTATCCTTGATAATTGGATGGTCCAATAGGGTTTCCGGGGTAGTTACTGAGAGTATTTCTTCTGGTTGGATGCTTGCCTTGACTTTTTAGCCCTAATAATCAAGAACATCTAAAACACTCTAAAATTTACCAAGAACAATTTCAATACGATCTCACAAACAGTTACTTTAAGACTTACATTTTCAGCATCACAAGCATCTTATTTGACTCCATTTGGCACTGGTCTATAAACTCTTATGTATCACCTTGATTCGGACCATTAGTCCTTGTGCATTTTATTTAATTATCTTGTGGATGCTTGTTTAAATTTCAAAGTCAAAGTACATTGTTTCATCTTGATAAATTCTGTCTTGTAATTCTGCAACGTGGATTGCGTGTTTATTTGTTCTCTCATGATTAAAAAACTCCTAAACAACACCCATCTGCATCACTCAACATCAAAAAACATTTAAAACATAAGAGCCATAGAAAATCTTTGTAGGGACTACCCCCCTTGGCTTCGTTAGGAGTTAGCCTAAACGGAGGAGCCGGGATTCAGGTGACAGTACCTGGCTCATTGCTTGCCCCCAAGGCCACACTTCTCCCACATGTAGTGAGGAGACAACTTTTGAAATATTTCTACTGCTAGTGTGCATCTCAGCGGACAACAAAGAGTATATGCTGGATGGAGTGCCTATGGTTGGGTGGAAAAGCACTCTTACACAGCCAGTTGCTTGGATATGCGTTTCTTAAAGATAAGTACTCTCATGTATTTGAATCTGAATTGTTTTTATTTCATGCCTGTAATGTTATGCTTTTATATTTGCATGTTAGATGGGTGTGGATAGAATTTAATTCCATTGTGCATGTTTAATTACATTTCTGCACACATTACATTGGTTGAAAATCGTATTATGCATTTGGGGCGAATTTTTAGAGCCCAGGTTTTACCAACGTCCCCTCCCGATGGTCAGATTGGGTGAGGAGGACGTTACAGTGTTCCATTGTACAATCGTACCACCAATGGAAGCATTACATTCTAGGGAGGGAGAAAGCCATCCATATGGATCACAAGCCTCTACAATCCATGCAGACACAAGGCAAATTACATAATTACCACCATCAAAAGTAGTCCACATACTTGCAGCAGTTTCACCTCAACATCAAATATAAGAAAGGGAGCACCAATCACGTCATTGAATGCCTCATTTGACCTTCAGTTGCAAAACTAACCAGAGTGCTCAACTCTTGCAAGCATGAGATGTCTGAGTGTCCCAACTCTATGATAGCTATCCTGACTTCCCTACAACCTACTAGATGTTGGGAGCGGGAAAATCCATTACCAAATTTCATCTATAGGATGGACATTCATACCATTTGGGTCATCTCTGTGTTCCTCCAAGCGAGTGCACGAAATTTATTTGGGAATCCTACTATAATCGGGTGGAATGACACTTTGGAGCAGAGAAAACAGTAGCAGTACTATACAAGTATTTCTATTGGTTGAAGCTTCACTAGTATGTAAATAAGTATATGAGACCCTGCACTACATGATCCATTGCCAAGCCAGCCATTAAAAATAAGGATTGTACACCCCTCTTCCTACTCTCGATAGGACATGGGAATCCATCTCATCGACTACATGTCAGGTATTCATTTAACTAAGCATGGTAATGACTGTGTATTTGTGGTTGTTAATCGATTATCTAATATTTCCATTCTAATATCCTGCAAGAAGGGTATAATAGTCGAATCCACTACGAAGCTCTTCTTAGAGCGTGTGTGAGTACATTTTGAATCCCACAGACCATCATCTGAGATCAGGACAACATGTTCTTAAGTACATTTTGGTCAATCCCCTGTTCATTGTTGGACACCAATCTCACCAAATCCACCGCCTTTCACCCCCAAACTGATGGACATACAAAGGTCGTCAGCATGATGATTGTGCACATCATGTGCATATACAACTACAAGAATCCATACACATGGGAGGAGAGCTTTCCTTATGTTCGACACATCTACCACAAATCCCTCCATAGCTCAATTGACCATAGCTCTTTTTAGGTGGGCTTGGGATTGGTCCCCATTGATGTAGGACTTATGTTTGTGCCCACATAGGCAGAATCCTCCCATGCTCAACCAAAGGCTGACAAAGCCACCAACTTCATTGAATAGACTCATCACATCTGCCACTGGTCCATGATATTTTTCAGAAATCCAATACTAAGTACAACAAGCACCATGATCAACACAAGGTTCCACACAAGTTTCATGTGGGAAACAAGGTTTGGTTGTATTTGCAGAAAGAGCACCTTACATCATTCCATTGAAAGTTGTGTCCACTTCATTATGGGCCTTATACCATCAAAAATGTTGTGGGTGACAATGATTTTAAGTTAAGTATTCACCCCTCCCTTGGCTTGCACCTAGTATTAAATATAGACCTCCTTTGGCCATCATTTTCCATCACTATTCGACACATTAGAGGTGGAAAATCAACTGAAACCTACAAATATCAACCTTGACCACATGGAGTAGACCACCATTGATAGGATCATGGACATAAAGTTTAAGGGCACTCGCCAACAGAAGCTCCAACTCTATCGAGTTGTCAAAGTAAGGCATCTCCTACACCAAGGCAAGTGGCTCACAAAGCATCAAGTTCGGTAGCATTTTTCCCTTTTTATGGGGCACTCAATGCAATGGAGACCTGTTGTTGCTACAACCTGATCCCCAATTTTTTTGAAAAATAATGGGGCCCCTCCTTTTCTCTTAAGATAGTTTTTAGAAGTTTAAGTCTTCCTAGAAAAACCACCTTCAAACTTATTTTTTCCAAAGAGTCAAGCAAGGAAAGTTTTTTTTCTCACTAAGTAAAACTCAAGTTTTTTTGCTGAAACAGTTGGCATAACTCAGCCAGTCGAGCTGAAACAACCGGCGTTGTTTTGTAAAGTTTCACATGTCCTTTTGTTTCGGCATGACTCACCAAGTCGAGCCAAAATGGTCGGCAGGACTCGGTCAACTTCGTCAAATGGGTCACATCTATTAACTTAGTCTTTCGAGTTTTCTGCGTTTCGGCGGAACTTGCCAAGTCAAGCCGAAATGGTTGGCGGTTTTATTTTAAGAACTTTTGAACTTGAACGTCTTTTGTTTTGGAAAAACGCGTTGAACCGAGCTGAAACGGTCGGCAGGATTCAGTCAACTCCGCCGAAAGGATGGGAGCGCTTTATTTTGGCACTCAGACTTTTATTTTGGTTGAGCGCCATGACCTGTTTCGGAAAACTAGAATATCTTCACCGAAATGATCGCTGGCAGTTGCTAAGATTCGCCGAAGAGGGAGAAGAAATCAGTTCGACACGAAATCATCAGTGAATCTCAGAATTAACCGTCGAAACGGTCACAAGAAAGGAAAGAGCTATCACACGGTAGTAACGAGTAAGATCGTCAATGTGTCTCGCAGGGACTTGAAAAATCCCACCGATATGTGTCACGGCGACTTGACGAGTCCTACCGAAACCGTCAGTGACATACCTTTAGTGGCAGTGAAGTGTGAATTGTTTGTGACACCAAAATGGCGCTAGGCCCCACCGTATTAACAGCGTTTTTATTTTACCACCAACCCTGTCCTTGGAATTAATTGCTCCATTTTGCAAAAAGTTATATATAGGGGTTAGGGTTCTTTTTTATTATTTTAACTTTGCAAAGAAGAACGTCGTTTGAGTTTTTTTTTTACTCCACCATGCACAGAGCAACGGGCTTCCCAGCTCCATTGAAGCTTTGCATCCAGTTAGCATTTAATAGGTAGGCCATCCTTTTCATTTCTGATTGGTAGTTAGGAAGGGATCGTTCATAATGTTAATTCTTCCTTACCAACGGTTGGTCCACGCCATCCTGACCCGGAAAGGGGTAGGCTAGTTGGGGTTTTAGTTTTTCTGTCAGTAGAGGGGGGGGTTTAAACTTTACCCACTCACGGTTTCCCTACCCCGACCATCACCTTGCCTCGTTTTCGAACTTGCGTTGAACCTTTTGGCGACCCTAATAAGCTTAATTTGTTTCGGGCATCATAGAGTTGTTAAGCATTGGGTATTACACATGCTGTCGGTTGCGCGAGCTGAACCTTCGTGGCCATCAGGCCAAAATGGACCCATGGTCGCCACTCTATCACTACGTGGACTCGAATCCCGTTCCCACTCCCTCTCCCAACAAAACTAACTAGCATGTGCCCTTAAGTGTTTTTCGCACCTGTGTTTTTGTTTTTCGGACCTAATCAACACTGTTTTTAACCTTTTGAACTAACTTTTTAAATGTTGTTCGACTGCTTCCCCAAGTTACATTCAAAAGTCACACTTAGCAGTTGGTTGTTTTGTTAAAACTGGTAGGAAAAATGGTTTTGAATTAGCTTACATATACTCTGTTTTCCCATCTGCACATTGATAAACAAACACAAAAGCTTAATAGCATGATAATTTTGTTTTCTCAACCCTGCATGTTATCACTAGAGTTGGACCCTGACTACTAGGGTCAAAGCCTAGAGAAATATTAATACTATAGAAAAGTTGGTTGGGTATGAGAGTTCTTAAATAAGTAAATATTACAAAAACCAGGTAAATACTACAGAGATTCAGGTTATGACAGGGGAAATGGTTGTAGCAAATGCATAAAGGTAACTGGTTGTAATATAAAAGCCTACGAGTATGAATTTACAAAAATAATGGGCTAAATTCGGTTCAGATCATCAAAGCAATACATGTCACTCATAAGAGTTCTGGTATAAAAAATAAGATTATACAAAGACCAAATCATGAAAACATGTAAGATTCATCAATTCATGTATTAAATCAAAACAGGGCTCATTTGATTGCAATCATTTCATAGTAGTTTTTCATATCAAAATAAACATAATAGATGCCTGAGTATCATAATGTCAATCTGATCTCCATAGTTCCATCCTACCTCTTTTCAGCCCTCTCGGCTGGAACCCTCTCTCGTTTATCAAAATGCTTTACAATTTATAAGAGTAGATAATCCTAGAAAGCTACTCTAGATCCATTTTCCTAGGATCTTATCATACCAAAAATAGAATTTAAAAGACAAATGTAACAAGTTTGGAAATAATTCTGAAATGACAAGTATTCAGTATTACTCCTAATTCAAATTGGCTTGTGAGATTATATTCACATAGCTATCTTAGCTAGTGCTGAGAGGCTATATAGATCATGATCTCTAACAGTGGATTCAAACATTTGGCACCCTCAATTACCCTGTCATCAAATTCTATGTGAAATATAATTGTAGCCTATGGGTGTCCTTGTGGCATTTTATGATGACTTTTATATAAAACTCTGCCTCTGTAATTGCCAATGTTGCCTCTTTTAAGGACTTAATCTCTCCTTCTGTATCACGAGCTAGATTATACACATGTTGGAGTCGGTTTTAAAGGACATCAATTGTCTTTTCCTTTTCAACAAGTATGGCTATATATCATTTGCTCAGAGAAATTGTTCTCCAAGGACTGCATTGAAAACATGGCATCCTGGACTTTGATACATGCTTTGTTGATTTAGTATAATATGAAACCGAATGTGACCTTGGATGAGAAGACAATGAGTGCGATCTTGAATACTTTGAGCCCGACCAAGGTGAACAGAATATAAATAGGAACTAGCCAAAAGAGAAGGTGATCTGAAAAAAACGATTTTGAGCAAGTAGACTGAGTCCTTAAAATCTGAGATAAATGATGCTATATTTTCCTCATTGTAGAAAGGTTGAAATTGTTCTCTGCTCTGAGGTATATATCATCATTCAGAACTTCAACGGCTATCATCAAATTTGCAATATAATCACGATCCCTCTCTTGTCAACATTTGCAAGCTCGGCCCTTGACACCTATTGTGTATGAGACTGTATTCCACATGCAATCATTGAACACATTTGTAGTTCCATATATCCACAATGATTTTATTCTTAGTCGAGACTTTGGCATGAAATCCCCCATTTTTCCAAATTTTAAAACCATTACAAATAATAATTTTGCTAGAGTGGATCTGGTGACAACATCTGGCTCTGGATGAGGATGGCATGCTCCCTGCGAGCTGCCAAGAACTTGACCGGTGCCTTATCCATTGGGAAATGGAGTCTTTATCTCAAATCTCTGCAACTTATTCAAATATAAACACATACTTCTGAAATGACAAAATGCTGCTGCTAATGAAACGGGCTTATTTATGTACACTATCTACACTAACCAAATCTGCAACTTGGTCAAGTAAAATCATGCTTCCAGTGAAGCCATACAAGTAACTGAATAACTCTGGATCTGTGTATTAGCAAGATGAAGACTAGAACAAAAATCAACACTTGTCTATAAGTTTTATTTTCAGACTTATCATAAAATGAGTACTGGAACCTTGAATCGATGAATTACTCCATATAGATAGAAACCAGATCATGAAAAACAGAAGAAGTGACATTATGACAATAAAAGGTTACCTCTTTCTGTTGTAGAGGATGAATAAGTTGCTTTCCTTTTTCCTGTTCATTAGTGCCACATATAATGTCATAGCTGAAAGCTTCTATAAGTGTTGAATGAGAAAGATGCTCTTTTAAATCATATGGGTACTTATCATAAAAAAGCTGATCTTCCTCTTTTGTGCTTCCATAAGATGCATAACTAGCATACACTGGATTTGGCTATTCATAGTTGATGAAATGAATGTTTTCACGAATCTGCTGGTAATATGTTGTCACCATAGAGACATCGGGCTCAAGATCATCATCACTATATTCATCATAAAGTGGAACAACATGTTTAAACCCTAATGGGGAGGATGAATATTGCTGCATATTATTATTAGCAATATGACCTTCAAAAATATCTGGAACAACTCTTGTATCGTAATCATCACTATTAAAAACATCTAAATTGATACCAAATGTATTTAAAGTATTACCATTATCAACTTCAATATCAGATTTTTTAAAAACCTCCTACTGTGAAACAGAATTGGGGAAAGATACAACTGAAAACAAATCCTCTTCTTCCTCCCTAGCCTTATCATCCTCCTCATCTAAAATTGAAGTAGTAGGTATATCTAGAGCATTCTCAGTTACACAATCATGGATTTTAGCATCAACTATGAGTTGTAAATCTTCCTCAGAAGTAGCAATAGAAAACATTTCATCCTCATCTGTATCTTTATGAATACTTTCATTTCCATCCCCACTACTAGAAGAAAAAGCATGCTGAATATATGAATGAGACTCCTCACAACAATTCTCAAGCAGAATTTCTCGAGAAAAATACCCTTCACAACTATGATGGAACACTATATGAAATTCTTTTAAAGAAGACATGTTAGAAGGAGGCAAGGATCGGTACCATTCGCGAGCATCCCCTTCTAAAGAATACATAAGCATCTTCATGAGCACGTCTTCATGATGTATATTTAACTGAGCCATGCATTGATGAAATCCGATGAGGTGATCCAAAGGATTATCTTCTTTGCTTTCTCTGAACCGTGGAAGGCAATCTCCCCAAATGTCCATGATAGGTACCGAATTTGGAAAGCCTAGAACATCTGAGAAATTGAGTGGAGCAAACCTTGCAACCACAATGGATTCCATTTGATCCTTTGATGGCATTCTGGATCCTCAACAAATGGAGTCGCCTCTGGATTCTTTGGAGTCACCCGGTGAAGAAATATGCAGTCATATAAATGTCCATTTCGTGTTCACTGTCAAGAAGAAGATCTAATCAATATCAAACCTCGGGGAAGATAACTTCATTTCTCCATCGCCGGAAAATGGCGCCAGAAGATGTTATCATTAGAGTTGGACCCTGACTGCTAGGGTCAAAGCCTAGAGAAATCTTAATACTATAGAAAAGTTGGTTGGGTATGAGAGTTGTTAAATAAGTAAATACTACAGAAACCAGGTAAATATTACAGAGATTCGGTTTATGACAGGGGAAACGGTTGCACCATATGCATAAATGTAACTGGCTATAATATAAAAGCCTACGAGTATGAATTTACAAAAAGAATGGTCTAAATTCGGTTCATATCATCAAAGAAATACATGTCACTCATAAGATTTCTGGTATAAAAAATAAGATTATACAAAGTCCAAATCATGAAAACATGTAAGATTCATCAATTCATATATTAAATCAAAACATGGCTCATTTGATTGCAAGCATTTCAAAGTAGTTTTTCATATCAAAATAAACATAATACATGCCTGAGTATCATAATGTCAATCTGATCTCCATAGTTCCATCCTACCTCTTCTCAACCCTCTCGGCTGGAACCCTCTCTCGTTTATCAAAATGCTTTACAATTTATAAGAGTAGATAATCCTAGAAAGCTACTCTAGATCCATTTTCCTAGGATCTTATCATACCAAAAATAGAATTTAGAAGACAAATGTAACAAGTTTGTAAACAATTCTGAAATGACAAGTATTCAGTATTACTCCTAATTCAAATTGACTTGTGAGATTATATTCACATAGCTGTCTCAGCTAGTGCTGCGAGGCTATCTAGATCATGAGCTATGGCATTGGATTCATACATTTGGCACCCTCAATTACCCTGTCATCAAATTCTGTGTGAAATAGAATTGCGGCCTCTTGGTGTCCTCGTGGCATTTTATGATGACTTTTATATAAAACTCTACCTTTGTAATTGCCAATGTCTCCTCTTTTAAGGAATTAATCTCTCCTTCTATATCACGAGCCAAATTATACACATGCTACAGTCGGTTTTAAAGGACATCAATTGTCTTTTCCTTTTCCGCAAGTATGGCTATATATCATTTGCTCAGAGAAATTGTTCTTCAAGGACTATGTTGAAAACGTGACATCCTAGACTTTGATACAGTCTTTGCCGATTTAGTATAAGATGAAATCGAATGTGACCTTGGATGTGACCAACTGGAAGCTAATTTTGTATTTTCTATTGTATAAACATTAAAGACAACTTTGGAGAATATTAGGGTTAGGTTAGATGGAGACGTCACTAGAAGACAAATCCCTAGAGTTATAAATAGAAGAAGAGAATAGAATAGAAAGGGATTTTGGCAGGTACAATAGAGCTAGACTATTGTGTATGAGAACTACTTTTTTGATTAATAAAGAAGGATTTGTTTCCTGGGGAAAGCTAGCACAGAGATTTTTTGCTTGGAATATTTGGAATGCCACTGTGGAACTAATTCTTCATACATTCATATGCATAATCTGAGATCATTCTAAACTGTCTCGAATTAATTCATGGTTGTGGATGATTTTATTTCCCATGTAAATGTTACTATGCTTAATGAGTAATAGAATACTTTAATTATATCAGAGTTATCTTTGGTATCTTTCTTTCTGTTGTAAATGTGCTTATTATGTTGAAACAACTATCTGTGAGGCTTTTATGTGCATTTCCAGTTATTATTCTTAATTCATATTTGCTCCATGCAGGGATAGTTTAGATAGTTTAGATAGATCAGATAGATTAGATAAGATTACATGCATTTAATTAGAGCACTTGCATTTCATCTTTAAATAAAAACACATAAATGGTGGACCAGGCCGCAACCGGTAAAACCAAACTTTAAATCACACACGGTAGTCGGGCCATTAACCGGACGGATTCCCCACACCAAATGGTGAGCAATCTAATTGGGCTTGCTTACCGGGGAGAATCCCTAACTGCTGGTGCTGCGAATTTTGAGGCATCAACAAGACAATTTCTTCCTAAGGGGGGAAATAGGATCCAAGTGGACATATTTGGCCACCCATCTAGTCCACTTAAAACACAGTTTTCCATCTTGGTAATTTTTTTTATGACTTTTCTGTGTCCTAAACATCAGGGGTCGTTATAGGCCGTAAACGATGTTTTTTGGCATGTCAGTGCCCGGTTGATAGCCTTTGGCCATGTTTAGGGCCATTTGAAATGTGTATTTCTTGGCTATCCCTTTTTGATGGGATACAAAGTGCCCTTAATGAAGTTCGGTTGCAAAATTGACGCCCCGAGAAGTTGACGTATCAATTAATCGTGATGGGGCCCACAAACCTTTTGACATTTTATCTTATGGGGTTAGGGTTTTGGATGTTTATATTTTTCTCATTGACCTTTATGTTAAAAGGCCCTTTTGGTGTCATTGTAACTCACTTCTCATGAATGCACATAGCCATCACATCTTTTCTTATTTAGTTTCCACCATTCTAGCGAGTTCATTTCACTATGGATTTTGTTACAATTCCTACATATTTCATTCATTAAAAATACCTCCAATGATTCACTCTATGGCCATAAATAATTTATTTCATGAACTTGAATGAACTTGAACGAACTTGAACTTAGGTCAATTGCTCATTGAAATACCCACTTCTTGGATTTTCTATCTTCTCTCTTGCATCTTTTGATTTCCATGTTTGTTGTAGTTGGTTGTAAATGTTTTGTGTATTTCTTCTATTTTATTCTCAAAAAGGAAAATTGTATCTCATTTCTTGATTTCTCTCTTCTTTTGTATTGAGGGGATTTTGTTTTTAGTAAATTTCTTTAGGTACAATGCGAGTGAGACACCTCACATTAGCTGTTAGGATTTTGGAAGGGCTTAGTTCTTTAGTTTTATATTATCAAATCATAAAGTTTAATTTCAAGTTTAAGTTTAGTTTTCCTATGTTATCTTACCCTCTAGTGAGACTATGGCCTCTCTTATCTCCGTTTCTGCACATTTGATCACATAGAGGAAAATTAAAAGATAAAAACAACAAATTTACATTCACATCATGACTACAATCAGTGGTGTTTAGTTTTCAGTATTTACTACAAATTTTCAAAATAATGTACTTTCAAAATTGACTAATCAAATTAGGAGGGTAAAATATTAGGATATTACATCCCCTCCCCCTTAAAATAACACAGTGTCCTATGTTCATGAAGAGATTTTTGAGCTTTGGAACATGAATGGATATTCTTCTCGTGTAGCATGTTTCATTTCCCAAGTAGCCTCCTTAGGGTTGAAGTGCTTCCATTGCACCTTTACCTTATCCATGGCTTGATTGTGGAAAAAATTTCTTTCTCATCCAATATACACATAGGTTTTGGGTATAATTCTCTTTTTGGTTCCACTTGAATCGCATTTCGATCGATAACATGCTTAGAATTATAAACATACTTTTCAAACAAAGAAACATGAAAAACATTGTGTACTTAAAAATGATGCCCCCCGTACAAAGTAATCTTATTTCAAAAGAAACTGGCATGTGGACCAAATACATCTCTGATGTGGAAAATCCAACTGGAAGCTAATTTTGTATTTTCTATTGTATAAACATTAAAGACAATTTTGGAGAATCTTAGGGTTAGGTTAGATGGAGAAGTCACTAGAAGACAAATCCCTAGAGTTATAAATACAAGAAGAGAATAGAATAGAAAGGGCTTTTGGCAGGTACAATAGAGCTGGACTATTTGGTATGAGAACTATTTTTCTGCTTAATAAAGAAGGATCTGTTTCCTGGGGAAAGCTAGCACAGATATTGTTTGCTTGGAATATGTGGAATGCCATTGTGGAACTAATTCTTCATACATTCATATGCATACTGTGAGATCGTTCTAAACTGTCCTGAATTAATTCATGGTTGTGGACGATTTTATTTCCTATGTAAATGTTAATGTGCTTAATGAGTAATAGAATGCTTTAATTATATCAGAGTTATCTTTGGTATCTTTCTTTCTACTATAAATGTGCTTATTATGTTGAAACAACTATTTGTGAGGCTTTTATGTGCATTTCCAGTATTACTCTTAATTCAGATTTGCTCCCTGCTGGGATATTTTAGATAGTTTAGATAGATTAGATTACATGCATTTAATTAGATCAATTGCATTTCATATTTAAATAAAAATACATAAACGAGATCGGGTTGCAACCGGTAAAACCAAACTTTAAATCACACACGATAGCCGGGCCGTTAACCAGACAGATTTCCCACACCAAATGGTGAGCGATCTAATTGGACTTGCTTACCAGGGAGAATCCCTAACTGTTGGTGTTACAAATTTCAGGGCATCAACATTTTTTGGTGCTACAAGGAGGGCTGCCAGTGCATGGTTGGCAGAGGAAGCCCATTTGTTAGAAGAAATTCCTCTAAAGACCCACTTGAAACAACTATCCCAGAAGATTTCATTCTGGAATCACAAGATCAAGAAAATCCCAATTTTGTAGGTGAACATCAAGAACTATTGTACGTTTTCCCCTTTGAAGAAGTAGATGACTTCAGAAGACATATGTGTTCTTATGTGAGCAGATTTGGGGTGTTAAACGTAGTTCCTTTATTACCCAGAAGGCGAACCCCTAGGAGGGAAGTATAGTACACTGGAGAATCGGTACTCGCGGAATTTGGAAGAATTATTAGATCTGTCTTTGCAAGAAATCACAGATCCTTTTGATCATATAAGACCCGAAACCCCTCCAACTCAGGAAAATCCTCATACTCCACTACGATCACCACCACATTCTCCACCACGAATCATGGTTGTACCTGCGTGGACAACTAGAGGGCAACTTAATTTAGTTGCACCTTTACATGATCTGCCTAAACATCCAGAAAGAGTGCTACCTAAATATGATCTTCTAAAAGGCATTTATGCTGAAGATCACCTTAAGAGTTTCTATTTGGCTCTGAATCTCCTAAATGTAGAGCATGAAGATGTAGTTTGCAGACTTTTTCCCTACAAATTTGAACCTAAGGAATCTTCTTGGTATTTTAGTTTGTAGGCTAATTCAATAGTAGATTGGGACGGTTTCGAGAAATTTTTTTTAAGTAAATTTGGAAATCAAAAGACCGTTGCCACACTTATGAAAGAACTGTTATCTATGAGGATGGAAAAGAAAGAAAAGGTACACGAGTTTAATCATAAATTTACTACCCTGTTGAATAATTTTAGTGCTGCAACAAAACCCACCGAGGAATCCTTGGTAGAATATTATACTACAGCACTCGATCCACCCATAGCTATGTTTGTTAAAAGAGCGCTCAAGGCTACATTAATAGAAAACTATGAAGAATCCAAGAAAGTAGAAGCTGAGGTGGATAGGATTGCTAAACACTCACTAGATTTGGAAGTGAAACCAACAACCAACAAGAAACCTCTGTTGTTATCTAGGCCTAAGGAAGAATCATCAACCAAATTAGAAAATGTGGTCAAGATGATGCATAAACTATCCAATAAAATTGTGGATTTGGAAAAGGATAAGGTAGCTAGTATGTGTAGAAAACCATTCAAACCCTTCTACAAGGAAAGGGAGGAAATTGGACAACCTCTTCCTCCTGTAAAAAAATTTGTTGTGTTGAATCTAAACGAAGTGGGCATGGAACATTTTTGCACTTTTCATCAAGAACAACATTCTGAAAAAAGTTGTCTGCAGTGGATAAATTCGATGAGTTTGGTCATGAATCCATTGCTAGATGCACAAATGATAGACCAAGAATCTCCCCAAGAAGATCAGGCATTCGAGCAAGAAGGGCCCACTCCAGACACCATGATGGTATTATGGGATTGTGAACCCACGCCGTGCTTGATTGAAGAAGCTCATGCTGAAGAAATCCAAGTTTCATCAGTGAAAATCACTACTCGGAGTAAAGGGTCGATTGTTGATCAAAGCCCAGTTGTGACTAAATCAAAGATTGCAAAAGAAATGTCAAAAAAGAACATAAGTGTCACTCAACCACAACCTAAGGTAAATCTAGTGGTGGTAAAGGAAGCAAGCCCAGAAATTAATAAATAGGCAAAGATCACAGTAAACAAAATAGGGAATGGTGGGAAAAGCTCGGAAGAATACAACATGGGATATGACATTGTTAAAAATATCAAGAAAAATAAAGCAAATATTTCTTTGTTTGAATTTTTTAATCTTCCCCAACAGAGAAAGAAACTATTAGAAGATTTTGACCCACAATCGAGCAGTACAGTAGAAACTATTGAAGCTTACACTGAGATAAACAAAGCTAGTATCGGTGGAAAATCAAAATCTCAGACCCTGCCTTTCCTATCAACCTTCGAAATTTTTAATCATAACATGCACAATTGCTTGGTAGATTTTGGGGCTTCCTCAAATGTTATGCCACTATCAATCTACAAGAAAATTAATGACAACCAATTTCATCTCCTTCTCAGATCATACAATTAGATAGGTGTGCTGTTAAAGTCATTGGAGAAATGAAAGATGTACTTATTAGGCTGTTTGCTGAGCCAAGAGTGTGTCAATTCATAGATATTACAGTGGTAGATATACCTGAAGCTTATGGTTTAATATTGAGCAGGGAATGGTATACGAAACTGAACTGTTATTTTGCAACAGACTGGTCCCACTTGTAGTTGCCATACCAAAATAGACAGAATCAAATCAAAATACTGAGAGAGCCTCATATGAAACAAAATGTGACTCAATTGGAAGAAAAGAACGAACCGGTAAATTTTTTAGAAATTGAACCAGGAAATTATCAATCAGAAGATGTTAGCCATGACTTAGACAAACAGCTCGATCTCCTTCAATTTTCACGAGCTGATGATTTTGAATGTAACATAGTAGAATTAGTTACTGACTTAGGTGACAATGCTTAGTTAAAACAGAAAATAAATGTTGGGTTTTATACTTCGATGGTTCTAAAACACAAGAAGGATCTGGAGTCGGTTGCATTCTAATTGATCCTGAAGGAAATAAACATTTTTTATCTTGTAGACTAGAGTTTGAATGCACAAATAACACAGCAGAATATGAAGCTCTAGTTCAAGGTTTAAAGAAAGCTATTAGTTTGGATATCAAATATTTAAAAGTCTTCGGGGATTCTGAAATAGTTGTCAGACAAGTGAGAAATACAATTCATTGTCTATCGCCGCACTTAAAAGCATACCAATCTGAAGTCTGGAATTTAATTTCACATTTCGATGCTTTCAATATAAATGTTGTTCCTATATTACAGAATGTTGCCGCTGATTTATTAGCTACTTCTGCTTCCATATTAGTACCAACAAATAAAAAATACTCTATTGAATTGATTTTCAGGACATCCCTACCTGATAACATTACAAATCTAAGAGTGTTTGATGATGATGATCAGATTATCAGTTTCTTAACAAATGTAGATGCCTTCCAAGAAGCTATAATCTATGAAGATAAACACGATTTGGATTTGCAGAACAAAGATGCGGCTAAAGGGAACTTTATACCGAAAGGAGTAAGGACTCTTAAGGGACTGTTTGATCTACATAACGGATTCAGGAGGCCAGCCAATGTCAATACTAATAGATCCTCAATGCATCATGAGTTGGTAAACTTGGGTATAGAAGCTGAACCCAAATTTGTTAATTTGGGTAAATGTTGTTCACCGAAAAAGAGGTGTAAGTTCATCCAAGTTTTCCATCAATACAAAGATGTTTTTGCATGGACTTATGAACATTTGAAGAGGTATGAAACGCGCATCATATAGCATGTCATACCCATGAATCCAAGCGTGAAACCATTTTAGCAACAATTACAAAGGATGCATCCAACACTCCAACCATTAATACAAAAGGAGTTAAAAAAATTGTTGGATACTAAGATTATCTCTAAACCCTAAGAAGAGTGTTTTCGTTGTTCTTGAAGGTAAAATTATAGGTCACGTCATCTCAAAGAAGGGAATCTCCATAGATCAAGAGAGAGTGCAAGCTATAATTCAGATTCCCATGCCCCATAACAAAAAAGCTATGCAATAATTTATGGGCATGATAAAAAAATTTCAAAGGTTTGTGCCTGATTTCACTGAGATTGTTAAACCTTTGCAGCAAGTGGTAAAGCAGAGTGTGCAATTTAAATGTACTGATATAAAGAAGATTGAGTTTAAGGAGATTAAAATTGCTATAGCCAACGCCCCTTCTTTAAGGACTCTAGATTTTGGGAAAGATTTTATCGTGTACACCTTTTCTTCAGATAACTCTCTCGCAACAGTGCTCACTCAGAAAGGAGAATCAGGACAAGAATATACAATATCTTTCATGAGAATTGTTTTGCAAGTGACTGAACTGAATTACCCTGCCATGGATAAGAAAGCATATGCATTGTTTAAAGCGGTAAAACAGTTTAGATCGTATATCTTAAAAAATAGAACAAAAGTTATAGTACCTCACCCCATTGTCAGATCATTGTTTGTGCAAAAGGAACTGGGTGAAAGAAGAGGAAATTGGGTAATCGCACTTCAAGAATATGATTTGGAATTTAAGCCAGTTACCATCATTAAAGGTCAAGGCTTGTGTAGGTTACTCACTGAAAATACAGTCAGTGAAGAGCAGGAGTGGGAAAACGAAGATGAATTGAATCTTACTGAGGTATGCCCTATTTTCATTGCTCCAGAGTCTTGGTATAGGGACCTAGTGTACTATTTGCAACAAGGATATCTACCAGAACACTGGAGTCCTAAGCACAGAAGGGCACTCCATTTGAAATCAACATCCTATCAAATAATCAATGGAGTGTTGTTAAAAAAAACTATGATGGGATATTTCTCAAATGTCTCGAGAAGAAAGATGCATAGAAGGTAGTCAAAGAATTACACGATGGCCCTTCAGGGGGACATTATTTTGGAGATACTATTGCCACAAATACTGAGGGTTGGATACTATTGGCCTACTCTTTTTAAAGACTCCCATGCTCATGCCAGGAAATGTGATGTACGTCAAAGAAGCACTGACAGATTGCCAAAAGCAACAGGACCATTGCAACCTGTTATTATCTCTAAACTATTCGAGCAATGCAACATAGATGTTATTGGAGAGATAAATCTGAACTCTTCGCTGCAACATCGATATCTCCTCACAGCTACAGATTATTTCACCCAGTGGACAAAATTTATTCCACTACATAAAGTGAACGAAGACATAGTTATCAAGTTCATGCAAGAGAATATCATAACCAGGTTTGGGGTTCCAATTTATTTAGTTCTTGATAATGCAACTTACTTTTCGTCTATAAAATTAAATGCATTTTTTTATGAAAGGGGAATTAATTTGCATTATTCAGTGAATTATTATCCCCAAGGAAATGGACTAGCCGAATCCACAAATAAATAATCTCATCTGAATCCTTACGAAAACTATTATTGAGAATTAGAGAAATTGGCATGCAACCCTTCCAAGCGCTTTATGGGCAGATAGGGTTACTCCAAATAATTCCTTAGGAGTTTCTCCTTACACATTGTTCTATGGGAAAGAAGCCATACTCCCGCCTAATATACTGCTCCCATCCTTATAACTAGCCCAAGCCTCTCGAGGTTCCAATAGCGAAATCCTGCAGTCATGAATTAATACCTTGCTGAAGCTTGAAGAATCACGGCAGAAGGCCAAAGATAGATTCCACCAACACCAAGATATTGTCAAAAGGTGGTTTGATAAACGGAAGTTTGGAAAAAGGGGTTTTGAAGTAGGTGACTTGGTTCTGAAGTGGGATCACCCACATGACGATAAGGGAAAGCACACAAAATTTCAACAATTATGGCTTAGCCCTTACCAAATTTCTGACAAGCTTGGTCTGTCGACATACAAACTAAAAGATTTACAAGGACGAAAATCTCCCTGTCAATGGCCTTGCTCTGAAGCAGTATTTCACTTAGGTTTAGAAGCACTTTTGTACATAAATAAACTGTGTTTTTGCATTATTTCTAGTTTGTTGTTTTATGTTTTGAGTAGTCTATTTTGTTTTGATTATTTTCATTCGATTCTTTTGTTTGCTTGTTGTTTCATTTCTTTATTTGTTTCAAATATTTCCCAGCTCAACTTCTTGGTACATGGAAAGATAGGGCTCTGAGCAATCTCAAAGGCATCTTTTGAAAGGGCAGAATCTACTTATAAAAGAAAGTTTCTCTATGTGGCATTGCCTTTTGCTGATTAGTTTTAGAAAAGGAGGATCCTCTTCAGTTTCATATTTGGGTCACGATAATACCTGTTAAATAATTGAGACTTATGGTTGCTGTATTACTATCTTGGGGCTCCATTCACTCTCACATTAATGACTGTATCAGGTAGTTCACTATGATGGACCCACAGAGAGGAAGCAGGTCTCACAGATGTATGGTATTTAAAATGATCCCATGCTGCAAATCAAAATCCAAAAGAGCTTGTATTAAAGAGTCTATTTTCTTGAAAATCTCACCTCTATTAAAGCATGGTTGAGGAAGAAAAGACATCCAATCAAGAAAGATGCTCTAATGGTCATCTCAACAAGGTTCTTCTCCGTCCATGAGAATGACAATCAAATAAATATCTTGCTCACACAAAAGGACATCATGGATGGAAGAACCTAAGTCAAATGTTGAAGATTGAATTAAGAAAGTTATCATGGAAGACTCGGACGATAAAATTCATCAATAAAGAAAGCATCTAAAGAAATGCTGACAGCATGGGAATGAGGAACAAACGAATGCGTCTGTGGGATTTTGTTACGATCCTGTGGAGTCCTATTTAGTGGGCATCCGAAAGATGGATTTAAAATGAACTCCACATTTTGGACCTACGAGAGTGGTGAAGAAGCCTGATTCAAAGTTGTCTTTATTCCCCAATGGCCAATATGATGAAAGTGGTCACTCCCCTTTGCAGAATCAGGACTGTAAAGGCACCATGTTACCAATGGGATCTCTAACATGTAAGTTTTCTGACCTTGGAAAGAGATTGTTCAGAGATCTGTGTTTACCAGTGAATCGCCAATTGTTGTTACTACAACCTAATCCCCATTTTTTTTGAAAAATAATGGGGCCCCTCCTTTTCTATTAAGAGAGTTTTTAGAAGTTTAAGTCTTCCTAGAAAAATCGCCTTCAAACTTAGTTTTTCCAAAGAGTCAAGCAAGGAAAGTTTTTTTTCTCACTAAGTAAAACTCAATTTTTTTCGCAGAAACGGTCAGCATAACTCAGCCAGTCGATCCGAAATGATCGGCGCTATTTTGTAAAGTTTTGCTTGTCTTTTTGTTTCGGTGTGACTCACCAAGTCGAGCCTAAAAGGTCGGCGGGACAAGGTCAACTCCACCAAAAGGATCGCGTCTATTAACTTAGTCTTTCAAGTTTTCTGTGTTTCGACGAAACTCACCAAGTCAATCCGAAATGGTCGGCGATTTTCTTTTAAGAACTTTTGAACTTGAACGTCTTTTGTTTCGAAAAAACTTGTTGAACTGAGCCGAAACGGTCGGCAGGATTTGGTCAACTCCGCCGAAAGGATCAGAGCGCTTTTTGTTGGCACTTAGAATTTTCTTTTGGTTGAGCGCAGTCACCTGTTTCAGAAAACTAGAATATCTTCGCTGAAACGATCGCTGGCAGTTGCTAAGATGCGCTGAAGAGGAATAATAAATCGGTTCCGCGCAAAATCATCGATGGAACTCGGAATTAACCGCCGAAATGGTCACGGGAAAGGAAAGAGATATCAGATGGTAGTAAGAGTAAGCTCGCTGATGTGTCTCGTAGGGACTTGACAAGTCCCACCGATATGTGTCGCGGCGACTTGACAAGTCCCACCGATATGTGTCGCGGCGACTTGACAAGTCCCACCGATATGTGTCGCGGCGACTTGACAAGTTCCACCAATATGTGTCCCTGCGACTTGACAAGTTCTGTCGAAATCGTTGGTGACATACCTTTAGTGGTGGCGAAGTGTGAATTGTTTGTGGTGACAAAATCGTGCTAGGCCCCACCACATTAACGTCGTTTTTATTCTACCACCAACCCTGTCCTCGACATTAATTGCTCCATTTTGCAAAAGGTTATATATAGTGGTTAGGGTTCTTTTTTATTATTTTAAATTTGCAAAGAAGAACGCCATTCGAGTTTTTTTTTTTACTCCACCACTCACAGAGCATCGAACTTCCCAAATCCGTTGAAGATTTGCAGCCAGTTAACGTTTGATAGGTATGCCATCCTTTTCATTTTTCTTTCATTTATGATTGGTAGTTAGGAAGGGGTTGTTCATACTGTTAATTCTTCCTTATCGACAGTTGGTCCATGCCATCCTGGCCCACAAAGGGGTAGGCTAGTTGGGGTTTCAGTTTTTTCTATCAGTAGAGGGGGGAGTTTAGACTTTACCCACTCATGGTTTCCCTACCCAGACCATTACCTTGCCTCATTTTTGAACTTGCGTTGAACCTTTTGGCAACCCTGCTAAGCTTCATTTTGTTTCGAGCGTCATAGAGTTGTTAAGCATTGGGTATTACACATGTTGCCGGTTCCGCGAGCTGAACCTTTGTGGCCATGAGACCAAAATGGACCCATGGCGGTCACTCTCTCACTGCACGGACTCGAACCCCACTCCCTCTCCCAGCAAAACTAACCAGATTGTGCCCTTAATTGTTTTTCGCACCTGTGTTTTCATTTTTTGGACCTAATCAGCATTGTTTTTAACCTTTTAAACTAACCTTTTAAATGTTTTTCGACTGCTTCCCCAAGTTACATTCAAAAGTTACACTTAGCAATTGGTTGTTTTGTTAAAATTGGTAGGGAGAATGGTTTTGAATTAGCTTACATATACTCTGTTTTCCCATCTGCACATTGATAAACAAACACAAAATCTTAACAACATGATAATTTTTTTTTCTCAACCTTGCCTATTAGCAATAACAAGAAAGAAAATGCTTGATCAAATTTTGTTAGAATTTTACTTACACATGGTTTCCTTTTATCATAATTTGAAAAATGTCGAAGAAAGTAGCCAAGAGGAAATCCAAGGCGACTGAGTCGAGGTCAGATGTCGAGATCGTTCTGGAGACCAAGGTAGAGACTGTGTACGGGGATACCAAACTAGTGACAGGGATTACCCCTAAATTCAAGTGGGGCAACTATATCAGATGATACGGGACCAGAATGTCCATGGTATGGTTCTTGAGGAAATGGTCTTATATCAGAACATCAAGAAATCTGGCATCGCAAAAGCAGGTATGTGCCTAGAGCTTTTTCCTTGCTCAGAGGTCATTGGGTGGATTATGTCGTAAGATGACTCCACGTCAAGGATCATGTTTGACAGCAAAGGAGAGGCATTTGCCTCGTTCCATCCAACCCACATATCAGTAACATACAACTTACCACACTCTCGGGTCCTGTTGACTAAAGATTGGCTTGAAAGTCTTAACATGGACACCCTCGAGTTCGCCAAGAAATTATTAATACCAGGATATCAGCTGAGGGAAAGAGAAAGTGGAGAGTGTGAAATCCAAATCCTAAGGACCCCTTTTAGGATCATATCCCTAATGCTCAGCAGAATTTTCAGCAAAACCGAAGGGACTATTTATAAGCTAAATTGGATACCTCTGATCCACCACGTAGCCTTCAATGGTACAATCTCTAACTAGGCAGATATCATCTCAGACAGTCTGTTGTCAACAATAGCAACTGCAAAAGGAGGACTAACCCAAAAGAAGGAAGAATTTTACATGTCCTCGTGCCTTTTAGACTACATTTTATCAAGGCATTCTTTCCCCAAGTTGGGATGCATCCGGAACAGGGATGATTCCCCAATCTATGTTGCTTACAAGATTTTGTGGGCCCATAAATAGAAAGGTTATTACAAGACCATCTGTAAAGAACTTATCATGCCTCTGTATGAGCTGATATTCAACAGAGAGCCAAACTGCTTTTCTGAGAATTCCATGGCAGTCATAGAACAATATGGGGATTACTATTTTTCGAAGGAAGGAACGTATCTCAGGATGTATGGAGGTTCCAAACCGCCATCTCTCTTGCCCAAATATACAACGGATTATGTAGTTCACAAAGAAGCAGTGAAGCAAGTCTTCATAGATGGGATTGCTGACTTCTTGCATCATCATTAAAAGGCTTCATTCCCACCATTTCCTTTCTGCATCGGAGCATCTAAATTCTCCAAGGTTAAAACTGCTAATGCTTGTGTTCAGGAATTGGAAGCTTTCCATTTTGGAGAGAAGATTTTTGCGAGAAATGACAGCTACAACAAAGTTGCAGAGCATTGTGCAGCAGTCAAAGAACATTTTGACTATGCTAACTACTGGGACAAAGATGAGTAAATATTTAGAAGAGCTAGCAATATGACTGAGCTTAACAAACGCTTTCGTCTCAAAAGCGGAGCTAGTTCAAGCACTGCTGCCAAAGTTGCTAAGCAGGAAGAATTACAGAGCTTAAAAGAGGAGACTGAGAAGGTCCAGAAAGAAGAGGCAGAACAAAGGTTAAAAGAGGAAAATGAAAAGGCCCAGAAAGAAGAGGCCGACATGATTCAAAGAGAATAAGCTGAAAGAGTTCAGAGGGAACAGGCCGAGCAAACATTGTGGCCAAATTGGACACGATCGTCTTCGACCGTAAGAGAAAAGCTATTGTAAGGAAGACATAAAAGAGAATGAAAATAAGCTACCGCTAGACATTGTCACTCTTCAAGAAAGCACCATCCTGGAGGGTACACACAGGAATCCCAAGTTTATAGCATCCGTCAACGTAGCTGCTGCGTAAGAAAGTGAAGATAATGTTAACAAACTGACGAATGATATTGAGCAAAGCAAACAGAAAGTGCGCAAATTAAAAGCTAATATGGTGAAGGAACGAGCAGAAGGGGCTGAATGGAAAAGGAAACATGACACACTTCTATCAGAGAAAGAGAGAATAATGAATGAGCACCAGAGCTTAGATGAAGAAAAGGAGGCATTAATTGTACAGTTAATGATATTAGAAGGTGAGAAGAATGACCTTGAAGCTCAGGCCACTTAGCTAGAATCAGGCGAGTTAGCTGCCAACCAACAGGTTGAAGAACTAAAAGCTTAAGTAGAGGAGTTGGAAAAGGAAAAAGAGTTTATGACATAACAACTAGAACTTGCAAACAGCAGGAAGCAAGACTTAACTCCTTTCCATGAACAGGCATGTCACATTCAGAAGAAAGTTTATCAATCACAAGAACTAATCGCCGAGGAAGTCTACAAGATGAAGGTGACAAGGATGAAGGAATTGACGCCGAAGCTCTGAGACACAAAAGGAAGTTCGTATGCACCATGGAAGATATTAGGAAGCAAATTGAATGGAGAAAAGGTAAACTAGGCTTCCCTGGGAACCTACCTCACAAGACCGTGGCAGATTTACAGTTGGATTCAAGTCTGATTGAGTTTTGTAGAAAGTATGGTCTACGAATAAATAATAGGATCCCGAAAACCATCGAGCAGTGTACCGGCTTCTACTTGAAAATCCGTGAAATCCATGAGAAGTGTCAGCTGGTTATACCCCCAACCATGGAATATTTCCCTAACAGAGACCAATGCTTGTCAGAATTGCAAATCAAGCTGATCTCAGATCTGAACTACATAAAGAAGCTAGACATACTGACAGGAGAAGTCCTTCATCAATTCATTGGACAAGCTTCCATTCATGCCTACTTTCTAGAGGACAACTACCAGGCAATAGCAGTAGGAGCAAAAAGTATAGAAGCAGATTTGTGGGCCAATACAAAGTAATGTTATTTCAAAAATGATGAGATCTCTTTAAAAATGATGGCCCCATACAAAGTGATGTTATTTCAAAAGAAACTGGCATGTGGGCCAAATACATCTATGATGTGGAAAAGCCAGTTGGAAGCTAATTTTGTATTTTCTATTGTATAAACAGTAAAGACAACTTTGGAGAATCTTAGGGTTAGGTTAGACGGAGATGTCACTAGAAGACAAATCCCTAGAGTTATAAATAGAAGAAGAGAATAGAATAGAAAGGGATTTTGGCAGGTACAATAGAGCTAGACTATTGTGTATGAGAACTACTTTTTTGCTTAATAAAGAAGTATTTGTTTCCTAGTGAAAGCTAGCACATAGATTTTTTGCTTGGAATATATGGAATGCCATTGTGGAACTAATTCTTCATACATTCATATGCATAATGTGAGATCATTCTAAACTATCTCGAATTAATTCATGGTTGTGGATGATTTTATTTCTTGTGTAAATGTTACTGTGCTTAATGAGTAATAGAATGCTTTAATTATATTAGAGTTATCTTTCTTCCTGCTGTAAATGTGCTTATTATGTTGAAACAACTATCTGTGAGGCTTTTATGTGCATTTCCAATTATTATTCTTAATTCAGATTTGCTCGCTGCAGGGGTAGTTTAGATAGTTTAGATAGATCAGATAGATTAGATAAGATTACATGCATTTAATTAGAGCACTTGCATTTCCTCTTTAAATAAAAATACATAAATGGTGGACCAGGCCGCAACTGGTAAAACCAAACTTTAAATCATACACGGTAGTCGGGCCATTAACCGGATGGATTCCCCACACCAAACGGTGAGCGATCTAATTGGGCTTGCTTATCGGGGAGAATCCCTAAGTGCTGGTGCTATGAATTTCGAGGCATCAACAAGACCATTGATTCCTCAGGGGGGAAATAGGATCCAAGTGGACATATTTGGCCACCCATCTAGTCCACTTAAAACATTTTTTTCCATCGTGGTAATCTTTTTATGACTTTTCTGTGTCCTAAACATCGGGAGTCGTTGTAGGCCGTAAACGATGTTTTTTGGCATGTCAGTGCCCGATTGATAGCCTTTGGCCATGTTTTGGGCCATTTGAAATGTGTATTTCTTGGCTATCCCTTTTTTATGGGTTACAAAGTGCCCCTAACGAAGATGGGTTGCAAAATTGACGCCCCGGGAAGTTGACGTATCAATTAATCATAATGGGGCCCACAAACCTTTTGGCATTTCATCTTATGGGGTTAGGGTTTTGGATGTTTAGATTTTTCTCATTGACCTTTATGTTAAAAGGCCCTTTTGGTGTCATTGTAACTCACTTCTCGTGAATGCATGTAGCCATCACATCTCTTCTTAGAGATAAGTTTCCACCATTCTAGCGAGTTCATTTCACTCTGCATTTTGTTACAATTCCTACATATTTCATTCATTAATAGAAATTGAGTCACTATTATATCTCTGTGTTTCATTTTTTCCCTCGTAAACTGGGATCAATATCATTAATAAGTAATTTAACATCAATATATTCAACATATCCATGTTTATAATTTATTCTCTAAAGAAAAATATGCTTCTTCCTCTAATTAAAGCATAGGTACAAATTATTCCCTTTAATGACTCTGTCATTTAGAAACAATAATAAATATACCGAATAAATCATTACTTCTCAACCAAAAGGTTACAAAGGTTAATGACTTATACATTACTCCTAGTAGATCCTTCCAACACATCAAATGGGTAGTCTCGAACCACCCAACTATAGACCAACAAGGAGACTTTAATCTCTCTTCCCTTCTAGTCACCCCCGAGCCAAGCCATAGTCTCACTAGGGTCAAGCTACTCATGTAATTTTTACTAGTTAATGTGTCAACCTCAAATCTGAACAGGACTAATAGAGTCCTTAGTAACCAATAGACACACCTTTAGTTCCACACTTGACACTTTCTCAGTGCTAATAACAGTAAAAAACCTGAAAGAATTATGGTCTCTATTACTACAATAATTCAAGAATAAATTTTACTAGTCCTTTTTAGGTTCATTACAGGAAAATCCTTTCCTAAAAATACCTCCAATGATTCACTCTATGGCCATAAATAATTTATTTCATGAACTTGAATGAACTTGAACTTAGGTCAATTGCTCATTGAAATACCCACTTCTTGGATTTTCTATCTTCTCTCTTGTGTCTTTTGATTTCCATGTTTGTTGTAGTTGGTTGTAAATGTTTTGTGTATTTCTTCTATTTTATTCTCAAAAAGGAAAATTGTATCTCATTTCTTGATTTCTCTCTTCTTTTGTATTGAGGGGATTTTGTTTTTAGTAAATTTCTTTAGGTACAATGCGAGTGAGACACCTCACATCAGCTGTTAGGATTTTGGAAGGGCTTCGTTCTTTAGTTTTATATTATCAAATCATAAAGTTTAATTTCAAGTTTAAGTTTAGTTTTCCTTGTTAAATTTTGAGCATTAATTCACAATACTCTAGGATCTTCACTGAGAGAATAACATATATAGTATATCAATACATGATAATCACAATAAGCATGACAAGCATCACAAGAATCAAAAGCATGAGAGACAAGAGACACAGAGTTTTAGTGGGGAAAACCCTAAGGTGAAAAACCCCACAACTTCCTCAGAGATAGAGAGAGCAATGGCTCAACCAAAGTACAACCAAAATACACTTGAGATAGTCTCCTAGAGCAAATGATCCTCCTCCTCACTAGTGCACCACTTTCTGAGTGAGAGAGATGTGCTTTTCCGAATGATCTAAATAGAGATCTCCTGATCTCTATTTATACTAACCTGTTTGCCCAGTGACCTTATGGGGCCGACTTGTCTAGCTAGGTACATCCACAATATAATATATATTTCAGTTCCGACCCCACACATGGTGGTCTAATAACCCATCGGCAAGTACACACACTTGCGACACTTGTCAATCCACATGACGACACTTCCTTATAGAGGAATAACACATCTCTAATAAGGGTACAATAAATATATATGAAATACATAGATGAAATACATTCCGAAGTTACATATACATCAACACTCCCTCTTAACTACGGAGGTATTTCTCGACACAGATCTGCTAGACAAGTCTTCTTCTCGGGATCATCGTCATCATCATCGTCACTGTTGTTGCTATCTCAACCAATCTCTGACTCTAATCGTCATAGGAAGTTCTACAGAGCCAATCCTTTTTCATATTGGATGCAGGCCCACCACCTGCAGGTCTTCATCATCACTGGCCATACTGTGGAAATCTCAGGACTTATTACGTGTGTCACAAAACCTTAAAAGAGTCTCTTGACTAGCAAGAACCCTAAAGAGCATCTGAGCCCTTTTTCATCCTGTCCAGATCTCCAGGACTTATTACATGTGACCCCACCACAAAACCTCGAAAGAGCATCCCAGGACTGATTACGAGCACAAGGATCAACCTATCGGATCTCCCAGGGCACAAATTACATGTGGTCACCACAAAACCTCTAAAGAGCATCCCAGGACTGATTACGAGCACACGGCTCAACCTATCGGATCTCCCAGGGCACAAATTACATGTGGTCGTGGAAAAACCTCGAAAGATCATCCCAGGACTGATTACGAGCACACGGCTCAACCTATCGGATCTCCCAGGGCACAAATTACATGCCATAGGACAAAACCTCGAAAGAGCATCTGCCAGATATCCCAAGGCACAAATTACATACCATAGGAAAAACCTCGAAAGACTATCTGCAGATCTCCCAGGACACAAATTATATGTCCTCCCAAGCAAAACCTCAAAAGAGCATTTTCTAGATATCCCAGGGTACAAATTACATGCCATAGGCAAAACCTCGAAAGACTATCTGTAAATCTCCCATGGCACAAATTACATGCTTATCTGCACAACCTGTTCCACGGCCACAGAGTATCAACCTGATACTCACCATACATCATCCTAATGTACACATGATCATCCAGATCATCATCACTGCAACATCCTGCTGCATGTCATCTGGAGCAACATCCTAAAGCTCGTCATCCATGATCATCCTGATCATACAATGCATCTACCTGATGCATACCAAGTATCTACCTGATACATATCATCATACATGATCCACCTGATCATACAGTGTATCCACCTGATACAAATACAAATACATGATACATATCATCATATATGATCCACCAGATCATACAATGTATCCACCTGATACATATACAGATACATGGTCCAAGCATCCAACATGATGCATACATACATATAAATGAGCCAACTGATCATATCCAGCATCCAACATGATGCATACATACATACATATAAAAATGATCCAACTGATCATACCAGAACATCATCCTGATGCTCATCATCCAGCGCTTACATCCACACCCATGTAAAGGATCCTCCTTCCAACATGCTTGGAATGGCTTCAGCAAATGTGTCCATCACTTCTTCCTTGAAGTGTCCTCGATCTAAAGAACACCAAGCCTCTCCCTGAAGTACTCGAACTTCACCCTGGCTAGTGGCTTCGCCAGCACATCTGCAATCTGCTCGTCCTTCACAACATACAAGAGCTTCACAGCTCCTCTCTGCACCATATCCCTGATATAGTGATATTTGATCTCTATGTGTTTCGACCTGTCATGAAACACTGGGTTCTTGGACAGCTTCACACAACTCTGGTTATCACAAAAGATACCAGTAGCATCCAACGGGAGATCAAATAACTCAGACAGTAGCTTCCGTAGCCATACTGCCTCACAACTAGCTGAACAGGCTGCAACATACTCTGCCTCAGTTGTACTCAGTGCTACACAGGACTGCTTCCTGCTAAACCAAGAGATCACACCTGATCCCATACTAAAGCAGCAACTAGATGTGCTCTTCCTATCTGCAGCACTGCCAGCCCAATCTGAATCAACATAACCCTGTAGGTTAAACTTTTGATTCGCTTCATACTTGAGCACATAATCCACTATACCCTTCAGGTACCTCAGAACATGCTTTACCGCAACCAGGTGAACACTCCTTGGATCCATCAGGAACTGGCTTAATGTGTTCACCGCAAAGCAAATATCTAGTCTCGTGTTTGTCAGGTACATCAAGGACCCAATCATCTGACGATACATAGAGACATCAACCGGATCAGATGAAGCATCACATAGAATCTTCAGATTCAATACCATAGGTGTGGCCATGGCCTTGCAATCCATCATCCCGAATCTCTTCAGGATATCTACTGTGTACTTCCCTTGACCAAGGAAGATCCCACCTGTACTCTGCCACACCTCCATACCTAGGAAATAATGCATCATTCCCAAATCTTTCATTTCGAACTCGACGGCAAGCTTTCTCTTAGTATCTACAATCAATCTGTCATCTTCTATTACAAATAAGTCATCTACATATAGGAATAGAATCACAGGATTCTCTTCCTCAACCTTGTAATAAAGGTTGGAATCCGCTTTACTCTTAGTAAAGCCCAAACTAGATAGGAAACTGTCCATCCTTCCATACCAAGTTCTGGGAGCTTGCTTCAAGCCATACAAGGCTTTCTTCAATCTGCACACATATGACTCCCTGTCATGTATTTCGAAACCGAGTGGCTACTCCACATATACTTCCTCTTCAACTACACCATTCAAGAAAGCAGTCTTGACATCCATCTGGTGTATTTTCCATTTCATCGCTGCAGCCAAAGAAAGTACTGTTCTGATGGAAGTATACCTGGCTACAGGTGCAAAAGTTTCTTCATAATCTATTCCCTCTTTCTGAGAGAAGCCACGAGCTACGAATCTTGCTTTGTATTTTTCTACACTGCCATCTGCAGCATGCTTGATTTTGTAGATCCATTTAGAAGTCACAACAAACTTCTCTTTAGGTCTTGGTACAATATCCCAAACATCATTCTTCATTATTTATTGGTATTCCTCAACCATGGCATCCTTCCATTCTTTCTTTTCCGCTGCTTCTTCATAATTGGAAGGCTCTTTGTTCATAATGTCACAGAGTAAAGCAACGTAGCTGGTATGTGATCTGGTTCTCTTCTTTGTTTTGTGTTCTTCTTTTGGAATGCCAAATCTTTCTGCATCTTGAATGAGCTCTCTAGCCCATGCAGGTTTCCTCTTGTGAGAGTTATCCTCATGGGGTGGATCTACAGGTTCTTGCGGATCTTCAAACTCACGAACAACTTCTGGAATTGCTTCAGTCATGGTAGTGTCTTGAAATCTAGTTTCCTTAGGTTCTTCATAAACTTTGATAGGTGCCTTCCTTGATTTGATAAATGCTGAGTTTTCATCAAATGTTACATCCCTGCTGACATCAATCTTCTTGAACCCTGGAAAGTATATTCTATAAGCCTTCGATCTTTCACTGTAACCCACAAAGATACCCTTCTTTCCTAAAGCATCTAGTTTGGTCCTCTTTTCCTTTGGGACATGTGTGTATAACGGACAACCAAATATCCTGAGATGGATGACTTCAGGTTTCTTACCAGAAAAGACCTTTTCTGGTGTCTTGTTATCCAATATCTTGTGGGGTGTTATGTTCTACACATATACAGTTGTTCTAGCTGCTTCTACCCATAGATGCATAGGTAGATCCTGGTCATGTAGCATTGCCCTTGCTGCTTCCATGATTGTTCTGTTCTTCCTTTCTGCAACTCCATTATGTTGAAGATTATAAGGAGCAGTCAACTCCCTCTTAATCCCTGAATCACTACAAAGCTTCTTGCAGTCACCTGAGGTGAATTCTACACCATTGTCGGATCTGAGTGTTTTGATATTCCTGTCAGTTTGATTCTCCATCAAGGTTTTGAATTCCTTGAATTTATCAAACACCTCATCTTTGTTCTTCAAGAAGTATACCCAAGTCTTCCTGGAGAAGTCATCAATAAATGAGACATAGTAAACATACCCACTCAGAGAACTGGATAACATAGGACCACATACATCTGAGTGGATGATTTCCAGGATGTCTTTTGCCTTGATTTCACTGCTTGGGAAAGCCTTCGTAATGTTCTTACCTTTTGCACATCCTTTGCAAACACCTTCATGTTTGGTCTTGATTTCAGGAAGACCCTCTATAGCCTTTCTTGCAATTGGAAGTGCCCTATTGTGCATATGAGCAAGTCTTTTATGCCAAAGTTCACTTGGCTCCATGGATTCATGTTCAGGTTGTCCCTTCAATTTATACAACCCTCCCTCTTGCTCTCCAATCACTACTGCATCATCTATGTTCTTTCCCTTCGGCCACATTAGGACTTGGCCATCCACAAATGCAACCCTCATACCTTTTGCATCCAATGCAGAGATGGAGGGTAAGTTCTTCTTGAGCCCAGGTACATAAAGGACTTCTTTCATCTTCAAAGATTTTCCAGAATCTAGGTTGTAGGAGGCTTCACCACTTCCTTTGATTGGGTATTGATAATCATCCCCAAGTTTCACCTTATGGGGTGATTCATGTTCATATAGGTTCACAAAAGATTCCTTAAACCCAGTCATGTGTTTGGAAGCCCCACTGTCAATCAACCAATCATTACAACCATGGGAGATAGTACCTGTGAGAGCAGAAATTAGAACATATTCTTCTTCACTTGATGAGTCATCATCACTATCACTTTCTGCCCTAGCCTTCTTCTTTGGGGGTTCATCATCTTCGGCAGCATGAGCATGATATCTTCTTTTGTTATTCTTCTTCTTCTTATTGAAGTTGTTGTTGTTGTCTTTCTTCTTCTTGGGACAATCTGAAGCAAAGTGTCCCTTCTCATTGCAATTGAAGCATCTGAGATCTTTCTTATCTTTATGATAATGGTGGTGTGAGAATATCCTGTTGAGATGATTCCTTCTTGGACTTGCCTTTCCTGGCATGTGTTGTGAGAGCTTGATCTTCATTTCCCATCTTTTCTTCTCGGGCCACAAGCCTAGCTTCTTCTTGAGAGCATTCTTCTCGCAATCTGTTGAAGGAGATCAACGTATTCCTTGCACAAATTCCTTGAATAAAGGAATCCCATGACCTGGGTAGGCCATTTAGAGTGGTCATCACCACTTCACCATTCTCCACCATTTCATCCAGTGCTTCTAGTTTTTCCTTGATCTGGGAGACCCTTGAAAAATAAGATTGAATGGTTTCTCCATTCTGAAACTTTACTCCTTTCAATTGGTTCTGCGGGGTCATCTTCCGATTTATGTTCTTCCCTTCAAATAGCTTGGTCAAAGAGTCAAACATCTCCTTGGGTGTCTTTAGAGAAGACACATGGGGTATGAGATGGTCTTTGATAGAATCAACAATGATTCTCTTTTCCTTGACCAAGTTCTTCTTATGCAATACTTTAGCCTCTTCATCCTCTGGGATAGGGATGTCTTCTTTTACATATGAGTCCAACTCATTCTCTTCCAGGATTAACCCAATCTTATACTTCCAAGCTCGGAAGTTATCAGCTCCTTCAAGCTTATCCTCAAGCTTGGTGTGGTGAGACATCTTAAAGAGTACTTCAAATGGAAATAGAAAAGATTTAGGTCTTACCACTTGAAATGATGAAAACTGGATCTGGTCCCGGATTAGGGTTTGTCGAAAAAACCCTAAAAATTCAAAATGCGAATTTCAATTTTCTGAAAGGATAGAAAGATGCACCTTGATGAGCTGATCAGCTTGGTGTATTCAGAATTTGAGATCAGCAAAGCTTTACCCTTCATATTTGCCTTTTTGTCCTCCCGGGTTCACTAGGGAGAGCCCTGAATTAGGGTTTGAGTTTCCCGGAGATCTACCCAGCCAAAAATCTCAATCCAAAGCTCTAAACTTTGATTTTTGCAAGGAGCTTCCAGCTATGTCTTCAGATTTCAGAAATTCCTATTTTTGTGGAAACCCTAATTGTTAGGGCCAAATTTGAAAATGCTCAGAATTGAATTCTGATTGGACAGATAGATTCTCCTTGATGAGTAGAGTCAATCTAATGTACTTCTTTTCCAAAATCTATGGAGAGAAACCCAATAAACAAGAAACTCAAGTTTTCGTCACTGCAAAATGTCTTCTTCTCAGGTTAGCTCTGATACCATGTTAAATTTTGAGCATTAATTCACAATACTCTAGGATCTTCACTGAGAGAATAACATATACAGTATATCAATGCATGACAATCACAATAAGCATGACAAGCATCACAAGAATCAAAAGCATGAGAGACAAGAGACACAGAGTTTCCGTGGGGAAAACCCTAAGGTGAAAAACCCCACAACTTCCTCAGAGATAGAGAGAGCAATGGCTCAACCAAAGTACAACCAAAATACACTTGAGACAGTCTCCTAGAGCAGATGATCCTCCTCCTCACTAGTGCGCCACTTTCTGAATGAGAGAGATGTGATTTTCCGAATGATCTAAATAGAGATCTCCTGATCTCTATTTATACTAACCTGTTTTCCCAGTGACCTTATGGGGCTGACTTGTCTAGCTAGGTACATCCACAATATAATATATATTTCAGGGCCGACCCCACACATGGTGGTCTAATAACCCATCGGCAAGTACACACACTTGCGACACTTGTCAATCCACATGACGACACTTCCTTATAGAGGATTAACACATCTCTAATAAGGGTACAATAAATATATATGAAATACATAGATGAAATACATTCCGAAGTTACATATACATCAACATTCCTATGTTATATTACCCTCTAGTGAGACTATGGCCTCTCTTATCTTTGCTTCTGCACATTTCATCACATAGAGGAAAGTTAAAAGATAAAAACAACATATTTACATTCACATCATGACTACTATCACTGGTGTTTAGTTTTCAGTATTTACTACAAATTTTCAAAATAATGTACTTTCAAAATTGACGAATCAAATTAGGAGGGTAAAATATTAGGATAGTACATCCCCTCCCCCTTAAAACAACACAGTGTCCTATGTTCATGAAGAGATTTTTGAGCTTTGGAACATGAATGGATATTATTCTCGTGTGGCATGTTTCATTTCCCAAGTAGCCTCGTTAGGGTTGAAGTGCTTCCATTGCACCTTTACCTTATCCATGGCTCGATTGTGGAAAAAATTTCTTTCTCATCCAATATACACATAGGTTTTGGGTATAATTCTCTTTTTGGTTCCACTTGAATTGCATTTCGATCGATAACATGCTTAGAATCATAAACATACTTTTCAAACAAAGAAACATGAAATACATTGTGTACTTAAAAATGATGGCCCCCGTACAAAGTAATCTTATTTCAAAAGAAACTGGCATGTGGGCCAAATACATCTCTGATGTGGAAAAGCCAACTGGAAGCTAATTTTGTATTTTCTATTGTATAAACATTAAAGACAATTTTGGAGAATCTTAGGGTTAGGTTAGATGGAGAAATCACTAGAAGACAAATCCCTAGAGTTATAAATAGAAGAAGAGAATAGAATAGAAAGGGCTTTTGGCAGGTACAATAGAGATGGACTATTTTGTATGAGAACTATTTTTCTACTTAATAAAGAAGGATTTGTTTCCTGGGGAAAGCTAGCACAGAGATTTTTTGCTTGGAATATGTGGAATGCCATTGTGGAACTAATTCTTCATGCATTCATATGCATACTTTGAGATTGTTCTAAACTGTCTTGAATTAATTCATGGTTGTGGACGATTTTATTTCCTGTGTAAATGTTAATGTGCTTAATGAGTAATAGAATGCTTTAATTATATCAGATTTATCTTTGGTATATTTCTTTCTATTGTAAATGTGCTTACTATGTTGAAACAAATATCTGTGAGGCCTTTATGTGCATTTCCAGTATTACTCTTAATTCAGATTTTCTCCCTGCAGGGATATTTTAGATAATTTAGATAGATCAGATAGATTAGATTATATTACATGCATTTAATTAGATCACTTGCATTTCATATTTAAATAAAAATACATAAACGGGATCGGGCCACAACCGGTAAAACCAAACTTTAAATCACACACGGTAGTCGAGCCGTTAGCTGGACGGATTTCCCACACCAAACGGTGAGCGATCTAATTGGGCTTGCTTACCAGGGAGAATCCCTAACTGCTGGTGCTGTGAATTTTGGGGCATAAAATTTTTTTGACGCTATAAGGAGGGCCACCAGTGCTTGGTTGGCAGAGGAAACCCATTTGTTAGAATAAATTCCTCTGAAGACCCACTTGAAACAACTATCCCAGAAGATTTCGTTATGGAATCACAAGATCAAGAAAATCCCAATTATGTAGGTGAACATCAAGAACTATTGTACGTTTTCCCCTTTGAATAAGTAGATGACTTCAGAAGACATACGCATTCTTATGTGTGCAGACTTGGGGTGTTAAACGTAGTTCCTTTATTACCCAGAAGGCGAACCCTTAGGAGGGAAGTACAGTACACTAGAGATTCGGTACTCATGGAGAATTTGGAAGAATTATTAGATCTGTCTTTGCAAGAAATCACAGATCCTTTTGATCATATAAGACCCGAAACCCCTCCAACTCAGGAAAATCCTCATACTCCACTACAATCACCACCACATTCTCCACCACGAATCACGGTTGTACCTGCGTGGACAGATAGAGGGCCACTTAATTTAGTTGCACCTTTACATGATCTGCTTAAACATCCAGAAAGAGTGCTACCTAAATATGATCCTCGAAAAGGCATTTATGCTTAAGATCACCTTAAGAGTTTCTATTTGGCTCTGAATCTCCTAAATGTAGACCATGAAGATGTAGTTTGCAGACTTTTTCCCTACACATTTGAACCTAAGGAATCTTCTTGGTATTTTAGTTTACAGGATAATTCAATAGCAGATTGGGACGGTTTCGAGAAATGTTTTTTAAGTAAATTTGGAAATCAAAAGATCGTTGCCACACTTATGAAAGAACTGTTATCTATGAGGATAGAAAAGAAAGAAAAGGTACAGGAGTTTAATCATAGATTTACTACCCTGTTGAATAATTTTAGTGCTGTAACAAAACCCGTCGAGGAATCCTTGGTAGAATATTATACTACAGCACTCGATCCACCCATAGCTATGTTTTTTAAAAGATCTCTTAAGGCTACATTAATAGAAAACTATGAAGAATCCAAGAAAGTAGAAGCTGAGGTGGATAGGATTGCTAAACACTCACTAGATTTGGAAGTGAAACCAACAACTAACAAGAAACCTCTGTTGTTATCTAGGCCTAAGGAAGAATCATCAACCGAATTAGAAAATGTGGTCAAGATGATGCAGAAATTGTCCAATAAAATTATGGATTTGGAAAAGGATAAGGTAGCTAGTATGTCTAGAAAACCATTAAAACCCTTCTACAAGGAAAGGGAGGAAATTGGACAACCTCTTCCTCCTGTAAAAAACTCTGTTGTGTTGAAACTAAACGAAGTGGGCATGGAACATTTCTCCACTTTTCATCAAGAACAACATTCTAAAAAAAGCTTCCCGCAATGGATAAATTCGATGAGTTTGGTCATGAATGCATTGTTAGATTCACAAATGACAGACCAAGAAGCTCCCCAAGAAGATCAGGCATTTGAGCAGGAAGGGACCACTGTAGACACCACGATGGTATTATGGGATAGGGAACCCACGCCAGGCTTGATTGAAGAAGCTCATGCTGAAGAAATCCAATTTTCATCAGTGAAAATCACAACTCGGAGTAAAGGGTCGGTTGTTGATCAAAGCCCAGTTGTGACTAAATCAAAGATTGCAAAAGAAATGTCGAAAAAGAACATAAGTGTCACTCAGCCACAACCTAAGGTAAATCCAGTGTTGGTAAAGGAAGCAAGCCCAGAAATTAATAAACAGGCAAAGATCACAGTGAACAAAACAGGGAATGGTGGGAAAAGCCCAGAAAAATACAACATCGGGTATGACATTGTTGAAAATATCAAGAAAACTAAAGCAAATATTTCTTTGTTTGAATTTTTTAATCTTCCCCAACAGAGATAGAAACTGTTAGAAGATTTTGACCCACAATCGAGCAGTACATTAGAAACTATTGAAGTAGACACTGAGATAAACAAAGCTAGTATCAGTGGAAAATCAAAATCTCAGACCCTGGCTTTCCTATTCACCTTCGAAATTTTTAATCATAACGAGCACATTTTCTTGGTAGATTCTGGGGATTCCTCAAATGTTATGCCACTATCAATCTGCAAGAAAAGTAATGACAACCAATACCATCTCCTTCTCAGATCATACAGTTAGATAGGTCTACTGTTAAAGTCATTGGAGAAATGAAAGATGTACTTATTAGGCTGTCTGCTGACCCAAGAGTGTGTCAATTCACAGATATTATGGTGGTAGATATACCTGAAGCTTATGGTTTAATATTGAGCAGGGACGGGTCTACGAAAATGAACGGTTATTTTGCAACAGACTGGTCCCACTTGTAGTTGCCATACCAAAATAGACAGAATCAAATCAAAATACTAAGAGAGCCTTATATGAAACAAAATGTGATTCAGTTGGAAGAAAAGAACGAACTGGTAAATTTTTTAGAAATTGAACCAGGAAATTATCAATCAGAAGATGTTAGACATGACTCAGACAACCAACCCGATCTCTTTCAATTTTCACGGGCTGATGATATTGACTGTAACATAGTAGAATTAGTTACTGACTTAGGTGACAATGCTAACTTAGTTAAAACAGAAAATAAATGTTGGGTTTTATACTTCGATGGTTCTAAAACACAAGAAGGATCCAGAGTCGGTTGTGTTCTGATTGATCCGAAAGGAAACAAACATTTTTTATCTTGTAGACTAGAGTTTGAATGCACAAATAACACAACATAATATGAAGCTCTAGTTCAAGGTTTAAAGAAAGCTATTAGTTTGGATATCAAATATTTAAAAGTCTTTGGGTATTCTGAAATAGTTGTCAAACAGGTGAGAAATACAATTCATTGTCTATCGCCGCACTTAAAAGCATACCAATCTAAAGTCTGCAATTTAATTTCACATTTCGATGCTTTCAATATAAATGTTGTTCCTAGATTACAGGATGTTGCTACTAATTTATTAGCTACTTTTACTTCCAGAATAGTACCAACAAATAAAAAATACTCTATTGAATTGATTTTTAGGACATCCCTACCTGATAACATTACAAATCTAAGAGTGTTTGATGATGGCGATCAGATTATCAGTTTCTTAACAAATACAGATGCCTTCCAAGAAGCTATAATCTATGAAGATAAACACGATTTGGATTTGTAGAACAAAGATGCGGCTAAAGGGAACTTTATACCGAAAGGAGTAAGGACTCTTGAGGGACTCTTTGATCTACAAAACAGATTCAGGAGGCCAACCAATGTCAAGACTAATAGATCCTCGATGTAGCATGAGTTGGTAAACTTGGGTATAGAAGCTGAACCCAAATTTGTTAATCTGGGTAAATGTTGTTCACCGGGCGAGAGGTGTAAGTTCATCCAAGTTTTTCATCAATACAGAGATGTTTTTGCATGGACTTATGAATATTTGAAGAGGTATGACACGCACATCATATAGCATGTCATACCCATGAATCCAAGCATGAAACCATTTCAGCAACAGTTACAAAGGATGCATCCAACACTCGAACCATTAATACAAAAGGAGTTAAAAAAATTGTTGGATGCTAAGATTATCTCCAAGCCCTAAGAAGAGTGTTTTCGTTGTTCTTGAAGTTAAACTTCTAGGTCACATCATCTCAAAGAAGGGAATCTCCATAGATCAAGAGAGAGTGCAAGCTATAAGTCAGATTCCCATGCCCCATAACAAAAAAGCTATGCAATAATTTATGGGCACGATAAAAAAATTTTGAAGGTTTGTGCCTGATTTCGCTGAGATTGTTAAACCTTTGCAGAAAATGCTGAAGCAGAGTGTGCAATTTAAATGTACTGATATAGAGAAGATTGTGTTTAAGGAGATTAAAACTGCTATAGCCAACGCCCCTTCTTTAAGGAGTCCATATTTTGAGAAAGATTTTATCATGTACACATTTGCTTCGGATAACTCTCTCACAGCAGTGCTCACTCAGAAAGGAGAATAAGGAGACGAATATCTAATATCTTTCATGAGCATTGGTTTGCAAGGGGCTAAACTGAATTACCCTACCATGGATATGAAGCGTATGCAATGTTTAAAGCGGTAAAACAGTTCAGTCTGTATGTCTTAAAAATTAGAACGAAATTTATAGAACCTCACCCCACTGTCAGATCATTGTTTGTGCAAAAGGAACTGGGTGAAAGAAGAGGAAATTGGGTAATCGCACTTCAAGAATATGATTTGGTATTTAATCCGGCTACCATCATTAAATGTCAAGGCTTGTGTAGGTTACTCACTGAAAATACAGTCAGTGAAGAGAAGGAGTGGGAAAATGAAGATGAATTGAATCTTACTGAGGTATACCCTATTTTCACTACTCCCGAGTCTTGGTATAGGGACCTAGTGTACTATTTGCAACAAGGATATCTACCAGAACACTGGAGTCCTAAGAAAAGAAGGGAACTCCGTTTTAAATCAGCATCCTATCAAATAATCAATGGAGTGTTGTTCAGAAAAAACTATGATGGTATATTTCTCATATGTCTCGAGAAAGAAGATGAAGAGAAGGTAGTCAAAGAATTACACGATGGCCCTTCAAGGGGACATTATTCTAGAGATACTACTACCCACAAATACTGAGGAGAGGATACTATTGGCCTACTCTTTTTAGAGACTCCCATGCTCATGCCAGGAAATGTGATGTATGTCAAAGAAGCACTGACAGATTGCCAAAAGTAGCAGGACCATTGCAACCAGTTATTATCTCTGAACTATTCGAGCAATGGGGAATAGATGTTATTGGATAGATAAATCTGAACTCTTTGCTACAACATCGATATATCCTCATAGCTACGGATTATTTCACCCGGTGGACAGAATTTATTCCACTGTGTAAAGTGAACGAAGATGCAATTATCAAGTTCCTGCATGACAATATCATAACCAGGTTTGGGGTTCCAATTTCTTTAGTTTTTTATAATGCAACTTACTTTTCATTTGTAAAATTAAATGCATTTGTTTATGAAAGAGGAATTAAATTTCATTATTCATCGAATTATTATCCCCAAGGAAATGGACTAGCCAAATCCACAAATAAAATCTCATCTTAATCCTTAAGAAAACTGTTATTGAGAATCAGAGAAATTGGCATGCAACCCTTCCAAACGCTTTATGGGCATATAGGGTTACTCCAAATAATGCCTTAGGAGTTTCCCCTGACATGTTGGTCTATGGGAAAGAATCCATACTCCCGCCTAATATATTGCTCCCATCCTTACAACTAGCCCAAGCCTCTCGAGGTTTCAGCAATGAAATCCTGCAGTCACTAATTAATACCCTATTGAAGCTTGAAGAGTCACGGCAGAAGGCCAAAGATAGATTCCACCAACACCAAGATATTTTCAAAAGGTGGTTTGATAAACAAAAGTCTGGAAAAAGGAGTTTTAAAGTAGGTGACTTGGTTCTAAAGTGGGATCACCCACATGACGATAAGGGAAAGCACACAAAATTTCAACAATTATGGCTTGGCCCTTACCAAATTTCTGACAAGCTTGGTCCGTCGACATACAAACTAAAAGATTTACAAGGAGAGGAAGAAAATCTCCCTGTCAACAACATTGCTCTGAAGTAGTATTTCACTTAGGTTTAGAAGCACTTTTGTACATAAATAAACTGTGTTTTTGCGTTATTTCTAGTTTGTTGTTTTCTGTTTTGAGTAGTCTGTTTTGTTTTGATTATTTTCATTCGATTCTTTTGTTTGCTTGTTGTTTGATTTCTTTATTTGTTTCAAATATTTCCCAGCTCAACTTCTTGGTACATGGAAAGATAGGGCTCTGAGTAATCTCAAAGGCATCTTCTGAAAGGGTAGAATCTACTTATAAAAGAAATTTTCTCTATGTGGCATTGCCTTTTGCTGATTAGTTTTAGAAAAGGAGGATCATCTTCAGTTTCATATTTGGGTCACGATAATCCCTATTAAATAACTGAGACTTATGATTTCTGTATTACTATCTTGGGGCTCCATTCACCCTCACATTAATGACTGCCTCAGGTAGTTCACTATGATGGACCCACAGAGAGGAAGCAGGTCTCACAGATGTATGGTATTTAAAATGATCCCATGCTACAAATCAAAATCCAAAAGAGTTTGTATCAAAGAGTCTATTTTCCAGAAAATCTCACCTCTATTAAAGCATGGTTGAGGAAGCAAAGACATGCAATCAAGAAAGCTGCTCTAATGGTCAGCTCAACAAGGTTCTTCTCCGTCCGTGAGCATGACAATCAAATAAATATCTTGCTCACACAAAAAGACATCATGGATGGAAGAACCTAAGTCAAATGTTGAAGATTGAAGAAAGTTATCATGGAAGACTCAGACGACAAAATTCGTCAATAAAGAAAGCATCTAAAGAAATGTTGACAGCATGGGAATGAGGAACAAATGAATGCATTTGTGGAATTTTTTTATGATCCTATGGAGTCCTATTTAGTGGGAATCCGAAAGATGGATTTAAAATGAACTCCACATTTTGGACCTACGAGAGTGGTGAAGAAGCCTGATTCAAAGTTGCCTTTATTCCCCAATGGCCAATATGATGAAAGTGGTCACTCCCCTTTGCAGAATCTGGACTGTAAAGGCACCATGTTAGAGATGGGATCAATAACGTGTAAGTTTTTTTACCTTGGAAAGAGATTGTTCAAAGATCCGTGTTCGCTAGCGAATCACCAATTGTTGTTGCTAAAACCTAATCCCCAAATTTTTTCAAAAATAATGGGGCCCCTCCTTTTCTCTTAAGAGAGTTTTTAGAAGTTTAAGTCTTCCTAGAAAAATTGCCTTCAAACTTACTTTTTCCAAAGAGTCAACAAGGAAACTTTTTTTTTCTCACTAAGTAAAACTCAAATTTTTTCGCAGAAATGGTCGGCATAACTCAGCCAGTTGATCCGAAACGGTCGGCGTTATTTTGTAAAGTTTCGCACGTCTTTTTGTTTCGGTGTTACCCACCAAACCGAGCCGAAACAGTCGGCAGGATTCGGTCAACTCCGCTAAAAGGATCGGAGCACTTTCTTTTGGCACTTAGACTTTTCTTTTGGTTGAGCACAACGACCTTTTTCGGAAAACTAGAATATCTTCCCCGAAACGATCACCGGCAGTTGCTAAGATGTGCCAAAGAGGAAGAAGAAATCGGTTCGACGCAAAATCATCGGCGGAACTCGGAATTAACCGCCGAAACGGTCACGGGCAAGGAAAGAGATATCACATGTTAGTAACGAGTAAGCTCGCTGATGTGTCTCACAAGAACTTGACAATTCCCACTGATATGTGTCACGGCGACTTGAAAAGTCCCACCGATATGTGTCGTGGCGACTTGACAAGTTCTGTTGAAACTATTGGCAACATACCTTTAGTGGCGGCGAAGTGTGAATTGTTTGTGGCGACAAAATGGCACTAGGCCCCACTGCATTAACGTCATTTTTATTTTACCACCAACCCTATCCTCAACATTAATTGCTCCATTTTGCAAAAGGTTATATATAGTGGTTAGGGTTCTTTTTTATTATTTTAACTTTGCAAAGAAGAACGCCATTCGAGTTTTTTTTTTACTCCACCACTCACAGAGCACCAGGCTTCCCAACTCCGTTGAAGCTTTGCGGCTAGTTAACGTTTGACAGGTAGGCCATCCTTTTCATTTTTCTTTCATTTATGATTGGTAGTTAGGAATGGGTCGTTCATACTATTAATTCTTCCTTATCGACGGTTGGTCCACGCCATCCTGACCCGCAAAGGGGTAGGCTAGTTGGGGTTTTAGTTTTTTCTGACAGTAGAGGGGGGAGTTTATACTTTACCCACTCACGGTTTCCCTACCCTGACCATCACCTTGCCTCGTTTTTGAACTTGCGTTGAACCTTTTGGCAACCCTGCTAAGCTTAATTTTGTTTCGAGTGTCATAGAGTTGTTAAGCATTGGGTATTACACATGTTTTCGGCTACACAAGCTGAACCTTCGCGGCCATGAGACCAAAATGGACCCATTGTGGTCGCTCTCTCACTGTGCGGACTCGAACCCCACTCCCGCTCCCAGCAAAACTAACCAACCTATGCCCTTAATTGTTTTTCGCACTGTTGATGCATCGCTTGTGCAGGTTAGATGCAAAGGTGCTTGAATGGTTCCAAGGCTCCCAATAGATGAAGAAAACCCAATTTGAAAGGCTTCGGAAGACCCTACGCAAAGGTAGTTCTATCCCTAACCTGTTTGGGATGGTGATCCTCCACGGATATTCGGCCTCCGTTGGCACTCTAAGAGTTGGCGATTTGACCCGTTAGGTCAATTTTCCAATCAAGGAAAACAAAAGGTGTGAACATGGCAAAGCTAAGCTAACCTAACCTAACCTATTTCTGAAGAGGAAACTAAATATAAGTTAGTCATATTATAAAAAAAATGCTTGATATTGTGCAGGGTAACTTGGTTTGTGTTTTAATAAGTTATTTCATGATCTTAACAGAAATGTAAAACCAGATTATTAACCTATTACTTCAAAGTATGATCAAATAATGAAAATTGCTGATAACAATTTACAGATTTGAGCGCACCAAGAATATCTTGTTGTTCTTTTGCCAATTAAAAAATTAGCATGAACTTAATGTTGACTGTAAATTATTTGCAGAAATAAATAGACATGTTGCATAAATAAACTTATTCAACACATTTGTAAATCTGGATTGTGAATCATGATAAACCAAAACTCCAGATCCAGAATTGTCAATTGATTGCAAAGTAATAAACAGTAATTAATAATTGACTCGGAGCATCATCAAACTAATCAAATAAACTTGATAAGTACACAAGAAGACATATGGAGAATCTTCACTGTATTTAACACAACTGCAAGAAATTATAGTGTCTGCAAAACAGGGCATGTCCAATTGCTCCTTGTTGATTCGAGCTCTCAAATCATCATCAACCTTGGCAGTGTCTCCTTTGTTCTAGAAGAGAAATCTTTCCAACTCTGTCGAGCACTCCTCCCTCTCAAATCATTCAAGGTAGGTATTTATACAGATAAATTATAAGAAAGGATCAGATCCATTTCCCCAAATGCTAAGCTAAACAGCTAAGTTGTTTCATTTTCCAGATCCGTCCATGAGACAAATCTGGGAAAATCCGTTTTGAAGAACCAGTCGTATATCCCAAATAAAGAATTGTTTGAGGATTCTACTACTTGAAAAACTAATTGGCACCTTCTGCACAAAACCCATGTCTTGGATTTTCCCGATTTATCTTCATCACTCCTGAAATCACGTTGAAAGATCACTGCTTTCCACTTGGCACGTTTTTTAACATTCCAAACTTGGGATGCAACTCTTCAATTTGATTCTTCTAAATCCAAATCAACACCTGTACAATCCAAAATAGAAATTAAAATATCATTCCAAATCGAATAACAGAAATCTAAAACAAATAACAATTCATTTGCAAATCAAATAATGAAAATAGACAAATCTTATGCAAATCCGAAATTGACTGTTCAGGCAGATTTTCAGGGTATTTAAGCTATTCAAATGGAAAATATAATCTTCCCAAATCAATCATCCTTCCATCTTTCCAACGAGCTATCACGGGCTTGATTTGGACTCCTAAATCTCAAGATATTGCTCTCGGAAGTTAAGACTCATCAGCCGTTGATTTAATTGTTGGATGAATCAGGACCATTGATTTAATAATTGAAATCCATTATTAATTATTTTCCAATTGAATAAAACTTAAAACAAAAAAATCCAAAATTAATATTTCCAACAAAATCAAAAATTAAAATCAAATGTCGGGAGGAAAATTAGAGTTTGAAAAATCCATTAAAATCGGGAAAAACCCAAAATTAAAACTAAATCAAAACCTTAAGCAAAAACTGAGAGTCGGAAAAATGCATGGATGAAAAGTGAAAAAGCCAAACCCGCAACCCGAATTTTCGGGTTTCGGGTTTCATGTTTACACATTGCAAAAATAAAAAATAATGTGTTCTGGGAATCCGCAACCTGAAATTTTTGGGTTTTGGGTTTCGGGTATCAGGTTTACACATTGCAAAATAAAGAAAAAATGTATTTCCAAAATCCGCAACCCGTAATTTTGGGTTTCAGGTTTGAAAATGACGTTCAAAGTAAAAATAACATTTCCTGCATCCCGAAAATGCATAAAAATACTTAGGAAGCTTGGAAAATTGCAAATTTTTTATTTATTGAACGAAGTAATGAAATATCAATAGTTAAAAGTTTAAAAAGAAAATCTAGAGATTGTTTATGAAGAAAATGCAATATCTGAGAACCCTAAACCTAGAAGTAAAAACAGAAACTATTTACAACTTAATTCTTAAGAAAACAAACGTTGGAAACAAGTTATGGATATAGGAAAAGAATCACTCCTATAATATAGGAGAGTTAATGAATTCCATAAATAGGTTTCTAACATAATCATTTTCCACGAATAGAAAACCAAGAAAAGAATAACAACATTTCCTTTTGTACAATAATAAATGAAAATCTTTTTAAATTGCAAAATGGAAAATGTATTTTCAAGATCAAATTAGTTTATTGAAAATAAAATACTTATCCATTATCAAGCTAATTTCACATTCGTGAATGTTGAATTTTAATCCCACTAATTTCCAAATAATCATAAAACCAAATCTCATAGAAGTTAGGGAAATTAGAACCCAAACAAACTTTTAAAAAATGTGTTCTTTTAATTTTCATAACATCAAATTGTGTATAAGTTTAATATATGGATTAAGGAAATACACAATAAGTTTAATTTAAAAATTAAAAATATTAAACTAACATAAACAAACAAACCCAAAGACTAAGATTATTTACAATATTTACATTATGATTCTAGGTATGCAAAAGTAAAATAAAACCTCATCAAGCTCAAATACCATACTAATGCAATACTCAAAATCATAAGAGAAGAAACCATAAGATCAATCAAAATCCCTAAATGAAGGTAATCAACCAGCCATCATCTCGAATAATCAATTTGTGCAGTGAAGACCAAATTTAGGTGGGGAGTGTGAAATACAACGTACTAAATTAACCACCAAGATCATAGAACCAACTCAAATGAATCAAAAGGAAATAAAAAATGGAAACAATCCAAAATGAAAAGCTTTTCCCACATCTCGCAACCCGACACTTTCGGGTTACGAGTTTCGGGAACACACAACGCAACTAAAGGTAAAACAGATTTCTGAAATCCGAAAGCCGCAATTACAGGTTTCGGGTTTCGGGATGAAAATCTCCTGAAATTATTAACAAAGGAATCCCGCAACCCGCACCTGTCGGGTTGTGGGTTTTGGGTTGACCAAAACCAAAGACTGAAAAATGAAATCCCGAAATCCTCAATTGCAGGTTTCAGGTTTCGGGTTATTGGATTTTCGGGTTTCGGGTTGGCGGAAACAAGTGACAAATTACTCAAAATTTAAGGCTTCCCGCAGACCAAAAACACTTAGAAATTTTCATATCAAAAGGCAAACACATAGAACAAAATTATGGGTAAGGGATCTTAGGGATGAAAACCAAAATCTCATATTTACAAGAAAACTCACCCAACTACCTTTGTGTTTATTCAAAAATGGGGCTCACATGCTTCATCTAAACATGGGATCTGTTGTGGCCACAACACGCACCTGTGTTTTCATTTTTTGGACCTAATCAACATTGTTTTTAACCTTTTAAACTAACCTTTTAAATTTTTTCAACTGCTTCCCCAAGTTACATTCAAAGTTTACACTTAGCAGTTGGTTGTTTTGTTAAAATTGGTAGGAAGAATGGTTTTGAATTAGCTTACATATACTCTGTTTTCTCATCTGCACATTGATAAACAAGCACAAAAGCTTAACAACATGATAATTTTGTTTTCTCAACCCTGCCTATCAGCAGTAACAAGAAAGAAAATTCTTGATCAAATTTTGTTAGAATTTTACTTACACATGGTTTCCTTTTATCAGAATTTGAAAAATGCAGAAGAAAGTAGCCAAGAGGAAATCCAAGGCGACTGAGTCGAGGTCAGATGTCGAGATCGTTCAGGAGACCAAGGTAGAGACTGTGTACGAGGATACCAAACCAGTGACAGGGATTACCCCTGAATTCAAGTGGGGGGAACTATATCAGATGATCTGGGACCAAAATGTCCATGGTGCGGTTCTTGAGGAAATGGTCTTATATCAGAACATCAGGAAATCTGGCATCGCAAAAGCAACTACGCGCCCAGAGCTTTTTCCTTGCTCAAAGGTCATTGGGTGGATTATGTCGCAAGACGAATCCACGTCAAGGATCATGTCTGGAAGCAAAGGAGAGGCATTTGCCTCGCTCCATCCAACCCACATATCAACAACATACAACTTACCACACTCTCGGGTCCTGCTGACTGAAGATTGGCTTGAAAGTCTTAACATGGACACCCTCGAGTTCACCAAGAAAATATTAATACCAGGAAATCAGCTGAGGGAAAGAGAAAGTGGAGAGTAAGAAATCCAAATCCTAAGGACCCCTTTCAGGATCATAGCCCTAATGCTAAGCAGGAGTTTCGGCAAAGCCGATGGGACTATTTATAAGCTGAATTGGATACCTTTGATCCACCACATAGCCTTCAATGGTACAATCTTTAACTGGGTCGACATCATCTCAGATAGTCTGTCATCAACAATATCAACTGCAAAAGGAGGACTAACCTAGAAGAAGGCATAATTTTACATGTCCTCGTACCTTTTAGACTGCATTTTATCAAGGCATCCTTTCCCCAAGTTGGGCTGCATCTGGAACAAGGATGATTCCCTAATCTATGTTTCTTACAAGATTTTGTGGGCCCATAAATACAAAGGTTATTACAAGACCATATGTGAAGAACTTATCATGCCTCTGTACGAGCTGATATTCAACAAAGAGCCAAACAGCTTGTCTTAGAATGCCATGGTAGTCGTAGAACAATATGGGGATTACTATTTTTCGAAGGAAGGCATGTATCTCAAGATGTATGGAGGTTCCAAACCGCCATCTCTCTTGACCAAATATGCGACGAATTATGTAGTTCACAAAGAAGCAGTGAGGCAAGTATTCATAGATGGGATTGCTGACTTCATGCATGATCATAAAAAGGCTTCATTCCCACCATTGCCTTTCTGCATCGGAGCATATAAATTCTCCAAGGTTAAAAATGCTAATGCTTTTGTTCAAGAATTGGAAGCTTTCCATTTTGGAGAGAAGATTTTTGCGAGAAATGACAACTACAACAAAGTTGCAGAGCATTGTGCAGAAGTCAAAGTACATTTTGACTATGCTAAGTACTGGGACAAAGATGAGGAAATATGACTGAGATCAACAAACGCTTTCGTCCCAAAAGCGGAGCTAGTTCAAGCACTGCTTCCAAAGTTGCTAAGCGGGCAGAATTACAGAGGTTAAAAGAGGAGACTGAGAAGGTCCAGAAAGAAGAGGCAAAACAAAGGTTAAAAGAGGAGAATGAAAAGGCCCAGAAAGAAGAGGCCGACAGGATTCAAAGAGAATAAGCTGAAAGAGTTCAGAGGGAACATGCCGAGCAAACATTGTGGCCCAATTGGACACGATCGTCTTCGACAGTAAGAGAAAAGCTATTGTAAGGAAGACATAAAAGAGAATGAAAATAAGCTCCCACCAGACATCGTCACTCTTCAAGAAAGCACCATCCTGGAGGGTACACACAGGGATCCCAAGTTTATAGCATCTGTCAACGTAGCTACTTCCCAAGCAAGTGAAGATAACGTTAACAAGCTGACAACTGATATTGAGCAAAGCAAACAGAAAGTGCACAAATTAAAAGCTAATTTGGTGAAGGAACGAGCAAAAGGGGTGGAATGGAAAAGGAAACATGACACACTTCTATCAGAGAAAGAGAGAATAATGAATGAGTACCAGAGCTTAGATGAAGAAAAGGAGGCATTAACTATACAGTTAATGATATTAGAAGGTGAGAAGAATGACCTTGAAACTCAGGCCACTCAGCTAGAATCAGGCGAGTCAGCTGCCAAACAATAGGTTGAAGCACTAAAAGTTGAAGTAGAGGAGTTGGAAAAGGAAAAAGAGCTTATGATAGAACAACTAGAACTTGCAAATAGCAGGAAGCAAGACTTAACTCCTTTCCATGAACAGGCATGTCACATTCAGCAGAAAGTTTATCGATCACAAGAACTCATCACCGAGGAAGTCTGCAAGATGAAGGTGATGATATCAAGGATGAAGGAAATTGACGCTGAAGCTCTGAGACTCAAAAGGAAGTTCGTATGCACCATGGAAGATATTAGGAAGCAAATTGAATGGAGAGAAGGGAAACCAGGCTTCCCTGGGAACCTACCTCACAAGACCGTGGGAGATTTACAATTGGATTCGGGTCTGATTGAGTTCTGTAGAAATTTTGGTCTACGAATAAATAATAGGATCCCGAAAACCATCGAGTAGTGTACCGACTTCTACCTGAAAATCCATGAAATCCACGAGAAGTGTCAGCTTGTTATACCCCCGACCATGGAATATTTCCCTAACAGAGACCAACGCTTGTCAGAATTGCAGAACGAGCTGAGCTCATATCTAACCTACATAAAGAAGCTAGACATACTGACAGGATAAGACCTTCATCAGTTCATTGGACAAGCTTCCATTCATGCCTACTTTCTAGAGGACATCTACTAGGCAATAGCAACAGGACTAAAAAGTATAGAAGCAGATTTGTGTAACCATGAGATCTCTTTAAATATGATGGCCCCATACAAAGTAATGTTATTTCAAAATAAACTAGCATGTGGGCCAAATACATCTCTGATGTGGAAAAGCCAACTGGAAGCTAATTTTGTATTTTCTATGGTATAAACATTAAAGACAACTTTGGAGAATCTTAGGGTTAAGTTAGATGGAGACGTCACTAGAAGACAAATCACTAGAGTTATAAATAGAAGAAAAGAATAGAATAGAAAGGGATTTTGGAAGGTACAATAGAGCTGGAATATTTTTTATGAGAACTACTTGTTTGCTTAATAAAGAAGGATATGTTTCCTGGGGAAAGCTAGCACAGATATTTTTTGCTTGGAATATGTGGAATGCCATTGTGGAACTAATTATTCATACATTCATATGCATAATGTGAGATCGTTCTAAATGTTAATGTGCTTAATGAGTAATAGAATGCTTTAATTATATCAGAGTTATCTTTGGTATCTTTCTTTCTGCTGTAAATGTGCTTATTATGTTGAAACAGCTATCTATGAGGATTTTATGTGCATTTCCAGTTATTATTCTTAATTCATATTTTCTCCCTACAGGGATAGTTTAGATAGATCAGATAGATTAGATAAGATTACATGCATTTAATTAGAGCACTTGCATTTCATATTTAAATAAAAATACATAAACGGTGGACCAGGCTGCAACCAGTAAAACCAAACTTTAAATCACACATGGTAGTCGGGTCGTTAATCGGACGGATTCCCCACACCAAACGATGAGCGATCTAATTGGGCTTGCTTACCGGGGAGAATCCCTAATTTCTAATGCTACGAATTTTGAGGCATCAACAAGACCATTGCTTCCTAAGGGTGGAAATAGGATCCAAGTGGACATATTTGGCCACCCATCTAGTCCACCTAAAACACGGTTTTCCATCTTGGTAATTTTTTTTATGAATTTTCTGTGTCCTAAACATCGGGGGTCGTTGTAGGCCGTAAACGATGTTTTTTGGCATGTCAGTGCCCCGTTGATAGCCTTTGGCCATGTTTTGGGCCATTTGAAATGTGTATTTCTTGGCTAGCCCTTTTTTATGAGATACGAAGTGCCCCTAACGAAGATCGGTTGCAAAATTGACACCCCGGGAAGTTGACGTATCAATTAATCATAATGGCACCCACAAACCTTTTGGCATTTCATCTTCTGGGGTTAGGGTTTTGGATGTTTATATTTTTCTCATTGACCTTTATGTTAAAAGGCCCTTTTGGTGTCATTGTAACTCAGTTCTCATGAATGCACGTAGCCATCACATCTCTTCTTAGAGATAAGTTTCCACCATTCTAGCGAGTTCATTTCACTTTACATTTTGTTACAATCCTACATATTTCATTCATTAATATAAATTGAGTCACTATCGTATCTCTGTGTTTCATTTTTTTCCCTTGTAAATTGGGATCAATATCATTAATAAGTAATTTAACATCAATATATTCAACATATCCATGTTTATAATTTATTCTCTAAAGAAAAATTTGCTTCTTCCTCTAATTAAAGCATAGGTACATTCTAATTCCCTTTAATGACTCTGTCATTTAGAAACAATAATAAATATACCAAATAAATCATTACTTCTCAACCAAAAGGTTACAAAGGTTAATGACTTATACATTACTCCTAGTAGATCCTTCCAACACATCAAATGGGTAGTCTCTGACCACCCAACTATAGACCAACAAGGACACTTTAATCTCTCTTCCATCTAGTCACCCCCGAGCCAAGCCATAGTCTCACTAGGGTCAAGCTACTCAGGTAATTTTTACTAGTTAATGTCTCAACCTCAAATCTGAACATGACTAATAGAGTCCTTAGTAACCAATAGACACACCTTTAGTTCCACACTTGACACTTTCTCAGTGTTAATAAAAGTAAAAAACCTGAAAGAATTATGGTCTCTATTACTGCAATAATTCAAGAATACATTTTACTAGTCCTTTTTAGGTTCATTATAGGCAAACCCTTGCCTAAAATTACCTCCAATGATTCACTCTATGGCCATAAGTAATTTATTTCATGAACTTGAATGAACTTGAACTTAGGTCAATTGCTCGTTGAAATACCCACTTCTTGTATTTTCTATCTTCTCTCTTGTGTCTTTTGATTTCCATGTATGTTGTAGTTGGTTGTAAATGTTTTGTGTATTTCTTCTATTTTATTCTCAAAAAGGAAAATTGTATCTCATTTCTTGATTTCTCTCTTCTTTTGTATTGAGGAGATTTTGTTTTTAGTAAATTTCTGTAGGTACAATGCGAGTGAGACACCTCACATCAGCTGTTAGGATTTTGGAAGGGCTTAGTTCTTTAGTTTTATATTATCAAATCATAAAGTTTAATTTCAATTTTAAGTTTAGTTTTCCTATGTTATCTTACCCTCTAGTGAGACTATGGCCTCTCTTATCTCCGCTTATGCACATTTGATCACATGGAGGAAAATTAAAAGATAAAAACAACATATTTACATTCACATCATGACTACTATCAGTGGTGTTTATTTTTCAGCATTTACTACAAATTTTCAAAATAATGTGCTTTCAAAATTGACTAATCAAATTAGGAGGGTAAAATATTAGGATATTACATCTCCTCCCCCTTAAAACAACACAATGTCCTATTTTCATGAAGAGATTTTTGAGCTTTGGAACATGAATGGATATTCTTCTCGTGTAGCATGTTCCATTTCCCAAGTAGCCTCCTTAGGGTTGAAGTGCTTCCATTGCACCTTTACCTTATCCATGGCTGGATTGTGGAAAAAATTTCTTTCTCATCCAATATACACATAGGTTTTCGCTATAATTCTCATTTTGGTTCCACTTGAATCTCATTTCGATCGATAACATGCTTAGAATCATAAACATACTTTTCAAACAAAGAAACATGAAATACATTTTGTACTTGAAAGTTAGTTGTTAAATCAAGTTGATAGGCCATAGACCCTATTTTTTCTAGTATATGAAAATGTCCACAATATCTAGGGACTAATTTAGTGCACTTCCTCATACGTAGGGAACTTATTTTTTCTTTAACTTTCAAATAAACATGATCCCCAATTTGGAATTCTGTATGTTTTCTTTTTAGATATGCATAACTTTTCTTCATGTCCTGGGCTTCCTTTAGGTTCTATGTAACTTTATTTGCCACTTGTTCCATGTCCTTAATCATATCTGGTCCAAGAATGATTCTATATACTGGGTTATCCCAAGTTACCAGTGTGTTGCATTTTATGCCATAGAGATTTTCGAAAGGACTCGTTTTTGCCAATGTTTGATAACCATTATTGTAGGAACATTATGCTAAGTGAAAATAGTCCCAACATTGTGTAAGATTATCCATAACAGTCATACATAACATATGTTCTAAGATATAATTAGGCCTCTCTATTTTCCCATCAATTTTAGGGTAGTAAGTTGTGCTAAAGTTCAGTTGTTTGTCTAAGCTTGTAAACAATGCGTTTCAAAAATTTGAAGTAAACCTCGCATCTCGGTCTGAGATAGTGGCTTTTGGTACTCCATGCAACCTGAACACTTCTTTTAGGGAAATATCAAAAATATTTATTTTCTTAAATGTGGATTTTATAGGAATGAAATTGGCAACTTTGGTTATTTTATCTACCACTACCATAATAGCATAATGTTGTTTCTTAGTTTTAGGTAAACTGATGATAAAGTCTACAGTAATTTCCTCCCATTTCCATATTGTAATTGGTAAAGGTTGTAATAAAACACTAGGGTGTTGGTGCTTAGCTTTAACCAATAGAAATTCTTGGCACTTTGCGATATATTCATCAACATCAGGTTTCATTCCAGGCCAATAATATTGTTTTGTAATTTGCCAAAATCATTTTCTGATATCCATGATTTTCGTAATATGGATTTTTTTGAAATTCAGTGATCACAACCTATCTTAAATCTATTAGATATGGGATATATAACCTGTTTTTAAATATTAATAGTCCATCCTTATAAATTTAAAGTTCCATTATTGTTGTGCAAAATTTTCCTATTGTAATTTTCAAAATGTTCAATGGTTGTTTTTATATTGTTCTTTAAATCAATTTAAAAATTACTAATTGCAATAATGTGAATCAACCATATATTCCTACTCAATGCATCTACAAATTTATTTTCCTTGCCTTTAATGTGCTTAATTTCAAAATCGTATTCGCTTTGAAAATCCAACCATTTAGCATGTCTCGCATTTAGATTCTACCGGTCAAACATATATTTGAGCCCAATGTTATTAGTTTTAAGCATAAATATTTTACCCAATAGGTAATTCCTACACATTGTTATTAGTTTTAAGCATAAATATTTTACCCAATAGGTAATGCCTACACATTTTTAAGGCATGAATTATGGTTGTTAACTCCAAATCACGAGTAGTGTAGTTTATTTCATGTTCTTTTAGTTTTCTCGATTCATAAAATAGCATTGATCATCTTGAAAAAATACTCATCTTAACCCCTCTTTGCAAGCATTTGTGCATACTACAAATTCCCCATATGGATATGCGATCTTTAGAATGGGTGTTGTAATCAACAAGTGCTTTAATTTTTGGAAACTTGCTTCACATTTTTTGACCAAATAAATTTCGCTTCTTTCTTTTGAAGGGAAGTTATAGGATATGCAATCTTAGAAAAAACCTCTATCAATCTTTTGTAGTAGTCAAAAAGACCAATAAAGGAACTTATGTCGGTCACATTCTTAGGATTAGGCCAATTCATTACGACATTTATTTTATATGGGTCCACTACTATCCCTCTTTCAGAGATAATATGTCCCAAATATTGTATCTGGTCTTTGTAGAAGTCACGCTTACTGAATTTGGACTATAATTGATGGTCCCTCAAAATTTGCAAAACTTTTTTTCAGTTTGTCTTCATGTTCCATTTATGTCTTTGAGTAAATGAGTATATCATCAATAAAAACAAGCACAAACTTATCCAAGTATTTACTAAAAATACTATCCATAAGGCACATGAATGTTGTTGGTGCATTAGTAAGACCAAAAGGCATGGCTATGAACGTTTAGAATCCATACCTTGTTCTAAATGAAGTCTTATGAATGTCTTCATCCTTAATTCTTACCATATGATACCCCAAACTTAAGTCAATCTTTGAAAATATTGTAGCCCCCCTTACCTAATCAAACATGTCATCAATCCTAGGAAATGGGTATTTAATTTTTATAGTGACTTTAATCATTGTCAGTAGTCTATGCATAATTGTAATGTTCCATCCTTTTTATTCACAAACAAAATCGGTGCTCCCCATGGTGATAAACTAAGTCTAATGTAATATTTTTCTAATAGTTCCTACAATTGCATTTTCAACTCCACTAATTCCAATCTACTCATCCGGTAATATGCCTTAGATATAGCTACAACCCCGGGTATAAGAAGTATAGTGAAATCAATATCCTTTTTTGGGGCAAACCTAGTATGTCCTATGGGAATACATCTTTGAATTCATGAATTATCGGATAATTTTCTATTTTAGTCTTAAATTATTTTGCATAATTTATTATGTTTAAATCATATAATTTACACCCTTTTCTAGCACACCTCTTTATTTGCAAAGTAGAAATTTTCCTTATTGAAACATTTCGAGGAATACCAGTTATTGTTCTGGAATTCCCATTATCATCACTACATGTTAAAGTCTTGTTGAAACAGTTCAACACTACATTTTCCCCTTCTAGCCAATCCATTCCTACAAGCACATCATAGGAACCCAAGTAGAATATTTAATCTTTCTACTGTAGGAAATCCTTTCATTTCTAATGGACACTTCTGAATTAGTTATGTTATCTTCCTTTTTGTTCTTGTGGCAAATTGAACTATCCAAGACTTTTTATGTTTACTCTTCTTTAACATGCATGTTTCAACAATTATAAGAGAGATATAAATCTGACAAGAACCGGGTCAACTAGAATAGAAATAGATTTTGCAACAATCTTACCTTCAATTTCCACCATGGATGACTGATGATCATCCTGTCAAACTTCTAATGCAACACAAATTCTAGGACTCTTGGCCACATCATTAGTTGTTGTAGTTTCATATACATTGTGTACTATTTTGACATTTCCACTTTTATATGGACAATTTCTAAGTAGGTGGGATTCTCCACAGCCCCAACACCTTAAAGTGCCTTGAAGAGTTTATTATAGTTTCCTGCCTATGCTACCAATAGGTTTGTTTATGCTCGAGCTGGGTAATTTGGCTGAAAATTGCTTTTCCCAAAATTTTGGTTATTGTGAAAATTTTTGGATTGATTTCTGTTATAGCCCAAATTGGGACTTCTCCGTATGTGATAAAAATTACACGACGACACTTCACATGTTGATTGTCTCTCACACAAAATGACACTATGGATGGAATAGCCTTGATTTGGTTTTATATGCCATGTCCTTAGTCATTAAGTGATTCCCTAGCACTCATAAGCATTATAACTAGGTTTGGAGACAAAAATGCTCTACATGGTCTGTCAACCTGCCTTTTTCACCTTAAAAATGCATGATTCCTTTGTATGACAAGGGTGTACACACAAATTTCCTTTGTCTCACCAGCATTTTTTCCCTAAACACCTCAAAAAAAAATTAAAATTCGAATTTCAGGGCAATTTGGGTGGTTTTGGTAACCTCCCTTTAGTTATATGTTCTCCCAACCCAAAGGAAACCATCTCCACATAGTATAAAAGAAAGGGAGATGAGCCATAAAGGGGGAATTTTTCCTAAGTATTTTTATGCTAGAGGAATGACCATCCCATATCCCTTTTCCATCCATGTTTTGAAACTACTATCCTAGTTAGTCTCAAACCCTGATACATTGGAGCTATGCTTGGGATTGTTAAAGAAGAGAAGCAGGAGACCTGGAGTCAAGGTTTCACGAGGTGCCATACTAGATAAAAGGTATTATTGTACTTGTTTCCACTGTTAATAAGAGAATTGACATCTTTCCCTTCCCTAATACTGATTTTATGACATGATTGATGGAATAATTAATATTTTATATTGAAAGTAAATTCATAGATTTATGTTCTAGTTTTCCTTTCAATTCTTCAATAATTTTACTATGGTCAAAATCTTTTGAGGAAGGTATTATGTTGGTCTTGCAGGTTCTTGGCTTGAAGGTTTGAAATAGAGCCAAGGAGCAACAAAAGCTAGTATCAAACTTCGTAAGCAAGGTGCATCATTCTCTATCTTTTAAACTCCTTGTATGGTTTTGCTTGAATCTCAAGTGTAATTTGTTTACTGTGAAACCCTACGTGCAAACCTAGTATATTGGTGACCTCACCCTAGTCATAGTATAGTTTTCTGCACAACGGAATTGGCGTCTCTGCTGGGGAGAAGTCATCTATTTTGGGGTTCCTAATTCCATTCTTCCATTTTCTATGGTTTTCTAGAGTCCATTTACAAGTTAGGATTGGTCTAATGCTTTAGTAGACACCATGATCCTTCACTTGTCTGAGTTGGACTTTCATTTTTTGACACTTCCAGTACAAAATATCCCTTCACCTTCATAACAAAGGCATTTTTGGTGTAAAAACGCCCTTGAACTTCATAACAATAGAGTTTTCAAGTCTACTATGCTTTGGCTCACCAACGTTTTTGTCTTGTAGGGTGGTTTTTTTTTCCCTATATGTGGGGTTTTTACTGAATTTTTGGGAGACTTTGCTTGTCTTAGGTCTTCTTAGTACCCCTTAGAAGTGTGGTGTTTCCTCGGTGATTGATCTTTGCTTGGTTTTTGAGTCTTTTTTCAATGAAAATTATTTTGAAAAAGAGCATTGGTTCTTAGTCCTTTTGCATCGTTTGTTTGGAAACCTTTGACGGTCTCTGACTGTTAAGGTCTTATAATGACCTCTCTGAAGTAGTCCACTTACTTTTCAAGATTATTCTCAGTCGGTCCTTTTGTTTTTCTTGGGTGAATTTTTTTGGAAAGAGTCCTTTTAGTTCAGACATTTTGTTGTTTTTTTTACTTTGTACTTTTGGATTTCCTTTAAGGTGGAAGTTGAGGGATTTTTCTGTTGTTTTTGTTCCTGATTGCAATGGTTATTTGCAAGAATCAATCCTTCCCAAACCTTCAATATTAGTAGGTCTTTTTCTAGTTGGATTCTAAAAGTCATCTTATGTACTTTTTTCCAATTGGCATGCTTGTGTCACTGAAGAGTCTAGTGTTTGTGGTCGCTTCCACTTTGGTGATAAACGTACCAAAGGTATTTTTGCATTGATTTTGTTGTACATTTGTTCTTAGTTAGATCTTATTTCTCATTTGGAAAACATAAAAATTTGATTCCTTTTTTTAGTTAATGTTGGTTGAATACATTGCAAGTAGCTTTGGATGATTTGGTTGCATTTTACATTGAAAACAAAATTCTTTTGCATATTTGTTTTATTTGTAGATTAACTTAGTTTTCATTTCAAATTTTGCATTTTGAAACAAAATTTTGAAAAAAGGTCTTACACTTGGTTTAGTTATTAAGTGTGCATGTCAAATTGAATTCTTTTGTTCATCTTAAGATTCAATTTGAACTTGTTTACCAAAAAAAGTTGCATTTTCTTTTCAAATTCCAAATTTGTGTATCTTTATCAAACTAAATTTGTATGTGCACATTGAAAGGTAGTTGTACGATTATGTTGTAGACTTGAGTTTGCATTTTGGGTGTGAAATTTAAGTTTCCTTTTGAATTGAATAGACCAAAAAATTGCATTGTACATTTTAAAAATTGCATTTGCATTCTAAATTACATCATATCTTGTGAAATTGCATGTACATTGAAAATAAATTGGAAATGAAAAGAACAGAGGTGTAGCAGTAGAGTGCTTCATATTTCAGTTAAAGAACATTGTACTTTAATTGCACTCATTTTGCTTCTTTGGAAACGTTTTTGAAATTGTATTTTGAACAAGCAATCTGTCATTGAAATAGGCTACTAGGTTTTTCTTTCAGCAAGAAACCCAACTACTAGTCTAGGCTAGGATTTTGGAGATAGGGAGTTGAGAGTTAACTTCTACAAAATCACATAAAATTGGGAAACTAGGAATCCACTAAAGACTGTTAAATCCATTAGTAACATAAAGAATGTGTTGGGAAAGCGCCACTAACAGTGGCGTCAAGCAGTAGGAAAACCTTTTTCAAGTAGACAAAATACCCTCGTTGCTCAACTGAGGGGGTTTATGTGAATTTGGGAACTAATCAAGTGTGGCAAGTCCTTGGGGTGATACCAATGCTCATTGAAAATTTTGGTTCTAGGACTTGTTATACAAGGCCTACACTCCTTTCCCATTCGTAGAAGTTCCACCTAGAAACCATTATGCCCGACTACAGAGTGTGAAGTGGTGACCATAGTTGTTGTTCCTAAGTACCTCCTAGGTTGCTGCAAGGGGATATCTTGTGGCACCTGAGATAGATGTAGACTCTACCGGAACAACTCCTTGTGGAGGGTATTTTTCGAAGGCATGTGCTTACACCCTTGGTGATTGGTTTCAGGAAGTAAGGTAACTGTCTCATGATATTCGTTGGTTGAAACTGTGCCCTAATAATCCTATACAACCTTTGGAAGACCCCATATCTAGATCTTCAGTGAATTGTGCTTGTAGCTAAGTACTATTTCAGTGTGAGAGTTTTTTTCTTGTTTGAAATCCTCTAGGGGACTTTCTAGTGTGTGTTGTTTGTTGTTTTATCTTTTTAGATTTTCTTCTTAGTGTCTTTTGCGATTCACTATGGTCAATCAGCCTCTATGCAGGTCCCAAATAATTTAAGGCCAATCTATTAAACATAGAGAATTCCATGTTCTGAGGAAAAGAATGGATTATAACAATCTACCCCTTCAAGGAGAAAAATAGGAAAACGAGGAACATCAAACAGAAAAACCAATAGAAGAAAACACCCCTAGTTCTAGGTCAAGTAAGTCTGACAATTCTTCTGATGAAGGACATTTTAGGGATATTGAGGAGAAGTTACATAACTCTCCTAGAGTTCATTCTCCCCAGTCTGGAGAGAATCTAGGCCCCATTCAAATTGAGAACCTCTAAGATCCGCCTAGACTCTTGAACCTGCCACAAAGTCCTTGTTTTTCCTAAGTAGCTTCTATCAACGTTCATAATCCATTGTCTAGGTGGTTTAACATGGAAAACATAGAACACGTGTTTAGTTCAAGGGAGTAAATTAATCCAGTTAATACTACCCCTATAGGAGGAACTACTTGTAATACAACATCCGTAGTAGGATCAAGATGGTCCCCACCATCCTCGATGATACTTACTGGTATTAATTTGTCAACTCAATTGAGTTCGAACCCTTTTTCTTTTGGATTTACTTTTTCAAGGTTTCAATCTATACTTGTTATTGTTCCTCCTAGTTCAATTTTGACCACTACTTCAATTAGTGGCCCATCTATTCATTTCTATAATTTCCCACCTTTAAGTGGACCAATGTCTATACCTGTGACCCACCCTTCACTAGAGTTGTTTCTAACTCCATTCTACCCTAATTAAGCTTACCTTTCCAATCTTTTGGAGGTATGATTTCTTGTAATTCCTTTGGACTAAATGTATTACAAGGTAAATAATTTACACTAGGGGGCACCAGCACTAGATTTCCATGGGGGCATAATGCCACTCAAGGAAATATCCCCTTTTCTAGGATGGGAGGTTCCAATATGGTTAACCCTGTTATGACAAGTATCTTACAAGGTATCCAACCATTAGGAGGAATGGGAGGGGCTTTTGGAACATCCTTTCCTTCATTTCAAAACCAGTACAGTCAAAAAATTGGACAGCCTAATCCGCTTTTCACCAATCCTAGAAACTCATACATTCCGAGATAACCATATGCCAACACCAACCAATGGGAAGCTAATGCTCCTGAAACCTGGAACACAATAGCTCAGACAAAGTTACCTTTTTGGCTACTTTGAATTTGCCTGATCTTTCCAAGTTAACTAATGATCTAGTGTTACATGACTAGAGATGGCCACCCCTACCCACTAAGCTTTGTTTACATATTCCTAAGTTTGAAGGTAAACCTAAAAAATACCCAGCTAACCATGTGATGACTTTTCATCTATCGTGTTCATCCAACTCTTTGATGGAGGGTTCTATTAGATTGTGTCTCTTCCAAAGGACTTTAACTAGGGTAGTAGTGAAATGGTACATTGAGTTACCACGAGCATATTTTCAAACTTTTAATTCAGTTGCGGTGGCATTTTTAAACCACTTTCAGCTACCAATATGTTATGAAACTGGAACGGAGTTCTACTTAACATCCTTTCATCAAGATAAATCTACTCATATCTCTGACCACATCCATGAGCGGCAGAGGAGGCATAGCTTGATCAAGGCTCAAATTCATGACGAGTTCCTAACTGATTGGTTCATTAAGTCATTGCAACCCTTTATTGCAAAATGTGTTGCTCTTTCTAGGGTTTAAACCGAAAAATAAGCTATTATTAAAGCCTAGTAATTAGATTTGGTTGATTCCCAATCTAGGATGTTGTGTGAAATTCTGCCTAATGCTCCTAGAGCAGAAGCGGGCCCAACCGATCCCAATCCTACACCCCATGTTGATGGTGTGATTGGTGTAGTTGAGAACAATCCAGTTAGCCCAGGTAATAACTTTTCTAGTCAAAATTCATCAGAAAATGGTTAGAATAGAACACAAAACCTTAAACCTAACCCTCCTTCTGATGTTTTGTCAGTACAAAACTCTCAAGGAAACTAGAATCCTGGAGGGAAGAAAAATAAGAACAAGAAAAATGGGAATAAGGGGAACAACAATGCAAAGAATAATAATAACAACACTAATGCTAGTGGGGCAAAAAATGAAAAATGTAAAACAAAATTTCCCGGCTTGTTATGCAAGGATGATCATTTAACATATAAATGCCCTAAAATGGAAATGGATCAACAGATATGTTGATGCCTCGAAATTCGCAGCAGCATTAGTTAGGGATTCTCCCTGGTAAGAAATTCCAATTAGATCACTCACCGTTTGGTGTGGGGAATCCGTCCGGTTAACGGCCTAGATACCGTTTGTGATTTAAAGTTTGGTTTTACCGGTTGCGGCCCAATCCACTGTTTATGTATTTTATTTAAATATGAGATGAAAGTGCCCTGATTAAATGCATGTAATCTAATCTAATCTAATCTGATCTATCTAAACTATCTAAACTATCCCTGTAGGGAGCAAATATGAATTAAGAGTAATGACTGGAAATGCACATAAAAGCCTCACAAATAGTTGTTTCAACATAATAAGCACATTGACAACAGAAAAGAAAGATACCAAAGATAACTCTGATATAATTAAAGCATTCTATTACTCATTAAGCACATTAACATTTACACGGGAAATAAAATCATCCACAACCATGAATTAATTCAAGACAGTTAATAACGATCTCACAGTATGCATATGAATGTATGAAGAATTAGTTCCACAATGGCATTCCACATATTCCAAGCAAAAATATCTATGCTAGCTTTCCCCAGGCAACAGATCCTTCTTATTAATCAGAAAAGTAGTTCTCATACAAAATAATCCAACTCTATTGTACCTGCCAAAAAGTCCTTTGCTTTCTATTCTCTTCTCATATTTATAACTTTACAAAATTGTCTCTAGTGCCTCTTCACATACCCTAACCCTAGGGAATCTCAAAATTTTGTCTTCTAGTGTTTATACAATACAAAATTATTTTCCAGCTATCTTTAATGTTTATACAATAGAAAATACAAAATTAGTTTCCAACTGTCCTTTCCAACTCAGAAATATATTTTTCCCATGTATCAGTTTCTTCTATAATGATAGTGCTTTGCACGGGCTTCACCATCTTTAGAGAAATTCCGTGAGTGCCCAGTTCTGACTCCACACTCTTTACACCTTCAGTTGTTCCCTTGCAGCATTCTTCTAGAAAGTAAGCATAGATGGATGCTTTCCCAATGAAGTGATGAAGGTCTCCGTCTGCTAGTACGTCCAGCTTCTTAATATAGCTCAGCTCATCACTCAGTCCATTCTGCAATTCTGATAGGTGCTGGTCTTTATCCGGAAATTATTCCATGGTTGGAGGTATAACCAACTGACATTTCTCATGAATCTCATGGATTTTCTGATAGAAACCTATACATTTTTCTATGGTTTTCGTGATTCTGTTATTGATTCGTAGACCATCTTTTCTGCAAAATTCCAAGAGGCCTAAGTCCAATTGTAAATCTGCGGTGGTCTTGTGAGACAAATATTCAGGGAACTCGGATTTACCCTCTCTCCATTTTATTTGCTTAATAATTTCTTCCTTGGTGCGTACGAATTTCCTCCTGAGCTCCATAGCTTCAACATCAATCTCCTTCATTCTTGCTATCATCACTTTCACCTTGCAAATTTCAGTGGTGGGAAGCTCTTGTGATTGATAGATTTTCTTTTGGATCTCACATGCATGCTCATGAAAAGGGGCCAGGTATTGTTTATTATTCGCAAGTTCCAGATGCTCCATCATAGACTCTGTGTCTTTCATCATCTCTTCCAACTAAGCCTTTAAGTCTTTGACCTATTGCCTGCTGTATGTATCGCTTTCTTCTGCTTCTTTGACACAAGTTTCCAGGTCCCTTTTCTCACCCTCTGTTATCATTAATTGCACATTTAATGCATCTTTTTCTTCTTCCAGACTCTAGTATTCCTCAGCTACCCTTTCCTTTTCAGATAGAAGGACGCTATGTTTCCTTTTCAGCTCCAATCCCTGTTGTACCTCTTTCATCAAATTATCTTTTACTTTGAAGAGCTTTTCCTTCTTTCTAGCCACGTCATCCATTAGCTTTTTGAAATTGTCTGCACTTGATTTTGTTGTAGCTACATTGACTGCTGCCACGAGCTGAGGGTCCTTGTGAGTACCCTCGAAGATTGTGCTTTCTATTACTGTAACAACATCTTCATAGGTTGGACATTTCATTATCTTTTCTGACTTCCTCATGATAGCCTTCCTTTTAGAGTCAAAAATGATTGTATCCAATTTTTCCACCGTGTGCCACTTTGTGTTAGTTTTTCATCATTTAATTCAATATGATCTAGGATCTTAACAGAGAGAACAACATGTACAGCATATCAAACACAAGAGACAAGAGACAAAAAGCATTTCACCGGGGAAAACCAAGAAGGTGAAAAACCCCGCATTTTCCTCAGAGATAGAATAAGCACCAATACAAATATCACAAAGATGAATCCCAAAAATATAGATGTCTTCAACAACTACTCCTCCTCCACTTATGCGCACTCCTCTCTCTCAACTATGCGAGTTGGATGAGTGAGTGAATGAGCAAATAGAGTGGTGAAACCACTCTATTTATACTTTACCTTAACCTGGCTTTTACCCTAACTGGGCTGACTCCCTAAGGGAGTCTAATAATCCTTCCACTTAACTCATACAAGGCCGACCCCACTAAGGTGGTCTAATAACCCATCAAATATAAGTTACGACACTTACAATATAACTTGCGACACTTGAAAATACAAATGATGACACTTCCAATCGGAGGAATAAGACATCTTCGTTGGGGATACAATAAAGTACAAATGTAATACATATAATATACAAGTGAATATCTTCCGAAGATACAAATACATCAACACTCCCTTTGAACTAGGAAGGTATTCTCTTGACACAGGTCATCAATACATATAGGCAGAAATCTTCAATACTAGAGTTGGATCATCATCACTAGATCATGGAGCATCATCGTCACTGCTGTTGTACTCGTCATCTTGATCACTGGTTCTATATCTCAATTCTTCTCATCATAGGAAGTTCTACATAGCCAACCCTTTTTCATGTTGGATGTAGGCCTAGCCTCCATGTAGGTCTTCATCATCTTTGTGAGTGGCCCATCCGGTGGAATCTCCGGACTGATTATGTACATCTGCAAAACTTGAAAAGAGCATCTCAAGACTGATTATGAGCTTACTGCTCAACCTATAAGATCTCCCAGGACTGATTACATGCGACCAAGCAAAACCTCGAAAGAGCATCCCAGGACTGATAACGAGCTTACTGCTCAACCTATAGGATCTCCCAAGGAGCGATTATATGCAAACAAGCAAAACCTCGAAAGAGCATCCCAGGACTGATTATGAGCTTCCTGCTCAACCTATAGGATCTACCGGGACTGATTACATGAGAACAAGCAAAATCTCAAAAGAGCATCCTAGGACTAATTACGAGCTTCCTGCTCAACCTAGAGGATCTCCCAAGACTGATTACATGCTATCAGGCAAAACCTCGAAAGAGCATCCCAGGACTAATTACGAGCTTCCTGCTCAACCTATAGGATCTCCCAGGGAGCGATTACATGCCACTGCACAACCTGCAACATATCCACGGCCACGAGGTATCATCTGGATACTCATGATCATACTGATCATCCTCGCACTGAGCATCATGCTGATGCTCATGATCATATTGATCATCATCATACATAACATCATATGGATGTTCATAGAGGAGCATTGTCCGGATGCTCATCATACAGCACTTGCATCCACAGCCATGGGGAGGACCCTCCTACCACCATGCTTGGAAGGGCTCCTGCATCTGTGTCCCATCAATTCCTCCTGGAAGTATCTTCAATCTGAAGAACACCAAGCCTCTCTCTGAAGTACTCGAACTTCACCCTGGCTAGTGGCTTGGTCAACACATCTTCTATCTGCTCGTCCGTCGGAACATACAGGAGCTTCACTGCTCCTCTCTGCACCATATCCCTGATATAGTGATACTTGATCTCGATGTGCTTCGACTTGTCATGGAACACCGGGTTCTCAGACAACTTCACACAACTCTGGTTGTCACAGAAGATACAAGTAGCATCCAACTGGAGATCAAACAAATTAGGCAGTAGCTTCCTTATCCACGCTTCCCCACAACTAGCCAAACAAGCTGCGACATACTCAGCTTTGGTTGTACTCAGTGCTACACAGGATTGCTTCCTGCTAAACCAAGAGATCACACCTGATCCCATACTGAAGCAGCACCCCGAAGTGATCTTCCTATCTGCAGCATTTCCTGCCCAATCTAAATCAACATAACCCTCCAGGTTAAACTTTTGATTCGCATTTTACTTGATTCCCATAATCAACCGTACCCTTCAGGTACCTCAGAATATGCTTTACAGCAATCAAGTGAACATGTCTAGGATTCGTCAGGAACTAGCTCAAAGTGTTCACATCAAAGCAAATATTTGATCTCGTGTTCGTCAGGTACATCAAGGACCTAATCATCTGAGGATACATTGTGGCATCAACCGACTCTGATGAAGCATCACTTAATAGCTTCAGGTTCGATGCCATAGGTTCGGCCATGGCCTTGCAGTCCATCATCCCGAACTGCTTCAAGATCTCTACTGCATACTTCCCTTGTCCAAGGAAGATTCCATCTGCACTTTGCCACACCTCCATTCCTAGAAAGTAATGCATCATACCCAAGTCCTTCATCTTGAACTCAGCAGCAAGCTTCCTCTTTGTATCAGCAATCAACCCATTCTGACCTATCACAAACAAGTCATCTACATACGGTAGGAGTATCACTGGATTTCCTTCCTCAACCTTGCAGTAAAGGTTGGAATCCGCTTTACTCTTGGAAATACCAAACTAGTTAGGAAGCTGTCAATCCTACCGTACCATGTCCTGGGTACTTGTTTCAAATCATACAAGGCTTTCTTTAATTTTCACACATGTGACTCCCTGTCATGTGTCTCAAATCCGAGTGGCTGCTGTACGTACACTTCCTCTTCGACTACACCATTCAATAAAGCTGTCTTGACATCCATCTAGTGTATCTTCCACTTCATCACTACAACCAGAGCAAGTACTATTCTAATGGAAGTGTATCTGGATACAGGTGCAAAAGTTTCTTCATAATCTATCCCTTCTTTCTGGGAGAAGCCATGAGCTACAAACCTTGCCTTGTATTTCTCTATGCTACCATCTGCAGCATGCTTGATCTCACTTGGAAGTTACAACAGACTTCCCTCTTGGTCTTGGGACCACATACCATACATCATTCTTCATGATCTACTAGTACTCCTTGATCATGGCATCCTTCCATTACTGTATCCCTGATCCTGGGAACTTCAGATTTTCAAATATCTTCAATAGGTAGTTTTCTTGAACTTCGTTGTTGAAACAAATGTCGTTGTCCTTCTTTTGTAGGTGATTGTACACGATCTTTCCTACAAGTCAAATTCAATTGCATGATTAGAAACATCTCATAGTTTTCAAAAAAAAATCTTACACATAAGGACATATGTCATACAGTCATGCAATTATCTTAGCCAATGCTTCAATACAACATTCATCCATATCTCGTATTCATACGGAAACTTTCTAGATGCCTTCCATCTCTACCAGAACATTTTTAAGAGTGTGCACTACTCCCAACATGTCAGCAAAGAGGTTTCATTCTAGATAAGTAGAAATGGAATGTTGTACAGTACCATAGGCCACTTACCCATTACTTGCATATTAGTAGTATCTTGTTCATTCATGCAACTTTTCTAAAATGCATAATATACATCCTAAATCTAGGAACATAAGTATGTACATGACTGAACAACATCATTTAAGTAATCATATATACAGGAAATAACAATTCAAATACTTATCTTTGTTTGGTTGTTGGGTGGACTCCCTCTCAATCTTTGCTTCCTTGCAGGAGCTACTGGAGTCTCTGATAACGTGCACCTTAACCAATGTTGAAAATGGATGAGAGGTTCTTCCATAGATTATTTGTTTTCTAGAGTCCAACTCTGTAGTAGCTTCTTCTACTCCTTTCATGTAAAACTTCATTACAATACATATTCTTCATCACTTGAAGAATATTCACTGTCTTCCCTAGTTCTCTTCCTTGGAGGTTCATCATCCTCTGCATGTGAGCATGATGTCTTCTCTTGTTGTTCTTCTTCTTGTGGGAGTTGCTTTTGTTCCTGGGACAATCTCTAGAATAGTGTCCCTACTAATCACAAGTATAACATCGAATGTGAGAAAGATCTCTCATGGATCCTCCAAAGTAATCCCTCCGATTCTGATGGGGGTGTTTACCCTTCTTTTGATGAGGATGATCCCTCTTGTGGTTATTCTTCCTAGTGTGTGCTGTGAGAGCTTGGTCTTCATTATCCATCTTTTCTTCTCGAGCTACAATTCAAGCTTATTCTTGTGAGAATTCCTCCCACGGCCTACTGAATGTGATGATCTTCTTTCTAGCACAAATTCCTTGAATGAAGGAATCCCATGACCTAGGAAGGCCATTCAAGGTGGTCATCACAATTTCTCCATTCTCCACCACTTCATCCACAGCTTCAAGTTGTTCTTTGATTTGAGAGACCCTAGTAAAGTAGGATTGGATGGTCTCTCCATTCTAGATATTTACACTCTTCAATTGGTTATGTAATGTCATCTTCCGATTTATGTTATTCCCTTGTTGATGCCTCGAGGGCGCAGGGTAAGTGCGAGATGCTAAAGTAGGTTCCAAGGCACACAACAAGGGATGAAAACCCAGCCAAAGGCTTCAGTTAACCCTACGCAAGAGTTAACCTATCCTCGAGATGTTTGGTGTGGTAATCACCCACGGATATTAGGCCTCCGCTGGCACTCTAAGAGTAAATGGTTTTGATCTATAAGATCAGATTCCCAATTTGGGGAAACAAAAGTGTGGAAAACAGTTAGTAATTCTAACTATGCCTATTCAGAAAAGATCCTAATATTCAGTCTAATCTATTGTAAAACTGAAAGCTGAGTATTCATGCAAATCAACCTTGAGGCGTAAGAGAAGAAACAGTCTATCATCCTTAACAGAAATTCCTTTAGATGAAATATTTGCTAACTTAGATTATGATCTATTTAATGAAAATTAAACAAAATAATCTAAGCATGAAGACCATCAAGATATAACATGTTATCCTTTTGTTGATTGAAAAATAAACAATGATAGAATATATATATGTGTGATCAATTGCAGAAATCGATAAAGAAAGTATTTAATCAAAGAAATTTAATCAAATATTTTCATACACACATAAGTTATACAGAGAAACCAATACAACAGATCTATGTATTCATTATAAATCCCACAAGAGGTCATATGCATAAAGGATGACAATCTGGAACATAAAATCAGGAATCCTTAAAGAAATTTAAGTGATAATCAGAAGATGGATCCGAAAATAACATTACTGTATTAAGATGTCCTGTACCAAAATTACAGTGACTCCTGACCACAGAGTATCTTCAGTCATACCTCCTGCTGAATTATAATTCCAAAATTCCAACCACTTACTAAGAAAAACCTTCTCCCTTATATACTAAATTTACATAAGAGTTCTAAAAGGAGAAGTTCTACAAAATAGGGATTATACAATCATATCTAATTAAAGATCCAGGAAATCTTGCCATTTTTCATAAACATCTAACAGTTCATCTACATTTGGGAAAATGACAGATTCCAAAGATAATTGAGCATTGCATGTGATCTTTTCCATATCATGCTTCGCTAGCTTGTGCCAAATACGTAGATACATAAGGATCCTCCCTTCCATGATGACTGTTTCTTTGATCAAACGATCTACATCTTGAATGCTGATTTGTTCCAAATCCCGGATCTTCTGTGCCAATTCTTCACATCTAGTTTCAAGTTCTTCAAGTCTACATTTCGGTGGCAGAGCATCCAAAATAGGATTCATGAGTGGCAAACCCAAGTCATTCATGATGTTGTCGACTACATACCATTGTCTAGTGCAGGTGTCCTGTGATTTATTAATAATTTCCTCAGCGGATTCATTCAAATCAAGCCATGTGTTCAAAGATGCCTTGACTTTCTTTGTCTGGAAAGTATTAAGGATTGGGATGTCCTCTGGAACATTCTTGATATACAATTGCCATTGACCGATTTCTTCTTCATCTTTGCAAGCTTGGAGTCTCTTTGCCTTCTGTTCTTCAAGGGTAGAAGACATCTTAGAAAAACTGATGAAATTTTCTCTGATCTCATCTAAGGCAATATATAACTTCTTCAGTAATTCATGCTGGCTCTAATTCACTTCAAGGGATAAATTTTTTAGGTCACAGGGTGTGAATTTGAGAACATTAGAGGAAGCTGCACTTGCAGTTGCATCTTCAACCTACTTTTCCAAGGAGGCTATCTTTACGAGATCAACAGAATGTTGAGACTGCAAAAGGTTGAATTCAGTAAGAAGAGTAGCATTCTTATGTTCTAGGTCTTGTACCTTGTCTGCCCAAGTTTTCCTGAGGTCAGCCACATCAACAGAATGTTGATCCTTTGTTTTAGCCAACTCTCCCTTCAGGTTTCTGATTTCTTCCTCCCTAAGGTCAACTTCTTTATCCAAGACCTGGACCGAATCCCAGTTAGCAAGGGCAAAAGCTCCTAAGGCTGCAGTTGTTTCAACCACTTCAATTCTTGGGTTATTAGTTCTAGGGGCCCATATCACCTGATCTGGTTCATGTGCTTCCAAAACACTTTGTCCTTGACCCCTCTTCCTGCCTCTTTTAACGATTGCCTTGTCATCTTGACAATAGAAGATATCTCCAAGAGGAACCACATCTTTGTCCATATACTCAGTAATGGACTGTGTAGGAACAGAAGTGACACTAATTGTGGAAACCAAAGAAGGTGTCTGAGTGATAGCAGAGGTCGGGATAGGTAAAGTGACTTGAGCAGTAGCTAAAGGTGTAATGATGACTTCGAGAGTTGACACACCTTTGTCTGGGGAGGGAAGTGAGACCAATGCCTCAGAAAGTGGAATCTGAACAAGGCTACTGACTTCGGGAAGAGGAGGTGGACTTTGAACATTACCAAGTGAGTGTGTAGGGGAAACCTTCGAAGATGCATCGATAGAGGTTATTTTTGAATCAGCTGTAGATGATTTCGGAGGGATAACCAAAGACTGGGGTTCTGTAGTGGCAGATGGTGAAATGGAAAAAGAGATTGAATGTTCAGGTAATGAAGTAGTGGAGTTTTTTAGGGTATTAAACAAGTGGGATAATGTAAATGGAAGTGTTCCTCCCGGGGGCATAGTAGAATTTGGTTGAACAGATGGAAACACAATTGCTGATGATGTGATACCAGGGGAAACATTAAATTCCAACACTGACTGTTCTAGGAAAGACTAATCCATATCAATGTTATCCAACAATTCAATATCAGACTTAGCATCTCTAGTAACTTCTTCAACTACTGGTACTAGGTAAGGTGAAAGTATTTCTTCATCACAGTCAATTACATCTATAGTGGAAATTTGTGATGAGGAAGGCATGACCTTCTGTCTTTTAGCTGGGTTAGCCTTGGTTATGACCAATTCATCATCTTCTAGAGTGTTTGGAGTAGAGAGATGATCATCCAGTGTACCCAGTGGTTGAATTCTGTCCACGGGATTTGGGGGTTCTAACAACTGAGTCTGCAACATTGATGACATTTGCGCCATTTGTTGTTTGGATTCATGGGTTGTCTGCAGCATGAGTTTAGCTTCTTCATTAGCTTTCTTTTTAGATAGTTCCCCTTGAATATATTTACCTTTATCTCCATCATGACTGGTGGGCAAAGGAGGATTGTTAGACTTCTAAGCTTCTTTCTCTTCCCTGTCCTTTCTTGTTTGTTCAACAAGATTCAACTACATGGCCCTGTAACTTAGGATTATGTCCTTTAATTCTTTCTAATACTTCAGAATGTCATGTTGTTTTTGAGAGTCCTTTGCTTTGGCCAGGACTTGAGAAAATATGTCCACCCCCTGATATATGGAATCATCGGGGATTGACTCATGTGTATAGTCTATCTTCATGTGAACTTGCTTTAGGTGTGCATCCAAGAACTTCTTAGGATCATGTTTCCTTTTCAGGGCAACACCTAATCTCATAGTAGCTATCTGATCACCCAGAACTGCAGCCCAGGTTGAAGTCAGGATGACCAATTGACCCAAATTCAGAGGAAACTTAGGCCAGTTTTTCTTCTTGGGTCCTACGAGTCTCTTGTACATACCATCAGTGGCAGTTTGAAAAGAAACTTCCTGTATTACCATCCTGTCTGGAACTATTCGGGGAAACAAATGAACTGTTTCACTTCCCCATATTCTGATGTATGAAAAGTACTCACCTACATACCAGTCACCCATTGTGTTGATAAAAGCTTTGGCATCCTCTGAGAATGCAGGTGGCTACTGCTGGAATATCTTGAAATAGATGGTACCCACAAAACAGTCAGAGATGTCATATATCATAGGCGAAAAATTTCCTTCCCATAGTGTTGAATGGTAGATGTGTACAGGTGGATCCGAAGGGGTCCAATGCCAACCCAAATTAGGGTACTGGAACTCTGAGCAGAAAACATCTAGAACATACGCAGATAGGAAGAAAGGTGTCTTCTTATGAACTGGTGCCTTCTGATATTCATGGATGGCGTTTTGTAATTCTGCTGACAAGATAGAGGCCCACGGAAAGGACTCACCTGTGAGTAACACGTGATGTGCTATTGGTGCCCACTCTGCTTTAAAATGAGAACAGTTGGGTTGACCGAAAAGCCGGCAGAGCATGGCTGCAAGTAGGGAAAAGGGTTCCTTAAACCAGCTGATAGGATAAAGGTTATTCGACTTAGGTACAAAGGCATTAGGCTTATGCATCCAGGACTTAATCATTTGGTCGAAATTATACCGGGTTTTGGACGATTGTATGAACTCAGCAGAGAGGGTCTATGCATAGGGTTTCAGAGCAAAAGCTCGAACAAAAACCTCTGGGCGAAAACTTGTCAATTGACAACCGGTATTGTCATTAAAAGAACGGTCTTTCACATCAGCATTTTCAATTATCCACTTAACTACATCTGTGTAGGGTAAGACAGCAGGGTGTGCAGCGATGGCGTGAATTTGGGAAGCCCTAATTTTCTCGTAGACTGGTCTATCATTCTCGATATGGGACAGGTCGGCATTATAAAAAATGGCATATATCTTAGACCAATCCATCTGGTACGTTTCAGTAACTCCTTCACTGGTGTCAGAGAAAAACAAAAAATTTGGGTCTTTGATCAGGGGGCCTTTGTACAACGATTTAGACCGTGTATTTCTCGACATGGTGGAAGAGCTTTGCAATATCTGATTAATACAGAAAATCAAATGAAATTCAAACCAGAAATAGCAAAATTGCAGGTTAACAGCGTAAGGATAACAGTGGACTTACCTGAAATAACCAACAATTGAAAAACGGCACCTGACACGCAATCCACAGTAAAACGATAGTGCGACAGCGTAATTTCTTCAACAGTTAAAATGTAAAAATAAGAGGTAAAAAACCCTATTAAATACATTTACCAAAATAAAACCAACCGTGCGATCATAACAGATGGACGACTGAGATTCACCGCAGCGGACGCGGAATCGGGTTCAGATATGTTGACGAAACTCTTGTTCAAAGGCTCTGCAAGTCGAAACCCGAAAGTACGGATTTGCGGGTTACGGGTTCACAACAGTGGAAGTGGGAGAAAAGATTTTCGAAAGCCGAAAACCGACCATGCGGGTGGCGGGTTTCGGGAACATGAAACTGTGAAGAGGGACAACTATTCCAAAATCCAAAAACGACTATGCGGGCAACAAACCTCAGGAACATTAACTGTAAAATAACCATCCCGAAAGCCGCATCCCGAAATTACGGGTTGCGGGTTTCGGGAAGATACACCAAATAAACGAAAAGATGTAATCCCGAAAGCTGAATGCCGCCATTGCGGGGTTCGGGTTTCGGGGTGATTATTCCCTAATCTTATTAAAGGATAATTCCACAATCCACAACCGTCGGGTTGCGGGTTTCGGAAATAGCAAAATCAAAACGTAAAAACAAAAGTCCCACAATCCGTGCCTGTCGGGTTGCGGGTTTTGGGTTCTCCAAAATTTTGGGTTTCGGAATGATGATGACAGTCAACAAGATACTCAAAATTTTGGCTCTTTTCAGACCAAAACACACTTTGGAAGGAACGATCAAACAAATATAAACAAGCAGATCAAAAGCATGGGTGAAGTAGAGGTAAAATCAAAATCGAATATTTGCAAGATGACTCATTCAAATTCCTTTGCGTTTATTAAAAATTGGGGGCTCCCGTGCTTAGCCAAGCATGGGATCTGTTGTGGCCACAACATCCCTTCAAACAGCTTGGTCAAGGAATTAAACATCTCCTTGTGTGTCTTTAGAGAAGACACATGAGGTATGAGATGGTCTTTGATAGAATCTGCAATGATTCTCTTGGCCTTGACCAAGTTCTTCTTATGTAAGGCCTTAGCCTCATCTCCTTCTGGAACTGGAACCTCTTCACTTATGTAGGTGTCCAATTCAGTCTCTTCTAGGATTAACCCAATCCTATACTTCCATGCTCGGAAGTTATCAGCCCCTTCAAGATTATCCTCAAGCTTGGTGTGGTGAGACATCTTAATGAGAAACTCAAATGGAAATAAAATATTTTGATCTTACCACTTGATTTGCTGAAACTGGATCTGGAGTTGGCTAGGGTTTGATAGAGAAACCCTAAAAATCCAAAATTGGAATTTCAAACTTCTGTCTGGACAGGGAGATGAATTTGACTGAGGTGATCAAGCTGGTGTGCTCAGATTTTGAAAACTCCAAAAATTGACCCTTCAAAAATGACCTGCGAATTTCAGATCTGCAACTTCTGTCAAAATCTAGTTTTCTAGTTTTCTGGTTTTTCTGGTCCAAAACCCAAACTAGGGTTTGATAGATCCTGAGGTTCTACCCAACCAAAAAATTTGATCTTGGTCTCTATATTTCAATTTTTCTAAGGAGAGAAATATTACGTTGAGATCACTCCAAAATTCCACATTTTTCAAAATCCCTAATTTCCCACATAAGTGACAAGCCAAAAATGAAAATGCTCAGAATCCAATTATGTTTTGACAGAAAGATATGCCATATTGTTTTTGGTGCATCTCTGAAATTTCAGATCCTCGGGGTCTGAAACTTCGGCCTGTGGTATACTGACCTATCATCTTTCCAACCCCATAGATCTAAGCTTCAATGGATTCTCCATGAGAGATATATGTTAAGTTTCTCAACATGACCTGTTTATGGGATCAAACAGCATAGCGAACTTGTACGAAGTGCCACGTGTCACTGTTTCAACTTCGGCCTCTGAAAATAGAACCTGTGAAACTGCAGTCCGTGTCCTAACTATCACTTTTTAGGGAATTCCATTTGGAGATTCCTATCCCAAGATATGACCTTTGTTCCTAGGTCACATGTTTGGGGATGCATTCTGGAAGAGGTAGAAACCCTAACTTGTACGAATCATATCTCACAAAGTACAACGAATCTGAGGCTAAAATTTTTACACAGGGTACATCCATGTCTGATATGCATCTGGTAAAAAATTCATATCCTGAACCTTCGCCAAAATGGGTTTATAGCTAAAGTTCCACGATGACTATTTTTTACTATACCAAGCCCTAACTTCCAATTTGTCGCAAGTGCAACAAGTGTCGTAAATGCCATACAATGCCTTCCTTCAGGCTATCTCTGACACCATGTTAGTTTTTCATCATTTAATTCAATATGATCTAGGATCTTAACTGAGATAACAACATGTACATCATATCAAACACAAGAGACAAGAGACACGAAGCATTTCACCGAGGAAAACCAAGAAGGTGAAAAACCCCGCAACTTCCTCAGAGATAGAATAAGCACCAATACAAATATCACAAAGATGAATCCCAAAAATATAGATGCCTTCAGAAGCTACTCATTCTCCACTTGTGTTCACTCCTCTCTCTCAACTATGCGAGTTGGATGAGTGAGTGAATGAGCAAATAGAGTGGTGCAACCACTCTATTTATACTTTAAATTAACCTTCCTCTTACCCTAACTGGGCCGACTCCCTAAGGGAGTCTAATAACCCTTCCACTTACCTCATACAGGGCCGACCCCACTAAGGTGGTCTAATAACCCATCAAATATAAGTTACGACACTTACAATATAACTTGCGACACTTGCAAATACAAATGACAACACTTCCAATCAGATGAATAAGACATCTCCGTTGGAGATACAATAAAGTACAAATGTAATACATATAATATACAAGTGAATATCTTCCGAAGTTACAAATACATCAACACTTTGAAGGGGTAAACGGGGTGAGAGCGACCTCTTGAAGTAGGAGACGTCCTCCAGTGATTATCTCTGGTGGGTCTGTTTCCATAACTTGTATGTCACGGCTCCCTTATTCCACAGCTTGCTTGGACTTTTCTTCTTCAGCCCTTTTCTCCTGCTGCTCGGTTGCTTCTCTATTTGCTTTCTCTTTCATTTCTTGTACCCTTGCGGCCTCTTCCCTTCGTATCTTTTCAGCTTCCTCCTTTTGGATCCTTTCTGCTTGTTCTTTCTGGATTTTGTCAGTTTCTTCCTTTAGCCTCCTTTCAGATTCTACTAACTGTACAGATAATGCATGCTGATGTTGCTTTTATGCTTCCTTCTTTTGCATTATTTCAACTTCTTTGGCGGTGTTAGCCTTGGAACCGGAACTAGCCCCACTTTTGGGACGATAGCGCTTTTTCAATTCGGTCATGTTTTTCGCACTCCAAAATAATGCTTCATCTTTGTCAAACAGATGTGCATAATCGAAAGTAATCCTGTAGGATGTAGAGTGAGCAGCAACCTTACCTCCGAGATCATGCCTCCTGAAAATATTCGTTCCAAAATGAAACAACTCTAAATATTGAGCAAATTCTTCACCATCTTTTGCCTTTTGAAGCTTGTATGCTCCAATAGTAAAAGGCATCTATGGATAGGCAACCTTCTTCTTGTCATGAAGAAACCTACTAATCCCATTGATGAAAAGTTGCCTTACGGCTTCTTTATGCACAACAAAGTCAGTGGCATACCAAGGCAGTAAAGAAGGGGGTTGAGTTCCTCCAAAAATCCTGATGTACATGCCTTCCGAGGAGAAGTAATAATCTCTAAATTCCTCAATGACTAACATGGAATTCTCTGAAATGCAATTTGGTTCTTCTTTGAATATTAACTGGTACAATGGCATGATAAACTTTTCACAAATATGTCTGTAGTGACCCGCGTACTTGTGGGCCCAGGTCATCTAATAGGTTACATGGAGAGCAATTTCGTTATGATTACAGATACATCCCATACCGGGGAAAGAGTGTTTGATTAATAGACAATCTACCAAATAAGAGGACATGAAGAAATCGGCTTTCTTTTCAGCCAATACTCCTTGTGCTGCAGCTATATGGGATGCCATACTGTTAGAGATGATATCTTCCCAGTTGAACATCGTACCATGTGTGGCGACGTGGTACTTTGTTAGTACCCAACTAATTTGATATGTGTTCCCATTTTCCAAACCAAAAACTCTGCTCAACATCAGGGCTATGAGCCTGTATGGCATCCTTAAGTGCTGACTCTCATACTCTTCGCTGGTCCTTGACCTCAACTATCTTTCAGAGATTGTCATCTTTGTGGCGTAATCTAAAGGATCTATGTTGACTCCTTTTTCCCAGTCATCATTCATCATGACCTTAGGGGAGGGAAATCTATATGCTGCACTGATATGGGCTAGTTGGAAGGACATGAGCCCTATCCCATTTATTTCTGAGACAATCCTGGTGTTTGTATCTACCTGGGGTAAGATCCACCCAATGACTTCCGAACACGGGAACAACTGTGGGTGAGTGGCCACCTTATGGAGGCCAGACCTTTTGATTTTTTGATAAACCATTGATTCTTCAAGAGTTGCACCAGCAACATTTTTGTCTCTTATGGCCTTGTATAGTTTGCCCCATTGAAACTATGGGGAAGCTCCTGTCAGAGCATTGGTATCTCTGAACATTGTTTCAAGCGCGGTGTCCAACAATATTTCTACATCTAAGTCTGATTCAAACAGCTTGGCTTTACTCCTGGCGGAACGCCTGTGCATATCAAGTTCGTCAGGACACAGCAAGGACAAATGAGGAACAATATTTGCACATAACATGATTAAAACAATGTTTCAATGTTGCGAGTGCTTGTTGGTCTTAATGAGATTTCTGGTTGCAAAACTATTTATGACAAAAAAGAATCTTTTAGGATAACAGATAAATTTAACCTCTTTGCTTTGATGAATAAAGAGTTATGGAAAGCAAAAACAGCTATATAAAGTAGAAAATGCCAAGCAAAACTGAATTTTTCATTTTTGACAGAGAGAGCTTATTCAAAATTAATCAATTCTGTGTATGTGCATAAATGTGAAAAAACAACCTGATTTTAGTCCATCTCTTAACTAAAGGTGACTTTATGTGTTAAAACCCCGCTGGCCAAGATAAATCCTTCTCGGCTCAGAACAACAAGATGGGTGCGGATACTCTAGAGGCTACGACGGAACGGGAGGGAGCACGAGTCATCGGAGACACGAGGTTCAGCCACAGGAAACTCATAAAGGCAAAATTTGGACACAACCAGGCTAAGACCAAACAGTCTTCCGCGTAAGTGTTGGGTTCCTAAAAACTCGGCAAAGCTTAAGGGTCGGTGGCTACGAACAGAAGGGAACACCACAGGGTCTTAAATTGGAAGGGTTTGACCAGAAGTTGGGAGTGAAGTGGAAGTAGGAGTAGAAACCAAGACAGTAATGGTAATGGTTGTCAATCTTGCATGAGAGTTCGCAATCGTCGAGGCCCATAGTGGACATGTGACCTAGAGTGCTAACTGCATAAAAGGGTCCTAAGAAAGTGCCTCAAAACGGTAGGGGTGTGCGAGAATGTGGAAAACGCAACGACTCTAGCACATTATTTAACCGAAGGCGACAAATTGTTGCTAAAACCATACTGCAAAAGACAACTCCCCTTTGGCTCGAAACACGGGCCGACGGGCTTGAAAAATGCTGGAGACTACGGTAGAGCGGGGGGGTGCGCAAGTCTGGCGAGATACAAAGATTTGGCGATGGATGCTTGCTTTCACAGTCGGAAACAAAAGGAAACAGAATAGGGTCACAACGGTCTTCAAATGGATGTTTAGGTTGTTAAGACCCTGGTAAAATGTAAGAGAAAAACCATCATGGCAAACCCAACTACACGAAACAGGGGTGTTCGACGACTGGTGAAAAAACCAGTGGCTTACGACGGGAGAGAGCATGGCTTCCTTCGCCAGTTTCAAGTGGCAGTAGAGACATGGCCCTAAGCCCGAACTAACCCCCCAACCTTCGCTATATACCAAAAAGGCTCACAAGCGTTGACCCAAAAAAACCTCGAGCAACCAAATCAATGGAAAAGTGCTTAAGATGCCTACATGTCAAACGCAAAATGGCCTGCCGGTGAGGGTGTCTGACTATTGGTAGCTATCTGGTGCGTTTGGACTAGTGAAAGCTCTAACGGTTGCTCGAATGGAGTTCTCTTCGGTTTGCAATAAAAAACAATAATAATAATAAAAATATGACCCTGTTTTCTATATATAAGAGCCTTCTATTAATGCAAATGGGGGTTGCTTGGTGGGGCCATTTAATGATCCTACCAGCTGGCGCCCACTTTTGCAGTCATCAAGACAACCATGCTGATCGTTTCGGCGAAAATGACATAACTTTTGCGAAATGGTCGGCAGTACTAGCTCAAAACGCAACAAAATTTATAATGGTTGGAGCTAAAAGGTCGCAGTGTTCTGACCACATGCCAGCGAAACGGCGGTGAGAAGAACTCGAGACAGTCGTGATGAATGAAACTTGAGAGCAGGGAAAGCGTCGGTGATTTTGTCACAATCTCTGGGAAAAGGTCGACGAAATAAGGATAAAAAACCGTGAAGTCATCGGTGACAAAAAGAAAAACGTGAGACATTGGCGAAGACCACCGCGACCGGTCGGTGAAATAACAAACAACGCTTAGTGAAACGGTCGGTGAAAGATAAAATAAAACAGCGAAATGGTCGTCAAGAAATAGATTAACAAAGTGGGACCGGTCGGCGCTGAAAAACCATATCGTTGCAAAAAGGGGGTTGGCAAAAAAAACCGTCAAAAGGTGCGCAACATCGGTGACAAAATGGCTAAAAAGCCGTGAAACAGTCACCAAAATAATCAAACAACCCGCGACCGGTCGGCGCCGAAAAGATGAAAGGCCGTGAAAGGGGTTGGCGAAAAATAAACAAAAAACAGTGAAACTTTTTGGTGAAAAAAAAAAACAAAAAGTCGCGACCATTTTGGCGAAAGAAACTTGAGTTTTCCTTAGCCAAAAAAAATAACTTTTCCCCAAGATTTTCTAAGAAGAAAAAAGGAAAACTTGAGACAAGTAACAAACTCTAAAAAAGAAAAAAAGAGGGAGGGGCCCTATAATTTTTTGAAAATTGGGGATCAAGTTGCAGCAACAACATTTGACAATTCGCTGGTGAACACAAATCTTTGAATAATCTCTTTTCAAAGTCAGTAAACTTACATGTCATTAGTCCCATATATAACAAAATTCTTACACAGTTCATATTTTATACAGGGGAGTGACCACCTTCATTACATTGGCCATTGGGAAAAAAGGGCAACTTTGAATCATACTTCTTAACCACTCTCCTGAGGCCGAAAAAGGAAGTTCATTTTTTTAAAAACTATCTTTCGGATCCCTGCTAAATAGGACTCCACAAGATTGTAACAGAATCCCACAGACATATTTGTTTGTTCCTCATTCCCATGTTGTTGGCATTCGTTAGATGCTTTCTTTATTGGTGAATTTCGTCGTCTGAGTCTTCCATGCTAGCTTTCTTCAATCTTCAACATTTGACTTAAGTTCTTCCATCCATAATGTCCTTTTGTGTGATCAAGAGTTTTATTTGATTGTCATGCTCACGGACGGAGAAGAACCTTGTTGGGATGACCATTAGAGCATCTTTCACGATAGAATTTCTTTGCTTTCTCAACTATGCTTTAATAGAGGCGATATTTTCTGGAAAATAGACTCTTTGATACAAGCTCTTTTGGCTTTTGATTTGCACCATGGGGTCATTTTAAATACCATACATCTGTGAGACTTGATTCCTCTCTGTGGGTCCATCATAGTGAAATACCTAAGACATTCATTAATGTGAGAGTGAATGGAGCCCCAAGATAGTAATACAGAAATCATGAATCTCAGTTATTTTACAGGGGTTATCATGACCCAACTATGAAACTTGAAGAGGATTCTCCTTTTCTAAAAACTAGTCAGCGAAAAGCAATGTCACATAGAGAAAATTCCTTTCATGAATAGATTCTGCCCTTCCAAATCCTTTGAGATTTGCTCAGAGCCCTATCTTTCCACTAAACCAAAAAGTTGGGCTGGGATTTATAAAAAATAAATAAATCGAACAATAAGCAAGATAAAATAATCAAACAAAACATCCAACTCAAAACAGAAAACAACAAACTTGAAATAAAGAAAAACAAAGTTTATGTATGTACAAAAGGGATCCTAAACCTAAGTGAAATACTGCTTCAGAGCAAGGCCGTTGACAGAGATATTTTCTTCCTCCCCCTGCAAATCTTTCAGTTTGTATGTCGACGGACCGAGGTTATCGTAAATTTGGTAAGGGCCAAACCATAATTGTTGAAACTTTGTGTGCTTTCCCTTATCGTGATGTGGGTGATCCCACTTCAGAACCAAGTCACCTACTTCAAAACTTGTTTTGCCAGACTTCTATTTATCAAACCACCTTTTGACAATATCTTGGTGTTGGTGGAATCTATCTTTGGCCTTCTGCCTTGATTCTTCAAGCTTCAGCAGGGTATCAATTCGTGACTATAGTATTTTGCTGCTGGAACCTCGAGAGGCTTGGGCTAGTTGTAAGGATGGGAGTAGTATATTAGGCGGGAGTATGGCTTCTTTCCCATAGACCAGAGTGTAAGGGGAAACTCCTAAGGCATTCTTTGGGGTAACCCTATTTTCCCATAAGGCATTTGGAAGGGCTGCATGCCAATTTATCTGATTCTCAATAACAGTTTTCTTAAGAATTCGGATGATATTTTTATTAGTGGATTTGGCTAGTCCATTTCCTTGGGGATAATAATTTGCTGAATAATACAATTTAATTCCTCTTTCATAAAAAAATGCATTTAATTTTACAGATGAAAAGTAAGTTGCATTATCAAAAACTAAAGAAATTGGAACCCCAAACCTGGTTATGATATTCTCTTGCAGGAACTTGATAATTGCGTCTTCGTTCACTTTACGCAGCAGAATAGCTTATGTCCACCGGGTGAAATAATCTGTATCTGTTAGGATATACCGGTGTTGCAGCAAGGAATTTGGATTTATTTCTCCAATAACATCTATGCCCCATTGATCGAATCGTTCATAGATAATAACTGGATGCAATGGTCCTACTGCTTTTGGCAATCTGCCAGCACTCCTTTGACATACATCACATTTTATGGCATAGGCATGAGCATCTTTGAATATTGTGGGCCAATAGTAACCAGCTCTGAGTATTTTATGATTCGTAGTGCCTCCAGAATAATTTCCCCCAGCAGGGCCATCATGTAATTCTGTCACCACTTTAGCAACATCCTCCTTATCAATGCATATGAGAAATATTCCATCATAATTTTGTCTGAAGAGTACTCCATCAATTATCTGGTAAGCTGTTGATTTTAATCGGAGTGCCCTTCTCTGCTTAGAACTCCAGTGTTCTGGTAGATACCCTTGTTTTAAATAGTACACCAAATCTATGTACCAAGACTCTGGAGCAGTGAATATAGGGCATACCTCCACTAGATTCAATTCATCTTTGTTTTCCCATTCCTGATATTTGTTTGTTGGATTTTCAGTGAGTAACTTACACAAGCCTTGACCCTTAATGATGGTAGCTGGCTTGAATTCCAGATCATACTCTTGAAGTGCGGTTACCCAATTTCCTCTTCTTTCCCCCAGTTCCTTTTGCACAAACAATGATCTGACAACGGGGTGAGGTACTATAACTTTTGTTCTATTTTTCAAGATATATGGCCTGAACTATTTTACTGCTTTAAACACTACATACGCTTGCTTATCTGCGGCGGGATAATTCACTTCGGCACCCTGCAATCCAGTGCTCATGAAAGATATTGGATATTCATCTCTTGATTCTCCTTTCTAAGTGAGCACTGCGGCAAGAGAGTTATCTGAAGCAAAGGCGTACATCATAAAATATTTCTCAAAATCTGGACTCCTTAAAGAAGGGGCATTGGCTATGGAAGTTGTAATGTATTTAAACGCTATCTTCTCTATGTCCGTCCATTTGAATTGCATACTCTACTTCACCATTTGCTACAAAGGTTTGACAATCTAAGTGAAATCAGGAACAAACCTTCGAACAAAATTTATTGTGCCCATAAATGAATATTGCATAGCTTTTTTGTTATGGGGCATGGGAATATGGCTTATGGCTTGCACTCTCTCTTGATCTATTGATATTCCCTTCTTTGAGATGATGTGACCTAGTAGTTTACCTTCAAGAATAGTGAAAACACTCTTCTTAGGGTTTAGAGATATGCCATATTTTCTGCAACGGTCAAAAATCTGTCTCAGGTGGAAGACATGGTCTTCCCTTTTTTTGGAAAAAACTATCACATCATCTAAATAAATGGCCACGCAGTGGCCAACCAAACCTCAGAACGCAATGTCCATGGCCCTCTGAAAAGTAGCTCCAGCATTTATTAGGCTGAATGGCATTCTTCAATATGCAAACATTCCCCATTTCGTACGGAAAGTTGTCTTGAGTCTGTCTACTTCCACTACTAATACTTGATTGTATCCAGAAAATACATCTAGCAGGGAGAATAGCTATGATCCTGATACCATTTGTAAAATATGCTCCATTGGTGGCATAGGGTAGTTGTCTTTATCAGATGCTCTGTTCAGATTCTGAAAGTCTACACACAATCTTATTTCTCCTGACTTCTTCCGCACGGGGACTAAATTAGCCACTCACTCAGAATGTTAGACTTTAAAGATGATCTTAGCATCCAACAATTTTTTCAACTCTTTCTATATTAATGGTTCGAGTATTGGATGCATCCTTCGTAACTGTTACTGAAATGGTTTCACGCCTGGCTTCATGGGTATGACATGTTGTATGATACGCGTATCATACGTCTTCAAGTCTTCATAAGTCCAAGCAAAAACATCTTTGTATTGCTGGAAAAGTTCAATGAACTTACCCCTCTCGTTGGGTGAACAACATTTACCCAGATTAACAAATTTGGGCTCAGCTTTTGTACCCAAGTTTACTAACTAATGTTGCATTGAGGAGCTATTAGTCTTGACATTGGTTGGCCTCCTAAATTTTTTCTGTAGATCAAACAGTCCTTCAAGAGTCCTTACTCCTTTCGGCATAAAGTTTCCTTTAGCCTCATCCTTGTTTTGCAAATCCAAATCGTGTTTATCTTCATCGATTATAGATTCTTGGAAGGCATATTCATTTGATAAGAAAGTGATAATCTAATCATCATCATCAAATACTCATAGATTTTTAATGTTATCAGGTACGGATGGCCTGAAAATCAATTCAATGGAGCATTTGTTATTTGTTGGTACTAATTTGGAAGCAGAAGTAGCTAGTAGATCAGCTGCAGCGTTTTGTAATCTAGGAACAGCATTTATATTGAAAGCATAGAAATGTGAAATTAAATTTTAGACTTCAGATTGGTATCCTTTTAAGTGCGGCGATAGACAATGAATTATATTTCTCACCTGTCTGACAACTATTTCAGAATCACCGAAGTCTTTTAAATATTTGATATTCAAACTAATAGCCTTCTTTAAACCTTGAACTAGAGCTTCATACTCTGTTGTGTTATTCGTGCATTCAAACTCTAGCCTACAAGATAAAAAATGTTTGTTTCCTTCAGGATCAATCAGAACACAACCAGCTCCGAATCCTTCTTGTGTTTTAGAACCATCGAAATATAAAACCCAACATTTATTTTATGTTTTAACTAAGTTAGCATTGTTACCTAAGTCAGTAACTAATTCTATTATGTTACAGTCAATATCACCAGTCTGTGAAAATTGAAGGAGATTGGACGGCTTGTCTGAGTCATGGCTAACATCTTCTGATTGATAATTTCCCGGTTCAATTTCTAAAAAATAATTCCCCAATACTGAAGATGAAAAATTTACAGGTTCATTCTTTTCTTCTAACTAAGTCACATTTTGTTTCATATGAGGCTCTCTCGGTATTTTGATTTGATTCTGTCTATTTTGGTATGGCAACCACAAGTGGGACCACTCTGTTGCAAAATAACTGTTCAGTTTCGTAAACCAGACCCTGCTCAATATTAAACCATAAGCTTCAGTTATATCTACCACCATGATATCTATGAATTGGCACACTCTAGGATCTGCAGACAGTCTAATAAGTACATTTTTCATCTCTCCAATTACTTTAACAGCAGTCCTATCTAACTGTATGATCTGAGAAGGAGATGTTATTGGCTGTCCATTAATTTTCTTGCAGATTGATAGTGGCATAACATTTGAGGAAGCCCCGAAATCTACTGAGCAATTGTGCACGTTATGATTGAATATTTCAAAGGTCGACAGAAAAGGCAAGGTCTGAGATTTTGATTTTCCACCGATATTAGCTTTGTTTATCTTAGTGTCTTCTTCAATGTTTTCTATTGTACTGCTTGATTGTGGGTCAAAAGATTCTAACAATTTCTTTCTCTATTAGGGAAGATTACATAATTCAAATAAAGAAATATTTGCTTGGGTTTTCTTGATATCTTCAACGATGTCATAACCCATGTTGTATTCTTCCGGGTTTTTCCCACCATTCCCTTTTTTGTTCACTGTGATATTTTCCTTTTCATTAATTACTGGGCTTGCTTCTTTTACCACCACTAGATTTACCTTAGGTTGTGGTTGAGTGACACTTATGTTCCTTTTCGGAATTTCTTTTGCGATCTTCGATTTAGGCACAACTGGGATTTGATCAACAACTGGCCCTTTACTCCTAGTAGTGATATTTACTGATGAAACTTGGATTTCTTCATCATGAGCTTCTTCAGTCAATCCCAATGTAGGTTCCCAATCCCATAATACCATCATGGTATCTGGAGTGGGATCTTCCTGCTCAAAAGTCTAATCTTCTTGGGGGTCTTCTTGGTCTTTCATTTGAGCATCTACAATTGATTCATGACCAAGCTCATCGAGTTTATCCACTATGGACAGCTCTTTTCAGAATGTTGTTCTTGATGAAAAGTGCAAAAATGTTCCATGCCAACTTCATTTAAATTTAGAATAGCAGAGTTTTTTATAGGTGGAAGAGGTTTTCCACTTTCCTCTCTTTTCTTGTAGAAAGGTTTGAATGGTTTTCTAGACGTACTAGTTGCCTTATCCTTTTCCAGATCTACAATTTTATTGGATAGTTTCTGCATCATCTTGACCAAATTTTCTAATTCGATTGATGGTTCTTCCTTGGGTCTAGATAACAACAGAGGTTTCTTGTTGGTTGTTGTAATTGCTTCCAAATCAAGTGAGTGTTTAGCAATACTATCAGCTTCTGCCTCTACTTTCTTGGATTCTTCATAGTTTTCTATTAATGTAGCCTTAAGGGATCTTTTAACAAACATAGCTATGGGTGGATCCAGTGTTGTATTATAATATTCTACCAAGGACTCCTCGGCGGGTTTTGCTGCAGCACTAAAATTATTCAACAGGGTAGTAAATCTCTGATTAAACTCCTGTACCTTTTATTTCTTTTCCATCCTCATAGATAGTAGTTCTTTCATAAGCATGGCAATGGTCTTTTGATTTCCAAATTTACTTAAAACATATTTCTCGAAACCGTCCCAATCTGCTGTTGAATTAGCATGTAAACTAAAATACCAAGAAGATGCCTTAGGTTCAAATGTGTAACGAAAGAGTCTGCAAACTACGTCTTCATTCTCTACATTTAGGAGATTCAGAGACAAATAGAAACTCTTAAGGTGATCTTCAGCAGAAATGTCTTTTCCCGGATCATATTTAGGTAGCACCCTTTCTGGATGTTTGGGCAGATCATGTAAAGGAGCAGCCAAATTGAGTGCTCCTATGGCTCTCCACGCAGGCACAGCCATAATTCGTGGTGGTGAATGTGGTGGAGAATGTGGTGTGGTATGAGGAATTTCCTAAGTTGGAGGAGAATCTGGTCTCAACTGATTAAGAGGTTCAGTGATTTCTTGTAGAGATAAATCTAACAATTCTTCCAAATTTTCTACAAGTACCGAATCTCTAATATACTATGTTTCTCTCCTAGGATCTCACCTTCTGGGTAATAAAGGAATTATGTTTAACCCTCCAAGATTCCTCACATAAGACTGGGTGTGTCTTCTGAAGTGATCTACTTCTTCAAAAGGGACAGTGTATAATAGTTCTTGATGTTCACCTCCAGAAATGGGATTTTCTTGATCTTGTGATTCCAGAATGAAATCTTCTGCAATAGTTGTTTCAAGTGGGTCTTCAGAGGAATTTCTTCTAACAAATGGGTTTCCTCTACCATCCATGCACTGGCAGCCCTCCTTCTAGAGCCAAAAATTGTTGATTCCCCGAAATTCGCAGCACCAGTAGTTAGGGATTCTCCCCGGTAAGCAAGCACAATTAGATTGCTCACCATTTGGTGTGGGGAATCCGTCCGGTTAACGGCCCGGCTACCATGTGTGATTTAAAGTTTGGTTTTACCGATTGCAGTCTGATCCACCATTTATGTATTTTATTTAAAGATGAGATGCAAGTGCCCTGATTAAATGCATGTAATCTAATCTAATCTAATCTAATCTATCTAAACTATCCCTGAAGGGAGCAAATATGAATTAAGAGTAATGACTGGAAATGCACATAAAATCCTCACAGATAGTTGTTTCAACATAATAAGTACATTTACAGCAGAAAAGAAAGATACCAAAGATAACTCTGATATGATTAAAGCATTCTATTACTCATTAAGCACATTAACATTTACACAGGAAATAAAATCATCCACAACCATGAATTAATTCAAGACAGTTAAGAACGATCTCACAGTATGCATATGAATGTATGAAGAATTAGTTCCACAATGGCATTCCACATATTCCAAGAAAAAATCTATGTGCTAGATTTCCCAAGGCAACAGATCCTTCTTTATTAAGCAGAAAATTAGTTCTCAGACAAAATAGTCCAGCTCTATTGTACCTGCCAAAAAGTCTTTTGCTTTCTATTCTCTTCTCATATTTATAACTTTACAAAATTGTCTCTAGTGCCTCTTCACATACCCTAACCCTAGGGAATCTCAAAATTTCGTCTTCTAGTGTTTATACAATACAAAATTAGTTTCCAGTTGTCTTTAATGTTTATACAATAGAAAATACAAAATTAGTTTCCAGTTGTCCTTTCCAACTCGGAAATATATTTTGCCCATGTATCAGTTTCTTCTATAATGATAGTGCTTTGCACGGGCTCCACCATCTTTAGAGAAATTTTGTGACTGCCCAATTCTGACTCCACACTCTTTACACCTTCAGTTGTTCCCTTGTAGCAGTCTTCTAGAAAGTAAGCATAGATGGATGCTTTCCCAATGAAGTGATGAAGGTCTCCTTCTGCTAGTACGTCCAGATTCTTAATATAGCTCAGCTCATCACTCAGTCCATTCTGCAATTCCGAAAGGCGCTAGTCTTTATCCGAAAATTCTTCCATGCTTGGAGGTATAACCAACTGGGATTTCTCATGAATCTCATGGATTTTCTGATAGAAACCTATACATTTTTCTATGGTTTTCGGGATTCTGTTATTGATTCACAGACCATCTTTTCTGCAGAATTCCAAGAGGCCTAAGTCCAATTGTGAATCTGCGGTGGTCTTGTGAGACTAATATTAAGGGAACTCGTCTTTACCCTCTCTCCATTTTATTTGCTTAATAATTTCTTCCTTGGTGCATACAAATTTTCCCCTGAGCTCCAAAGCTTCAGCATCAATCTCCTTCATTCTTGCTATCATCACTTTCACCTTGCAAATTTCAGTGGTGAGAAGCTCTTGTGACTGATAGATTTTCTTTTGGATCTCACATGCCTTCTCATGAAAAGGGGCCGAGTCTTGTTTATTATTCACAAGTTTCAGCTGCTCCATCATAGACACTTTGTCTTTCATCATCTCTTCCAACTGAGCCTTTAAGTCTTCGACCTGTCGCCTATTGTATGTCTCGCTTTCTTCTGCTTCTTTGACGCGAGTTTCCAGGTCCCTTTTCTCACCCTCTATTATCATTAATTACATAGTCAATGCATATTTTTCTTCTTCCAGACTCTAGTATTCCTAAGCTACCCTTTCCTTTTCATAGAGAGGGACGCTATGTTTCCTTTTCAGCTCCAATCCCTGTTGTACCTCTTTCATCAAACCATCTTTTACTTTGAATATCTTTTCCTTCTTTATGGCCACGTCATCCATCAACTTTTTGACATTGTCTGCACTTGCTTGTGTTGTAGCTACGTTTACTGCTGCCGTGAGCTGAGGGTCCTTGTCAGTACCCTCAAAGATTACGCTTTCTATTATTGTAACAACATCTTCGTAGGTTGGACATTTCATTCTCTTTTCTGACATCCTCATGATAGCCTTCCTATTAGAGTCAAAAAAGATTGTATCCAATTTTTCCACCATGTGCCGCTTTGAAGGGGTAAACGGGGTGAGAGCGAGCTCTTGAAGTAGGAGACGTCCTCCAGTGATTATCTCTGGTGAGTCTTTTTCCATTACTTGTGTGTCAAGGCTCCCTTGTTCCACAGCTTGCTTGGACTTTTCTTCTTCATCCCTTTTCTCCTACTGCTCGGCTACTTCTCTATCTGCTTTCTCATTCATTTCTTGTACCCTTGCAGCCTCTTCCCTTCATATCTTTTCAGCTTCCTACTTTTGGATCCTTTTAGCTTGTTCTTTATGGATTTTGTCAGTTTCTTCCTTTAGCCTCCTTTCAAATACTGCTAACTGTACAGATTATGCATCGTGATGTTGCTTTTCTGCTTCCTTCTTTTGCCTTATTTCAACTTCTTTGGAAGTGTTAGCCTTGGAACTGGAACTAGCCCCACTTTTTGGATGATAGTGCTTGTTCAATTCGTCCATGTTTTTCGCACTCTAAAAGAATGCTTCATCTTTGTCGAGCAGATGTGCATAATCGAAAGTAATCTTGCAGGATGCACAGTGAGCAGCAACCTTACCTTCGGGATCATGCCTCCTGAAAATATTCGTTCCAAAATGAAACACCTCTAAATCTTGAGCTAATTCTTCACCATCTTTTGCCTTTTGAAGCTTGTATGCTCCAATAGTAAAATGCATATGTGGATAGGCAGCCGTCTTCTTGTCATGAAGAAACCTACTAATCCCATTGATGAAAAGTTGCCTTATGGCTTCTTCGTGCACAACAAAGTCAATGGCATATCAAGGCAGTAAAGAAGGGGGTTGAGTTCCTCCAAACATCCTGATGTACATGCCTTCCGAGGAGAATTAATAATCTATGAATTCCTCAATGACTGAAATGGCATTCTCTGACATGCAATTTGGTTCTTCTTTGAATATTAACTGGTATAGTGGCATGATAAACTTTTCACAAACCCGTGTGTAGTGACCCGTGTACTTGTGGGCCCTCGTCATCTGATAGGTTACATGGAGAGGAGTTTCGTTATGATTCCAGATACATCCAAGATCGGGGTAAGAGTGTCTGATTAATAGACAATCTACCAGATAAGAGGACATGAATAAATCATCTTTCTTTTGAGTCAATCCTCCTTGTGTTGCAACTATATGGGATTCCATACTGTTAGAGATGATATCTGCCCAGTTGAACATCGTACCATGTGTGGCGACCTGGTACATTATTGGTACCCAACTAATTTTATATGTGTTCCCATTTTCCAAACCAAAAAATCGGCTCAACATCAGGGCTATGAGCCTGTATGGCGTCCTTAAGTGTTGACTCTCATACTCTCTGTTGGTCCTTGACCTGAGTTGTCTTTCAGAGATTGTCTTCTTTTTGGCATAATCTAAAGGATCTATGTTGACTCCTTTTTCCCAATCATCATTCATCGTGACCGCAGGGGAGGGAAATCTATATGCTACACTGATATGGGCTGGTTGGAAGGACGCGAGCCCTATCCCATTGATGTCTAAGACAATCCTAGTATTAGTATCTACCTGGGGTAAGATCCACCCAATGACTTCTGAACACGGGAACAACTTTGGGGGTGTGACCGCCTTATGGAGGCTAGACCTTTTGATGTTTTGATAAACCATTGATTCTTCAAGATTTTCACCAGCAACATTTGTGTCTCTTATGGCCCTGTATAGTTCGCCCCATTGAAACTCTGGGGAGGCTCCTATCACAGCTTTGGTGTCTTCGAACATTGTTTCAAGCGCGGTGTCCAATGAGATTTCTAGGTCTGAGTCTGATTCAACCAGCTTGGCTTTACTCCTAGCGGAACGCCTGTGCATATCAAGTATGTCGGGACACAAGAAGAACAAATGAGGAACAATATTTGCACATAACATGATTAAAACAATGTTTCAATGTTGTGAGTGCTTGTTGGTCTTAATGAGATTTCTAGTTGCAAAACTATTTATGACCAAAAGAATCTTTTAGGGCGATAAGTAATTTTAACCTCTTTGATTTGATGAATAAACAGTTATGGAAAGCAAAAACAACTATATAAAGTAGAAAACGCCAAGCAAAATTGAATTCTTCATTTTTGACAGAGAGAGCTGATTCGAAATTAATCAGTTCTGTGTATGTGCATAAATGTGAAAAAACAAACTGATTTTAGTCCATCTCTTAACTAAAGGTGAGTTTATGCGTTAAAAATCGCTGGAAAAGATAAATCCTTCTCGTCTCAGAACAACAAGATGGGTTCGGATACTCTAGAGGCTACAACGAAATGGGAGGGCGCACGAGTTGTCGGAGACACGAGGTTCAACCACAGGAAACTCGTAAAGGAAAAAGCTGGACACAACCAAGCTAAGACCAAACAGTCTCTCGCGTAAGTGTTGGGTTCCTAAAAACTCGGCAAAGCTTAAGGGTCGGTGGCTACGAACAGAAGGGAACACCACAGGGTCTTAAATTGGAAGGGTTTGACCGGCAGCCGGGAGTGAAGTGGAAGTAGGAGTAGAAACCAAGACAGTAGTGGTAATGGTTTTCAAGCTTGCGTGAGAGTTTGCGATCGTCGAGGCCCATAGTGGACATGCGAGCTAGAGTGTTGACTGCATAAAAGGGTCCTCAGAAAATGCCTCAAAACCGTAGGGGTGTGCGAGAATGTGGAAAACGCAGCAACTCTAGCACATTATTTAACACGGGCCGACGAGCGCAAAAAATGTTGGAGGCTACAGTAGAGCGGGAGGGTGCACAAGTCAGGCGAGATACAGAGATTTGGCGACGGATGCTTGCTTTCACAGTCGGAAACAAAAGGAAACAGAACAAGGTCACAACGGTCTTCAAATGGTTGTTTAGGCGGTTAATACCCTAGTAAAATGTAAGATGAAAATCGCCGCGGAAAACCCAACTATACAAAATAGAGGTGTTCGGCGACTGGTGAAAAAAACAGTGGGTTATGGCGGGCAAGAGCATGGCTGCCTTTGCGAGTTTCAAGTGGCAGTAGAGACATGGCCCTAAGCCCGAACTAACCCCCCAACCTTCGCTGTCAACCAAAAAGGATCACAAGAGTTGACCCAAAAAAACCCTGAGCAACCAAATCAAAAAAAAAGTGCTTAAGATGCCTACATGTCAAACGCGAAATGGCCTGACAGTGAGGGTGTCTGACTGTTGGTATCTATCTGGCACGTTCGAACTAGTGAAAGCTCTAACAGTTCCTCGAACGGAATTCTCTTCGCTTTGCAATAAAAAACAATAATAATAATAATAAATATGACCCTGTTTTCTATATATAAGAGCCTGTCATTAATGTAAACGAGGGTTGGTTGGTGGGGTCATTTAATGACCCTACAAGTTGGCGCCCACTTTCGCAGTCATCAAGGCAACCATACCGAGCGTTTTGGCGAAAATGACATAACTTCTACGAAATGGTCGGCAGTACTAGCTCAAAACGCAGTGACAGTTATAATGGTCGGAGCTAAAAGGTCGCAGCATTCTAGCCACACGCCAATGAAACGGTGGTGAGAAGAACTCGAGACAGCCGTGATGAAGGAAACTTGAGCACACCGCAATCTTCAGCGATTTTGTCACAATGCCTGCGAAAAGGTCGACGAAAGAAGGATTCAAAATCGCGAAGTCGTCAGCGACAAAAACAAAAACGCGAACATTGGAGAAGACGACCACAACTGGTGGCGAAATAACAAACAACGCTTAGCGAAACGGTCGACAAAAGATAAAATAAAACAATGAAATGGTTGGCAAGAAATAGATTAACAAAGTGCAACTGGTCGGCGCCGAAAAACTAGATCGTTGCAAAAAGGGGGTTGGCAAAGAAAATCGTCAAAAGGTGCGCAATGTCAGGGACAAAATGGCTTAAAAGCAACAAAACAGTCGGCAAAATAATAGAACAACCCACGACCGGTCGACACCTAAAATATGAAAGGATGCGAAAGGGGTCAGCAGAAAATAAACCAAAAACAGCGAAACTGGTTGGTGAAAAAAAATAAACAAAAATTCGCGACCACTTTGACGAAAGAAACTTGAGTTTTCCTTAGCCGAAAAAAAATAACTTTTCCTCAAGATTTTCTAAGAAGAAAAAAGGAAAACTTGAGACAAGTAACAAACTCTAAAAGAAAAAAGAGGGAGGGGCCCTATAATTTTTTGAAAATTATGGGGATCAGGTTACAGCAACAACAAGATGTTAGCACAATAGGAGGGCACAAGCCAACCTTTCGTGTTGACTAATATGTTTCCTCAGCAACAACAACAAATGGTTGTTGTTTCTCACCAAAACCCTACATCCTCCCATGGTGGTAACTGGGGTGCCTCTTCTCAAGGGGGAAATTCAATCCCATGTGAAGTTTTCATGTGTGAACAGGATGTTCATCTCTAGACTAGGAATAAGACTTATGCATCTAATTCATATGGATCCAAAGGTAAAGAAACCCTTAATGTTCATAATGACAATTCTTTACACATAGTGAAGCCTCCCAATGATTCTATGCCTAGAATACCAAAGGGTGTTCTAGAAAAGGTCACGTATAATCCTAATGTGCATGTTGCTCGGAATTATAGTATAGTTGAATATTTGGCCCAGGCTCTGTGTGCAATGTCTACACTTGATGTACTCTAGAGTTTCTCAACTCATAATAAGACCTTACTTTCAGCTTTAGGAGCTCTAGATCTAGTGGACAGTCAAGTTATTTCTTTCGATTTTGAGAACCAGAAGCCTCGTTTACCTCATCATGTAGCTTTTCATATCCAAGTAGAAACACTAAGATTCATCGAACAATTGTAGATGAGGGTGCCTCCACATATGTCATGTATTTATCATGTTGGAAGGCTTAAGGATCGCCCGACTTGGTTACTCTTGTCACTATGTTGAAACCTTTCGACATCCACCTTTTCCATCCTCACAGAATTATCCCAACCTTTCTTGTAGAGATATGGGGAAAAATAGTTAAAGTGGATGTGGAAGCGGTTGACTCCACGCTTGATTATAATCTATTGCTAGGGAGAAGTTGGACTCAAGATATGATGGAAGTAGTCTCTTCGGTATTTTGCAGAATCAAGTTTTTGCATGAGGGAATGATTGTAACAATTGACCAACTAGCCTTAAACATGAACGATTTCAACCAGGATCATGGATCCAATTTCCTTTAGTATCCCATTTAGTGAGGGATTATGAAAAATTGGTGTGGGGATGTATCCTTCATTAATGGGGACTTTTAATCTCCCCCCACCTGATTTGCATGTTAATGCATCTCCGGTACACGCAATTTCAACAATTCCCACAAATTCCACATATAAGGTGTCTCAATTTAAGAATTCGTATTTTAACGACCATTGGAAGTTACCATCCTCCAAATCTGGGTGTAGTGGGATTAACCAGACCCTATATCCCTTGTGTCCAATTTATACTAAGAAGAAGCCTCTGTGTTCATGCTTACCTTCTTGGGACTTGGTCCCGACAGTTGATCGGGCGATTCATCCAATGAGGGCATTGGAGCCTACTCTCCACCCCATTAATCCAATTGAATGTTTAGATATGTGTTTTATTTGAGATGGTATACTTCCATCAAACTAATTTTTCCTAGAGTCTATGCTACAATATGACATTTCTTCAAATGTTGACATCCTTTCTGAAGATCATCTCCCTATATTGCACCCAGTTACAATCAAATCCAGCCTCGATTTTCCTGTTGATTCCGATCTCAATGATTATAGATCCTCAAACATTGGCAATTTTTAGTCTTTGGACTCTCCCATTGAGCATCCAATTGGTGTTCTTCATGAGTTTTATTATGATATTTGAATTTTCAACTCCCATGATGATGAGTATGTTCCTACAGACTCTATTATTTCTTTCATTTTTGATCTTCCTCAAGAGACTGATCTTATTGATTATAGATACTCAAGCCTTAACACTTTAGAGTCTTCACTGGTAAACTCTGCCTTGATTATGCCTATCATAGAAGATGTTGAAGTTGAAAGTATTTCTACCAAAGTAACATGTATCAAATATTTATTTTTATATTTTTGGGATATGATTCTGGAATTTATTTTCTTGGAGACATGATTTTTAGCTGTATTTATAGTTGCTTCGAGAATTTTTTCTGCATATTGCTCGATCCGTTCAGGTATATTAGGAAATTGGAATATAGTTTTAGGCTTCCCCTCTGTTACGATGCATTTGAATCTTTTGCCACCCATATTTTCCATAGGGTTAAACATTTTGGATATTGATGCATTATCCATCTCTTTATGCATTGTGCACTAGTCCAATAGTAAAGCCTACCTAACATAGGTCACCCTAGTCAACACCCTTCTTCCATTTGTGTACCCATGCTGAGTTTTTCTTAAAGGATTGAGAGCCTTTTCAGTTTTACCATGACTTTGAGAAGAAGCCTCATGTCTTTCTTTCTCATATATTTTTGGTCATTCCTTATAAGGATTCCATTTTTATGTTTAAGTTGTATATGCATTTTCATCAATTCCACTTGCGCTTATGAGCCTGATGTCAGCTTCCACGTGTTTATCTTATTATATAAGTCCTCATCTCTTATCTCATTTTTTCTAAGCCCTGTATCATTCTTCCTTTGCAATTTGACACCTTCTACCTGGAGGAGACACACCTTAAGTGTCCTTATCTTGCTCATGTTCCTTGCATTATGCACAGGTTTGTTCCATGTGCTTGGAACTAGTTTCACATGTCCTTGACACTCATTTCCTCCCAGGTTACGATCAATCTTCAATCCTTCCTTTGAGCTCGTTAAAAAAAAAAGGAGGCCTTGAGTTCACTTTTCTAGGCTCGTTGAAATTTCACGGAAAATGTCTATATGGAGTCATCTTTGAGCTATTTTATGACTCCCTAAACGTGAAAAGATTGTTGAGCGAGCTTGTTTCTTTCACACTCATTAAAATATTCGAAGGAACATCCATCCAATATAATTTTAACCCTCTTCCGAGGTGCATTGATTACTTATGAAAAATGAATACTCTAGTAAACTTTGGCTAGAAGAGTTCTCCCTCGTATCATTTTATCCTCTTTCGGACGTTGGAGACTAAACCTATGAAAAAGAGTACCCCTAGAGTCTCCTTTAAGTTTTTCAAACTCTCTAAATATGAAAACACGGACAAGAATTTACCAACCTAGGCTCAATAAAAATCCACGAAATGGTATATAGAGTTGTCTTTAAGTTTTTTAGACTCTTTAAAATTGAAAACAGCAGTGAGAATGAACTGATATGGGCTCAATATAAAATACGTGAATCAATACATTGTCAAGCATTCTTCTCTCTTTCCTTCAATCTCGTTAAAACAATAAAGGTAGTTTCGATTTTAATTTTTCGGACTCATTAATCCTATGAAGAAGATCTTATCGAGCATACTTTTACGTTTGTGTGTTCATTAAAAAATGAAGAAGGTACTTAAAAGAGGAAAAGGGAAGGGAAATGTATTAAATGTGTCTCAAATAATGGCAACAAGTCCAATATGTCCTTGAACAAAGCACTAGTTTTGAGTCTCTCAACAAGTGGGTTCTATTTTTTGGCCTTAGGATAAAACCTGATCTCAGATTTGTTACTCCTCTGGTTTGTTACTCTTCCAATCATATGGAGAATTTGTCAATGTCTTCTACATTGCATATTTATATCATCGGTCCCTTTGTGTCCAAATTTGCTTAAGTCGTAACTTTGTTATGCTCACTATTCAAGGATATAACCTATGTCCACCATTCTACAGTTTCCTTGACTTCATATGCCATCCATTTATTGGTGTTAGTATGTTTCATCATGCACTTAGTTCTACTCCAAATCAAATTATTCCTTAATTGTTCCTCGTGTTGGATGATGGAGGATACCTTAATTCCTCCTTTCCAATGGGCCTCTTCTCATCAACTTCAACTCATTTTGCTCCAGGAATGGGATTTAGATTTTTGGTATTACCTTGGGGATTGTAGTCATCCGTGGCAATTCCCCTCGCTATCAGGTAGTGGGAATACATCAATGTCTCCTACTCGATGGAGTCTTCAAGTGTTCAAATTCAAGAACATTTATTCGCACCCGTTAGAATGTACTAGGTACCTTGGGGCCCACTTCCATTATCGACGAGTTCCCTTGCATTTGTTAATAGTTTACATCATTGACCAGTAATCAAATGGTTTCCTCCATGTTTGAATTCAACTCATATGTTCACATGTTTAGGATTCATACCTTTAGGCGGTTTGGATTGAAGACCTTGGGCTACCAGTAGCATCCTCACTTTTGGGTATTTCCTGAGTTGCACAAGATTGTGCCACACCTTATTTGGCACCTAATGAGACATAGATCCACTTTGTATTCATGTGGCTATGATCACTTGATGGACATGGATCCACTATGTTCAATTGTGAACATGATCCATTTACCTCTCATGGATCCACTTTGTATTTTCATGGCCATGATATTTGCATCAATTATACATATGTATTGGATCCTCATTCTATCTTTCTGGAGTTCATGGTCTCTCATTTTGAACATGGACATGTATCTTAGGGATAAGATTGTCTAACATCCTTTTTTTGTTTCAAGTGCTTCATTGAGACTAATATTTTTAGGTTCTATGGTTTTATTGACTCCACATCCCAATATCTTTATAATGTATTTCGGCAATCATGTTCCTTTCTAACCTCATACATTAGGGGGCATTTGTTATTGACCAAATTGGCGCTTCTCCATTTGTGATGACAATTACACGACGACACTTGAAATGTCGATTGTCGCTCACACAAAAGGACACTATGTATGGAAGAGCCTTGATTAATTGTTAGATTCCATGGCCTTAGTCATTCAATGATTCCCTAGCACTCATAAGATCTATAACTAGATTTGGAGAAAAAAACGCTTTTCATGGTCCATCAACCTTCTTTTTTCACCCTAAAAACGCGTGTTTACTTTGTATGACAGGGGTATACATGTAGGTTTCCCTTGTATCACCAGTTTTTTTTTTCCCTAAACACCTCAAAAAATAATTAAATTCGAATTCCAGGGTAGTTTGGGTGGTTTTAGTAACCTTCATTCAGTTATAACTGCTCCCAACCCAGAGGTAACCATCTCCACTTAGTATAAAAGAGAGGGAGATGATCCATAAAGGGGTAATTTTTCCTAAGTATTGTTATGCTAGAGGAATTACCATCCCATATCTCTTTGCCATCCATGTTCTAAACTGATGTCCTGGTTAGTTTCAAACCCTGATACATTGGAGCTTTGCTTGGGATTATTGGAGAAGAGAATTAGGAGACCCAGAGTCAAGGTTTTACGAGGTGCAAAAATAGAGAAAAGGTATTATTGTACTTTTTTCCACTGTTAATAAGAGAATTTACATCTTTCCCTTACCTAATACTGATTTTATGACATGATTGATGGAATAATTGATATTTTATATTGAAAGTAAATTCATAGATTTATGTTCTAGTTTTCCTTTCAATTCGTCAATAATTTTACTATGGTCAAAATATTTTGAGGAAGGTATTATGTTGGTGTTGCAGGTTCTTGGCTTGAAGGTTTGAAACAGAGCTAAGGAGCAACAAAAGCTAGTATCAAACTTCGTAAGCAAGGTGCATCATTCTCTATGTTTCAAACTCCTTGCCTAGTTTTGCTTGAATCTTGAGTCTAATTTGTTTACTATGAAACCCTAGATGTATATCTCGCAAACATAGTATGTTGGTGACCTCACCCCATTCATAGAATAATTTTCCGCACAGCAATTTCTATATGGGAAAGGTTTAAACCCCTTCTTCCTCTGTTTGGATTTATTTTTCTTCCTCTTCTTCTAGGTCTTCAAATTTTATGTTTTATCTTACTTTGTTCATAGCAGAACTTGGATTTTCTAAATGTTCCCTCCAAAGTTTCAGGGTCATCAAATTCGATTTTGTCTCGAAAATATTGCGACAGACAAATTAAAAATCATTGATTCTTTACCTTCTCCTCCTTAATATATGGAACATACCAAAGTAATTCCAAGAATTTATTAATTAAATCGTAAATTGTCATTTTCCCCATCTTAAGTTCATGGAACTCCTCAATCTTTCCATCATAATATATTTCAGACATATATTTATGTTTAAACAATTTCTTGAATTTTTTCCATTTAATTTTCTTTTCCTTGATGTCCTTGGTCATTTTGAGGTCCTGCCACCATATAGATGCTTTATTGCTTAGGTTATAGATTTATAATATAGCTTTCATGCTGTTGGAATAATCATAGATTTGAGAATATTTAGTCATTCCCAACAACCATGCCTTTGCTTCCTCTCCAGATTTCATTTATCCATTCAACCTAGTTAAATTCTCCTTTTAATTCTCCGGTGGATTTCTTTTTGGAATGTTAACAATATATAAGAAGCTACAATAGTTAATGATGTAGCAATGATAATTCATAGGATTTATGCTGCTTTGGAGGATTGATAAATAAACCACCAAGGATTTGTTGTGGAAGTGGAAGGTAACACTGGAAAGCAATCTGTTTATATTTTGATTTATCCAAGGTCTAGTCAAAACTATATTGAACCTAAAATTGTCAATTATGTGTTAAAAAATGCAAGCATAAAAAATCACTAGAGGCATGTTCACCGGAGATGGATGGACTTTACACATCGGAAAATGTGAATATGTATCCCTTTGTTTGATATGATGTCTTGACTGGCATGCTAGTAGCACATAAGGTAAGATTTGATTGCTACAAAAAAAAAAAATGACTGTCAAGATAAGGATAGAAATCCAAGAATAGTAAAGGGGACTCTAAAAGCTATTTATGTAAGACATATTTCAACCTCAAAATTGAAGAAAAGTTTCATAAAGGGATTTCAACTATAAGTATCTCATGTGTCAAAATCAACAGAAGTGAAGGACCAAAGCTTGAAAAATACCTAATAATTCAAGAATCTAGTGATGTATTTCCATGTGAAATGTCTGGTTTACCTCTCAAGAGGGACATAGAATTTTCAATTTATATTATGCATGGAGGTGAAACTATATCCGAAGATCTTTACAAAATGACTATTCCTGAACTAATGGAATTAAAAATGCAATTGCAAAAATTGTTAGAAAAAGGATACATCAAAACAAGTGTGTCTCCTCAGGGAGCATCAATTTTGTTTGCAAAGAAGAAGGATGGGAGCCTCATATTGTGCATAAACTATAGGTAGTTCAACAAAGTCAGTGAAAAATAGGTATCCATTTCCTTGGATTGTTGACTCATTTAATCAAGTAAGATAGGAAAAGGTGTTATCGAAGATTGACTCAATATCAGGATATCATCAAGTCATAATCAAGAATGAAGATATTCATAAGACAACTTCCAGGATGAGGTATGGTCATTATGAGTTTATGGTAGTGACATTTGTACTTACCAATGACTAATGACATTCATGTTACTTATGAACAAAGTCTTCAGTAAGTATTTGGTTAAATTTGTACTAGTTTTTTATTGATGCCATCCCTAGTTATTCAAATCAGAAGAAGAACACTACGACCATATCACAATGGCTTTGTAAATATTAGGAGAGCATCAATTGTATGCAAAGTTCGGCAAGTGTGACTTTATTAAAAGTAAATCCATTACTCATGACACATAATATCATAAAAAGGAATTGCAATTTACCCATAAAATATTAAGGCTATCAATGGGCCTACTCATAAAAATGTGAAAACTGTGAGATCATTTATGGGATTTGTAGGTTAATATTGGAGATTCATTAAGGATTCTCCAAACTAGGTCACCCAATAACTTCATTACAAATAAAAGGCACAAAGATTGTGTGGTCTCAGGAATGTGAAGGAATTTTTCAACAGTTGAAACACCTTCTTACCAGTGCACCAATTCTAAAAACAACAATCCTAAACATAGATTTTGTTTTGTGTATAGAACAATGCAAACAAGGACTTGGCATAGTTATTATGTGGGATAATAATATAGTGATTTATGAGCCTATAAGACTAAAAGAACTTGAAAATAACTATGTCACTCATGACCTGGAACTTGTAGCTATAGTTCATGCACTAAATATGTGGCATCATTACTTGATGGATAGTGGCCCTAAATACCTATTTGTTTAGCCACACTTGAATTCTAGACAAGCTATATGGTTAACTTTTATCAATCAATGTGACTTTGAAATAAGCCACATAAAGGGAAAAGAAAACAAAGTAGTTGATGAATTTAGTAGAAGTATGCAAGTGATGCATATGGTACCATTAGTATTTTTTCCGACTAATTATACTAGGGTGTCCCTCCTAGGAACTTCCCCTCACTTCAAGGATGGTACCCAAGGTAAAACCTATATTCTTCAGGGCACAAGGACAAGTTGACAATAGGGCTCAAAGACAATACAAAAATATACTCATTATGAGCCCATCATGTCGCTTAAGAGAATAGAACTTGGACGGGGAGGATAACACTCCATCCCACAACCACTCGAGCTAGACCTATATGACCAACAACCATTAGTACTTATGAACCCAATTTAAAAAATAGAATAAAAGGATCCCTATATCATAATGAACACTTCATTCAAGTAAGAAATAATTTGCAGTAAAAACAACTTAAATAGAAACATAATGGTTACCATATGATTGAAGAAGGATTGTTGTTCTTCAAGTATATGATGTATATCCCTAATTCAATATAGCTAAAAATGATCATTATGTATCAAATACACAAGAAATAATACTCAAGGCATTGAGGATACCAAAATTTGATTGCTTTAGTAAAGAAACGATATTGTTGGCTAGGATTGAAAAATGATATTGCATAGTACATTGCAGGATGCATTAAATATTGGTTGGTCAAATCCAAACACCAACTTCCAACAACCATATTATAGTCATTTCCAATTCTTGAGTGGAAATGGGAAGTAATAACAATGGAATTAAGCATGCGACTACTTGAGATAATGAAACAACACAATGTTATCATTGTTGTGGTTGAGAAACTGAGCAAAGTTGCTCACTGTATTCCCATAAAATCTACACACAAAGTAGTCAACATTGCAAAAACTTATGCGAGGGAAATTTTCAAGTTGGATGGGATACCTACAATTATGGTATCGGACAAAGAACACCAAGGGAAATGTTATTTCAAGTTCAAATCATTACAAAGGTTTGAAATTGGAATATTTCATCCCCTCCCCCTTGTAATAACTCTACCCTTGGTGTTCTTTTATTGTGATAATGTTACACACACATACAATACTTTATTACACCATGAAGTATATATACCATGGTGATTGTGAATACTTTGTAAATGTGGACATTTTGTAGTTAATAAAATAACCAACATTGACTGAGCATGAGCACCTAAATTAAGGAACTGTGATACCATGAGAGGGGAAATGTAATGGGGTATGAGATAATGTCAATGCTCCTTATACACATTGGAATACTAAAAAAAATCACTCTTTTATGACATTGAATCCAACCTATAGTATAAATTTAGATAAAGGAAGTGGACTTAACCATATTGTAAATTTAAGCAACTTCCTTTTACATCCTGGGAAAATTGTCCTCCCACATTATTGGAACTAAAAAAGAGTTGGATTGGGACTCTTCTTAACACCTCCATTCATGCAAAGAAGAAAAAACTTAAATGGGGAGATAGAGCTAGTTTTTGGATAGGTGTAGAGAGGAGAAATAGATATTTTTACCATTGAAATGGAGGCTGCAATAATAGGTAGAAAAACAACTATGAAAGGAAGCAATTAGAACCTTTTAAAGTGGCAAGGATCAAGAAACATTATACTAGAGTTAACGAACATTGGCTTGGACCTTTCTATGGCCACATTGAAAAGCATTGGAGGAAAGTAATTTTGAAGGACTGTTAAACGAGGAAGGAAGAATTCTCCTTGTGTTGTGAGGGGTAGGTATTGTGGGTTCCAGATAGTTGTTATATCTAAAAAGATCTCAACAATGGAATACTTGTTTATTTTTCTTCTCCCTCCTGAGATGGAGGGATTGCCTTGCAAATTCTACATTATTCCTCTTCACTTTGGTGGTATCATATCCTATCTAGGGGGTGGCATCTTCAATAGAGTACTAATGGTTGGGTGGAAAATCCCTCTATCTCAGTTAGTTGCTTGGTACCTGACCTTCAAAAAATATAAGTTCCTCTTTATTCACTCTGGAAATTCCAAGCTTTCAACTGGTAAATTCTTTTGGGTTCTTTATTTTTCTTTAGACAAGAAATTCATTGAATGATTGAACCATTTTAGAGTAATGACTATATTTTATTCTATTTCTAGTATTAGTAAGTTTGTTTTTTGAAATTGTGGGCATTCATGATGGTGATACATAGAGTAGAAATTTGGATTGATTATGGAGTTCAAACTTCAAAGGTTATGTTTGAACTTTGTGGGTAATTTGGAGCTTGCTTTGTTTCAAAGAAATGATCAATGAAACAAGAGCCACGAGGTGGCAATGTCCCCGACATTGTGCCTGCATTCGCTCTTTTGTTTGTCAACAAGCACATTCAAGCTAAAAAATGGACACAAATTTCTATCATCGAAGTAAGGAAATTTTGTTTGTATGTTGTTTATGCACCTAGACATTAACATCTATTACTATAGAGTAATAACTGCTATAAATATTACTAACTCATCTCTCAACTAACAATACTTTACCTTTAACTAGCAAGAAACTAGAAGATAAAGATTTCTAACAAAAGGAATAGACTTTTATCAATCCTTACTTTGCTGGCTCAATACAAGTATATGCTTTAGGTACACGAACAACTATAAGAAAACTAGATAAAGAAAGACAAAATATATGATATATCTAGATTTTATGTGTCATGTGGAATTAATGAGTCTTTTGAACTCTTGTTAGCATACACTAGGCACTATACACTCGGCACTGTTATTTGTGTTAGTTTATCAACAACTAACCCATAACACAATGAACTATAAGAAACAACAATAAAACAATAATGAGGCATTGTTAAAGCATAGACCACCGATTTGAAGTGTTGGATTCCCCAAAAACGCATTAAGCATTATAATAACAAAAGTGCATACCCGTACAAGTGATGCACATCACATGAAAATCCATCAAATTGAACCATTTGAACTCATAAACGCTTGGCAAACAAAAGATTTGGATATTTAAACAAAATGATTACAAAATAGATTAACCTAACACATTGGCTGGACCATGGTATGGCTATGTAGGTGTTGGGTTTGGTTTGTCCCCTGGATTTTAGTTATGATAATGTTTACCAAATTTGATAAAGCTTTTTCCGTAAAAAAATGCATTTTAAGGGGTTTCTCTATTATTTGATTGAATCCACCTGAATTTCATGAGGTCTAAGTGGAGATTTAATGAACATCTTCTCCACCAATATGAGGATCTTATACTATACTTATACTGAACTTAGTAAATAAAAAATAAAAAGGAAATAATTAGACTCTTCCTTCTCTTAATGATATACTAGTTTAGTTATTAAATCCTCCAATGGTTAGTCATCTTATGAGAGCAATAAGTAGTCCCAAGATTTCCAGCTTAAAAGGAAAGGCTTATAGCACCACCTCCTTTTATATATCTACTCATGGGCTTCAATGATAACAGACAGGAGCCATGGGTTTATGAGTAAACCACTATGAAGACAGTTTCCCTTCAATAATAAATAGGGATGCAGATATCTAAAAAACACGAGAAAATGACTCACCTGAATTCAGAGGGTGAGGAAATTGCATTGGTTCAAGGGAACGTCCTTGTAAATGAAATTAATCCATAATCATAAACATCACCCATTAAAGCAGTTTAAGAGGCACCGCCCGCATGGTATCTGTTAACAACAAAATTAACACCCTTAGTCAAGTGACAGAAGAAGCGCATTTTACCATGCACACGTAGCAGGAAGACATGACACAAGTTCATGCAAAGATGAATCCTCTCTAAGCAATGCATTAAAATGCATTAATGATGGTTAAAATCATTATAAATGGTGCAAAAAGCCTAAAAACTATGAAAAGTGGGTTTTCAAGATAAATTAATATAAAATGGATTATCCCACACTCAAAAGAGAAACTTAAGGCACATTTCCCAATGCTATATAAGAAAGGATTTGGGGCATGTTAAGGACACACAAAGAGAGAGCAAAGGAATGCTGGAAAGATTCTGAAGGAGGAGAAAGAGCTCAAATTCTTCAAAAGCAAGGGTGAAGGAAGGGAAGCTCATGTCAATGGAGGAAGGATGCATGTCTAATGTCACGGTAAGGATGTATTTCTCCATTGTTCTAATATGAATAGATTCAAGTTTCTGTCATTATGATGTTTAAATGTTGCTTGCATTGTGTGATTTAAACTGTTAAATGGCTGTAGATCTTAAATTTGCTTATCTTAAATGGATGAATGAATCTAGATTTAAAATGACTTGTGATAATCTTTTCATAATGCTAACGTAGAGACTCACCATCTCTTAGAATAATAGTCAAATTAGTGTAGACATGTCCCTGCACTAAAGATTGTTATCAGTATCCCTTCCTCTTATAGTGTCATGTCCTGAGCTAGCTATATTTCCAATCCGTCTGTTATGGTGAAAGAGCCATAGTTAGTTTGAGATCCATCCAGATCCTGTGCCCGAAAAAAAAAAGGTAGTTTCAACAACAAGGGTAGCAACATTAACAGGGTATTCAACACACTATATTTAATCTAAGACGCATCATAGGTTGAGGGTGATGGACGCAACAATAGCCTCTGCATAGCTTGATGGGGGTGGTTCCACTGGAGCGATTGATACTTTGTTTGCTTGGGGACATCGCTTACATTTATTAGGGAAATAGTGGAGAGATGGTCTATGTAGTTGATGGGAATAGTGTTGAGCCCGTAAATTATCCAGTAGCTAGGGTGGGTTCTGTAGCACCGGTCTAAAAAGCAATCGATGACTCGCCAACTGTAATAACAGTAGATCTAGTTTTAGCAGCACGAGTAGTTACATGTGAATTATAGATCCTTCAGTAGTAGATCCAATTATTGATCCATTCGACCTTCATGATGATAAAGTTGATTGAAGTCCGAATTATCTGCCTCTTGGTACACATCAGCAATAAAGTGTTGTACGCATTGTTTCTTGAGTATAGCAGGGTTTACAAAAAATACGTTTCTACCGATTTCAAAGTGGTTGCCTCGATCTGAGAGTAGAGTAGCACATTAATACAATGCAGTGTATTTGAGATATACTAATTATCTAGATACAATTAAGGAGGGTCACTACATTAAGGGATTGGAGGTCGCGGTATTCGATCCAGTACATATTTCAGTGACTGTTATTGTCATCCCCACTTTTTTTTTAATTATGCATATAAAACTATTTTCTCTATTATGGCCTTCAATATAAGAGGGGATCACTTTAAAGATAAGATATTATTTTCCTCTTCTCATGTAAATTTTCTCTAGAATCATTTTACATTAAATTTTCTCCAGAAGTCAAAGTGATGAGATAATTTTCAAATAACTTTAAAAGACATTTTAAATGTTTTCCTCATACAAAGTACATAGCTTAGCCCACTCTGAAATGGTAAGTGTCAGGGTGAAGAACTTATGGTTCTACTCAGAGCTCGGTTGAGGCAGTTGTTCTTCCACTCCTTTCTTTCTCTTGCAGTTTTTCCCCCGGAACAAGATTCTTCATGATGATGAGATATTTTCCAACTCCATGTGGTAAAAAGCAGGGAACCTCTTTTTCATTCCCTCAATCACCTTGCGGGCATTTTCAATTTGAATGTTTTTTACAAGGCCATCAATAAGCATCTTTGCAGTATTTCAATTTGGCATCAAATTTCTGTGCATGCTCTCGATGCAAAACTCATAAGCTGTGTCGAAATGCCCTTCCTTTGATGCAAAATTAATGAGGGTGTAATAGGTTTGTGCATTCAGATCACAACCCTTATGAGAGATATCAAAAAAAAAATCCTCTTTGCCTTTGTCATATTATTTTCCTTGTAATAGGTCTGTGCATTCGGATCACAACCCTTATGAGAGATATCAGTAAAAAAAAAAATCCTCTTTGCCTCTGTCATATTATTTTCCTTGTAGAAACCAACAATGAGTGTATTGAAGGTTAAAATATTCGAATTCAATCCTTTAGAAACTATTTCATCCAAAATTTCTTTGGCATCGCTTGTTTTATCGCATTCACAGAGATGACGCATCCTAATGTTATACGTGACAACATTTGGAGGGCAAGTTTCTGTCATTTTGCCCAAAATATCATCGGCCTCCCTGTATTTACCTTGCTTGTACAAGGCCGATAAAATAGTATTATAGGTAAAAGTATCAGGTTCAAAGCCATGCTTTCTCATTTCATCCAGTAATGAAAGTGCAGACTCGTGCTCATTCATTTCACAAATAGCCCTCACTACAATAGTGTAAGTTTTCAAGTTTGTCGAGATACCAAAGCTATCTATATCTTCATAGTATTCATGAGCCAATTGGGGGTTTTGAGATTTAACAAATGCATTGAGTAGGACATTAAAGGACTTGACAGTCAGTGCAATATTGAGACTTTTCATGAGATTGAAATTTTTGATGACGTGTTGAGGCATTCCAAATATACCATAGAGCATAATAATACGACTAATGAAACTCTATATTTAATTATGGTTGACATAATTTCCCATAGAAAAATTCAACTTACTATTAATATACGAAATAGTAAATGTGTCCAACTGTCAGACCAATAGCAAAAGCATACAAACCCTGTCATAAGAAGGACCAGGGAGAAAACAGGTAACAGCAGCAGCATGTGCCATCAAAGTGGTTCAGAAAATACCAACAAATAGAGCCATATGTCCCAACAACATCCAAATGACAATACAGAAATATATCCTGTAGCATAACAGTAGCTATATGCCACATCATCAAATATGTACAGTTCAAAAATAATAGGTCCAATGTATAGACAGCCGCAAATACCAATCACCAATGGTACCGCCATCCATAGAGTAGCAGATAAACAACCCAAAAACATCAACATATAGTGAAATGTAAAGACGAGAATACATCCGATCTGAAAATACCATGCAGCATCTGCATGAGGCTGTAATATAGGCTGCAAAAAGTGAGTATAAATAAATGCCCAACCAGTAGTTGGACTCAGAGTATTTTAAGGATCTGCACACGGAACTATAAGCCATATAAGATTAATAATGCCACATAAAATTGGAAAACAACAAAAGAGTGTAAACAGTAATGGCTAAATCAACATGTCCAATGTAACTGATAAGAACCATGTGTAAAAAGTATATCTTCCCGCCATTCCTGCCACATGATGACCCCCTCCTCAGAGTGAAGAGCCCGTTTTGAGAGCATATCCGCCTCCAAATTCACCTCTATGAAGATATGATCAAAATGAATGTGCTCAAATTCTAGAATAAGTTTTCGAGCCGCTTCCATCCAGTGAGTAAGTTGTAGAAGATTGAGAAGTGAAGTGCCCCTATCCCAAGAGATGATAGATAAAGAGTCACCAAATATTACAAGTGATGAGATCTTTCTCCGGCGGGCACAAAATAGTAAGAGCCATAGAGCACATATCTCACTCCTTGTATTGGATCCATTACCCAGATTAAGCCAGATATGAATAGAGACAATGTTGGATATGTGAATTGTTGCACCGGCCCCACCTGACCCATTCCGACACACAGCAGCTCCATCAAAAAATCCACATGGAAATACCAGGATTAGGGGAGCCAATCGGTATTTCTGATTCCGAGCCTTTCTGCCATCAACAGCTCCATAAGTTGTTATATATTCCTTGTGTGCAGCAATGGTTCTATAGCATAACCCAGCACGGAGTGGTGTCAAGTTTTCAAATATTCGAGAATTGCGGGCTTTCCAAACCTCCCAGATCATAAAGTATGGGAGCTCTGTACAACCTGTGGAAAGGCGGGACCAAGCCTCCAGAAAATCACAGAGTGTATGATATCCCCATCAGAATTGAACACCAACTTTATATGCAATATGTTCCCAAAGGTCCCTGATGAAAGGACAGGAAGAAAAAAGGTGGTCCACAGACTCCTCCAAGGAATAGCATAGGGGACACCAACCCAAACCAATGAAACCTCGTCTACATAAGTTGTCCCAAGTAAGTATCTTATTACACAACGCTATCCAGATAGAACACTTTATCTTGAGGGGAATGATCAGCTTCCAGATAATTTTTTCCCACCATCGAACCTCAGAATGAGACTCGGCAAACAATGCATCATATGCCCATTTAGCTGAGACATTGCCACATGACACATCCCATGACCAGGCTAATCTATCTGCAAAATCAAATAATTGTAAGTTTGATTGATAAAACGACCTGATATAACCATCCCATTCATTTCCCAAAGAACTAGTTAAGCCCAGCTGTGAAGCCGAGATCCAAAGTGCCTGTCCATCCTTATACTGACCAGCCGCATGAGCCAGAGTGCAAAAACCGTTTGATCTGAGATGAGTCATTAATTCCATCGAAAGAATATGTCCCGTCGGCCCCCCCAAGATCGGATCAAGCCCCAGTTTAATGTCTCGACCATTGCCATGAATCCAGGCAATCCATTGAGAAAGAACCTTGAAAGATCCCATCAAGCCATTCCAAATATTTGACACGCCCAATGTAGTAGGACGATCCAATCTAAGCCAGTTTGCAACAGGGATATTTTTCAGGTACTTAGCTCTAATAATCCTTCCCCAAACAGAATTATCGAAGAGAGCACGCCATAGGCTTTTTGCATGCAGGGCCTTTACAAAAAGATCCAGGTCCTTTATATTCCATCCCCCCAACTTCTAGGGACGAGCCAAAGCAGACCATTTAATAAGATGAAATTTTTCATGAGCACCACCTTCCGACCATAAGAAACTGAACAGCTTCCGTCGAATAAGACAGAGGATGGATCTTGGGATTTTACACAGTGAAAACCAATAAACCCCTAAATTCTGTAAGACAGCTTTTTCCAGCGTAAGTCTGCCCCCCAGGGATAAATGGCGAAAGCTCCAGTGACTTATACGCCTTTCAAATCGTCTCACAAGCCATGACCAATCATTCTTCTGGTAATTAGCAGGCTTAATGTAGAAACCTAGGTATTTCGTTCCAGCATCCATCTCCTTAAATTTTAATGGCAGAATAGAGCTTATCGAGCATTCCTCCTCTATCAATATGGAATGTTTCAAAAATTGAGATTTTAAATAACTGATGATCATACCAGAAACCGAGCAGAACAAGTCAAGAATCCTCTTATATTGAATCCACTCAGTAAGGATACCCTTACCGAAAAGCATTACATCATCCACAAATAAGGAGTGTGTAACAGACATATCTCTTGTAATTTTAATGCCATCAATCAGCCCTTCCCCTCTTGCTTTATGAATGGATAAACTCAGTCCTTCAATGACCAATAGGAAGAGGAGCGGCGATAAAGGACATCCCTGACGAAGTCCCCGAGATGCCTTAAAGAATGTCGTTGGATGTCCATTAATCAATATGGCATAATTAACCGAAGTTACACAGGCCATAATCCATTCCATCACCTTCCATGGCAATCCTATCTGAATCAGAATTAATCTCAAGAAATTCCAGTCCACCCTGTCATATGCTTTCACCAAATCCAATTGAAGTATGAGTGCATCAAGTCTCTTTTGTTTTACTGTGTGAAAAATTTCCTGTGTCACCCCCACCGCATCATGGATCTGGCGGCCCTGCAAAAACCCATACTGCTCCATGGAAATGTGTCTGGAAAGAAGAGGTTTGATCCGATCTGCAATAATCTTAGAAATAATCTTATAGACTAAATTGCAGAGAGCAATAGGTCTGAATTCATTATAGTTATTTGGATGTGATGTTTTCGGTATGAGGGCCAAATATGTTGAGTTTAAAGCCCCAGAGACCGTGCCTATTTTTCGAGACTCATCCACAGCCATTCGGATATCCTCCCCCATTATATCAAAGAAGTGGATAAATAGTTCCACCGACCACCCATCCGGACCAGGTGATTTATCTTTAGCAAACCCCCGCAATGTGTTTTCCACCTCCATCAAAGAAACATCCATATATACATCGTCCCCCTCCTCCTCATTAAATATTCGAGGATACTCCATAATAATCTTAAATTGCTCTACCAGAGATGTGTTTTTTGGGTCATAGTAGTATTCCTGAAAGTGACGGACCGCCTCATTCATCAATTCCTCCTCCCCCCATATCCGCCTGCCCCTGTGATCATTAAGATCCCAAATAGAATTTTGCATCCTTCTAGAATCCGCAAAATGATGAAAAAAATTTGTGTTCTAATCCCCAGCTTTAAGCCATATGGCTCGGCTCTTCAGCCTCCATGTTTCCTCCTGTATAAGAAGAATATTTAGTTTTCGGCTCTCCATTGAAGAGAGTTTTATCGCATCCTCTGGGCTTAGCCCAGAACCTACTGATCTCTGCATCAATGTCTTCATTTCCTTTTCGATCTCAGCAAGTTCTAATCCCAACGAAGCTTTTTTATTTTTTTCCCACAACATAGTATAATCTTTAATAGCCTTGAGTTTTACTGCCAGCTTGTCCATTGCAGATCTCTCCCCCGAAACATCTATCTGTTGCCATTTAGTCCTCACACCCGAAGTGAACTCAACATCCGAAAGCCAGGTGGAATTGAATTTGAATGGGAAGGGTTGGTGTGAGGCCTCGACATCAAATTGTAGAATAATAGGTAGATGATGACTGATTTTTATTTGATGAATCCAGGACCTGTAATTCTGAAAAAATTCCAGAAGGGATTCCGATATAAGGAAACGATCAATGCGTTTCTGAATTATCTTTTCACCCATTCTGCCATTTAACCAAGTTGGAGCCATTGGCCACGGAGCCACATCAACTAGGGAGAATTTCATGAAAATATTACTGAAATAGGAACCCAGGGGATCCCACCTGGCCAAAGTACCCCAAAACTCCTCATCCCCCCAAGTAAAATTTAAGTCCCCAGCCAGAACTAAATTTTCCAATTCCAGCAGATGACCCGAGATAGCCATATCCCAGAATGCCACCCTGTCACAATAAGGTCCATAACAGTTGATAATATTTATGTTTTTCTCCGATCCCCGGATATTGCCAGACAGCAAAATACCCAGAGAGGTGTAAGATGGATTTAGTCTCAAAACCAGAGGGTTCCAAGCAACAAAGAGACCACCTGAAAGACTAACAGCATCCACAGTGCATACCATCCAGCCCGGCTTAACTTTATTAAAAAACATGCGGGCCTTCTCACCACATACCATAGTTTCCTGAAGAAGTACCAAATCTGGGTTGGTAATTTGTAGGACTCGCTTGAGGGCCAATTGTTTGGGTAGACCCCCCACACCCTGAATATTTAAAGAGAAAAAAATCATTTGCGAACCCTAGCTAGGGCTTTCGTTCCTCTAAGAGCCCGGGTATCAGAAGAGTTGGGGGAGTCCACCTTACATCGGCCATCCTCATTCCCCCCCAGGGTGACCTTCTTGTTTTTTCTAGCACTCCTCGTTTTAAGAGGTGAGAAATCTGGGGCCAAACCGCCCCCTATGTGCCCCCTTTTGAACACATATATCTCCAATTGTTTCAGGGGGGATCACAGAGGCATTGTTATTTTCCCCTTCCGGATCAGATTTCTTCAAAACCAAAGGGCCCCCCAAATCCCCACCTGTTGGCTCAGTCACATCTATCATTCGGTTTTTGAAGAAAATAGGGATAGGAGTCTTCTTCACCATATCTGAATAAGATGGGATAAGTAAAATTTTCTCACTAGGGTCTGTAGATATGTCCGGTCCCACAACATGACCATCTGTCCCCGACTGATCCACAGGATTCAGTCCACTGGACCCCTCCCTCTTTACATCAGACGCAAGAGAGGACCCATCGAGATACGTCTTCTCTTCCCCACCCCCACATACTTCCCGTGCCAAGATAGGTACCTCAGAGTCACTAGTTATAATAACAGTCGGGGTAACTGAAAGAGGAAGCCCGGGGGTAACAAAATGGACTGGAGAGGAATCGGCAAGGCTAAGTACATTCGTTTTCTCAAACGGCTCGTTCTCAGAGACAAGGCCATCATTCCCAGAAGATTCATTAGTAACCTGTTCAGACTCGGAGGAATTTGTTGCCATGTGATGCCGGCGACTCATGTAATTTCCATTGTTTCCATTGTTTAAATCTAATGCATTTATAAATGAAATATCCAACTCATTCAGCGAATGGAAGAAGTTAGGGTCCTGTGATTCTAACTTACGGAACAAAGCCGAGTCCGGAGCATCAAGAGTGGGTACCCGGTTGGAGAAGCCGACCAGTGAGCCCGAAGAATCCAACTCGATGTCACTGCCATCATCAGAAGACCAGAATGGACCCCCATCCTTAAGACGGCCAGAAGAAGCCGGAGCTTTGCATTGCCGCCACAAGTGCCCCACCACTTTGCAATTCGAATATCTAAATGGAATGCCCCAATAATCTATGATCTGTGTGAGTTTTCGACCACGCCAGTTTATGTTAAGTACATCAATGAGGCCCAAAGAGATGTCCACCTCCACAAGAACCCAACCCATACGGCGATCAAAACCATTAAGGTGCTCCTCATTAACATGTAAAAACCGGCCAATGCTATTTCCAATGGCTTCAAAAGCCCCACAGTTCCAGAGTGCCAGTGGAAGACCAGGAAGAAGAACCCACAAATGTCTGAGACGAACAGAAGCAGATTTCGGGTCAAAATCTGTTTGCCACTTCTGCAACATTAAGCTACCCGAACCGTAAAGCCATAATCTCTCCAAAATGAGGGAACAATGTGCCTCTTGTTCGAATTTGAAGCCATACCAGCCACATGCCAATGCGAAAATTTGCGGGGTGTATTTCAGAATGGGATTCCACTTCTCCGTAACCCATTTAACAATGTCTCGACGATTCATCGCGTGGTATGAGAACTTGCCAACCAGCACTGTCATATTAAACTCCACAATTTCTTCGAGCCCAATATCTCTACCAACAGTTAGCCATGACTCACCTGGTCTGCAGAAATATTTCCCATTCAACCGCCTAGCCGCGCGGGAAGATGTCCCAGTTTTGTCGCTGTTTCCCAAACCAGGTAAACCACTGGCACTGCCGACGGAAGGGTCCGAGCCCATAGCTTCAGTAGGTGTCCTCCCCCCGGCCAAATGTCCCCTATGCGCCTTGACACGAGGCGCCACCTGTCTGCTAGTTAGGTTTAGTGCCCTTTTACCCTTAAGCTGGTTTTTGAAATATGTGTCCGGTTTAAATAAACCGGCTTCTTCAATCATGTAGTCTCATACATTCAGATTGTTATCCGCCGGGAAAATGGGCGCCGGTATCTGTTCCCCCATTCCGGAAGTTTTCTGAAACACAGCACCAATAGATGTAAGCGCCTTCAACGGATTCTACTGTCAGGTGTTATCCCCTGTGCCAAAAACCACGGCGACAACTTCAAACAAGAGAAAAACACGGTGACAGCACCAAATAGAGGGGAATCATTAATAAATCAAAACGGCGTCCAGAAACGATAAACTCGGGCTATTAAACAAGGTGGACCACACGCTGATACCAACCGCACCGGAGTGAAAATAAGAGAACAGTAAAATAAGTTTGTCGGCCAATACAGTGAAAAACCCTTCAATAGCCTGACGTTTTCCACGGCTGCCCGAATAACAACACTATAACCTTTTCTCCCTATTCCGGCACCCTCCCATTACCAATGAAAGTCCTCACACCGCCTGTGGAAACCCCTGCAAGAAGCCCTTGCATGAAACCCTCGCACCACCCATTCACTCTCCCTTTTAATATCAAGTTTTGTTTATGGTTGACATAATTTAACATAATGTAATCATTATTTCATAAATATGTTTTCCTTGATAATTAAATATATTTAATATAATGTAACAACTATTTCCTAAATATGTTTTCCTTGATGATGCATGTTTATCTTCATCCTTTTCGATGAGAGTTATATTGTAAAATTTATTGTGTATAACTACTTTAAAGTAATGTTTTGTTTTATTTCATTATAATTTATTTTAATATTGATTCCGTCATATTTGTTCATGAAATTTTGAAATTAATCATTATTGAAGAGATATTTTTTAAAACTTTATCATAAATATGAGTCTATTCTTCATATAATAGATATTCATAAAAGAGAAACTTCGTTAACCTTTCCACTAACATGAAAAACTAATTGTTTGGCGAATGCTAATTTTATCACAGTGACTTGCAGTTGACAGAGATTACAGGGCATCAACATACCGACGCCCAATGGGAGATCTCCACGCAACAATGCCCTTAGAAAAGAGAGCTCGAAAACCCTGGTCTATTTTCGCCCTTCGAACTTTGAAGGCAGGAGACTGCAAGTTGACATAAATTGAAGTTTAATAGAACATTTATATTCTCGAGGAGCATCCTTTCAAGATAGAAGTACTTAAACTAATATATACAAGAAAATTAAAATTCAAGGTGCAATAGAAATAAAAACATAAAAAGGCAAACCAAGTTGAATATGTGCTACTTTGAAGTGCAAATATGATGAACATGTTGAGCAATGGATCACATGCACTTTTATTGCATTTCTATAACATTGTAGCTGCTCACTTTACATCATCTTGTTGTTCTGGCACGGATAATTGTAAGCTTCTTTAAGTTGCTATAAGGTAGACTTCATAGGAATTTCAATTTATGCAGTGGATTTTCTCTATGCTTGGTTTGTTCAACATCTTATGTATTTTTCTATTTTACTTATTGTCAAATACACCTTTCATAAATATTTTACCATTAGATATAATTTAATGATTAAAGTACAAGAGATATGTTACACTGTCTAGTGCTAGTAGAGACATGTATGGCCCAAGCTTCATGTTGCTTGGCTTACTAGCACTCCAAAGAACACAACCTCTAAAAAACCTTTCCACTAAACTCCTTCATCATTCGACATCACACATACCTTTATAAATTCACCATTTCCTTTTCCATGCCAAAATTCCCAACTATCTTGAGAATGTGAGCTTTTCTCATCAATTGAATCCTTCTATCCTACTGTATGTACCATTTGTCTAACTTGTATAGTATCCCATTCTCAAGGTGGTATTCATTTCCTTCCATGGTAGTGATTGGTCACTCCTTTAGCTACTGGTTATTGCTTAGAAATAGTCATCTCCCTCATATTATTCACTCAACAAATCATGGGTGAAAGGCTCAAGTTGCATTATCACACCAATTGTTGCAATCGTATTCATTGGGGGTCATGAAAGCATGTCCCCTAGCTTGTTTATAGTTTCTTCTTACACTTAATCAATATGTAGAATTGTTGCAATAATCCAAACCATTTATAATGCCTGACTTGTTGCATTTTACTTTGACTATGGAGGTATTGAAGGGCTTGATTATCAATGTGTATGATGGTCTCTTTCCTAGTAGGTAATGCTTCCACTTCTTCATCGCTTTCACAATAGAAAATATCTCTTTGCCATATTTGGGGTAGTCCAGTACTTCTCCATGAAACAACTATGAGTTGTAACACACTAGTATTCTTCCTTGCATAAGCATTTCCTCTAATGCATATCCACTTGCATTTGTTTCCAGTTTGTAACACCCTAAACTTAATTCCATATTTAATGAAACTGAAGACAATATTTTAATTCTCGACATAGTTAATTTTACCAATATACACAATGATCTCAAGCGTGAAAGTAAAATGGGAAAACACAATTTAATGTGTACATGTAACCACAAGATAAACTTACAAATGTATCTCTTGGATGATGTAGACATAGTATACCACTGCAGGAACAAAATTGGAAAGCACAGGTGTGGGACCACTCTCCTCCCAACCAACCTCACAATCATATATTAAGAGCGCTCAAGTCATCAATTAACAAAACCAAGCCAAAAACACTCTCAACGTCAAAATCCTCCCTCGATCTCCAAACCCCCATCTCCTTCCAAGATCCTATAATAAGTGAGGAGAAGGAAGAAGCAAATAATATCTCCCCACTCTCATTTCCCCCTTTTTAAACTTTTCCAATCTCTCCCCCAATTGGACACATGTCCCTCATGCAAAAATCCCTTAATTAGAAAAATGGCTCATATTTACTTATTTTATTCTATATTCCCAATAACCCCTTCTTTAATTTAATTGACTTGACTTAAATTATGAATTATACAACTTATGTTTTCATGAAACCCTGTGTCCTTAATATAAATGATAATATTATAGGCATATCAACCTACATAATCTAATATTATTGTGTAGGGGTAGGACACACTCATGTGCCCATCACGAGTGAGTCCTACATCTACACTATAATGCGAGTATGTCCCCCTAAAACTAATTCAATATGTGATAGAGGGGTGTTACATACTTCCCCCCTTCAAACACAATCCCAATACTTTTTCTTCCCCCCTTACGCACCCTCTCCCTAAGAATTCATACCATCCACCACCTCCATAATCCTCCACATCAACACTCTAGATGGTTCCACTCACCATGGCATGATCCCTCTTCTACAAATTGTCTACATATCATATAATATGCATTAGAAGCTCCTTGGGAATTTTTCATGAATTAACCACCTTCGTAGCTTCCGGTAAATTTTTCGCCTCATCGAAATTAACTGGAATCTGGGCCTCATTGGGATTACCCGACATTTGGTAACCAATACACCAACCTTGTATTCAATATTATTATATCCCGAGCATATCAAAATCATATCCTATACTCCACCCGTATTCACCCTTAAGGCTCCCAACCCTAGGCACCAAAAGTACCTCAATATACCTCCCCTCTTGGACTTTCGAAAAAGTCTAAAAAGAACCATTGTCTTCATATTGTTGAGTGACTCTGGTCGCCATGCCATAAGGTGTTAATTGAAACCATTCTCCCTTGTGGTTATGGGATCCCATGAGATCCTAGAATGAACCATCCCTCTGGGCCCAAGGGTGTATTTCTCGTCAAGATCCACTTTACACCATGCCATAAAAGCATTAATTATGATTAGAACATGAGAAAACATATATCATCAACATGGATATCAAGAAACTGGATGCTACCACATGCCATCATCATAAACCATCATATCCATGATAACATTATAAATAGTAAACAATTGCATTCCATCATAAAATGGTAACATAAGACTATATAGTCATCATGAAATAGCATCATTATTATAACATCATCCTCGTAATATCGTCATGAATAACATAGAATAATATGACATCAACCTCATAATAGCATGATTAACATATCATGTGCATTATATGTAATGTCCCCCATGGATGTCAAAGGGTCTTAGGGACATATCATTAGCTCTTTGAGGATAATTACTTGATTTTTAGTGCAACGGATAAACCATAAACCTTTAATTTATATTTTTCCAAAATTAGTTGCAACACAAAAACTAATAATTATCAATAATTTAATTTAAATTCATTAACACGTCCAAAATATGATCTAAGGGTTGGGAAGGCTTCTTAACATCATCAAACCTTCAATCCAAGCCATATTAGAGATGATAACCACTTCTAAAGGATAATTATTCGTAATCACAATTAACTAGTAATTAAGGTGTTAATTACGACACTTAAGGACACTTAGTGCGCAAATGATGACACTTATCACAAATCCAATTGTTTAACAAATAACCATCGACTATTAATCCCAATGGCTTAATAACACCTAATTACATGTAAATAAGGCCTAATTACCAAATTACAATAATTAATCATGGTAATTATGAAAGAGAGTCCACAAGACTAGTTAACTAGTTTTCCAATATAAGCATCTAGTCTTGCACAAAATTAACTTGTAACCATGCCATTAAACCCAAAATAAATCCTATAGACATTAACAACATATTTAAGCGTGCACCTACAGCCAATTAAAGGTTTATTTTCGGATCATTCCAATTTCACATAGGGTGATCTTTTCCATCAATTCCAATGAAACTAGTTAACATTCACCGCAAGGAATTGAGTCTAAATATGTAATGCCACATATTTTGACTAGGCATATTTATCGGTTATACCTATTACATTTTATTTGCTTATTGTTTGTTGGACTTATCTCGACTAAGTAAAATTTATTTACGACAAGATGGACCCGAGTATACATTGATACTATGTTTATGTTGGTAGTATGATTGCAATGTTATTATGTTTATGTTGGTACTATGATTATAATGTTACTATGTTTACATGGTTACTAGGTGTGATTATCATGAGATTCCTTTCTTTTATGATGGCAGTATATGTTTAAATGTTTTCATTAATAAAATGTGAAATATATGATGTGGTAAATGGATACCATATTATGATGTGATCGATTGAATTATTATATGTCATGTGTACCCGTGATGAATTAAATTGTTGCGTGAAATGAAGATGGTGATGATGTGGATCAATTGATGATCGGGTGTAAATGCTTGTTATAAACGTGTATTTTTCAAAATACTAACCCACGGGACACAGAGACTATGTGATAGTTGTGCACTTGATATGATATGTGGAATACAAACTTGTTATGCAGTAAACCTTAGCAACCAAAAGTGATGATACGATGACACAGTCTGATAATCTCGATAGCAACAGAGTATGGTATGATAAGGGTATAGACCTAGTATGTTGAGAGGGATGGATGTATTTCCCACCCTATGTTTCTATGATACCCTAGGTCGTGGGAGGGGCATGCTGAGACATGCTCCCCATGTTGTTTTGATGACGATGGTCGAATGCTTACTACGAGAGGTTAGGTCAGTTGCTCAGTCGACGCTATCGCTCTCAAGTTTATATGTGGTAGGGTCGGTGAAGCCGACATACACTTCTTTACTAGTAGAGGAAGGATAGGGAGGATGCAGACGTGGGATAGGATGGGAGGATGTGTTAGTTATTGTTGTTGAGGGTTGGGTATTCCTTGATACCGATTTAGTGGTAGTAGGTACCCATCTTTGTATTGACTGGTTAAGTTAAGAAGAACATAAAGACAAGGATATGAAATCATAAAAGGGATTAACTATTAAATAAATTAGAATGTTAAAGTAATTACATTATATATATATATATATATATATATATATATATGCGTGTTCTTCTTGCATGGGGGGGATTATTATTGTTAGTTAGAAGATATGCATGGGAAGGATGGTGTCTATTTATAGTGCATAACTGAGTTGTGCATATGATGGACAAGCATGCACACCTTGGACATGTATGATAGTATACGTGTACAACATACTTGTCAAGCTTGATTAGTGTTATAAAAGTCGTGTATAACTCAGTTAAGGATATATTAATCAACTTAGGTAATGCATGGTTAAGTTGTTAATGTGTAAGATAAGTGAATTAATCATTGTATGAAAACACTCTAATAAACCATTAAGATAATTGTTGTCTGTGTGAAGTGTCATAGATGAACATCAAATCGGAGAATTGTAATGTTTAAATGTTAGCTATGAATATTAATTAACCCATTAAGAGTACCTTGTTTATTAATACAAAGGTACTATGTCGATGAGGAGTTACTTATCAATTAAACAAATAAACGTCGATGTTATTATTCACCATTAATAATTATAATTCTTGTTATTAGTAATTATTAGTGTTGTTGTTGTTGTTGTTATCATTATTATTAATATTATTATACTAATATTAATAATAATAATATTCTAACCATTAGCAAAGATCATAAGTAAATTAATTGAATTGTTTAAAGAGTAAGTTGTTAATTTATGAAAAGGGGGTTGACCGAACATTGGTAAAGGAAAGAAAAGGGGACATTATATTATTAAATATACCAAGAAAGTAAGATCGGGCTCATTAAAAGTTAAAATTCTTAAATTATTTCCATGAGGAACATCGGAACATAATTTGGATTAAATTATTAAATTATTTGAAGGGTCAACAACACAATTATTAAAATAATATTTTGATTAATATTTGGATACAGTGGGTGGATGGGTAATTAACCCATTGCCTCATAAGGACCCCATTTAAACCTATCTAGAATTCAACAGTTAATGTGCAGTCAAACCACCTAATGAAATTTATTAACTTGAAGAAAAACAATTAATAATATAATATTTTATTATGACTTGTAGGAATAAACAAGTAAGGGAGTTAATGTTTTGGGGGTTTTCACGAGATTGGACAAGGGCGGTGGAGTAAGTCGGGAAGCTTATGGAGGAGGAAAAGGTATATAGGGAATTTGGACGGAACTAGAAGGGGTTGGATTTTTCTTTTGGAAAATTTGAAGAGGAATGATCATTGATCAGGAGAAGAGGAACCGAGGAAGTTGCTCTCAGGATTATCGTCTTGTGGGATCAGGGGCTGGGAAATCCATTGATTTCCTAGGGCTAGCAAGATAATATCTAGTTGGTGGGGTGGACACATCATTTTGGTTTGCTAAGTGGATCTACAGAACCCTACTGCAACCTACAAAAAACCAGGTATTCTACCTTCTACTTAGTCAAATTGTCAATTATTTATGAATATGTGCATAATAGCATGTGAAAAGAATATATTATTATGAAAAGACCTAGCTATTTGCATAGATGAATAAACATACAGATTGAAACCTTTACATGAAGAAAACCATAGCCTACTTATGATATGAATCTTACATATGAACATAGAAGAAAAAAATTATTGTCATAGAAATTAAACACAAAAGTTTTATTTCATTTAAAACGTTCAAATCATAAATTATACAGAGAGTTTGATTCAGTGCCCTTCCCACAGGAGAGGCACTGCAAAATAACTGAACCAAAATCCAATGCATCCATAAGTAAAGGATCACACCTAATAAGTATACAACTACAACACAATAACATGTTATAAATATAGCACATGTTTGTAGCATTCCACTTTTATGAAAGTAGAGATTTCAATCCACAACTAGTTATCAATTTTCACTGCAATGTACCTAGTTTCCAATTTAACTTTCCAAATTCCAAAAAAAGAGAAATATATGACTACTGTATCTCATGGATAGAGTATCTAGGGTCACCTGCAGTCATATGTCTATATATTTATTCTCATTTACAGTCCATTAAATAATTTACAAAACTAGCTAATTCTACTCATCTAAATTGACTAGTAATTCTAGGAATTGCTAGAATAATTAAATCCACATATCATAGAATCATTAAAATTCCATTACAACTATAAATAACATGTTTTACCAGTCATAATATAGGTATATATCATTCTAAAAAAAATTCAAACACTTCATATTCAAAGTCACAAATCTACTCAAAACAATTCCATTGAAGGAGCTAAAAATTGATCTAGAATTTTGGTATACATTTCCCAAACACTATCAAGAATATGTACCCTCATATTATCACACACATTTTAAGTGTGTTTATCATACATAATCATAAAAATAACACTCACTAATTTTTACAAACACTTCATATGCCAATTCTCCAAACTATGCAAAACAATCCAATCAAAAAAATAGTTTTCAATTAAAAGGTAGAAGCATCAAAGTGGGGGTGTCTTAAACCATTCAGAGGCTATTGTCACATAAAAATACACATTATATAATGAAAATGGGAAGAAATATCAGTTCTATAGCATAGGTTCCAAAGAATCATTTCCTCAAACAATATTTAGAAAAATCCCAAAAACTAGTTTCCAATTCCTTCACAAAATTTACTTGCATAAGTAGATTGGATTCCATGAGAAATTTATTCCACAAATAGCTCATACATTTCATAAAATATTTCATGTGCATCCATAAATAAATCATACCATAGCCAAATAAATTAAATAAACATGAGATAAAGCACTTATATTTTCCAAATACCAATCGGAATCAACGGTGCCACGTTCCACCCAGTAGTTGACACAATGCAAGCCAAAACTCACTTTGAAATGGTCACCCCGAGCCGGAACCATGATGCCACAAGAAAGAGCACACTCAATCACAAATTATCTCAATAAATCAGTCCAACCACAACCCAATGGAAAGTGTGGGCTCTACTTCCACTCCAGGGCAATTCTAGTGGCTCTGGGACAATAGTCCAACCACAACCCAATGGCAAGTAGCACTTCCAATCCAAGGAATTTACAGTGGCTCCAGGACAACCTCAAATCAAATGTAGTGGACCTCACCCCTGCTGTAAAACCAGGATCTCCAGAGGAAATACACAGCTCTATCCAACCTCAAATACAATGGCAATGGACCTCACCGTTGCTGCCAATCTAGGATCTCCAGAGGAAATTCCATGACCTACACCAATGGCTCCATAGTAACTCAACTTGGGAACAGGATCCACAAGGGCGCAATGAATAGGAATTATGTCGTACTAAGAGCAGCAAAATCGAACCTTAAGTGCCAAACACAAGCAAAAGATCAAAAGCATGAACCAACACACAAGTGTGACTAGACAACACAAGCAAATCGAATTCCTTCATGAGAAATTTGAATTGGGAGAGAGAGGGACACAATCATGAGAGTTACATTCCTATAATAGTAAACTGGAGTTACACATTAGGTGGCTACACCAAGAGACATACTAATCCAACTCATGAGGGCACACTAAGTGAGAGAGGGACTCCAATCCTCAAATAAAAAATTGATCTCAGGGTAAATAAAACCAAGGAGTGACATAACACATTAGGGTGCATAACCAAGAGGGTCCATCAAGTACATAAGAAGGGTGTACAACATCAACATAGGCTCAAAACACATAGGTAAACACTTTTCCACAACCCCTTGCTTGTAACATCATGGTTCCTCATAATCTCTTTCGTGGCATCGGTCGTCTGATTGTTTTTATTTTATTAATTATTTTATAAGTTCAACATAATAAAATAAATAATAATATGCAAACCATAGTCCAGGCACCTTGTGTCACCATGTCCAACATAACAACAATAATAATATGTCCAGGGGATAAACCAGAGGGTATTACATCCCCTCCCCTTAAACCATGAATCGTCCTAGATGCATATTACATACATTCATTTACAAAAGGATAAAAAACATGCCCATACATGCCTTATAAAGATAACATCTTTCAAACTCTCACAGACATGCCCATACATGCCTCAGAAAGATAACATATTTCTAACCACAATACTTCCCACTACCACCTACTTTCTTGTCCATCTCCACTACTCATGGGAGAACTAAGACTAGTAGATTGGGCTCAAGGAAGCAAGGGTCAATCTCCAATCCCCATAACAAGGTCTTCAATCCTCTTTACAAAGCCTTCAAACCTTCAACAAAGATACATCCACCTGAAAATCATATGTCAATCACTCATATGACTATTCAAAAAAATACTTGAAATGAATCTACCGTAATCTTATTCTTATCAATTTCAATCATATGAAATGCATCAGGTGTATCAATCAATTTCATGAAGTGCATCAAGTATATCATTCAATCTCATGAAGTGCATCAAGTGTGTACTCTTTTTTCATGAAATGCATTCTAGTCAATCAATCACATGAAATGCGTATACTTTACCTACATATACATGAAATGCATCATGCATATTCTCTATCAACAAGATGCATGAAATGCATTCCAAATAGTCAACCACATGAGATGCATTACCAAGATGCTTTTACATGATTTATCACCAAAATACTTTCCCTACAAGGATGCATAAGATTTACCATGATACTTTACAAAGATGTCTTTCAACAAAGGTATTTGATATACCGTAAGGATACTCTAACAAGATGCCTTTCAGCAAAGGTTTTTGATATACCGTAAGGATACTCTAACAAGATACTTTCAGCAAAGATCACAAGGATAATTTTCTAACAATGATACTTGTATTAGTATTGGATATATATAAGGATACATGAAGTACACCTTCAATAGAGGTACCTAAATCATACCTTAATCAGTCACACAGTTAGACCATACTTTTCAACAAGACATAATAAATACCACCATGATATTACTAGGATGCCTACACATGAAATTTCACCAAGATACCACCAAAATACCTTTCAACAAAGATCACAAAGATACCTTTCTAAATAAGATCGCAAAGATAAATGTCACATATATATTTTTCTATCAAACATCTCAAAGATCACCAGAACATTTTATGCACTTAATGTAACAGGTAAGCGAACTTATATTCAACAATTCCAATATAATTAAGAAACCAAAAAGGGACAAAACAACTAGTATTTAAACATACTACCTTTCATATCCACCCAAATCATAAGTCTTCTTTAGAGAACATTCAAAAATCCATTATACATCAACTAATGGCAATTATTATCAACTAGTAACATCAACCAATGTCATTCATATATCAGTCATACAGACGTTGGTCCAAAATACATCAATTCATAACCTCAACCATATATCAATCATATGTCGATCATATATCAATCATACACAAATATAAACCAATGAAAATCATACATGCATCAACTGACCATACAAACATCAATCATAGTACACCAACCATAATACATCAACAAGAACACATCAACCAGAACACATCAGAATACATCAACGAGAAGAAAAATGCATCAACCAGGATACATCAAATAGAATACATCAACCATAATACCTCAACCAGAACACATCAACCAGAACGCATCAATCATAATACATCAACGAGAAGCAAAATACATCAATTGGAATACATCGAACATAATACATCGAACATAATACATCAACCAGAATACATCAACTGGAATACATCGAACATAATGCATCAACCAGAATACATCAACTAGAATACCTCAACCAGAACACATCAATCAGAATACATCAATGAGAAGCAAAATACATCAATTGGTCGAATACATCGAACAGAATACATCAATTGGGGTACATCCATCGGAATACATCAACCATACATCGATCATCAATATCAATCAATGACAACTAATCAATCATCAACAACAACCAAATATAACCGTACTTACATTAATCATACCTTGATCACCCATCAATCACCATGACAACCAAGAGCAATCAATAATAGCCATACATATAGTAATGGAAATACCGTACATGTATCAACCATTAATCAACTAACATCAATCATTAACAATCAATAGTATTAAACAACTTACTTCAACCATTCAAACAACATACATTGATCATAGCAATCATATCGAATAGTTACTATTTATCATAACATTATATATAATTATTAGCACATGACGATATATATAATATCCATATATTAATAATACATGTATATAACCAACATCATCACATAAACACTACTAATACTAAACTCATGTAAACACTCAACACATACACAATCATACATCTTGCATGCATACATACTCCATCAATAACAATGTTATACATACTTTAACAACAATCCCATATAATCCCCATATACTAACCATACGTTACATTACTAATTATTTACAAGTAGCACACTACTTATACTATCAACCAAAGTAAATACATAGTCACCTCAAACAACCAAATATCCTACCACCAAAATCTTCTAATATATATATATATATAGTCACCTCAAACAACCAAATATCCTACCACCAAAATCTTCTATAATATATATATATATATTACTAGCTATACAACACACCATCATACACCATACTTATTATTACTATGTATTATTTCTATGCATACACCCATTTGTCTACATACATATTATAATTCTTCGATCATATATCATATTATTATTAACCATATACACAACATTATTAGTCATATAACCTATATATCCTATATTGTATACACCCGTATAATTATTATGGTATACCATAATATCCATAAAATTATAGTTGTATAATTATTTAATCCAATGCTATCATATTAGGTACGCATTATAACATATATACTAACATAGTACTTTTGATCACACTCCTAATACTCCCAAATACTCCCAAATATTTCCAAACACTTTTGAATTTTCCCAAATACCTCCAAACACTTCCAAATACTCCCAAATACTTTCAAACACTTTCAAATACTCTCAAACACTTGCAAACACTTCCAAATACTTTACACTTACTTCATTACATACATTCACATCTATACATGTAGTGTATATCACAATATCATATGCGCGTAATACTAATAATTATTACATATTTTAAAATACATATTGCAGTATATACAAACATGCATATATATATATATATATCGTATACCACACACACACACACACACATATTATGCTATATTCAATATCATATACCCATCATCTATCTTACACCACATATTATGTTATATATTACATTATCATACACTATTATACTACCTACTTACACACATAAAATAAAATAAATAAAATTAAGAGAATTTGAACCATTAAAGACAAGTGGCTCATTTCCTCCAAAAATAGACAAGGAGTTACATCCCCATAAATTAAATAAAAGAGAATATGAACCATTAAGGAAAAGTGGCTCATTTCCTCCAAAAATAGACAAGGAGTTACATCTCCATAAATAAAATAAAAGAGAATATGAACCATTAAGGACAAGTGGCTCATTTCCTCCAAAAATGGACAAGGAGTTACATCTCCATAAATAAAATAAAAGAGAATATGAACCATTAAGGACAAGTGGCTCATTTCCTCCAAAAATAGACAAGGAGTTACATCTCCATAAATAAAATAGAAGAGAATGTTAACCATTAAAGACAAGTGGCTCATTTCCTCCAAAAATAGACAAGGCGTTACTCACATACATTGAAAATAAAAAATAAAAAAAATGGGACCATTATTAAGACAAGTGGCATATTTCCCCAAAATAGACAAGGAGTTACTCATCAATATAACCACCACCATCCAAGTGGCATAAATAAACCTATAAAATCATACCATCAATAGAAAATCCAAAATCCATATACGGTATAAATGCCACTTAATAAATCATATTAATATTTAATAATAATAAAACTATATCATCTTAATAACTTATCATTAAATTAATATTGATAATGGTACATAGTACATACTATTATAATGACAATTATTTACTTATCAATTAATAATCATAATGTACCATTAAATAAATCATACCGCAAGAAGCATTTCAATATTAACAATTCAATGAGCAGTAAAAGTGGAAATTCACTATGAACAAGCATCGACCAATGAAGTCACTGAACAGTAAAAGAGGCAATGCACAAGAATCAACCAATCAAGTCACTGAACAGTAAAAGAGGTAATGCACAAGCATCAACCAATCAAGTCACTGAACAATAAAAGAGACAATGCAAAAGCATCGACCAATCAAGTCACTGAAACAGTAAAAGAGGCAATGCACAAGCATCGACCAATCAAATCACTGAACAATAAAAGAGGCAATGCAAGGTGAACATGCATCAACCAATCAATCTTCTTGATTATTAGCTATGCACCACATAGTACTTACTAATCAATCTATTGAACAATAAATATGCAATATTAATTAATTCTAAAGCATACAACAAAATTATCTCTGAAGTGAGGCTTATTATTCTTCCATTAACATAAGGGAGGTTAAAATTATTTCACAAAGCACATTTATAAATTCCCAATGCACATAAACATAAAATTATGAGTCTGTAACAGGCCTAATAGTCGCAAAGTTGGAACCATAGCTCTAATACCACCTGTAATTTCCCCTAGGGATATCAAAGTGTCTAAGGGACATATAATTAGCTCTATGAGGCTAATTACTTGATTTTTAGTGCAGCGGATAAACCATAAACATTTAATTTCTAATTTTCCAAAAATAATTTTGACACAAAATCCAATAATTATCAATAATTTAATTTAAATTCATTAACACATCCAACATCTGATCTAAGGGATTTGAATGCTTATTAACATCATCTAACATCATCAAACCTTCAATCCAAGCCATATCAGAGATGATAACCACTTCTAAAGGTTAATTATTCTTAATCACGGTTAACTAGTAATTAAGGTGTTGATTACGACACTTAAGGACACTTAGTGCGCAAATGACGACACTTATCACAAATCCAATTGTTTAACAAATAACCATCTATTGTCAATCCAAATGTCTTAATAACATCTAATTACATGTAAATAATTTCTAATTTCCAAAATTACAACAATTAACCATGGTAATTACGAAAGAGAATCCACGAGACTAGCATGGAAAATTTTAAGGTCCCATACTTATTTAAAAGTGTATAAACCTTGGCGAATCTTACCAATTCTTAAAATGTCAACTATAAAATATTTGGTGATATTTTTCTAACATTATTTCAATTTCTAAGGATTTTATATAGTTTATATAATAATTTGGCGATTTTTAGAGTGAAAAAAGTTTATCCCATCAAACATGGGCGAAATGGGGCTTCAAAAAATACAAATTGGCGAATCTTTTCTTGGAAAAAAACATGGAAAAATAGCCCGTGGGCTAAATTTCGCCCCTAAAATTATCCTTGGGGACTAGTTAACTAGTTTTCCAATATAAGCCGCTAGTCTTGCACAAAATCAACTTGTAACCATGCCATTAAACCAAAAATAAATCCTACATCTATTAACAACATATTTAATCGTGCACCTACAACCAATTAAAGGTTTATTTGCAAATCATTCCAATTTCACATAAGGTGATCTTTTCCATCAATTCCAATGAAACTAGTTAACATTCACCACAAGGAATTGAGTCTAAATAACTGAACCAAAATGAAATGCATACATAATTAAAGGATCACACCTGATAAGTATCCACCTACAACACAATAACATGTTAGAAACAGAGCACATGGTTGTAGCATTTCATTTTTACGAAAGCAGAGATTTCAATCCACAACTAGTTATCAATTTTGACTGCAATGTACCTAGTTTCCAATTTAACTTTCCAAATGAAAAATAAATAGAAATATATGACTAATGTAGCTCATGGAAAAATTAGTAGGGTTCACCTACAGTCATATGGTTGTAGCATTCATCCCATATACAGTCCATTAAATAATTCACAAAACTAGCTAATTCTACTCATCTGATTTGACTAGTAATTCTAGGAATCGCTAGAATAATTAAATCCACGGCTCATAGTAGAATCATTAAAATTCCATTCCAAATATAAATAACATTTTTTATATTTCATAATATAGGTATATATAATTCTGGGAAGGCAGGTGCAGGGGGAACATATTCGATCCCAGAGGAAACAAAGTCGCAGTCTTTTCATTGGGATTAGGTAATAGAACAAACAACGAAGCCGAATGGCTCGCTTTGTATCACTCCCTGGAAATTGCTTCTTCTCTCAACATTGGAAACCTTCAGGTTTATGGAGACTCAAGGCATGTCATTCAAATAATGAGGCTCGGAGCCAAACCAAAAGGCTCTATGATCCATAGAATTCAAAGAAGAATTAGCTCTCTATCTCTCCCCAAAGACATTCAATACTTCCATATTCTGAGAGAGAATAATTCCTTAGCGGATGTAGCTGCAAATGAAGGATATTCTATGAAAAGTGGTCAAGTTAAACACAACAATGGCAATCTTGGGTTCTTATATATTCCCTAGTGTCACTCTTATGCATTGCCACCTTAATTTTTCATTCTTCACCCTCTATATTTTGATTTGGAATGGTCATGATCCCGTCCTTCAGTTGATGACACGCGCCACCCCATGTGCCCTTCACATGGCCCTCTTTAATTTTGTCATCTCGCTTAAGCCGGCATTAATCCCTCCTTCCCCGTCTTGTTCTTCTCCTCCCGCAATGGGAAGTCCTCCCCATTCTCCATCCTTTAGCTCTGCGTTCGGACGGATTTCCACTCTCAACCCTGTACCGACCCTTTGTTTCCCACCGGCGTTCGCTCGGCCCTTTATCCCCACCATCTCCCGCCCGAATGCATAATGGACAGCGTTAAGGCAGCCATTGCAACCCTGAGTCGCACCATTGAGGAGGTCAAAATGTATTTGTGCAGAACTTATGCGACTGTTTGTACCAGTGTTAAGCATAATGAAGAGTTGGCTACTGAAATCAGATACAACACCACTCAGCTCTCATGCTAGGACTACAAGATTGATGACCTTGAGCGAAATATCTTTGAACTAATGGGTAAGGTGGACATTATCAAGGAGGAACTTTCAGTTTTAACAAGCAAAACCTAATGTAGCCAAGTGCAGGAAGCTCCTACTGTCAACCAGGAAATGATGAACATGGCCTCGGTGCAACGGCAGAATTTTGGATAATTCTCCTCCCTTTCTTAGAGGTTATTTTTTTATTTACATTTCTAAATTTTTGTTTTCCTACTGCTAAACAAAAAAATTGTAAGGTTTTACCCCAATGCTACTAGAGGAAATGATGAACGCGGCCTCAGTGCAGTAGCAGAATTTTGGATAATTCTCCTCCCTTTCTCAGAGGTTATTTTTTTATTTACATTTCTAAATTTTTGTTTTCCTACTGCTAAACAAACAATTTGTAAGGTTTTACCCCAATGCTACTAGAGGAAATTACAGGAAGCAAAGGCATAGGGCCTCCAGAGACATGATTATTTTCACAGATTGTTATTTCCCTCTCTTTGCATCAGAAAAATTGTCTCATGTTTTGTAATGTATGGTTGTGCACAACCTTTTAAATTATATATATATTTCCCTTGTTTCTGTTAAAATATATATATATAGGTATATATAATTCGAACATTTCGTCAAACACTTCATATGGAAAGTCACAAATCTACTCAAAACAATTCCATTGAAGGAGCTAGAAATTGGAAATTGATCTAGAACTTCGGTAGACATTTCCCAAACACTATCAAGAATATTTCCCCTCACATTCTCACACAAATTTCAAGTGTATTTATCACACATAAGCATAAGAATAACACTCAAGAATTTTTACAAACACTTCATGTGCCAAGTCTCCAAACTATGCAAAACAATCCAATTGCGGAACTAGTTTTCAATTAAAAGTTAGAAGCATCAAATAGAGGTGTCTTAAACCATTTTGAGGCTACTGTAACATAAAAATACACATTATATAATGAAAAAGGGCATAAATATCAATTCTTTAGCATAGGTTCCAATTTCCTCATTTTCTTCACAAAATTTACTTGCATAAGTAGATTGAATTCCATGAGAAATTTCTTCCACAAATAGCTCATACATTGCATCAAAAATTTCATGTGAATCCATAAATAAATCATATCAGAGCCAAATAAATTAAATAAACATGAGATAAAGCACTTATCTTTTCCAAATACGCAATCAGAATTGATCATGCCACGTTCCACCCAGCTGTAGACACAATGCAAGCCAAAACGCACTCTGCAATGGTCACCTCCTAGCCGGAACCATGATGCCACAAGAATGAGCACACTCAATCACAAATTATCTCAAGAAATCATTCCAACCACAACCCAATCGCAAGTGTGGCCTCTACTTCCACTCGAGGGTAATTCCAGTGGCTCCAAGACAACAATCCAACCACAACCCAATGGAAAGTAGAACTTTCAATCCAAAGAAGTTCCAGTGGCTCCAAGACACCTCCAGGACAACCTCAAATCCAAGGCATTGGACCTCACCCCCCTACTTCCAAACCAGGATCTCCACAGGCAATACATAGTTATGTCCAACCTCAATTACAATGGAAGTGGACCTCACCCCTACTGCCAATTCCGGGATCTCCAAAGGAAATTCCAAGACATACACCAGTGGCTCCACAGTAACTCAGATTTGAAATAGGCTCCACAAGGGCGCAATTACCATCAATGATCTCATACCAAGAGCAGAAAAATTGAACCACAAGTGACAAATACAAGCACAAGAGAAAAATCATGAACCAACACACAATTGTGACTAGAAAACACAAGCAAATCGAACTCCTTCATGATCAATTCGAATTGGGAGAGAAAGGGACACAAGCATGAGAGTTATATTCCCAGAATAGTAAACTTGAGTTACACATCAGGTGGCTACACCAAGAGACACACTAATCCAACTCATGAGGGCGCACTAGGTGAGAGAGGGACTCCAATCCTTAAATAAAAAATTAATCTCAGGTTAAATAAACCAAGGAGTGACGTAACACATAATGGTGCATAATCAAGAGGGTCCATCAAGTACATAAGAAGGGTTTACAAGATCAACATAGTCTCAACACACATAGGTAAACAATTTTCCACAACCCCTTGCTCGTAACATCATGGTTCCTCACACTCTCTTTCGTGGAATCAGTCATGTTTTTTTTATTTTATTAATTATTTGATAATTTCAACATAATAAAAATAATAATAATATGCGAACCATAGTCCACGCACCTTGTGCCACTATTTCCAACATAACAACAATAATAATATGTCCAGGGGCTAAACCAGAGGGTATTACATTATAATATCATCATGGATATTAATTACCTTATTCTAACTAACATGTTTACATCATTGTAACATCAACATCATACTATGACCATAATAACAACATCATAAATACCAAGGAAATATATCGAGCTATCATGTAAAAGTACAACATCACAACATGATCATCATTATATGAACATATGTTATCATAAGGAACATAAATACACATGCAATTACTAGAAGCCATCATAGTCATTCTCATCATCAATTTATTCATCCTTGCATAAGCATTGCTCCAAATGCACGTCCACTTGCATATGTTTCAAGTTTGTAACACCCCAAAATTAATTCCATATTGAATGAAATTGAAAACAATATTTTTATTCTTGACACGATTAATATTTACCAATATATGTAATGATATCAATCGTGATAGTAAACTAGGCAAACGGAATTTGATGTATACTTGTAACGACAAGACAAATTTACAGGTGTACTTATTAGATGATGTTAATATAGTAGACCACTATAGGTACATCACATAAAAACATAGGTCTGGGACCATTCCCCTTCGAAGCAACCTCCCAACATAGACTAAGATCCCCTAATCCCTCGCTCTACAATACCAAGCCAAAAAAATTCTCTGTTAATTTTTCAGAATTTACTTCAATCTAATCTAGGATCTTAACTGAGAGAACAACATGTACAGCATATCTACAGCATATCAATCATGGACACAATAATGCAAGCACACAAGAGACACAGAGTGTACTTGGGGAAAACCATAAAGGTGAAAAACCCCAATAACTTCCTCAGAGATAGATGGAGCAATGATACAACCCAAGCATAAGAGATAGACATCTCCTAGCAACAGCTTCTCCTCCTCCATAAGTGCGCCACTCTCCAAAGAGTGTGTGAGAGAATAGAATGATGAAATAGAGTGCCTCCCGCACTCTATTTATACATGACTTGACCTTAACTTAACCACATAACATAATGTTGACTGGGCCGATACCCAATAGGGTGGTATAATAACCCTTTGACCCACATGGCCGACCCCCAATAGGGTGGTCGAATAACCCTTTGACCCACATGATTCATACAGGGCCGGCCCCAACAAGGTGGTCTAATAACCCATCAAGTATAAGTTACGACACTTACAATATAAATGACGACACTTCCGTATAGAGGAATAATAACATCTCTATAGGAATACAAACACTTCTGTATAGAGGAATAATAACATCTCTATAGGAGTACAATATACATAGATGAAATACATGGGTGAAATAAATTCCGAAGTTACATATACATCAACACTCCCTCTTAACTAGGAAGGTATTTCTCGACACAGATCCGCTAGCACAAGTCTTCCTCTCTGTATCATCATCAGCGAATCATCATCCTCGAATCATCATCATCATCACTGCTGCTGCTATCTCAATCAATCTCTGAATCTACTCGTCATAGGAAGTTCTACAGAGCCAGTCCTTTTTCATAGTGCATGTAGGCCCACCATCTGCATGTCTTCATCATCACTGGCCATACTGTGGAATCCTCGGGACTTATTACGTGTGTCACAAAACCTGGCTACAGCATCCCATGCTGTTATGAGCACACAGCTCTACCTGTCGGATCTCCCAGGAGCACATTACATGTGACTGTCACAAAACCTTAAAAGAGTCTCTTGACTAGCAAGAACCCTAAAGAGCATCTGAGGCCTTTTTCATCTTGTCCAGATCTCCAGGACTTATCATGTGACCCCCACCACAAAACCTTAAAAGAGTGTCTTGTCAAGCAAGAACCCTAAAGAGCATCTGAGGCCTTTTTCATCCTGTCCAGATCTCCATGACTTATTACATGTGGTCATGGAAATGCCTCGAAAGAGCATCTGAGGCCTTTTTCATCCTGTCCAGATCTCCCAGGTCTACTTACATGCCATAGGACAAAACCTCGAAAGAGCGTTTGCCAGATCTCCCAGGGAGCTATTATATGCCAGCGGCAAAACCTAACAAGAGAATCTGCAAACCTCCCAGGGCACTATTATATGTCCTCCCAAAGCAAAACCTCGAAAGAGCATTTACCAGATCTCCCAGGGAGCTATTATATGCCAGCGGCAAAACCTAGCGAGAGAATCTGCAAACCTCCCAGGGCGCTATTATATGCTTATCTGCACAACCTGTCCACGGCCACAGAGTATCAACCTGATACTCACCATACATCATCCTGATCATCATCACTACATCGTCCTGACACATGTCATTTGGAGCAACATCCTGAAGCTCATCATCCATGATCATCCTGATCATACAATGCATCCACCTGATGCATACATAGTATCTTCCTGATACATATCATCATACATGATCTATCTAATCATACAATGTATCCACCTGATACATATACAAATACATGATCCACCTGATCATACCTGATACATATCAACATACATGATCTACCTGATCATACAATGTATCCACCTGATACATATACAAATACATACACATGATCCAACTGATCATATCCAGCATCCAACATGATGCATACATACATAAATGATCCAACTGATCATATCCAGCATCCAACATGATGCATACATACATATACAGAGAAGTAACTGGAGCATCGTCCTGATGCTCATCATCCAGTGCTTACATCCACAGCCATGTGAAGGATCATCCTTCCAACATGCTTGGAATGGCTTCAGCAGATGTCTCCATCACTTCTTCCTCGAAGTGTCATCGATCTGAAAAACACCAAGCCTCTCTCTGAAGTACTCAAACTTCACTCTGGCTAGTGGCTTCGTCAGCACATCTACAATCTACTCATCTGTCGCAACATACAGAAGCTTCACTGCTCCTCTCTGCACCATATCCCTGATATAGTGATATTTGATCTCTATGTGTTTCAACCTGTCATGGAACACTGGGTTCTCAGACAACTTCACACAACTCTGGTTGTCACAAAAGATACTAGTAGCCTCCAGCGGGAGATCAAATAACTCAGACAGTAGCTTCCTAAGCCATACTGCCTCACAACTAGCTGAACAAGCTGCAACATACTCTGCTTCGGCTGTACTCAGTGCTACGCAGGACTGCTTCCTGATAAACTAAGAGATCACACCTGATCCCATACTGAAGCAGCACCTAGAAGTGCTCTTCCTATCTGCAGCACTGCCTGCCCAATCTGAATCAACATAACCCTGCAGGTTAAACTTTTGATTCGCATCATACTTGAGTCCATAATCAATTGTACCCTTCAGGTACCTAAGAATATGCTTTACAGCAACCAAGTGAACACCTCTGGGATCCGTCAAGAACTGCCTCAATGTGTTCACCGCAAAGCAAATATATGGTCTCGTGTTCGTTAGGTACATCAAGGACCCAATCATCTGACGAAACACTGTGACATCAACCGGATCAGATGAAGCATCACACAGAAGCTTCAAGTTCAATTCCATAGGTGTGGCCATGGCCTTGCAGTCCATCATCCCGAACCTCTTCAGGATCTCCACTGCATACTTCCCTTGTCCAAGGAAGATTCCATCTGTACTATGCCTGGAAAATAGTGCATCATCCCCAAGTCCTTCATCTCAAACTTGGTTGCAAGCTTCCTCTTGATATCGGCAATCAAACTATCATTACCTGTTACAAACAGATCATCTACATACGACAGTAGTATCACAGGATTGCCTTCCTCAACCTTGTAGTAAAGGTTGGAATCCGCTTTACTCTTGGTAAAGCCCAAACTAGATAGGAAATTGTCCATCCTACCATACCAAGTCCTAGGAGCTTGCTTCAAGCCATATAAGGCATTCTTCAACCTGCACACATATGACTTCCTGTCATGTGTTTCAAAACCAAGTGGCTTCTCCACATACACTTCCTCTTCAACTACACCATTCAAGAAGGTTGTCTTGGCATCCATCTGGTGTATCTTCCATTTCATCACTCGTTTTGTCTTTCTCCATGCTACCATTTGCAGCATGCTTGATCTTATAGATCCATTTGGAAGTCATAGCAAACTTCCCTTCAGGTCTTGGGACTACATCCCAAACATCATTCTTCATGATTGACTGATCATGGCATTCTTCCATTACTTCATCCCAAATCCTGGGAACTTCAATATCTTCAATAGATATCTTTGTTGCTGGAACAAATGTTGTATTCCTTCTTTTGTAGGTGATGGTATACGATCTTTTCTACAAAACAAGTTAAATTGCATGATTAGAAACATCGCATAGTTTTCAGAACAAATTCTTACACATAAAGAAATATGTCATGCAGTCATGCAATTATTTTAGCCAATGCTTCAATACAACATTTATCCATATCCCGTAACTTTCTAGATGCCTTCCTATCTCTACCAAAACATTGTTAAGAGTGTGCACAACTCCCAACACGTCAACAAAGAGGTTTCATTATAGATAAGTAACAATGGAATGTTGTACAGTGCCATAGGCCACTTACCCATCACATGCATATTAGTAGTATACTGTTCATTAATGCAATTATTCTAATATGCATAATACACAACCTAAGTCTAGGAATAATATGGTACAGTAGAACTCAGATATAAGCAATAATACTTCACACACACTAATTAATTAATCACAATATGGACAAATAAATAGTACAATGGTAGAGAGGATTTGAATGCCTAAGGTGGCAATTCGAATTAGCCTCACAGAGTGATCATAAGATCAATAGAGTGTCATCGAAGCACAACTAGGTGTCCTCATGATCATCGGAGCACAACTGGAAGTCTTCATCATCATCAGTGGAGTCATCAATGCTCAAGTAACTGTCAACCATCAGTTAAACTGAGTCTGGTAGGTGTAACTGAGTGTAACTGAGTATAAACTGAAGACAACTCGACTGGTAGGTGAAGAAGGGCGAGTTGCTCCCTAAAATCAAGGAAGAAGGGTGCATTAAGCAACTGGAGGGCTAAAAATGAATAGTGAGAAGCTCTTGGGGGCTAGCTAACTGAGGGCTAGGTGCTGGACTGATGACTGGGATGCATGCAAACCCTAGAATGCATGCAAAACCTAGAAGTGCATGCATGACTGAAAATGTAAATGATCAAAATACTGGTGGGACTATGATGGAGTATAGGAATATCCTAACAGTTAAATCCCACATAATTTGTGAAAATTGATTGTACACCAAGTGAAGTGGGCTAAATGAGTCATAAAATTTGATTGAGTGCTCAATTGTATATTGAAAACATTTACGAAATTATGTCTACATTGTATCTCTAAGGAGGTTTGAACTTAATAACATACAAGTAGTTGTGATGAGCAAAGTCAACAAATTAGCTTGGATCTTGTTTACAAGATGTTCTAGTGCAAGAGTACATAGTAAATCCGAAGTGAATACAAAATCATTTAGAAAATTTTATTAAGACAAATTTTAACCAATTCGTCAAAACTCTACAAGGTTTTATAGTTCAACAAAAAATTCGCCAAGATTTTACAAGATTTTATAAGTCTATGAAATATTCAGCAAAGACTTTAATAAGGTTTTATAATTCCATGAAATATTTTCCATGATTTTATAATTATGTAAAAAAAATTAACCAGATTTTACAAGATTATATATTTTGGTGAATGATTTACTATATATATATATGATGGGGATTCACCCATTTATTATACATATAAATTTAGGCGGGGTCCCTAAAACTTTCCCTAATCTATAACATGTAGAAGATAAATTTAAATCATTTGGGCTAGAACCCACTTGGGAAGATATACAAGATGGACAACTTTGCACCAACATAAATACTAGGTGATGTTAGAGTACACCAATACCTTTCGTACCTTACATTTAAGTTGGGTATCAATAATTCTAATCAACATTTGGTTCTAAATACTATCATTTCTAGACATCTCTTCATCGGGAATCATTTACTAGTATGTTTTCAAGATCAAGTAGAATTTCAATAGAAGGGTAAGAGAGAGTTTGAGTATGCAAATTAGCCACAACAAAAGAATGGTAAAGGTGTCCCTAACTGGAAAAACAAATGATAAAGCAAGGATAACCAACCACAAGAAAACTGGTCCAAGTTGCATGGAAATAAGAGTAATGGGAAGTCAAAGGACACTAGAAAGCATTGTGAGATCTACAAAAGATCTTGGCACAACACTAATGAATGTCATTCCAAACAATCATTATTGGTCGAGCTAAAAATCCCGGAATATGATTTTATCTTGGAATTTAGTTTCGTGCTAGATAAGGGAAAGCATATCATCAATGTTGCTCCTAATGTTACCACCATTGTCACAAGGTTCAGCTAAAGGAACTAGATGTGCTTGAGGAAGGTAACCACCTCTTCCACTCATAGATGTGGTTGAAAGGGACTCCACTACATTTCATTGTTGACAATGGTAGCTAGAAGAATGTGATCTCAACATAGATCATCAGTAAGTTGAATCCGCTAATAACGTTTCACCCCCAACCATACAGTATCACTTTATTTAACTAGGGATGAGAAATATACATCAATCAACAATGTCATGTGCACTAAGGCATCAAGCCCTTCAAGGATGAGGCGTTGTGACATCATCCCATTTGAAGTTTGTGATGTTCTTTCAAGAAAACCTTACACGTGGAAGTGTAATGTTGTTTCGAGTCTAAGGCCTATAGTGTCATTATTAATTTGGAATTACATCTTTGCAAGATACCAGAGGTAGCCTCGACTACCATAGTCTCTCTTATCATAATGAAGCAATGAAGGAATGCAATATCTCGTAATAGGATATTTTTCCTCTTCATGGTTTGGCCAAAAGGTGAATGAAAGGTCACCGTGATGACCATGGCCTATGCAAGGGGCCTCTCAACACAATGTAATCACATGGAAAAGATGGTGGAAGAGTACAAAGATATCTTTAACCCACTTGGAGACTTGTATGCAAAGGAAGAGAGGGACTTCTTGGTTCATGTTAAGCTTCTTGCATTTACAAAATCTGCAAATAACATCATTGCTAATTAAATCAAAATGTTGAAGGTCCTTTGTTATTACAAGGATCCTTATTCACAAGGAAATATTCAACTAGTGACCAATCACAGAACTCGCAGTTCAACGTCTTGAACATTTTAGCAACAATGAACAGGTTGTCTATCTTGAGGTTGACATGGAAAGAAACAAAACATGCCCTATAGAAATTATAGTAGATGCTAAAGTATTCGAAAATGGGTGATTTGAAAAATGCCTAAATAGTATTGGGGATTATGAAAAGGGATTTGCAAGCATCCCCAACAGCTCAAGGTGGGGACCAACTCTGCAATTTCGTCGAGGTCAAGTTGAAAGAGATCCAAGATAGAATGGCAAGCAGGTAGTTATATGAGACCTACGGTTGTGCATATGCTCTTTTGGGTTAAGAGATGCTAACAAGAGATGCCATTGGTTCGAGGAAGATATATTTGACAAATCCAAGTTCAAATCAGTTGAATAGTATGCATGGTAATTTATATTGTTTATTTATTTGTTTATGGCTACAATAAGACAATGATGATACTAGGTTTGTAAGAGGTTAGTATTTCATTTTTAAAATACTATAAGGTATTTTTTTCATCTACATCTTTTATTTAATAATCACTTTTTTCCTTAAAACCTTTAAAATTTTGTTCTTTATGCCATTAGATTGCTATTTGGAGTCATGGAGTGAAGAAAAAGATTCACTCTTTTTTACTAGTATACAACAACAACCTCGTTTGCAGCCCAAATAGAAAGTTTTTGGGAATGAAGTGATTTTTAAATTGTTTGTTTTTCAAGTATTCTTTGTTGTGGTCATTATTGCCTAGTGATTAGGGCACAAAGAAATTTCAGCCTCTCTCTCAATCAACATTATTGGAGGAAATGTTGAAGTTTAATTTTTAGAAATGTATCTAAAATTGTGAAACGGAACTATACTTTTGGTCTTCAGAATGTTTGTTTAAGAAAAATGTTAAGCAATAGTTATACTTACTAGAAACAAAAGGTGCCATATCTTAAACATCTACATTAAATTTCATATTGTTTCAGTCAATTCATCAAGGGTATGAAGGACCTAGTTTTACACATTATGCATTTTGAGATGTGAAATGTATTGATAGTTTAGTTGTTTCTCTAGTCTCGACTCAATGTCATAAGAGAATGCTTTAATGGTAGAAAGTGTGGTGTCAAAGGTTAAACTATTGAAAGGCAAGAAACTTATTCACCCTCGAGGAAATTTCCGCGTGAATGTTTGGTTTGATGATGCATGTAAGTCTATGAACCAATATCTCAGGTTTTTCCTTATCCATAATCCTTCCTCCATCCCATTTGTACAATGGAATTTTATTTGTCTCCTTTGATGTACGAAAGACAATTATTTTCTTGCCTTAAGGAGAAGCAAACTCCTCACGAACCTTCTCACCTCTTCTAACCCTTTTTGGTTTGCCCTCCTCCCCAAGAAAGGCTCCTTCCATTTGACATTGACAACCATTCTTGGGTCTCACATGTTACTTTTATGTATGACTTACTAGCTTAACCCCCTATCCTCCCTCCCCCACTTTTCCTAACCGAGGATGAAGGTTAGTAAGAATCCACAAACATGGGGAATGCAGGATTAAGGTCATGCTTAATTTTTAAATGGGGAATTTGCACGACACGGTGATTTCACATACACATAGTTGTCTATATTGAAGAAAATATAAGCATATTTGTTTCTATTATATTACTTGTAAATTCATGATTCCTTCAGAAGGGATGTTATTGTAAGAGGCAAAAACTTAAGCACCTGATATATTTGCCATAAATACTTGCCCTATAATTGCCCTATAACCTTGACGCAACAAGATTTTTCCATGAAACCTTACAAAACATCAAGAACATCAAGATTCCACTTGCAGTTATGACAAGTTTTTATGGTGCTTAATGTTTTCCATTGTAAGAGTGCATGTTTGACAAATAATGTTTAGCTTGATATCAATTGATTTAAATGCACCAAGATTCTAAATTGTGTTTTACATAAAGTTTTTGGTCAAGGTTCACAAATTTGTTTTTCTTTTTATGTGGTTGGGAAATTGAACATAAATAGCACATATTATATTTTGATCATCTCAAAATATATATATATAATTTGATAATCTTAGTCAAACTTATGCAATATTACCATGGCAAGAACTTTGATTAATGCTACTAAAAATGTGCTAATGGAAAATAGTCTAGAACAATAAATGAAGTGAAACTTTGATGAACACCACTACAAATCTAGTTAAAACTCTGATGAACACCACTAAAAATCTAGTGAAAACTTTGATGAACACCAGTAAAATTGTAGTGATGTAAATTAGTATAGAACAATGAAAGGAGTAGAAAACTTGATGGCATGTGTTTATTGTATAGCTCTCTCTTTATCCACTAATGAAACTTTGGGACCATTAAGAACAAAATTGCGTATAGTAGAGAGTAACAATAAAAAATTTGTGAGTGTTAAGTGTATATGTTCCAATTTGAGTGGATAACATGGGTTCTTTGTAATTATAGAAATCAAAATTTTGTAAGTGGTTAGTTTAGAGTTGCGATCATGTTGAGAATGTGGGTTCCTAGTATACATGAAGTTACATCTAAGATTTCTATTTTGCTACTTCAAACTCAATTGAGAAAGATTCTCTTCCCACAAAAGCACAAGTTCTAAAGATTTTTAAATAGAAAAATGCATTTTTATATTTCTTAAATCGTTTAAAAGACAGGGACTATGTTACTTATAATTCTTCTGAATAATGTATAATTATATTGTAATATTGAAGTAAGTTGTTATATTATGCTTTTAATACATTGTACATAGCTTTTAGTATGTAACTTTAAGTTTTAATTTTGTTGAGTAATTCATTTAAGTTAATTAGGTTTAATTTATTTTATTAATTTGTTTGATATAATTAACTTTAATTTAGGTCCGGCGGGTTAGTTTAAGTAGTTGAATATTGTGAATTACAAATAGGATGTTGTGGGGTCATGTCTCTAGGCTAGTTGCCTCTATTAATATTGTGGGCATCACTAGAAGTAACTGTGGAGTTAGGTTACCAAAACTACCACTGGCTTATTTACCCTCAGTACCTTCCTCAAAATGAGGGGAAGTGCCTGGTGGGTTTCTCGAGATGTGCATCTCATAAAAAATAAAAAATAAAATACTTAATTAATCTATTATTGTTTCAATACACTTTAGTAAATTAAAGTTACTATTTTTAGGATTAGAGTGGGTGAAGAACCTTGGATAGTTTGTGGCCCTGAGTTTAGGGTACTAGGTCATATAATTTAGTTGTTGGGAATAGAGGGTTCTTTAATAGCGGCCAAGTTGTTGATCTTGATATGAATTTCATCTAAATTAAAAGGGAATGCATGCACGGGTGATAGGATTTAGAGGAGAGGATGCAACTACTTTGGAAGTATACATTGCAAAACTTAGTTAGAGCAAGTCATGTAAGGATTAAAAATGAGGAGAATAATTTGATTTGGTTGATGAATCTATTAGGTATCTACACACCCAAGAAGTTCTAAGTTCTAGGTGTGACTTGGAGGTTCAGAGTTGGTGGTGGAAAAAAGTGTGGAAGATTCAATATCCTTCAAAGTGCCATATATTCATGTGGTTCTTGCTCAATAATAAGACACTTACAAGGGATATCTGATAGAAAGAGAAAAAATATGGTCCTTGGAGGTGTCCTCTATGCAAGGAAAATGATGAATCAAGTTACCATCATATAATGACATGTTCATATTCTTCTTAGGTCTAGAAGGAAGTGGAGGGTTTAATTGAGTTAAGGGATGTCTAGAGTGGTGCCACAATTGAGGAAGGGTTTAAGAACTTGGTGTGGAAATGAAAATGTAAAGAGGTTTAGAGCATTACCTATGATATTAGTTTGGGGCATATAGCTAGTTTGGAATGCCAGCCTTTTTTAGGCCAAGGTTCTTCCTCCATTTTAGTGTCCTACTCGAGGACTTAATATACTATCTAGTTTCAAACAAATGAAATGATAAGCCTATTAGACAATTTGTAAAGGAGAATATTGACAATTATGGGGCTTGGGCATCCTTTGATGGTGCTTCTTAAGGGGTTTCAATGATTGGTAGAACCGAGGGAATAAAATTTCTAAAGGATTCTCACTCCTTAAGGTTTAAAGTTGAATTGGGTCAAAGCACAAATAACTTTGTAGAAATGATGGCACTAAAGTTGACTCACTTTAGCAGCAAAAAAATGTGTAACAAAATTTCAAATCTCTGGGGATTCTTTATCAGTTATAAAGTGGTTGAAGGAAGAACACAAAATGAGAAACTTCATAACTTCGTGCCATGGCCTTTGTTGGATGAGATCAAAGGTATCATTCAAGTTTTTAATGTCATTTATTTTCATCATATTTACAGGAAAATGAATCAAATTGTTGATAGTCTATTAAAGGTTGGAGTTCAAGTGGTTAATGGTGAATGGATCACCTAGGAAGAGGATAATGAACATGTTTTTGAATTTACGTACTCTTTTTGAGTAGCAAATTTAAAAACAATTTCAATGTTGAAGTATGTAGGTTACCTTTGATTGATTTTCACATATATATTGTAATATATTGAGATTCAACATTCTATTATACATTTTTTTTCTATTTTGATTATAAATATGGGTTTTTTTTTTAAATATAAAATAAATTTAAATATTAAATTTAAATAACTTCATAAACTAAATATCAAAATTATCTTTTTTTCACAACAACAATTTTAAATGTTGAAAAAATATGTGCAAAATGTTTTTTAATAAAATTATGATTTTTTATTTATACATCAATTTATACCATTTATTAACCTCGTCGCCTATGCAACTTAGAAGACTCGTATATATTTTATGATAAGAATTACATCATATGTTGCATTAGAATGAGTGGGAGGAGGACACATTGATAGGTTGTTACAACGTTTCACTTTAATGATTGGTCCATTATGTCATGTTCTTGACTTACTCTCTACCCTATATTCCATAACCATCAATTCTAAAATGGAACCTTCACCATAAAAGTGAAGTGACTACCACACCATCATTCTAAAATGGAACATTCACATTCTACTTTTTTGGTATAAAGAAAATATATAAAAGTCCATATTAAACACCATATTAAAGCCCATATATTCATGAGATTCCCCTATCTCCAATTTGTTACATTCGAGTTTCTAAGATGAAAGTCAATAGTGGAGAGAATTTAAAAATTTTAAGTTTTTCATGACTTGAGAATCTTTTTCAATTATTAAAAACCAAATATTAGGTATTAGGTTTATGTTAAAGTTAGATACTTTGAGAGCTATCTTTTATTGCATAATTGTTGATGGAATTTTTTTAATGTTGTTTATTCTAACATTGCACTTTTTATTTAAAAAATGGTATGTGGGTAAATTGTTTTTTAAAGATTCAAAGTGAAAATAATATCTAATAATAACAAGCCATTCACAAAAAAATATTATAAAATGGAATTTAAACTTAATCAATCTAAAATTTAATCACTTAAACTATATCCAAATAATCAATATATAAATAAAAAATTAAAACAAATAAAATCATAATATAATAATCCTCAACCATTAGACATATTTAACCTAACATTGAAAATGATAGCAAGCATTAATTATGGGACACATTTACCACTTTAAAATATTAGGTTTCCAATAATCATATCAATCATTTCAAGCTTTTGTCTCTTAAGGTTTTGTTTATTGTACTAGTCATTTCAATACCCCATAATGTCTAGTATAAACCATACATAAGAAGTCTTCCTTTTTAAGTAAGACAAAAGGGACAATGGGAACTAATCTTTGTAGTGGTGAAAGTTTATTAAACAACCCAAATTTCAAAGAAGTGTTGAGAAGGAAAGGACTTTCTTTCTCTGTTGACATGTATACTTACATAGACAATTAGGATTTTGGGGGCTAGCACCAGAAACAGACACATTTTAAATAAAAAATTAATGTTTGGGGGCCAGCACCAGAAACAGACACATTTTAAATAAAAAATTAATGTTTGGGGGCCAGCACCAAAAACAGACACATTTTAAATAAAAAATTAATGTTAGGATGACCTTACACATTTAAAAACATCTAGGACAAGAGCGCCATGCTCAAACACTTTGACTTCAACCTCATCCCTTGTCAATAATTTGATCCTCGACATATAATAAAGTTTGATGATATATTTATATATATCCATGCACATGATTACATAGAGGGACACATGAAAGCATCTGATGGGGATTGGATGGTTTAGTTTAGGGAATAATATGACGAAGTAATTTAAAATATATATATTTTTTCATGTATTGAATTTTTTTTCAAAGTGGGGAGGAGTATCTTTTTCATTTAATATTCAAATTATGTTGTTATAATGTTGTTATAGTTAAATTTGTCTTTGTATAATTATATATATGTTTGTAGGATGTTTGTAAACGCATTTAACAATAACATATTGAAAATAAAAAATATTTGTCAAATTCTAAAAGTATGATAATTTTATTTTCTGATTGGTAGAGAGGTATTTAGATGAGACATAAATTTCTACATAAGCAAATATATTTGTGAGAGTATAAAACAAATAATAATAAAATGTTATATGCACATGTTACGACACATCTATTAACCAAATATGGGCATTGTCAAGTAGGTGGAAATTTAGATGGTGATGTTTTTCCTTAGCTTGGAATACAAACATTGTGGCATTTAAGAGCATACTATATCAATGCCCCTGAGCTGAAGATCAATAAGCGTATTGTCTTATTGAGGTGAAGATCAGAGAGAATATTGCCTTAACGAGGTGAAAATCAGTGATGAATGTCCCATGTCTTGTCCTTTTCTTTAACCAAGCATGGTAGAGCAAGACAATGGTTTCATTCTTGTGATTATTTGTTTTTTCAACGAACATACATGATTTTGCATCAAGGTTTTATAGAGACACCTTGTTCCAGGAAACTTCAACCATCCTCAATACCATCTTCTTGATCAAAAGAACGATATAAGCTCTCTCATTGCAACACAACCTAATGCCTCATTAAAGCATCCATGTCTAGTTGTGGCATAAATGGCTCAAGAAGAATGCAAGAAGGCAATATATTGCTTTGATTGGATAGTTTCCGGCCAAAGGTCAAGGGAATCCGCAAGTGAAACTGGAAGAAGGCAATTCATTTGCTTCAATAGACAATTTTTTAGCAAAAGGTTGAAGGACTCGACAAGGGAAACTATAAGAAAGCAATGCATTGCTTCCATTGGCCAGTTTCTAACAAAAGGCCAAAGGAATCAACAAGGTGAATTGTTGAGTATTATGATTACTATTTTGGGTAGACTTGGGACATGTCTTTCATGAACCCAAGGTAGATGGCCATGGCAACAGTGTTATGCCATCTCTACTCTAATTATCATTTATGGCCACAATGATCTTTACAAGGAATCCATTAGCATCTTAAGTTATGCAAGATCTCTGGTTGTAAGCCAAACATGATTAGTTATAACATTCTCATTGATGCTTCTAGGAAGAGGAACACCCCATTATTGATTTGATTATTATACTATGGATCTTTTATATCTATTGAGGACCTTAAACCCTTCAAATTTTATGCACCAAGATCGAATATAGAAGCTCTTGATCCATCATTGGTTTAGTTTTTAATGTGATCGAGTTCAGACACTTTATATTCTGCTCAATGATATGTTGATGTGTATTTGAATGAATGCCAAGTACATCTTAAGCTATGCACTTGTAGGATATAAGTGTAGTAATTCACTACCAATATTTGACTCTTCCTCATTCTTTTGTTGAATTCCTAAGAGACTAGTTGGTTTTTTGTTTGGTTTAGCCGCAAGGAATGTAAAGACATAAATCCTTTTCAGGAGGAAGGTGTTTAAAGAAATATTCAAGGTCTCTAGACTGAACATTGATTCAAATATGGACCATGGAGTCAGACCTTTGAAGGCATATACCCATGAGGTTTTCTATCAAAAATGTGAAGGTGATGGTAGTTAGGCAATGAAGAAGGATGCCCTAATACAACTAAGTCCTCAACAAATTATGCTTATTAAAACTAACAAGGCATACCTAGAACTAAGGCTACACTTTGAAATTGTGTGAAACTTTTGCACCAAGCAACAACATTACTAAAAGAACACAATAATCCTATAACATAATTGTATTGGTAAATAAATTAGTCGTATTAGTCTTCATGTATGGTTTATTTGTTCATTTCTTTGTTACCACGGAGTTTAGTATTGCATGTGGAGATGGTATTGTGAATGGAGTTGGTTTGAGGTTGACATGTTTTTTGTAAAATTTGTTCTTGGAGGTCTATGGATCTTATTTCTTACTATGTTGACGATGGTTGAGAACAAAGTGAGGTTTATGGGTGAAGACAAAATTCTTCTGTCATATACCTTTCCTTCCATGATACAAACAAATTATGTTGGGTTGCAAAGGTATTTACTTTTTCGATCATCTTCTCAACAATTCAACTATTTTAATGTAACAATGGCAATTTCATGGAACATACTTGAAACACACAATTTTTTTATATATAGTTTATTTATGTACTTAACATGTTATTATTCTCAAAATTTGTTATAGCTTAATATTCACTTATCATTGCCTTGCATATTCCTTCGGGTGTCATTCTAGGTATTCTTGATTCAATTATCTTGTGAATCTTGTCAGGTTTAAGATGGAGCCTTCTCTTGTTTTGGTAATTTGATTGCATTGAAGCTACCAAATCAACGAATATGAATATTATTTGTTTATAATGTTTTTTATAGAAGAAAAAAATGTGCATTAACAACATATACATAAATTTCAAAAACAAATATATAAACAACATACAAATTACAAAATCCCTCGAGGTGTAGACCAATTGGCGATAGGGTGCATTATTAAGGCACTCCTTGTGACGTTGTGGGTTTAAATATCGACCAGGCCTTTTGTGTCGTGTGTAGGGAAGCATTGGTAAGCCTAGGGGTATAGTGGTAGCGGAACGGAATCGACCCAATGTCACGCGAGTATGAGCCTAACCCCAATTGTTAATTCCCCTAGTTACAAACAAATTTGTCAATAGTTTTTTTCATAATGTGTACTAAATTTTAATGAGTTTATAGTTTTTTTTTTTGCTTTGCATCTTAAAATAGGAAGGGCTTAGCTGCTTTGCAACTCTATCTTTTTATTTGAAATTTCAATGATGTGGGTTTTTTTAATTGACTAAAATTGTTAAAGGCAAAGTTCCATAATTAAATTTCTCATTGAAAGTATAAATTTCGATCAACTTCCTACTAAATTTAAAGAAAATTTTCAACAAAAAAATTCTTAAAGTTACCTACTTCTTAACTTACCTCATTGTATAACTATATATTCTAATTATTATTTTTGAAATAATATTACATTACTCCTCTCATTATAAATATTTCTTTAAAATGTAATTACTACTTTTAAAACAATAATGCATTGTTCATTTCTACCCGCATAGGGAAGCGGGTAGGAGACATGTCGATGGGCATGCCAGCCAGTTGGCACTCTTGAAACCAAGGAAATTGTGGGGTGGGGGGGAGAAGTATGCCTTTACCCACAGTGACATAATGGTAACACAAGGCGTAGTCCATCGAGCATGGGAGGGAGGGTGAAGGACTGCCCTCTAGTACGAGCAAAGGGTTTGGACTCTCTCCTTGATTTTCTCATGATGCTAATGGAAAGTGGAATGTATAATCGAAGGGGGTTTCAAGTCATAAGCAATCCCATGTTAACTCAGTCGCAGATGAAGTCTCGCTCGAAGGAGCATGCTACATATTTCTCGAGATGCAAGGGTAATCCTATTATCTTCAAGGTCAATTTGTTTTATTTGAGCATTTGTATGTTGTGTTATTTGTTTGCATCAAGCATATTCTTATAAAACTCATTGAGAAGAAGACAGAGAAACAAGTTGGGAAGGGTCATCAGGGCACTATCAATGTGGAGTTGTGTGGTTTCCCTCCTCAACCAAATTGTGTAGTAGAGGTGAACACAGACTCCTCTCTAGTAGTTGTGATTGCCAGGCACAGTCGACTTGAGTTGGTAGTCGCTTGTTAGTCAAACTCGATGGCGAGCTAAGGTAGAGGAAGGCATGCTCAAGGGGGTCAAAATTCAAGGTCTCAAACTCGATTCGGACAAGAAGTGGAAGAGTCTAAAGGAGAATATATGGCTAAGGTCCCAAGGGATACTAAGGACATACTCTATTGTGTTGAGCATCGGGTTAATATAGAAAAGGAAGTTATGAGTGTAGAGAAAATTATGGAGGAAATACAACCGTGGGAAAAGGATACATACCATACAAGGTCGAGGGACACCAAACACTATAAGACCCTCACCTTGTATTGGCAAGTGAAATCTCAATTAGGAAAGTTTTTGTCTAAAGAATGGGAAGAAAGAAAGGAGATAATGTTGCAAGTGGATGACATTCAAGCCCAATGTTAACGCCTAAAATTCACACACATGCGACATTTCGGCGATTCATCCAGTGAAGCGTCATCAACATAAAGAATGCATCTTACCAAAGGCATCCTCAATAGATCCAAAACACAACATGAGTCCATAAGTGCCAATAAACAGTCAAAACAAAGGGGAGTGTGGGTATTACACAGTTGACCCGCACTATAGCGCAGGTTACTTGAACAATGCACGTGCTATACCCACACGGCTTTTCCTTCTATAGTTGTGCTACTGTCAAAACAGTGGGAACACTTGTTCGGATATCCACATCATCTATTTCGGGATACATCATCTATTTCAGGATCTTGCATGATCTATTTCAGGATATGATCTATTTCAGGATCTTGCATGCACAGGCATGCATCCCAGTCACCAGTTTGATGCCTCCAGCACCTTATCCACCTTCTTCTAGCACCCGGGAGCCACTTACCACAGAGTTTTAGCCCTCCTAAGCTGAAAGGCGCCCTCTTCTCACCTACTGCCAGAGAAGGGCGCACTTGTTCACCTACCACTGCAGATTCACTTCAGTTACATTCAGTTAGCTCCGATTCTCCCTGATTTGAGGCTAGTTTCACTCCCGACTGACTGTATCACTTCCGTTTGACCTCCAGTTTGATTAGGTGACTTGTTCTGACTTCAGTTAGCCTCCCATGCGCCCCCACTGAGCCTCCAGATCCTATATCAGTGCTACACACTTCAGTTACATTTATTATACTCAGTTAGACTCAGATTGACACCTGGATGACTGGTTGTTGTGATTGATGAGCACCACCGATGATTTATGAGGACTCCTAGATAGAGTCAAGCTTCTCCATTCAGTGATTCGAATGACCTCCTTAGGCAATTCGAATTGCTCAGTCATTGTGACAGTTTGTATTGTAATTCATTCACCCTTTCTGGGATAGAGAGCACTGCTGCATGTTTTGCACAGTTTTGCACCATATTTTCTATGTTCATCTGTTGTGATTGATTTACTTGTTCATTAGATCTGCTGTGACTAATTTTACATGGTATCAGAGCCATTGCAGGGACAATATCTCTTTTCTACAGGTGTTTATACAAGAAGATTTGACTGAATTGCTAAAAATTGCAAAAAGTTTGGCATGAGATATCTCAAGGGCATTCACTCCTGTGCATGCAAAGCTTGAAAAATATTCCAATACCACTCCAGAAGCTTGAGTTACCACATAATTCCTGGATCTGATACATTGGACCTATTCAACATTGCTTGAAATCCAATCCCAGGTGTGATGCAACTCTCAAAGGGTGGATTGTTCGACCTTATTGTGGTTGTTTTGATGTGATTTGCAGGTTTATTGTCTCCTCCAATTGCACTCGCTACCTTCTGCATGCAAGCCTTTCTACAGCAATTGCATTCGCTATAGTCTGCATGCAAGCTTCCTCTTCATCAGTTGACTCAATCCTTGCAATGGAATACTCTTCTTCAAAGCCTATCCTCACCCCATTCAATTATTTTGATTGGAAAGATGATATGGAGATCATATTACGTTCAAAAGGTTACTACCGAGTCACTCTTGGTCTTGAATTGGAGCCAAACAATGTAGCAGAAAGAACCAAACACTACAACAAGCTTGATGAAGCTTACGGTCTTCTTTGTCTCTCCATCTCCAAGGATCTTCACTTCCATCTCAGCGGATTGAAGACTCCAAAAGCCATATGGGAGCAACTTGAAACACTATTCGGCAAGCAGGATGAGCTTAGGGCTTTTCAATTAGAGAATGAATTGATTGGCCTTAATCCTGAGAATTTCGAGACCATCAATGAATTCTTCACAAAATTCAAGAACTTGAACTTGCAATTGAATAACAGTGGTGTTATCAAAGAGGATAAACAGTTGATCCTCTCCATTCTAAGCAAGCTTGGGAAAGATTATTCGGTATTTGTCTCTACTTTCAATTTCGGTCGGCTAACTACCCCGAATTGGAAGATGCCTACCTTGAATGCCTTCATTGAGTCCGTTACGAAAGAGCATGACAAGTTGATTCAAATGGGGTCCATAAGCTCCAAAGATTCAGCCCTATTTGTTCAAGGACCCAAGATCTCGAATGGTAAAGGAAAGCTAAAGAAGGAGAAGCCCAAATTCGAGCCTCACAAGCAAAAAGACAAAGGCAAGCAAACGGATGCACCATCCAGTTCAAAATCCAAGCAAAAGGGCAAAGAAGGTAACCAAAAATCTAAATGTACTTATTGTAACCGTGGCTTTCATCCCGAAAGTTCATGTATGAAGAAGACTATAGATCAAATGGCCCTCCTTTTGGAAAAGAACAACATAACCCTTCCTGACGGTGCAAGGAAGAAGGATCGGAATGACGATCATGAAAGAGGACAAGCACTCATGGCAACGGTTTCAAAGCCCACTCTCTTGATAGATTCGGGTGCATCAAATCATATGGCTGCAAATATTGATTCTTTTTCCTCATTCGATCCAAACAGCTCCATCCCCATCCATTTGGGAGATGACTCAAAAATTTCTTCAAAGGGCAAAGGTACGATTCATGTAGAACATGGATGCTTTCAGAATGTTCTCTATGTGCCTTCCTTAGCTTCGAATCTCCTTTCTGTGTATCAAATGACACATACTGGTGATCCAAAGAAAGTCACATTCAGCCCTAATACAGTTGAAATTTCTGATATCAAAAGTGGAAGACTAGTTGCGGTTGGGAAGGCAAACCACACTGCAAAATGTTATGAGTTTTCGCACTTTATACCGCTTGCAAAGCCCACCGCTCTTCGCACACATGGTAATGAGGTTAGTAGGCTTTGGCATGAAAGATTTGGACATCTAAATTATAAGTATTTTCTGCTGCTATCAAATAAATCCATGGTAGATGGGCTTCCACAACTCCGTTCCTCGAAGGGAATATGCACCGGTTGCATTATTGGGAAGCACCCCGAGCACAGATTCGACCGCGGCAAGGCTAGCAGAGCCTCTACTATTTTGGGATTGATCCATTCTGATATCAGTGGTCCGCTGCCCCATATGTCATTAAATGGTTCAAGGTATGTTTTGACATTTATTGACGATTTTTCCCGCTTTACATGGGTATTCTTTCTCAAAAACAAGTCAGAAGTGCTTGGAAAATTCAAGGATTTTAAGGCTTCTGTTGAGACCACCACTGAGAGAAAGATAAAAGCTCTTAGATCTGATAATGGTGGGGAATATATCAAGTCCGAGTTGCTGCAACTTTGTGCCCAAAGCGGAATCAAGATCCAACATACAGTTCCCTACACACCCCAGCAGAACGGTGTAGCGGAAAGGAAAAACCGGTCACTGAAAGAGATGGCTACATGCATGATTGAATCGAAAGGTTTGGCTGCAAATCTTTGGGCTGAAGCAATCAATGTTGCTGCATATATACAGAACCGTGTTCCACATTCATCCGTGAAAGGTATGACTCCTTTCGAAGCATTCTTTGGTCACAAACCGGATGTGTCAAATTTGAGAGTTTTTGGCTCTACTGCATGGGCTAGAATTCCTTCTGAGAAGAGACGAGCTTTGGATCCACAAAGTATCGAGTGCATATTGATAGGATATGGGGAAGAATCAAAAGCATATAAACTCATGGATATCAGATCTAAAAAGATATTCATAGAGCGCAGTGTGCAGTTTGAAGAACCGCTTCAAGAATTGCAACTAGTTGAGGAGAAAACTGCCGATTCACCGCCTTCACCAGAAGAAGATTCGAGCAGCGATAATGAAGGTATGAGTTCTGATATTTCTGATATTGTAGCAGCATATGATGATCATGACATATCAGGTTCGGAATCCGACCATTCAGATCCCCCTCAGTTACCAAAGTGGGCCCAAAACACTCTACAATCTGCTGGTTCTAGTCTTGGAAATCCTGCTGATCCGAGACGAACAAGAGGAGACTTTCAAAGGGCAGGTATGGCTCTTTCTATTGCTGATCCATTTCTTCCTGAGATTTGTTATTTGATGGCTGGTTCAGATCCCCAATCATACTATTCATCCCATCGAGATCCGAGATGGAAAAGTGCCATGGATGAAGAGTATAGTTCTCTTCAAAAGAACAATACATGGGAGCTAGTTTCTCTTCCACCTGGAAGAAAATTAGTGAAGTGTAAATGGGTCTACCGTACTAAAGTTGCTGTTGATGGAACTATCAGCAAATATAAAGCAAGGTTGGTGGCAAAAGGTTTTTCCCAAGTCCAAGGAGTGGACTACACAGAGACCTTTGCACCGGTTGCAAAGATGGATTCCATCCGCCTTGTTTTAGCTATTGCCGCATCCAAGCACTGGGAAGTGCATCACATGGATGTGAAGAGTGCATTTTTACATGGAGACCTTGCTGAAGAGGTCTATATGCAGCAGCCAAAGGGTTATACATCAGATCCATCATTGGTTTGTAGATTGAAGAAATCTTTGTACGGGTTAAAACAGGCCCCAAGAGCTTGGTACGCAAAGATGGACTCCTTCCTTCTTTCTCAGAATTTCCAAAGATGCAAATCTGATCCGAATGTCTATCTTCAGCGAGTTAAAGGTAATTTGTTGGTTATTGTACTTTATGTTGATGATCTGCTTATTACTGGTAGCACACTTACTTCAATAAACAAGCTAAAATCTGCCTTAAATCTAGCTTTTGACATGAGCGATTTGGGCTTGCTGAGTCACTTTTTGGGCTTGGAGATAGCTCAAAATTTCGATGGGATCACTATATCTCAGCAAAAATATGCTTCCGACCTGTTATTGAAGTTTAATATGGCTGAATGTAAGGCAGCCCCGTTCCCATTCCTCTCAGGAATCAGTCTTGAGGAGGGAGATTCCACACCGCTTGCAGATTGCAGTATGTATCGACAGTTGATTGGTTCACTACTTTATTTGACACATTCACGGCCTGATATCTCATATGCCGTGAGTGCCGTGTCAAGATATATGCAGCAGCCACATGAGCTTCATTGGCGAGCAGCCAAGCGGATCTTGCAGTATGTGCAAGGTACGAAACAGTTTGGCATACACTATGCTGCAGATTCTGAGCTAGATTTCATTGGTTTTACTGATTCAGATTGGGCAGGTGATAGCATTGATCGGAAGTCCACTTCCGGTTATGTTTTCATGATTGGTCATGGTGCTATTTGTTGGTCCAGCAAAAAGCAAGCAGCCATTGCACTTTCTTCAGCAGAGGCAGAGTATCGAGGGGCAGTCAATGCCTGCATTCAGGCAGTTTGGTTGCAGGGTATTCTTTCCGAGTTTGGTTTTGGTGGCACTACTTCGACTGTCCTATTTTGTGACAATCAAAGTGCTATCAAGATCTCCACAGATCCAGTTCAGCAGCAGAGGACCAAACACATTGAGATTCATATGCATTACATTCGACAGTTGGTGCATGACCGCACCATCATTCTGCAATATTTCCCTACTGATGAGCAAATTGCAGACATCTTCACCAAGAGCTTCACTGAGAAGAAGTTCTCTTACCTCCGTTCACTGTTGGGGGTGAGTTCCATCATGGTGGAGACAGATTGATTCATTATTATGCTTTAGCTTGAGGGGGGGCTTTCTTCCCACTGGGTTTTCCCTCTTTCCTCACTTAGTTTATTTTCAGCATTTTTTGGATTATTGTATTGGGGTGACCTTTGGTCTTAGTTACCAGGGCCCCACATTATTTTAGTTGGCACATCATAGTCTAGCTTGAGGGGGGGTGTTCGGATATCCACATCATCTATTTCGGGATACATCATCTATTTCTGGATCTTGCATGATCTATTTCAGGATATGATCTATTTCAGGATCTTGCATGCACAGGCATGCATCCCAGTCACCAGTTTGATGCCTCCAGCACCTTATCCACCTTCTTCTAGCACCCGGGAGCCACTTACCACAGAGTTTTAGCCCTCCTAAGCTGAAAGGCGCCCTCTTCTCACCTACTGCCAGAGAAGGGCGCACTTGTTCACCTACCACTGCAGATTCACTTCAGTTACATTCAGTTAGCTCCGATTCTCCCTGATTTGAGGCTAGTTTCACTCCCGACTAACTGTATCACTTCCGTTTGACCTCCAGTTTGATTAGGTGACTTGTTCTGACTTCAGTTAGCCTCCCATGCGCCCCCACTGAGCCTCCAGATCCTATATCAGTGCTACACACTTCAGTTACATTTATTATACTCAGTTAGACTCAGATTGACACCTGGATGACTGGTTGTTGTGATTGATGAGCACCACCGATGATTTATGAGGACTCCTAGATAGAGTCAAGCTTCTCCATTCAGTGATTCGAATGACCTCCTTAGGCAATTCGAATTGCTCAGTCATTGTGACAGTTTGTATTGTAATTCATTCACCCTTTCTGGGATAGAGAGCACTGCTGCATGTTTTGCACAATTTTGCACCATATTTTCTATGTTCATCTGTTGTGATTGATTTACTTGTTCATTAGATCTGCTGTGACTAATTTTACAACACTCACTCCTAGTGGCACATTAAAGACTCAATCCTCCCCAAGGTTCATAATTCAGCTCCTCGCACACTTGGGGGCATTAATCAGCACCCCTTGTGTACCTTGGAACAAGTTCATGAAGGAGGAGAGTTCACATTTGGATCTAGTTGTTTGATGGCCACCTCTTGGCATATAAAAGGAAACCATTGGCATGCATTTTGTAGAGAGAAAATTAGAGCAAGGTTATGCTACTGGATTTGAGTTGGAGCTTCCTCATAGCCAACCATTTCCTACCATTGTAAGCATTCTCAAGCTCCCTTGTCACCTTCCATCAAGGGGCAAGTGTTTCTCTCCATTCTTCTTCCATCTACTTAGCATTTAGTTCAGACAAGAAAGGCCTCCCTAAGGGATATTATTGGCTTCCCTGGAATCCTTCACCTCCTAGGTGTTGTACAGTTATTCCATTGGGAAATACAAGAGTGGTTTAACATATATTTGGTTTTTGTTGAAGTTTGCATTCTCCACCCATCTCTTTCATTTTGTTTTTATCAATATTTTCATGTTTGGATGTGAAATACACTAACAATATCTTGCAGGATCACTTAGAGGAATACCAAACCACATCAAAAGGGGCTCCAAGGACTAAGGCCTTGCAACAACCTACAAGGCCTAGTCCCTTACCAAGTGGAAGAGTGCACTTGTGTAATTTTTTTCCACAGCAGTTTTAATGGTGACCATACTTGTTTTTGTTCATTTCTTATTAAACTAGGTTGTTTTGTGCTAAGTAGCTAATTCTGGGTATTTGTCACTTGCAGGAGATCAATTATTCCACCTCTTGCTTCCAGAATTTGGCCCCATTTATTTTTCCTGCGGCCGTGCGGTTCCCGGTGTCTCTGTTGCGCTGATAGCGCAGAATCGACTCGGACAGTCGCACATATAGCGCAAGTTACTCGTGCCAGACCTGCGCTACATCGCTCATCACACCCACACGGAAGGTTAGTGTATTGCCCATGCTACAACGCGTATGTTTTGTATTAACCCGCGCGACAGAATTTGGTTTAGTCGGGCTACTATTGTTTATTTGTTTTTTATTTTCATATCTTAGTTTGGCATCCCAATTGCTCCTTACTAGTGAACTTAAATTAAGGCTAATTCACCCAATTACTTAATTTCTTAGTAATTAGTGCACCTAGACCAATATTAGGAAGTAAAAAGTACATATCTCTTGAAACTTAACTAGGTAACCAACTTTGAGGCTTTCAACGAGACCCATTGTTGTCACTAGAATTTGAGACCATTTCTTGTTTATGCATCAAATCAACTTGTTGTTTTTAGTAGTATTGCTAGTGTAGAAAACACTTTTTTCACACACGCAAGGACCTAAAGACACTTGTCACCCGAAGTATGCTCTTCACCTCGCACTTCATGTGAGCTTGGTGAATCAGAAAAAGGGTGAGAAATGTGAAATACCTCCATTGCACACTTTTCTATTAGTTAGAATATTTTGATTTTGCAAAGCGTCATGAGCATCTCTTATAATTAGAAGTACACATTACTTGATATACTCTTTTAGTTAATTTGTCGATAAAGTTGTTTTTTTCTTTAATCACATGTGTTTGCACCACTAGCACACAATAAGAGGCATAAAGACTCTTCCTATCCTAGTATGCTCTTCACCTCGCACTTCATGTGAGCTTGGTGAATCAGAAAGGTAGGGATTGTGAAATACCCCTCTTACACTCCATAAGTGTAACATTCAAACCCCTTAAAATCAACATTGTAATTGTATTAACCAACTAAAATCCTCCACGGGAGGTCACAAAACAATATTTTATTTAGGTAGGATTGATTGGGCTAGGCATCCATTAATGCCCACCAATCTAGTTTCATTAGCAATATTTTGAAACATAGCATTGTTGTCTTTTAGGGTACTTACAAAATCCTGCTATAAGCAAGTGTTAAAAGAAAACCCGGATCAGAAGTGCATAGTGACCAAGGAGGTGAATGATGAGGTATAGCTACCCTACTCTCCCCTACAAGCCACTCAGCTTGTTATAGGGAGACGACACTATACCGTGCAGGCCGAACCACTGAACCACACTTGACGCAAGGTATCTTAGTGGCCCAACTTCGGATATCACCAAGGAGCAACTGCGAGTGCAATTGACTTTTGAAGTTAGCTATTTTCATTGGGAGGTGTTTCCAAGTCTTTTGGATTGGATCATTGGCCCCATCGCCGGTAGAACTCTCTCTTTGTTACCTCCACTAGTCAATTAGGGAGTGGATACCATTATCAACATCAATTTTGCTTTTGGGAGGCCCAGTTACATTTGAGAGGAAGGACGTTAGGTATTCTACGGAATTTACATTTATTTTTCTTTTTAACTACAAGTTCACTCACTCGTAATAAAAAGAACCTACATGTGGGACTCATGCACTAAAACCGACATTGCACATATCACTCACTTATCACACCATTTTGCATCTGTTGTGGTTGGCATATTTTTGCATTTGTTCATTTGTGTTTATTCCACTATCACTCTAATATTGACACGAGGCCTTCACCATTGAGGAACAAAACAACATCCTAAGACAGTCTCGTAGACTGCAAGGCCTATACCCTCTCTCGAGTGGCGTTTTGACACCATTCCCCCGTGTTACACGTGGAGGAAATTCAAGTCGAGGTCGTTCCTAGGCAGCATTGATAGGATCATCTAGACAAGGCCAAGCCTTGCTAGGTACATTTTTCCCCTCGGTGAATTTATTAATTACACCACTTCTTTCCCCATCGGAAGTAGTCCCCCACTGGCTTCTCCCCACGGAGATCCCTCAGATCCCTTTGACCCATCCTCTCTCATAGGAGGTCAACCATTGTTTACAACACCACTTGGGTCTCCCCCTCGTGGAAATCACATCCCAAATAGAATGGCAATACCAATCATCCCTACCTTTCCATTTATGGCTAGTTTAAATCTACCAGATTTGGCCATACCGACTAATGATCCCATCGCTCATGATGCAACATGGTCGGCTATGTTCGAAAAGCTTCCTTCCGAAATTCCCAAATTTGAAGGAAAATAGGGAGACGATCCCGCCCACCACATTATGTCTTTCCACTTATGGTGTTTATCTAAAAACATAGTGGATGACCCCGTGAGGCTTCGCCTCTTCCATCGTACCCTCACCAAAACAACAAAGTGGTACGTAAACCTAGAAAGTGGAAACCCATTCCACATTTGCGACATTGGCCACCGCATTTCTTACATACTTTCAACTGGTAATCCGACGTGATCTAGTCCTCAAAATTCTCACTGAGTTTCGTCAAAATACTTCCACCCACATTGTGGACCACATCCATTAGTGACGTAGATGCCACACACTATGCAAGATCGAAATACAACCTCCCTTTTTATTGGATTGGTTTATCAAATCTCTCTAATCTTCCATAGCCAAAGATGTCGCCACCTCCATGCCACAAAGCGAGGAAGAGTTTATTCTGAAAGCACAACATTTTGACCTCATATATGTACAATCGGGCTACCTTTACACAATCCTCCCTGATGCCCCACATCATCGGTTGTAGGATCCTACACCTTCGGGCTCGTCACATTCGACGAATGAGATTATTAGGTCCATTTCCCATTTAGGAAAGGTTCTTACCACCACATCGGTGCCATTTAACATGGTCCTGTATTACCCATCCATGCCACCTACATCAATACCCCCTGCACTGGTACCAACACCATCACTTGGTCAATTATAGTATGGAACATACAATCCTACATACCCAAATGATAGCCAAGCAATTATGGTTCCTACACCGCCAATGGCGCAAGTCGCTCCTACATACACCTCTTATGGAGCGCAAACATCATTTATCCCACCATCGGGGTATAACCCATATTATCATTTCCCATGCCAAACTGGTCAGCACCCTACCCCCCACATGGGGTTTAACTTAGTTCAACCTTCTTACGTTCAACAAGCTCAACAATTTGAGCAATTGAATGTTGTAAACCCTCGGATTCCATAGACTCGTGGGAAGAAGAAAGGTAAGAACAAACAGAATCAACAATCGAGACAAGGGGGAAATCCCCCTCCCCAGCAAAACCAAAATATGGGTGATCCAAATGCAGGGACTAACAATCCCCCCAAAAAAGTGAAGAATCCCCCCCTGAGAACCAATTATTGTTGCTCCATCTGTGACGATGATGGTCATTACACGCATCATTGTCCTCTTATCCCTGACTACCAACAGTTAGTGGAAGATAAAAATAAGATGGTGGCGAACCCTCCTCAGAAAATGAATCCTCCCCAACCACAAACAACAGTGTTACAACAACCCTTTACCAATCAAGGGGTAGTTACACAATAACAAGATCCTCGTCCACTTGGCGATGGCTCTTTCCAAAATATCTATACGTTGGAAATCAACCTCCAAACAAGAGCCAAAGGTTATGATGGGCCTTCCACCCCCAAGTGGAAGACATTTCTATCCCCTAGGGGGGCCCTCTACAATTCCTCGACCGAACACCGAAAAAAACCCCGCGGATTCCAAAAGTTCCACTTCGGCTAACCCCTAATAACCCTCACATGAAAGTTGCCCACAATTACAATATTTTGGACGACTTGGCTCAATCCCCTGCGGCCATGTCTACGCTAGAAGTGTTGTAGTCCTGCCCTACATAATGAAAGGAATTACTCAAGGCTCTCGGCACTGTCGATCCATCTGACTCGCACCTCATGACCTTTGATCTTAACAAAAGAGATCTCCGACTACCATTGTCAGTCACATTTCAAGTTCCTATGACTGTAAAAAATGTAATGATTCATCGATGTATCATCGACGAAGGCGCATCCACTTGCGTCATCTCTACAAAGGTCTAGAAACGATTAGGGTCCCCTGAGTCGGTCCCCTCATCTATCACTCTTCACGCATATGATGGGAGACCATCCCAACCAAGAGGATTGTACCAAAATGTCCCCATAGAGCTGGAGGGAAAGATGGTTATGATCGATATCAAAGTAATCGATGCTTAGCTCGACTACAACATCCTCTTGGGGCGTAGTTACATGTATGCCATGAAGGCAGTAGCCTCCTTAGTCTTTTGTATCATGATGTTTACCTTAAATGGGAAGATAGTTACCCTCGACCAACTTAACTACTATGACCCTAATACCACAAGAAATCCCGATAACGTCTTACCAAATGTACTGGGCGACAATAAATCATATGTTGATATTTCCCCCGATATGTACAAGGACTCCAATTTTTTAAGAGCATATTCGGGACAACCACTGAAGATCCCCACATCAACCCATGGCCTAATTTGCACAATTTTCATCACTGAAAATGGAGCCGCCTCCACCTCAACACCGTCATCAACACCACTATTGAGCCATGACATTGAACAAATGTTGATTCCATCAGTCCCACCAATATTTCAAATCCTATTCTTGTATCCTCCCACGGGTGTACAAGGGACGTTGATTATGGCTTAGTTAATTCTACCTGGGCTAACTTTAGGGATCCCAATTTGGTACCTTACACCACCCTTCTAAGAGATGGCTTCTAAACCAATCGCCCATTATGAGTTTGTCCCTATTTCAGCTAGTATGGCTGCAAGGCCAGTAACGCGACCAGCGCTTCGAGCTCTTCAACATGGAACCAACCAATCAAAATTCCCACTAATGTCACTGGGACACCATTTTCCTATCCAAGTACCCCACATGTACGCGATGTTTTTCCTATATGATTTATGCATTGTCAATACCTTGGTTATGTCCTTTACTACACCTGGGAATGTGCACCGTATGTGCAGAACTGCGAACAAGACAATATGGAACATCTTTCTTTTCTATTATAAGAATAAGACTCCAAGTTCTAACAACGATGGGAACGCACCATACCACAGGTATCATTCTGAAACCGACATATAAACTCTATTTACCCTTTGTTTATAATGCATATGCCAGTATTCCCGCTGGTAACCATAGGCCCCCCCCATCACGGCCTTGATGTGCCATCAACATCACTACTATGAATAGCATGTTCCCCCATGGGTGTGCGCACCACTGCCATCCCCATCATCAATTGGCATCCATGATGTCGACCCCCCACAAGTCCGAGGAATTTGATCCAGCTTGAAAAGATACCCCTTAGAGTATCATTTTACAGTTGTGCATTTAATCCACCAAGTAGACCTCATCAGATTCCTTGGCAGATGTTACAAGAACGATTCACAGAGTCCCCTCATACCTCCATGAGCACTTTACCTTCCGCAATCTTCCTCATATCATCACCCTCGTGAAGACACTTATTGGCCCCCCCAGCCTCTAAAGTAACCAGTTCCATTCAATTATACCGCAAGCATACAGTGCATCGCATTGTTTCATGGGGCATCCGTCTTTGCGTTTGCAAGTTACCCTCCAATTAATTTTGGAAAGTGTCCCCTAACTCACTCAAACCGTGGGGACTCCGCCCATCATCTAAATTGGTCCCCCGATACATCCAAAATTGTGGGGACCCCACCAATATTCTTTATGTACAAACAAAGTCCCCTCGTCACCTCATATTGAGGGAACACCATATTATTTTGGCAACAACCCATGGTCACCTTTGATCGATGTATTTGAGTCTCCATCTGTTCAGCGGTATCTGTTTTGTTGGTTACCATTATCATTTGTTTTGCATCTCCATCAAAGCCCTTTCACTAGCAGTTTGTTTCCACCAATTTCAATCTGTGCCATACCAAAAGAAAAGCTATCGTCCCCACTCCCCATGTTTACATCGATTAAAGAAAGTTGAGCCCCACGCTTATCAACCAGTCTTGTGTCAGGTCTGTCCTCCCACCAATTGATTACCATATGATCTCGATTCTTAGGATAGGACCCTCGTCTTATCATATACTTTAGCTCTCGTCGACGTCAAAACACTATATTTCGAGAGTTGGAGTAGTTGTAGTTGTACCTTGGGATCCCTTTCAACCACTATAAGGGATCACCTCGAACTTGGTAGGGAGAGTCATTAGTGCTCCCTAACTAAGTGGTTTTCCCTATGCTCGACGTCTAAACATCATCGCATCAGGGGGAAACATACTTTTGAAGGTAGCATTGTTCACATTTGGAAATCATGATAGCCGTCTATTTGGTACAGTGAAGCCCTCAGGCATATTTACATACCAAGTTTAGTCCCCCACCACAGTGGATTCATCATGGTCACCAGCAGTTCCACTTCTTCAATATTTCGCAGCAGCTCTGAGGGCATTTACTCTAACATGGATTGAATCTTCCTCCATCCATGTCCCAGTAGTATACTAAAAGTCAACACCTTTATCCTCTCTCATTGGAATCACTTTGACAACATTTCACGAGCATGGGTATGCCCGCCTTGTTTGTATAAAAACTATTCTTTATTACAGCTCCAATGGTCGTCACCAACAATATTCCTCCATGGGAGAACCTTATTTTGTCCACATATGTTTTGTCCTACAGAACAGGAGAGAAACAACATAAAACATGATGCATTATCGGCTCTACAGTACCCTCCGAACCTCATACATCAGGGGGCATCTGTTAACGCCTAAAAGTCGCACACATGTGACATTTCAACGATTCATCCAATAAAGCATCATCAACATAAAGAATGCATCTTACCACAGGCATTCTCAACAGATCCAAAACACAACATGAGTCCATAAGTACCAATAAATAGTTAAAACAAAGGGTAGCGCGGGTATTACGTAATTGAACCGCGATATAGCGTAGGTTAACTGAACAATGCCCACGCTACACCTGCGCAACCTTTCCTTTGATAGTCGCGCTATTGTGAAAATGACAGGACAACTCACTCCCAGCGGTGCATTAAAGACTCAATCCTCCCCAAAGATCAGAATTTGACTCCTCACACACTTGGGGGCATTAATCAACCAACCTTGTGTACCTTTGAACTAGTTCATGAAGGATGAGAGTTCACATTTGGATCTAGTTGTTTGATGGTCACCTCTTGTCCTATAAAAGGAAACCATTGGCATGCATTTTGTAGAGAGAAAATTAGAGCAAGTTTACGCTGCTAGATTTGAGTTGGAGCTTCCTCATAGCCCACCATTTCCTGCCATTGTAAGCATTCCCAAGCCCCCTTATCACCTTCCATCAAGGGGCAAGTGTTTCTCTCCATTGTTCTCCCCTCTACTTAGCATTTAGTTTGGATAAGAAAGGCCTCCCTAAGGGAGATTGTTGGCTTCCCTGGAAGCCTTCACCTCCTATGTGTTGTACAACTATTCCATTGGGCAATACAAGAGTGGTTTTGCATATCTTTGGTTGTTGTTGAAGTTTGCATTCTCCCCCCATGTCTTTCATTTTGTTTTTATCAATATTTTCATGTTTGGATGTGAACTACACTAACAATCTCTTGCAAGATCACTTGGAGGAATACCAAACCACATCAAAAGGGACTCCAAGGACTAAGGCCTTGCAGCAACTTCCAAGGCTTAGCCCCTTATCAAGTGGAAGAGTACACTTATGTAATTTTTTTCCACAACCCCCAACTAAAGGAAGTAATGGAAAGACTGAACTTAATTTATAGAACTACCATAAGAATGGACCTTCCCACTCCAAGTTCTTCATCTACACCGAGGAAAATGTCAATGCCCCTGGGTCTTCTCATGGAAAGGAGCTTCCTTACATTTCCATTTCTGATGATGAATTACCAGAATAATCTATGCTACTGAGGATTTTATTTTTGACCCCCACTTATCTCATGTATAGACCAAGCTTTATAGTTATCTATAGTCGCTAGGATCGTTACAGTGTAGTAGTTTCATTCTCCTTGATTTTGACTCTTAAACATTTCAAAACTCTTAAAACATTTGATAATAAACAATCATTTTATCTTTGGTCTAATTTCCCTTGGAGGAAACCAAAAATAAACTTTATATATGTATGTTTGAAGTAATGCAAAGAAAAAAGTTTAAAAAAAAAATGCATTGCTCACTTCATTAAATATATTTTTTCAAAATTTTCTATTGAACTCTTTGTTGATAACCATGTTGTCTTATATGGAGTGTTGGTTCGTAGGTATGGGATGGTTTTCTACAGAATGATGGCGACAATATGGACTCCCTTAGAGTCCATCTAGCCTTCTGGATAGTTCTAGTACCAACCAAGGTATCAAAAAGTGGGAATTCTTTAGGCTTCAACTTTTGTCTGCTTTTATTTTGCGAAACCCTTCCCTGCCATGTTTCATGTCGGGTTTAGGGATTTTTGGTAGCCTCTCCACTTTTGTTGGTCAATGTTTTCACTATTTTTGGTGGTTGTCTTACTCTTACTTTAGCGAGCTAAAGGTTTTTTGGCAGTTTCCTTTTAGTTGTCGGCATCTTGCTTGTCTTTTTGTCGGGAGGCAGCTGGCAATCCTGCAGACCGCAGTTGGATGTCCTTTCCTCTCTTGGGAAACTTGTCCTCAGAAGTGATGGGGACTGATAAGTCACCTATGGGCTCTTTGAATGATATTAGATCTTCGGAGTTTTCTACTACGGATTTTGAAACCAAGCAGGGTTTTATTTCTTCCTCGTTTAGGGTTCCACACAAACTCACTAGTGTTGCAACTCAGCAAAAACGAAAACTAAAATCTTATAAGGCATGGAAGCAAGCGACGGTTTATACCCTAGAAGACGAAGCTAATATGGACAGGGTTGCACTCCTTGCTCGGAGAGGAGTGGTGGGACGTGTTGAGGGAACTAAGGTTTCCCAAATAGAACTGGTTGAGTGGGTTAATGCAAACTGGACTCCAATATTCGGCTTACCCCCTAAAACCAGTCTTCTTTCGCGTGGTTGGGTGGTCTTCATCTTTCCAAGTGAAGACCTCATTGCCTCGATTATGGAACAATGTTGGTTGATCAAGGATGGTTCCATGTTTCTCAAAAGATGGCATGCCAATTTTAATCCAAAAACTGAATAGGCGACTGTAAGGCACTTGTGGGTCTTGCTTCTCGGCTTCCCTTTCGAACTATGGATGTTGAACATCTTTGAAGGGTTGGGGAATGTGCTGGGTCGTTTCATTAGGTTGGAGAAAAACCTAATTTATGGTATTAACAAGCGTATAGACTCTATGATGGTTGAATTTAATGTCACGAAGGGACTTCCAGCGTTTGTGGATATTGTGTGGAGAAACAAGGTTATCAGTCAGAAACTTGATTATAAAAATATTCCTTTTCGTTGTTATATTTGTCATTGTACGGGACATGTTCAAGCTCGATGTCCACTGCTTGGTAACAGGGGAGCTGCGATGGTGGAGGTTTCAGAAAGCCCCTCTCCTCCAATACATGTCAGAGCTACATTACCTGGTAAGTCTATAGATGAGCCTTATGTTATTTACAAAGGTGTATCCAAAGCAGAGCTGGATTTTTATTTATCCATGGAAAAAGATTTAGACATTCGCCTTTCAAAAGCCAAACCCTTGGCTAGGAACTTTTTGGGTGACGTAATTTGTTCGGATTTACAACAGAATTCGCCACCTATTATGAACCCTAATCCTGATGATACTTGTGTAATTTCCCCATTTGGGATGGTTGATACCTATCCTGATCCCCCTATGCATTCTTCGGATTTGATAGACACCGAGTCCAAGGATCCTTCTTGTGCTCCTTTTAATGAAACCCCTCCCCTGCAAAAGCCTGACTTAAATTATTTTCCAAACTCTCTGTTGTCTATGAAAGAAATTGATGGAGCTCCTTTAGAGATTTTGTTGTTAACCCTATTCCATCGGATGATGTGATCATCCCTTCAATAAGATGTTCAATGTAACAATTCGCAGGAAAAAAAAGTAAAAGAGAAGGAAGTGGGAGATACTTTCATTCCCTCGTCATCGCACTTAGATCTGGCTGAGACAAATTCCTCCACATCCGAGACCCTTAGAGCAGCTGAGATCATCCCCAGGGTTACTTAATGTTTGTCCTGTCTTTCAACGTTCGTGGTATTGGGGGGGCTTCTAAGGCTAGGGCCCTTACCAATTTCCTAAAAGCTACTAGCCCTGATTGTTTCTTAATTCAGGAAACTCGTTGCGTTGCTGAGCAGGCCATTGATTTCTTCACAAAGCGGTGGTCGGGGTGGTATTTCAGCGCGATGGATTCATGTGGCCAGTCAGGAGGTTTATCAATTGGTTGGAATCCAGCTACCATGTGTTTCAAAACCTTTAAAACCATGGGAGGGATTCTTATGAAAGGAAGGTTTCTTTCCAGCAAACTTGAACTGGCTATCCTCAACATGTATGCTCCATACAAGGATAGGGAGATATACTAGAAGAATTTGGAAGAAAATGGCATTCTAAGTACCCCTAATTTGATTGTGGCATGTGACCTCAACTTTACCCTATCCGGGGCTGAAGTATGGGGATCCTCAGCGAAGGTGGATGAATTGGTTGATTTCTTTAGTGATTTGTTCCAGAGAGCCCATTTAGTTGATGTCCTCCCTAGAAAGCTTGGCTCAACTTGGAGTAATAAACGACAAGGCGTTGGGTGCATTTGCAAAAGGCTTGACCGCTTCCTTTTAGCTAAGTCTGTGGCTTCACTTTTATCCAGATACAGAACATGGATTGAACATTCCAATATTTCTGATCATCAAGCGATTATGTTACAAATTGATGATTTCTAGCGCAAGGTGAATAAACCATTTCGGTTTAACAGTACTTGGTTAAGTGACAGTGACTACTGTGACATGGTAAGAAAACATTGGACCCGATCTGCTGCTCCTCCTCCAAATTTGAATCCTATCAATTCACTGATTTTTAAGCTCAAAGGGTTGAAAAGGAGGACAAAAGAGTGGGAAATTCAAAAGAAAGAAAGGGATAAAGTTGATCTTTTTAAAAAAAAATATCAAATCAAACTTCTTCATAATCTCAATCTCAAAGGAATTTTATCTGATGAGGACAAATTGGAGTTACCTTACAGAATAGACTTGATGATATCCTAAAGACTCAAGAAGGCACTTGGAGACTCAAGAGTCGGGCCATCTGGCTAAAATTGGGAGACAACAATACCCGATTCTTCCATAATTATGACTCACACAGGAGAAGTGTTAATTCAATCTGGTCTATTGAGGATACTTCGAGTAATGAGATTTCTGATCAAAATTTGATTGAGTTCGAGGCATTTCATCACTTCAAACAACATTTTGTTGATCCAAACTTGTCCAACATCGAGGACTAGCTGAAGGTGTTGAAGTTATTTCCATATTTCTTCTCTCCAGAGGATATATTCAGTTAGGTAGGCCGGTTACTTTGGAGGAGATCGAGAATATTTTAAAAGCTTTCAAGAAGGAAAAGGCACCTGGCCCTAATGGATGGTCAGTTGACCTATTCCTTATGTTTTTTTATTGCATGGGTCAATACTTACTGAATATGATCGAATTCACGAGGGTGGAAGGTTGGGTTCTTGGTGGTTTGAATTCAACTTTTTTTACTTTAAATTCCAAAAAAAAAAACCAGATTCTTTTGATGACTTCAGGCCCATAGCTCTCTGCAACCTGGTGTACAAACTAATTTCAAAAGTTATTGCCAACAGGATAAAACCTCATCTTTCCAGGTGGACGACAAAAGAACAATTCGTCTTTCTAGTTGATAGACAGATCCTTGATGCAGTGGGCATCACACAAGAAGTCCTGCACTCTGTCAAATCAAAAAATATGAAGTCCCTAATATTGAAAATCGACCTTGTGAAAGCATCCGACCAAATAAACTGGCGTTTTTTGAAACTGGTTTTGTTGCAGATTGGGATTGCTATTATGGTTACAAACTGGATTATGGCCTGCGTAATTTCAACAAACTACTCGGTCCTGATAAATGGCTGCCCGACCCCTTTCTTCAATGGTTGTAGAGGGTTACGTCAGGGGTGCCCATTATCCCCCCTGCTCTTTTTATTGGTAATAGAAGGTCTCAGTCTCTTGATTGGCGATGCAAAGAACATGAATGTTGTTAAAGGTATAAAGATTGCAAAAAACTGGCACATCACTCATCTCCTTTTTGTTGACAATGTCATTTTATTTGGCTCAAATTCTGCAGAGGAATGGAAGCACATCTCAGAACTTCTGTAACTCTTTTGTAATGCGACGGGGATGCAAATCAGTCAGAGTAAATCCATGTTCATTTGTAATCTAATTACAAACTCTGTCTTAATGGAGGTTTTAAATTACTTACCTTTTAATACAACTGATCTAAATGATGGTGTAAAGTACCTTGGCTTTTTAATAAAACCAAATTGTTATGGTAAATAGGACTGGCGATGGTTAGTTGGTAGATTTGAAAAGAAAATGAACTTATGGGTTTTCAAACATCTCTCCTTGGGAGGACGCCTTATCTTGCTCAAATCTGTTATGAGCAGCTTACCTGTGTATTGGGCTCTCCTAGCTCAAATTCCTATTTCTATTCTGAAGACTTTAAATGGCCTCGTGTTCTCCTTTCTTTGGTCAAGTTACAAGGACATGAACAAATATCATCTGACAAAATGGAGTTCTCTTGCGGTGCCATATAAAAACAGGGGTTGGAACATAAAAAATATCTACTGGTTCAATACAACACTCTCATTAAAAATCCTATGGCGTGGTCTCTTTGGAGACAATCTATGGACCATAACTCTTCATGCAAAATATATAAAAGTTGATATTTTCAGCTGGATCAAAATGCCAAAGACAGATGTTCGAAATGTTTCTTTTATATGGAAGGGCTTCATGAAAATTCTCCCGTGGATATGTGCTAATCTATCCTGGAGGGTGGGAGGTGGAAAGAAATTTTATGTTGGAGTGGATCCCATTTCGGGTTTCAGCGGTGACTACTGTTTATCTCAAGACTTGCGAAATCACTTCTCCAGTTTGGGTCTTCACACTCTCAACCAATTTAAAAGATCGAGCTATCTTGTTCCCGATCTCTCTTATTGGTTGACTGCATCTAACTTGGGTCTTGCTAGTATTTGGAAAATTGAATGGGAACAGTACGTCCAAAACCTAAATCTGGTTGCTATTCGTCTTAATGGACAACAGGATCATTTAATATGGGTAAAAAATCCAGTGAATGGACAAGTGACTGCTAGATGGGCTTACTTGGCCTTAGTTGATCATTATGTGGTCAATAACAGAAAATGGTGGTCTTTGGTTTTATGGAAATGGAAAGTTCCCATAAAAATCAAGTGTTTTCTTTAGCTCCTCTTCAACAACAAAATTCTCACTTGGGAGAATCTAAAACGCAGGGAAATTCCGGTGTAGGCATTTGTATTTTATGTAAAAACGGAGAGGAGTCGGTTAATCATCTGTTTTTACATTGTAATTTCTCTATGGCAGTATGGAAGTCTATATGTGCAAGCTACAAGATTGACGATGATTGGCCAGGTATGGATTTTGAATCCGCTTTCCATATTTGATTAAGTAGAAATAGAAAGCTGAAACATTTACCAGTTTTCCTTGTATGGGCTATCTGGAAAACAAGAAATATGGCAATTTTCCAGGAAGTAACTCCTTCTACAAATCAGACTTTATATATTTTCTGGAATATGGTTCATTTTTACTCAAAAGTGACTGTGAAGGAAAATAATCTACATCCTTTGAGAAGGTCCAAGGTTGTGTTTATTGATAAAGCAGTCAGATACTTTGATGGTGCATGTTCAGATCACAAATGTGGTGTTGGGTTCACAATTAGTTGTGGAAAGGATTTCATTCTCAAATTTTGCCTTGCTTGTGGAGAAGGTACGAATACAAAAGCTGAACTATTAGGTCTCTGGGGCACATTAAAAGCTGCTTCAATTTGTGGCATTGATTCTTTCAAAATTATGGGAGACTCCATGGTTATTGTGAAGTGGGTAAACAAACAGGCTAAGTTGGAAAACACTTTACTCCAACACTGGTGTCAAAGAATTTCAACACTACTGGACAGTTTTAGAGACCTCACGATCGAACATACTTACAGAGTGAATAATGATGTTGCTGATTCTTTGTCGAAATCTGCTCTTGATGGTAAACCAGGGGTACTTTATTGGGAAGAATGGATTGAAGAAATGTGCGTCCATTATGGTCTCATAAACTCTTTTCTTTCTGAAGCCTACTAGGCTCTGTTTTGTGATTTTGTTTTGTCATATAAACTCTTTTTGTAAGATGTTGATATGCAAGTTTTTGCACAGGACAAATAGATTAAACTTTGATACTGTATTTTTGTTATATGAACAATGATAGAAATATTCTTGCAACAATGTTTCTTCAAGAATCAAGAATTAAAAGCCTTGAAGTGATATGTACTTTTTAATTTCTCATAAATAACAAAAGTACTTTTTTTTCCTCTAAACAAAAAAACAAAAACCAAAACCATATTATCTTATATATAAAAGTAATAACCAAAATTTTTATTTGTAATTTGTAATTTTTATTTTCTGATTTCAAAATCGTACGTTGTTCTTACCATGTCGAAGTTGCTTGACTTCCATGATTTGTCATAACGAATTTATTATATTGGCCCCATACTCCCATAACTAAAAAAACATAATAAATATCTGAGGGTTGGTCAAAGTCATTATGAAACTAACTAGGCGGGTCTCAAGGAAGACATGCTACATTAATCATAACTTCAAAAATAAATTTGTACAACTTCACAAATCAATTTGTACAATGCCTTTGGCCCATGGATTGCACTTGCACCTTCTAGAATTTCATGTTAGAAAATTTGGGCCCAATCACTAGGAAGTCCAACTTCCATATTTTGATAAATTCAACACTTGTGTTTTACTTCAACTTTGTTAAGAACAAGGCACCTTCTAGAATTTCATGTTAGAAAATTTGGGACCAATTACTTGGAAGTCCAACTTCCATATTTTGATAAATTCAACACTTGTGCTTTACTTCAACTTTGTTAAGAACAAGGAGCCTATGTTTGTTTAGTGAATTGTCACGGGAGTGCACGCCGAGCTTGCACATAAGAGTTTTGTTGTTATTGGAACTTGTGTATTAAAACGTTTGAATAGAAAGGTGAGTGGTTTAAATGTTTTATGAATTGTTTTTAAGGTGGAAATTGGTATTTTTGTTTTAAAATTTGAAAATAATTATTTTGTATTGATCGAATTGTAAATATTAGATGTTTATATTGTATGATTTGATTGCATTATAAGTATTTGAGGGTGTTGAATTTATTTTTAATAAAAAATAACAATTTCATCATTTAAAAATTGAAATTTCAACAAAGATTAAGTCGTCGGATTTTGGTTATGGTAAACTAAAAAATGTGAAAATCATAGAATATTTAGCCTTTTTTTTTACAATATAAGTAAATGGTTGTGTACAATTTCAATAGGAACTATAACCTATGGTATCCAACTCATACCATTAAGGTAGTGAATAAATTAAAGGAGTAGTAGTTATATTGTATTCATGAAAAACAATAGTTTAAATGTGACATGAAATGACTATTTTTTGGCCATTCAAAATAATGGGAAGGGAAATCAGTATTGTTGGCCTAGAATCTAATAATAATCATCTTGGATTGAGGAAAATCATATATGTTAGATGTTAACATTACACGATTTGGTTGTAGTGGGGGTATTTTGGGGTTCTAAATCTACTTGTACATTCAAAACAAAAATCCCAACAATCCAATGTTGTAATTTCAACAAAGATTGCTTGACGAGATTCTAATGATAGCAAGCCAAAAAATATCAAAATTGTAAAATGTTTAGCCTCCTTCTTCGTGAAAAAAGTTCAACCATATTCTAAGTTCAAAATATTAAAGATAATAAGTTTAAAAGAATTAAGAGTAGTAGTGACTACAAACTTAAAAAACAAAATGACCACGAACTCAAAAGATGTTGGATTAAATATTATGAGGTTTGGTTTATCTATTGGAACATAAAATTGTTAAATAAAGTATTAACATAAAATCTTGCATCCTTCTAAAATTTTAAGATAAAGCTTGAGTGCTAATGAAATTAGTAATAAGATAAAGTCGAGGAATTTGGTCATGGAATGTAACCTAAAATTGTTTCAAATTGGCTAAGAGTTTATCTTCCTTAAATGTATGGTAACAAGTTAACAACCCAAAACCCAAAGGCATATGGCACGAGTAGAAGTATGTCCACATTTGGCAGGAGTTGAAGTATGCCTGCATCTGGAAAGAATTGAAGTAATCCCTCTTATGGACCGTCGATGGGTTATTTTAGGTGATCAACTTTTGTCTACACGCAATGATATTGCTACATGTCAATGCCTTGAGATTGTATTAACATAGGGTAGGCTAAGTACCCTTATGTATTGTAAAAAAATAAGGTTGAAATATTATAGATAAATTATCCATTCCAATTTGATGAGTTAAGATTAGTTTTCTAATATTTTGTATTTAAAAATTAAAATAAAATGTGTCCAAGCTATGATCAATGTTTCTGACCTCTAGAATGAAAACTAGTGGATAGAGTAACCCTAAAACACTTTGTGAAAACAAATTTGTAAAATTTGCCATAAATATAAGGTTGATGATGAATATTTTTTTTAACAAAAGCATGTAATTTGTATTTATAAGAGCTGAAAAAATCAACACCAAAATTTACAAAAGGGGGATGTCGAGCACTAGTCTAAAGTTGAACTTTAAAAATATTTATGAAAGATACAAAAATGCCATAAACAATCTTCCATGATGCCGAGGATATAACCATATAGCTGTTAGATACTATACTACTATAGACCTTAATAAACTACCCAAGCAGTAACATACAAAAACTATGCATAAAAAACAATCTAATTGGAGCTATGGTTGATGTAGATGACTTGATCTTTAGCGCTTTCTGCTCATTTTCTTTCGCAAATTCGCCCTCTTGATCCTCCGAACTTGAAATATCCACAGTAGAATGCGGGAGGGGTGACAGACAGAGCCCTCAAAGTCCCTGTTGGCGAAATAATCTATGGTTTGGGAGTGTTTATCCACAAGCAGTTCACCATGATGTTCCATAGTAACCTTAATAGTATCAATGTCAGTTGTATTGACATAAATATTAACATCAGTGTTGTCGAAACACATATCTAAACATGAGAATTGAGACGAAAGATGGTGCACAACTTGCTTAAAATCATCCAACTAATTGTATATGCCTAGGATGTGGGTCATGACATGTCGCATTGCCTCCATAAACCCTCCATCTGAGAATTCATTTGACACAATTGGCTGCAAATATCCCTCAGTTTATCTCTAGTGTTTGATTTCCACTGACAATTCTTAAATCCTTATCTCCAATTCAACAATAGACTTAATCCTCGTTGAATGCAACCTAATTGAAATTCCCATGTCCCAAGCTTGCTAGATTAATAAAAAAGGAGATATTAAACCAGACCAGTGAATTAACTCCTGCAATATGGTATCTACATGCCCAAACGTCAACACAATCCAAATCCAATCCCCTGGGGCATAGGGGAAGGCTTCATCAAAATCATAAACTCACAAAACCATCACTTGAACACATTGCAGACCATATTTCCTGCCTTCCACTTCGCTACAAATGCGAATGAAGGAGAGGGTAATACATAATCCGAGACCCTAACAAGTACATGCCACCCATAGGCCTCTTCACGTGCATGACCATAAAGTTTTTAGGTGCAATCAGCGAAAGGTAGTATTGGATCATTATGGAGGTATTAACACTTTGCTTTGAAAACATAAAGCTATTAATGCAATCCCCATACGGCTCCACGTCAAGGAACACGTATATGTTGGTAGGAGACTAGGGAAGCTAACATGTATTAGGTTGGATATTAACATGCATATCCCCTTAAGCCAATTGAACAACTTTATTTGCATGCATATCCCCTTGAGACAATTGAACAACTTTATTTGCATGTATATCAGCTATGGTGTTGTTACTGTGTCGAACATCATAGAGTTGAACATTAGAAAATTGATTTAGTAGACTATTGATACAGTGGTGCAATCTTCCTGCTAACTTATCTTCTAGATATTTCCTCCATCTGGAATGAGAGATAATTGAGAGAGAATCACCCATGACAACTAGCAATTGGATGCTTACAGAAGAAGCGATTTTGAGCCATTGATAAAGAGCATATCGCTGAGCTTGATGGTGAGTATTAAAGGCTATTCAAACACAATACTGAGAACGAACCTGATAAAATAACAGTTAATGGTGAAAAGCTCCTGGCACAAAGTCCAGTTCGTTGATACGCCAAGAGAAACCTCCATACCAGTAAATAATAGTAATGGATCCAGCTGTGGCAGTCGCAGTTTGTAGATGCATTCTCAAACGGTATTGTCACATGAACTACTGAAGCCAAAAGTACACAGGATTTGAAAGAGTTTATACGCAAGGATTTCTCATTTGGACTGAAACTACGAAGGAAAAGGACAGAAAATTCCTCAAAATGCAAATTTTCGGTGAATTTTGGCCTATCAAACTGTCCGGTTCTTGAAAGCTACTGTGAAATATTTTTATCGCAAGAGTAAGACCTTGAAAATGCGAGCTCTAATGAGCCAGATAAACGGTTAGACGACTAAAAATATTTCTATGCGATCGTAAGGAAAACGCAGTGGGAGGGGAAGTTCTTAAACACCGAAAAATTGCACAAGAATCGTCAATATATAATTGGAGGTTCTTAGCTGAACATTTAGAATTTAGTTTTAAGGAATCAGAACACAGTAAAAACTTTGACTTTGGTTATATTGGCCCTCAACGCCAAAATTTCATGATCATCGATCCCTAGGGAGGCTCTGGAATGAAAATATCATCTATTGTATTTCATACCTAATGGGTATGAGCGACATCCCAACCATATTTCACAAATATTAATTAAATATACTTTCTTCATTAAAGAAAAAGAAGAAAAAAACTCATCTGCACGATACCAAACATGGCAGTCTATTGGTTGTAGTTTGGGTGGTTGGGAGGAATGATTGTTTCCTTCCCCACCTAGGTTCAATTCTTGTAAGTGACATGTTGCTCTTGTTGAGTCCTTATTGTAATGATTGTATTTCTGGCCATACCTTGATTCTCTAGATAGAATAGCAGGTGTTGGCATTCTCTCAGTGGACTAGCCCTCTAACAAATAGTGAACCACCATTTTAAAAAAAAAGTAGTGGACAAAGGTCAAAAATCTAAAATGGTTCAAAAAATGACTACCTTTGGTCATTTATGAGCTAGTTTCATTTTCCTTCTTCAAATATCTTTCATTTGTATGTCTGTCAACACCTGGAAGTTATTTATTTTTTGCTCAATCTTCTTCTAGCACATTGTTTTCTTCATTATGAGTTCAGGCCATTTCTTGTTCCTCAACAATGTAAGTTGGATTCTGCTGCAGCTGTGTGATCTAATTCTGTACAGTATTTGATTCATGTGAAAGGGCGATGTAGTTCAAAGAAACAAGAGTCGGTAACACAAGTAAGAATAAAAGAGAAATGTGCAGCAATCTAGTTGCATTAAAGTCAGGCTTCTTCTCCAGAAGGTGACTAACAATATCCTCTCCATATTCAAACGCGACTAAAGAAAGGTGGCGTCTGGACCTAGCCACATCCATAACTACTTCAATTCTAATTCCCCACTTCTCTGACGCTTATGGTTTGGAGTCACGTTGCTTTGTCACGTGCCCAAAGATTGTTGCCTTAATCCATAACTCTTTGATACTAAAGCTCAACATTGCCAATGATTCTCCTATACCCCCCGCTCCGATGCTTCTGCTCTCATGTCCCGCCCCACTGCCACGTGGCCCTTCTGGCTCACTCCCACATCTGGCATTTTGTCCCATCCTTCGCCATCCCTTTGGCAAGGACTTAGTTACAATGCAACTTTAACACTTGCTAAATAAACTCAAACACACGATAAAACATTATAATTATAGTGAATTTCTAATTGATAAATTCATCACAAAAACAACCATAGACAAAAGTGACTATAAAGCGTACACATACCTACTTAGTAATGTCATAATAGAAAATCTTATCACATTAATTTGAGATGTCCTCATAAACAATTTGATTGTAAAACTTCATATAAAGTTTGGTAAAAAATGATATTAATTTTTATTTTAGATGAATGATATTTTTTAAAGTTTTTTTTGTCAAAGTGAATTTTTCATTTTTTAAAGAAAAAATTTGCGGGAAAATTAAGGGATGATTCCACACATTTCTGGATGACATCCTTAGTAAATTAGATGGCATAAACTAGTGCACCTAACAAGGTTACTCAAATTGGACACATGCTAACATAGAACTAGAGAAACACCCAACAATAATTTCAACAATATGTTAAGCTAATGCACGTGGCTAAAAATGTTTGGATAACAACTCATCCCACCTTTGAGCACTTAAGTGAGAGTTAGATTGTTGATGCCTTGCTAGCCCCAATTGGCCCATAAAGGGAAAACATGTCACAAGTGAATATAAACATAGGTGGAGAGAATAATAACTTCTTCTTTTTAACTGAGACGATTATAATTTGTATTAAAAAGTGGATTTTGCTACATCGTACAACATAATGATACAAACCATAAATGACTTGTTATAGAAGTCCCAAAATGACAAAAATGCTACAAATAAGTTTTTCTATTCTAGTAGTCTTAAAAATACGATTGGGAAACTAACTCGTATATATCCTAACATACTGGTCTAAGAGAAAAACTACCTTACAAAACATTTAAAAACCTGAAATTATAAAAATAAATGTGCACTCAGATCTTCCTACTTCATGTATGCATGTACATGGTGCATGGATTCAACATTTTCCATTTCCAAATCTCTAGGAGTTTGTTGCACTACCTCCTCTTCCATGTTCGGAAACATAACATACCCAATTGAAGTCTTTTGGATGAGAAATCAAAGAGTAGGAACTCTCGGTAAGACCCAAGATTAGTTCATACAACATACTACACTCTCTTTCCTATTTTTCAACTTGTCTACTTTGTTGAGAAACAAACTTTTAAAATTTTGCATACTTAACATTCTCAAACTCAATTCGACTAGCCGTTATGTTATTAAGATGGGAGATAGCCACCTACATGTTTGGAAGGAGATGGTTGCTTCTCCATTGTGCATACTAGAGGTTAAAGGATCCACAAGATAAATAATACCCACAATGATTATGGCTTTCCATCCTCAATCAAAACTAACCCCTTTGAACCAAAAGGCAATGAGGGCTAGGAGGGCTAGAAATTGACTACTTATGGGTAATAATAAGCATAACACAAACCTTTAGTAATTCATAACCAATGTGGAGTAATTTGAGAAGGGAAAAGTCGAACAATCCCAAACAATCCCAATTGTGCTAACCAACTTAATAAACCTTTTACAAGTCATCACTATAGAGTTTTGCAAAATAGGAGGAAGTACCAGAGGTTGAGGGGGTTTAAATGCTTACCCCCTCACTTGGAAAGCTTGCTACCACATATCTTGATTAACATCCACCATTATAGTTCCCTCGATAATGAACTAATGACTATGGTTCTAGGGACGTGGGAAAAGCTAATGATCCCCTTATTTATTCTTATGGATTCCTATACAAGTGTTGCTACTTCATTTGCCAATCCATCTACCTGGTTATTGAAAGCCCTCAACACGTAGAAGTAATCTATCTCTTCAAAACTTCTTGATGCCCCCTGAATTATATGCAAGAGCTCTTTTTAGCTTAGAATATTTGGCTGTTAAATTGTTTCTCATATTCTTGATTGCAATCGGTGAGTCTCCTATTACAAAGACTCTTGATCTCTCTCGAGCTTAGAATCTTTAATCCCCATAGGAGCATGAATGCTTCTACTTGGTTATTGGTTGTTTCTCCTAACCCCCAAGCAAAATTTAATTCATGATTTATTTAAGGACTGAGGACAATCCTTGCAACTCCTATAACAACTTCTCTTCTTAACCACACAAATTAAACCCAATTGACATGCCAGGTACTTCCCCTCATTTCAAGGATGGTATCCAAGGTAAACCCTAGATTCTTCAAGGCATAAGGGCAAGTTAACAAGGGCACAAATCCATTACAACATTATTCTCATTATGGGCTCCACATGTCACATATGTGAATAAAATATGGGTGGGGAGGATAACACTCCATCCCACAACTACTCGGGGACACCCAATTCACACACACACACACACACACACACACACACACACACGCGCGCGCGCGCGCGTGCTCGTAGAATATTATTAATATTATTATTAATTTCAACCATATGAAATGAGTTGTCTACACAAACAAAAAAACTGTATCTCTTAACTAATTCCCATAGAATGTTGGCCCTTAAAAACATAGAAGGATCTAGTAAGAGATTATTGAAAAATATAGATGTCGGTGTTACTTTGATGAAGGATCATAAGGGTGCCCAAGTATGGGGAGCACAAGTGGGATTTTATACTTAACAAATTCTCATTGTTTCAAGTTTTCAACTGGTATGGGGAAATCACAAAAAATAGGGTCGAGTTGATGACTATGAAGTTAGAGATGTTTCTGGTTCACTCCAAAGGGGTTCAACAACTTCATATTTATGGGGATTCCCAATTAGTTATAGACTGGTTGAAATTGAAAAGAGTCCCTAAGAATATCTTCATGAAGCCTCTATATGACGAAATTATTAGAATTTATGGCTTATTACGAGATATTTCTTACCAACATATCTACAGGGAAAGGAATGTTTTGTGGAATCATCATTCCAAGCTGGGGCTACATGTGGGTGACAATTTATGGCACTTATGGGAGGTGACTAATGATACCATCAATGAATTTGATTTGGGTCCTCATTCTAGATAGTATTTTATGCTACTATGTTTTTTTTTTAGTTGAAGGCTTTTACCAGTCTTAGATTTATGCACTCCACTGTGTATAAACAATCCATATATATATATGTAATTTTCAGGATTATAGGTTAGCTTCTAAGCTAGACAACTTTTGGTAGCAGTTTTTGGTATTAAATATTTTTGGTGTCTAGTCCTCAAATAATACAGTTGATGAAGTATTTTTGATGTATGGTATTTTTGGGCCTAATGAACAATGTAGCTCAGTTATAATATAATTGATCTGCCAAAAAAATTCCGTGGAAAAAAAACTATATCTCTTCTAAGATTTGAACTTTCATGGCATAATCACACCATCTTTACTTTACTAGTTGATTAAAATTTCAACTTTAATTTGCTAAATTAGAAATGCTTATATGTTGTCGTAAAAAAAATACAATACTTATAAAAATAATAGTAATATTACATGTTAGTTAAACATAAATAGAAATAGAAATAAAAGTAGCTCTATATCTAAAATATAATGAGAGTTTTTTTTCTCTAAAATACAATGAGAAATTTGATATGTACACTTGTCCTGAGCCTGAGTATGAGCCTGACCCCAGTTGTTGATTCCCCTAGTTACAAAAATTTTTGTAAGTAGTTATGAGCCTGGTTATTGAAATCTCTCAACACGTAGAAGTAATCTATCTCTTCAAAACTTCTTAACACACCCTAAATTCTATGCAAGAGCTCTTTCTAGCTTAGAATGTTTGGCTTTTAAATTGTTTCTCATATTCTTGATTATAATCGGCGAGTCTCCCATTGCAAAGATTATTGATCTCTCTCGAGCTTAGAATCTTTAATCCCCACAGGAGCATGAATGCTTCTACTTGGTTATTGGTTGTTACTCCTAACCCCCACAGAAAATTTAATTCATGATTTCTTTAAGGACTGAGGACAGTCCTTGCAACTCCTATAACAACTTCTCTTATTAAGCACACAAATTAAACCCAATTGACATGCTAGGTACTTACCCTCATTTCGAGGATGGTACCCAAGGTAAACCCTAGATTCTTGAAGGCACAAGGACAAGTTAACAAGGGCACAAGGCCATTACAACATTATTCTCATTACGAGCTCCACTCGTCATATACAAGAATAAAACCTGGGGGGGGAGGATAATGCTCCATCCCAAAACCACTCAGGGACACCCAATTCACACACACACACACAATATTAATAATAATATTATTAATTTCAACCATACAAAATAACTCGTCTACACAAACAAACAACTATATCTCTTAACCAATTCCCACAGAATGTTGGCCCTAAAAAACATAGAATAATTCAAGAAGAGATTATCGACAAATCTAGATGTTGGTGTTACATTGATGGAGCTTCACAAGGGCTGCCAAGTATGGTGGGCGTAAATGGGCTTTTATACAAGTAACAAATTCTCATTATTTCAAGTTTTCAATTGGTCTAGGGAGATCTACAAACAACAGGGCCGAGTTGATGGCTATGAAGTTAGTGCTACTTTTGGCTCACTCCAAAGGGGTTCAACAACTTAAGATTTATGGGGATTCCCAATTAGTTATAGACTGGTTGAAATTGAAAAGAGATCCTAAGAGAATCTGCCCGAAGCCTCTATATGATGAAACTATTAGGATTAATGGCTTATTTCAAGATATTTCTTACCATCATATCTACAGGGAAAGGAATGTTTTGGTGGATCATCATTCCAAGCTGGGGTTGCATGTGGGTGACGGTTTCTGGCACTTATGGGAGGTGACTAATGATACCATCAATGAATTTGATCTGGGTCCTCATCTTGGATAGTATCCTATGCTACTGAGATTTTTTTTAGTTTTAGTCTTTTACCAGTCTTATATCTATGCACTTCATTGTGTTTAAACAATCCATATATATGTAATTTTCAGGATTATAGGTTAGTTTCTAATCTGGACAACTTTTGGTAGTAGTTTTTGGTATTAAATATTTTTGGTGGCTAGTCCCCAAAGAATACAGTTGATGAAGTATTTTTTATGTATGGTATTTTTGGGCCTAATGAACAATGTGGCCGAGTTATAATATAATTGATTTGCGAAATTTGTTCTGTGGAAGGAAAAAGCTATATCTCTTCTAAGATTTTAACTTTCATGGCATAATTACACCATCTTTACTTTATCAAATGATTAAATTTTCAAATTTTAATTTGCTAAATTAGAAATGCTTATATGTCAACTTAAAAAAATACAATAGTTATAAAAATAATAGTAATATTACATGTTAGTTAAATAGAAAAAGAAATGGAAATAGAAAAAGAAATAAAAGTAGCTCTATATCTAAAACATAATGAGGGATTTCTTTTTTCCTCTAAAATATAATGAAAGATTTGATATGTACACTTGATAAAACTATCATATCGAAAGATTAAACCATAATAGATCCATCTTAAACACGGATCTATCAAATTTCTTGAGGTATAATTTTTTTTTATTGATGTGTAAAAAATTTAAGATAATTTTATTTATTTATTTTTAGGTTGCGTAAAATTCAAAATTGAGTTGACGTATGCTACCAAATAGATTTATTAGTCTCTGTCGTAGGCAACGACTATTGTTTCTGTTTTTTCTATTAATTGCATAGAAGTAGATTTAATACTTCAACATTTCTAAAGTCTACCCAAAGTGTTGGTTTATTTTTTATTTATTTATTTTAATTTTCATAAGAATTTCTTTCAACTATGATTGGTGCAATACCATAAGAATTAAGAATAAAAAAATTTATAAAAAAAAAATCCTAAGTAAACTTCCTTAGATGTGGGGAGAAAAGTTTAGGAAAGGCTTCCTTGTTTTCTAATTTCATTCTTTTTTTTCCCGATTTTATATATAAAAAGAAATTAATTATCACACATAACAACTATAAAGCAATTACCATTCTTAAATGAAAAAATCATGTGGGATCCCAATAGATAGCCACGCCTCACTAAAATATTGATCACAAAATATAAATTACAACCACAAATAGATAGATAAAACACAACATTAAATTCTCCACAAATCAAGGCATTTTCTAATGAAATGTTTCCAAAGAAAGCTAGGGCACCAGGCCCAATATTTTCTCCATGCATGCATTTTGAAACGAGGATAGGTTCAACGCTTAGCTTTTCCATCAACATTACAAGCTTGGGCAAAGAGTATAGTTACTTTATGCCCAATGAGCTTGCTCTCCACTTAACAATTCAACACTTGGGATGATAATACATAGGCATCTCCTCTCCACACTTTGGGTATCTAAAACTTGGCTCTTAAGGAGGGTTAAGCAATCACGATGGAAGGTAATTTATACTCTGCGGTTTTGTTATAATATATATTTATATTCTTTTTTGCTCAAGCGTATTCAATCTGAAATGACTTGTTTGTTATGCAAGATGAGACATTAAGTGTCAATGACCAAAGATGGATATTGTACCCGATCAAAATGCTCCAAATAGGGTTTTTGAGATCTAAATATGTATTGAAGCTGGATCTCAATTTTCAACAAATATGTGGCATGAAAAAAATGTACGATTTTTAAAATTTCACACTAGTACCTGACATGACTTGTCCTATATTAAGGAGATGTTCTTAATCATTTTGATTGAAATCAACGTCAGCTTTCAGAGTATATGCTCTGTGTAGTACATCCCTTTGTCTCTTGAGGAAAAGCAATTCCCAATTGTATGAACTTTTCGTTCATAAATGGTTGGTAACTTAAATTCTATGTTTTCTCATCTAGAAACATTTTGGGAATCACCTTCCTGCTTGCTAGTCAGCTTAAAAGCAATTCCTATTGATATTGTAGTATACTCTAGTGAAAAAGTTAAACAAATCTTTGAAGTGTAAAATTCATTATAGTTTATAAGTATTTTAAAGCAGAAATCATAGTATCCCTCGTTACATACTAATGTATATGTGCTTATTGAATAAACAATCTTAGTGATGATATTTATTGCACAAAATGACCAAATCTTTCTAATTTGGTTGAAGTGAACTATCTTGGAGCTGCTACTAACATTGGGAAAATTGGCATGTTTGTTGCTGTTTAGTATTTCTCAATTCTTATTATTTTCCTTTCAATTTATTTTTCTAAGGCAAGGACTTTGTTGCTTGTAACCCTTGTTTAATTGTTTGTTGTGGTTGTCACATACTTTAATTTATGTACATGACAACATCTCTCTATACTAGGTTGCTCCTCGAAAGATTTGATCCTCTTTGTGTTTGATAAATCCAAAGTTAAGATGAATTTAGGTTGGTATTATTTTTTAATGAAAAATAGTACATACTTTAAATATTTTCGCTTTAAAAACACTTTTTCTTAATTTTTTTTTCAAGGAGAAAAAAACGGTACTTTTGTTATTTATGTGAATGAAAAAGTACACCACCATAGCTGTATGAGGACAGTCCAACATTATGAGTAATCTAGTCTAAACTGTAATACCCCCATTTTGACCCTTAGGATATTATGGCTATAATGTAAATATTGTATGCATGTTATGTATGATTCCTATCGTGGAGCTCAAGGCCAAGGCCCGGCTAGTGAATGCTCGAGCTTGAAGAGGCAAGTATTTGGTATTATGCTACCCATGTGCTAGTGAGCCATGGAAATTGTAAATATGCATTTTAATAGAAATGCCCACAACTAGCTATGCAATGCAACAATAGATGAGGGCATGATATTTACAAGGAATTGGGAGGGAAATATTCAAACCCTTGAGCCAATCAAGTCAAGCCAAGTGTCAATGAGAGAACCCATCAACCCTCAACTACCCATGTTGACTTTTGTGCCCAATCATTCATTTCTCCCAAGATTTGGTTGAGGTAGTTAATGCCTTGGGGAATGGAGAAGTATGGCTGTCCAAATTCGGGTATGGGAAAGCCACTCTTCATGGAAATTCGTGTTTTACTTCTTGGGTAAGAAAAGAGCCACGAAATTGCTCTCCAAGCCATTATTCACCCATCAATTTTGCTCCATCACGTAGTCTGAGCTATCTCACGTAGTCTAAGCTAGCTGGGGCGTTTTCCTTTACGTTTTCCACCATTTTCCTTCATTTTCCATAGCTGGGAACTTGATTTTGTGTTGCACAGTGGCTGGGAGGAAGAGGGTCACGATTTGGGGGTTTATAGAGGTTGTTTCTGCCCCTTGAATGCTAATAAACGTTTTCTGAAATTGATTTGCTCTCCCAGGGTTGATTCCCCATCTAACATTTCGTTTTTGGGTGTGCCACGATTTGGGGAAAACCCATGGACCATGTTTTGTGAATTCCATTGTTGAATGTTGGGGTTGAGATTGGTATCCATTTCTTTGGGTTGTGCTGAGCTTGAGAGTCCCCTTTTCCTTGTAGGTATCATGCCCAGCTCGGGGGTGGTCTCTAAGTGTTGAAAGAATATAGGTTGGGCAGAGACCTATGGTTGGGTGGAACGTTGCAACGACATAGCTAGTTGCTTGGGACCATTTCACCATAAAGATAAGTGTTTTTCTATCTATGTGTTTTACTTCTGCAATGCTATTTAATTTGATGACTGTTATTGATATGCTGAATGCATATGAAATGTGTGTGGATGATGTTTTATTCCGCTATGCATATTTGCTTGATTTTCATCTGCACACATATGCATTTTATTTGTAATGCCATGAGCTTGTTCGTGATGAATGGGGCTAAGTTTTATAAAAAGATTTTGGTATCATCTTCCCTTCCTTGCGTTGGATCGACGGGAGGGGACATGACATAAACAAGCTAGAGCATCAAAACAAACACCTGGACACATAGATCATGTTTATCGAAGAAGACAAAAAAGTTCCTTCTGACTAAAGTCCCATCCAGAAGATCATCAAAAACCTGTATGTCTAGAAAGAGTCTGCAAAAGAGAACATGGAACCTGAATGTGTAATAACACCATCAACCCATTCTTCCCAATATAAAATCCCTGCTTCACCATCAAGCACTTCTTTGGAGAGTGCATCGGCTGTATTATTATGTTCACGATATATATGAATGATGGTCAGATCATAGAAGAATGACATCATTTTAACGATTCTACAACACTAATGATTGTATTGAGGAACATTTAGTTTAGATTTCTTTTGTGCCCATTTAACAATGACCAATGAGTCACCAAAGATCCTAATGGAAACTAAACCACAAAGGATGGCTACTTTAAGAATACCCCATAGTCAGAGCAACTCAGATTTTGGATTAGAACCTTGACCACAAGAAAGTCTGAATTTGTAGGATAGATCCTTACCCACAATTATATGAAAACCTGCTTCACAATTTCCCTCCACCAAGGCACCATAAAAAAACCAACTACAGACTTAGACATATCAACACCCAAATCCGTAACTTGCCTTGGACCTCGACGGGATGCTGGATCATTTTTATATGCATTTAATAAGATCAAGAGTCTATTCATCGCCTGTTGTTCAGAGGGAGAAACATTCTGGAACAATGCTTGATTCCGGATAATCCACGGAGTCCAAGGTACCAGCCCCGAGATATTTTTGCGTTTACAATGTCTCTGGATCCAAGTGAAATAAGCTTCCTCAAAAACTACATTATGCTAGTTTGCATTCACTTCCAGGAGACTGCATATCTTTATCCAAACCTTCCTTGGAAAAGAATAATGCATAAATAAATGATCAACCAATTCACTATCACTTCTACAGAATATACAAAAGTTTAGCCCCTGTCTACCCCTACGGATCAAATTATCCCAAGTCAGAATCCTACCTTCGAAAGCGAGCCATATGAAACACTTGATTTTCAGTGGAAGATTCCACTTCCACAAAGAAACATACCACCATTTCCAAACACCCTTGAAATGTACATCAACAATAGTTTGATAAGTTGAGCTAGTTGTAACTTGACTTGCACTAATATTTTTACACCATACCAGTCGATCCATCTCCTCTGTAAGCCGAATACCAACAAGGTTCAAGTTGTGAATATATTGGTTCCATTCTTCTGCCGAGATTCTACCCAAACCGAGGTCTTTTGCAGTAAGCCAATATGAATTATCTGTTGAGAGCCAACTTGGTCTTTTAATGTGGCTTAATGTGTGAAAACCAAGTTCTACAAGAAGGTCATGAATCAATTTGGACAACTTATACTTTGTATCAATTCTGATGATTGGATTAATGCCTACTAAGATATTTTTGCCATCACCAAACTGCCATGTCAAATGAGTACCGATCCAAGGAAATTTTTTCATAAAACCTCTCCAGAAAAAAGAGGAGTTTGGATAATCTCCTTTTGGTCTTCTGATCCAGCTGACAATGTCCTTTTTGATATATTTAGCATGTAAAACTTTAGACCATAGATTGTCTCCAAAGATTCCTCGCCATAAAATTTTCAAAGATAAGGCACTGTTCAACCAAAAAATATTTTTGATGTTCCAACCACCGTATTTTTTAGGTAAAGAAATGTTTTGCCAATTGACCAAATGATAGTGGCCACCCTTCGAGTTCCCTGACTAGAGAAATTTGAACATTAAGCTTCTTAATTTGGATAATACATCTTGAGGGATTTGAGCCATCATCGCCCAGTAGACCGACAAACTGCTTAAAACCGAATTAAGCAATATAAGGCGCCCACCAAGTGAAAGAAATTTTAAGCACCAGGAATTTATCCTTTTTCAAATCTTCAAATTAGCCACCGCCAATCACTTATACCATATCCATTTGGTTTGATAAAAAACCCCAAGTATTTCACACCTTCATTCAGGTTTGAGAAATTATAAGGAAGAATGTTGGTTATGTGTTCAATTAAGGCTTCTTCAACATTATTACATAAAAATGTTGATTTATTTGTGTTAATCTGCATGCCAGATGTCTTACAAAAAATCTGAATGATCTCTTCAAAAACCTTCCACTCCTCAATAGTACCTTTTCCAACAAGACCACGTCATCGACAAAGAGTAAATGAGTAATGAAATTTTTCTTTGAAAATTGAATACCTTTTAACACTCCTGCTCTTCTAGCTGCACATATCATTTTGCTTAGACCTTCAATGACTAGTAAGAACAACAAAGGAGACAACAGACATCCCTGTCCTAGTCCCCTGTTGCTTTTGAAAAAGCAGGTTGAATTACCATTTATCAACAATGAGAAGTTTGTTGTCATTACACACGCCATAATCCAGTTTGTTATGATTTGAGGAAGACCAATTTGGAGTAGCAAAAGCCTTAAAAAGTCCCAATTTACCTGATCATAAGCTTTAACCAAAACTATTTTAAAGATCAAAGCACTCAATTTTTTGACTTTTACTGAATGGAAAAATTCCTGGGTAATGCCAATAGCATCAAGAATCTGTCTATTTGATAAAAACCCGAATCGTTCTTTCGTCAGCAAATCTGAAAGCTTAGGTTTAATTATGTTAACAATAATCTTGGTGATTAATTTATAAGCCATATTACAAAGAGCAATTGACCTAAAGTCTCCAAAAGAAACCTGTTTGTTGTACTTTGGAATCAAAGTCAGAAAAGTGAAGTTCAAACCTCCAACAACCCAACCTTCCGCCCTTAACAACTCAATCATCTATAGCAAATCAACCTTAAAACAACGTGATTTAAAACACATTTAGTAATTAGTAATTACTCAACCTTAATATATATATATATATATATATATATATATATATAATCATCGTATAAATAATTTATATATCTTTTTAAAATGTTATTATAACAAATCATATAAGTAATAACATAGGAAGGAGGTCGAGGTGATGATGGAGGTCGCTCCTAGGGTTTTGCAGGTAGAAACTGCAAAATCGTCCGATTCTATCTGTTTTGGGATCGGGGAGGGATGTGGATTACCTTGATTGGTGCCTTTTTGGAGTCAGATCTCTTGGATCTGTACGGGTGGATGCTGTCAGGAGGGCGTTTATTGCTACTTTTTTGCCCCTTTGCAGGTGTGGACAGGTGCCCTACTCACCGGTTGCCCCGGTTGTCGGGTCAATATGCCTTTTGTCGATGTGCCTCCTTCCTCGCCTAACTCTATCCCCGGTGTTGTGCCTGATGCTCGAGCTGAGAGTTTTCTTCCTCTTCCACAGGGTTTTGGCAGGAACCCTAATCTTTTGGGAGAGAAGGCACGACACAGACGGAAGACTAAAACTTTCAAAGCACGAGAAGGTGTGCAGAGATTTGTCATTCCGGAGAAAGCTCATCTGGACAGGGTCGAGATGCTTGCGGATCGTGCCTTGGTCGGACGCCTGGAATATGCCTCTGGTTCCAAGGTGGAGATAGCAGAGTGGGTTAAGTTAAACTGGTCACCACTGGTGGGGAATACGCCGAGAGTTAACCTACTAGTTAATCAATGGATTTTATTTATCTTTCCCTCTCATGAGTCGATGATGAGGATTCTCGATGGGACTTGGTTGTTTAAAGAGGGGTCTTTAAATTTGAAAAGATGGCATTTGGAATTCGATCCCATCCACGAACACCAAGGTATCAGACATCTATGGATGCTCGTTCCTGCCCTTCCCATAGAAATCTGGACAGAAGATACTGTGGAGGGGATAGCCAACTCTGTGGGTAGGTGTTTAAAGGTTGATAAGAATTCTATCGTGGGTATTGACAGGAGATATGCCAAGGTCCTTGTTGAATTGGATGTGAGATTGGGACTGCCGGCCTCTATCGAGATTGTCTGGGGCACTCGTTGTTGGACACAAAAGTTGGATTTCTTTAGAATTCCTTTTCGATGTTTTCTTTGTCGGGAGGTTGGTCATATGAAGACGAAGTGTCCGACCCGTCTCTCTTGCCAGAAGACAGTGGAACGACATGTTGATGATAAGATTCTTTCTTCTGGTCCGACATCTGAGGCGAAAGGTTCCACAAACCCTAATCACTCTGGAACGGCTTTGGATCGGGATTCTCAGAAGTCCCTTGTTCCGGGTAAGTTTAGCCCTAACCTAGATGGTACTTTTAATGATCTCACTTCGGAGGAATTAGAATTTATCACTGAAAGAGAATCATATTTAAATAGACGAATTTCTCTGGGTTTGGTTCAGCTGCGTCATGGTATATCCACTCCTGGGTTTGATAATAGAAAGGTTGGTGCTGATACTTGTCAAAACCCTGTTGGTGATAAACCCTTTTTGTGTCCTGGTACTTTTCCTGTGGAAGACCTCCCGGGAAAGACACAGATTGCTACTGTGTCCTCGTCTGAGAATTTCTGTATAAACTTGGATACCTGTCCGGATTCTTTGATTGCTGTTCATAACCCTGTTGGTGATTCTGAACGTAACAAACCCTTTTTGTATCCTAATAATTCTTCCGAGGAAGACCCCCCTGGTGAGACTCAGACTGCTACTGTCTCTACGTCTTCGATTGCCTGTATAAGTTTGGATAACTATCCGGATAAATTGATGGAGGTTTCTGTCTCTGATACTCTGGGGGATTGCAGTGTTAGGGGGGAGGGTTTATTGGAACCTCTGAGTATTTTTTCAAAATTCCCTGCGAAGGAATCCAATGTTTTATCAATTCCTTCCAAGTTTCAGAACGTGACGATTAGGAAGGCTAGGAAAAAGAAATTTGAGACTGAACCTGAGCCTTTAAGAAGTGAAGAAGTTTTGATTGTTGAGGGGGAGTCTTCTGTCGAAAATGATTTGGGTCTTAGAGCAACGATACCCATTGTAGACATTTCCTAATGTCTATTACCTCATTGAATGTGCGTGGGTTGGGTGGGGTTTTGAGGGCTAGGGCCCTATCCAACTTTCTACAAATTACTAGTCCCGGTATTGTGTTGATTCAAGAAACTATGTGTTCTGCAGAAGATGCTGTGGCAAAGTTGGGGAACATTTTACCTTACTAGGAACTCTCTGTTGTAGATGCTTCTGGTCTATCAGGTGGTTTGGTTGTAGCTTGGAACCCTTTATTATACTCTTTCCAGTCATACAAGACTCAGTGGGGTATTTTGTTGAAAGGACAGTGTATTGGTTTGAATCTTGACCTAACTGTCTTCAACTGTTATGCCCCTTACACAAATCGTCTGGCATTTTGGGATTCCCTTGCTGTTTCTGGTATTTTGCTTGATGAAAATCTTATTTTCGCTGGAGATCTAAACTTCACTTTATCTCCTTCGGAAATTTGGGGGAGGAGGGCCAGACTTGATCCTTTAGCGTATTTCTTCAGAAGTTTCCTTGTGAAGCATGGTCTTATTGACATTGTGCCACCTGATATGAGTCCTTCCTGGAGTAATGGAAGGGGGGTGATGATGGGGTACACAAGAGACTGGATAGGTTTTTGGCAAAGGATACTTTATTGAGGAAGTTTCAAAGATTCAGGGCCTGGACTCATGGGTATAAGGTATATGATCATTGGCCCATCTTTCTACAGTTTGATGATTATGGTTTTAAATCAAATATTCCTTTTAAGTTCAATCATTCCTGGTTGTTGGAGGATGATTTCTGTAAATTGGTAAGAGATTTCTGGTTGAATGCTGACGTTGTGGGTGGAAATCCTTTGGATGTTTTCTGCAACAAATTGAGAAGTCTCAAAAAATTGGTGAAAGATTGGATTAAGAAAAGGAAAGATGCTGACAGAAAGGAACTCATCCTTATTGAAGATAAAATACAAAAGATTCACAAGGAAAATTATTTGGGAATGCTGGGGCAGGAGGAATTTGAGGTGGTGAAAGTGCTTGAGAAGACTCGAGCTGACATACTGCATAGGGAGGAGATGGAATGGCGTTTAAAAAGCAGGGCTTTGTGGATAAAACATGGTGATCGGAATACCAAATTTTTTCATTCGTTTGCATCAGCTCGACGCAATATGAATGCTATTTGGGATCTGACAGATTCTGAAGGAAATATCTGCTCTGGTGATGAGGCTTTAAAGTTGGCTGCTTTTAAACATTTTGAGAAAATTTACAAAGAAGAAGGCAACAGTGATATCAGGGAGCAATTAAAAATTGCTGATCTTTTTCCCAGGTTTTTTGATGATGATGAGGCTGCAGCTCTGGGGAGGGAGGTTTCCCTTCAGGAGGTGGAACATACTTTAAAGCTTTTTGCTGGTGAGAAAAGCCCCGGACCGGATGGATGGCCGGTGGAGATCTTCACCCATTTCTTTGATATCATGGGACCTGATCTGTTGCAGATGGTAGAGTATACAAGGTTGAGGGGATTTACTTCAGGGGCCTTAAATTCATCCTTTGTTACACTAATACCAAAGAAAGGAAAACCAGCTCACTTTGGAGATTATAGGCCTATTGCTCTGTGCAATTTGGCTTATAAATTGGTATCAAAAATTATAGCACAAAGAATTAAAGGGGCTCTATCTGAACACATCACTGCAGAACAATTTGGTTTTTTACACAATAGACAGATTCATGATGCCATTGGGGCCTCTCAGGAATTGCTCCATTCTATAAAGAGTAAAAGAATCAGTGCTATGTTGTTAAAACTGGATCTGGAAAAAGCTTATGACCGGGTGAATTGGTCTTTCTTGAGGATAATCCTGATTCAAATTGGAATGCCCCCTCTTGTTATAAATTGGATCATGTCTTGTGTATCTTCAGCTAGTATTGCCATGCTGGTTAATGGGTCTCCTTCATCCTTTTTTAAGTGCTCTAGGGGTATCCGACAAGGATGCCCACTGTCTCCTTTATTGTTCCTGTTGATTGTGGATGCACTTAGCAGAATGTTAAATTTTGCTAAACAAGAAGGTTTAATTAAGGGTGTGGACCTGGGTTTGGATTGTCTTATATCTCATTTAATCTTTGTGGATGATATTCTTCTGGCTGGACTGGCTACGGTTGCGGAATGGAGAGTTTTTCATAATATATTGGACTGTTTCTGCAGAATTTCGGGGATGAAGATAAGTGCAACTAAGTCCAGTTTCTTTTTTCAGAATGTGGACCCTGTTTTAAGACATGGAATTATGTCCTTCCTGCCATACAACTGCTTTCCATTAGAGGATGGTCTCAGGTATTTAGGTTTTTTCTTAAGACCTAATAATTATCGGGTAAATGACTGGTGGTGGCTGGTGCGGAAATTTGAGGCTAAAATCGCACATTGGTCAAATAGGTTGCTTTCGGTGGGGGGCAGAGTTATTCTGATCAAGGCAGTGCTTCTCGGGATACCTGTGTATTGGTTATCTCTTCTTGAAATTCCCAAATATATTCTCACTGTCATCAGGAAGATGATTTTCAATTTTCTGTGGAATGGGTGTACTGACAGGGCTTCTTTAGTTATGACTGGCTGGGAATCGATAGCCAGACCTGAGGTATTTGGAGGCTGGGGTATAAAGGATATTAATGCTTTCAGCGTGGCTTTAAGGTCAAAGAGTCTTTGGAGGTGCCTCTTCAATCATAATCTATGGTCCAGAATATCCTTTGCAAAATATATTAATATGAATTTAGTTGATTGGATAAGACTGGGTATGCCACAGAGTTCGGGATGCTCTCCTTTATGGCGTGGGTTGTTAAAAACCTCAGGTTGGTTGCTTCGAGACGTAAGATGGCTTGTTGGGAATGGAAAATCCATCAGAATTGGGACTGATAATATTTTGGGTTTTAGTCATCCTGTTCATCTAAATAACAAGATCCTGGATTATTTAAGAATATATGGTATATGCACTTTGGATCACATCAGGAATACTGCAGGACAGAAGTGGCTTCAGTCTTCGGATCTGGGCTTTACTAATGACGATGCCAGTTCTTGGGATATTTACATTAGATCTCTGGAAGCGGCGGGAATCACCCTCACACAAATTGAAGATAAATTAATATGGATTGGGAATGAGAGTTCTGGCATCGTTACGGCCAAAACTGCTTATGACAGGATTATGCAGGATAAATATATCTATCCACAACACTGGTGGTATAGAAAAATTTGGAAGTGGAATATGGCTATGAAACATAAAATCTTTTTGTGGCATGCTCTTCAAGGTACGCTAAAGACTTGGGATAATCTAACTAGGCGTGGTTGGATTGGACCTTGCTGGTGTATTTTATGTAAGGAAAACTCAGAATCTATTAATCATCTTTTCCTTCAATGCTCTTTTGGTCTGAAAGTTTGGGAATTCTGCTGTGATAAACTTTCTATTACAAAGATTTGGAGGAGATCTATTTTTGGGGAAGAACTGTTGTATTGGTACCGTGAATCCATTAATACTATCCAGGTTCCAGTATTCGTATCTTGGGCAATATGGTATTACCGGAACTTTTGTACTTTTCAGGACAAAGTCCCAGATGTATTGGCTTGTGGATTGATAGTTCTGAATATGATGACGTCTTTCTCTGATCATAATATATCTGAAAGGGTTAGAAGGATTGAACCTTTCACTTTCATTGTAAACAGACCTACTTGTTTCTTTGATGGAGCTGCGCAGGATGGCATATGTGCGGCTGGAGGTGTCATATATTTAAATGAGGATCATTACTTCACATTTTGTCTCAACTGTGGCCAGGGTAGCAATATGAAAGCAGAACTCTTAGCTCTTTGGTGTGTTCTGAGATGTGCCAATATATTTGGACTGGTTAATTTAATGGTATTTGGTGACTCAAGGGTCACTATAAAATGGGCCTTAAACGAATTTGAAATCAATGTTTTGGCTTTAACACATTGGTGTAATCGCACCAGAATGGAGATAGATCTACATAATCAGATTTCTTTTTCTCATATCTTCCGGGAACATAATGGTATGGCTGATGAATTATCCAAACGTGCTTTAACAGGTACTGAAGGTATAATATCTTGGGAGGAGTGGATGGACTCCAGCATCCAGGATTATGGCGAATTTTACTTTTTCTAGTAAAATTTTTGATATGTTATATTTTGTAGTCTTCTACAGATTTGTACTGTAGGGATGTAATTACAGATGATATGAAGTATGTATATGGTTCTTTGTAACTGATAACAGACTATGGGTATACCCTTGTACTTATGCAGTATGCATCTTTCTCTCTAGAGAAGGAGAATATCTTTGTACTATTTGATTCGTCTGAATAGCAATAATACGTTTTTTTTTCGGTTGAAAAAAAAAAAAAACAACCACGAGTTAAAGTGAGACTACAAAACATATATATTTTTAATACTGTAATCATTAAATAAATAATTTATATATATGTTTTTTAAATATTATTATAATAAATCATATAAATAAAATAACAATTACAATTTAAAGAGGCTCTATACAAAATATGATATTAATATTATAAGAAATACCTAAATTAAAATGATGGAAATTTATATTATTATATTGATAATAGACATACTTAAAAAATCAATTTCCATATGTAAAGTTTCATAAATCCCTTTCATCTATAATTATTATTATAAATATAAAATTATCTACAATATATAAAAATCAACATATAAATTGACAAAACTATGTTTAATCATTATCCTATATATAATTATTTACTATATTGCATAAGCTTTTAGTACAAGTAAAGTCTTGATAAATCCTTTTTTTATTTAATCACTATTATATATAAATAATAATAATAATAATTATTTACAATATACATACATGGCAAGCTTAAATAGAGCCAACTCCCATTTCTTTTGGCTTAAACCTTACATTTAATACAATTTCTTTGAAACTCACCGTCAAATAAAACAAAGTATAAAATGAAAAAGGAAACACGAGGTATTAGTTCAAGTGAGGGAAGATAAGATCATATTAATTAAGTCTTACACCCTAAATCGAATTTCCATTTCTTTTCATTTTTTTTTTCAGAGAAAAAAAATGTATTTTTGTTATTTTGTAGAAATCAAAAGGTATAAAATCAGAATAGTTTTTTTCCAAAACGCAGCTTTCAACGTCCATACCAACGCTGAAAAAAATAACCAACCACCCAATACATATATTCGATCATCCTAAAACAATATTATCAAATCAACCCATGCTATAAAAAGCACTTACAAAAAGACTCTAAAAACAAACATGATCTATAAGATCCCCGCCAAAAAGACTAGTAAAGTTCAGAGAAAAAAGAAGTATAGGAACCAGAAGAAGTGAGCTCATCCTCCACCCACTCTTCCCAGAAAAGTATGCTTGGATCACCATCAATGGCAGCCTTTGAAAGTGCATCAACAACATCATTATTCTCTCGATATGTGTGCTTGATAGTGAGAGACTGAAAGCAATTGAGTAAGACAGATACCCTGTGATCCACTACTATTGTAGAGAAATATTTTTAAGGTTAACCTTCTTGTTGGCCCAACTGATGACTACTTGAGAGTCTCCGAAAATATGAAGAGTATTCAAGCCACATAAAATTGCCACTTTAAGAATACCCCAGAGACCCAACAATTATGCTTTAGTATTAGTCCCCATCCCACCTGATAATCTGAATTTTAGAATTAGGAACGACCCACATTTGATATAGAAACCAACCCCACACTTTTGTGAAGTAGAGGATAGCTCCATTACGTACCTTCAAATAAAATATTTATCTTTTCATTTAAGAACTTACATTTACCTTTCAAATAAAATATATACCTTTTTTTTAACCGAAAACATTCGTTTAGGTGTAGTCTAAATATTATACATTTAAAACTTTTTTCGAGCATATTTTTGGTCTTATTTTGTTGGAAGCGAAATATTAGAATCACATATATTAGCTATGGAAATTGCATAATTTAGGAGCCATGGGGGTATTTGAGGTTGCTAAATCTATTTATGGATTCAAAAACACAATTTAAACACTTCCACATTTGGATTTTACCAAAAAAAAATTACACGATTACCGTAAAGTCCAAAACTTAGAATAAATAGACTACTCCCATTCATTTATAACAAGAGTGAGAGTGGGCATTAAATAAGTATAAACTCTCTCATTCCCACTAGTAAGCAAATAATTAATTATCAAGAGTGTGAGTGAAATTAGGATGGAAGTAATAATGATGGTTGTATACCACACTTGAAGGTGATTTACCAAATTAAATGAAGAAGCATAACAATGATGAATATATTTGAGGTAAGCATAACAACGATGAATATATTTGAGGTAAGTTTAGATTGTTTGTATTTCTAAGAAGAAGTGTTTATTGCACTTAGAGTAGTGAGGTGCTTTACAACCCAGTATGAGGGAGATGTTGTAACGTCTAACAAGAGTAGTCAGGTGCTCTACAATCAAGTATGGGATATAGATATTTCCATGAAAAAAAACTTGATATTCAAGAGGAATCAAAGTTATAATAGTCTTTACGTAATAAAAAATAGATCCTTTTATTGAAGGTATGAGCCTTCCATGTTGAGTCTACCATATAAAAATAAATCATATCAACATATCAAAATACAGTCTTTTGCAACAACTTGCTAATCATATCCAAAACTTTATACAAAATATGACTAGTACGAAACAAAAACTAAAACTTCTAATAGAGAGATAAAGATCCTGAATTGCATAATGTGAAGTCTTTGAACTCCTCAGAGCATAAAAGTCCTTCAGTCATCCCAACAACTTTTTGTTGAGTTCCTTGAAAATGTGTTTTATGGAGAATTTGTTGAAACAATCCAACATGTTACTCATTCTATGATACCATTGATCCAAGATTGAAACTTGGAGAGAAATAATACCAATGGCCTAGTCCACAATGACCTTAGAATCACCCAAAAACTGAATTGACAAGACGTCCTTCATAATAACAAGTTGTAAGAATCCCCAAAGAGCTAATAACTCAGCTCTGGTGTTGGAACCTTTTCCACATTTTGTCCACATTAAATAATAATGGTCTTCGACTAGTTTAATAACCACACCCCCACCACATAGTTCATTATTAGATGCATCATCAAAAAAACCACATGGCAATCCTTCCACAATGTTTGGTTCTTGAAGATAGTGTGACCTTTTATAAGCCGAAGATTTGTAGAATTCCTTATAATATCTCAAAATTTATAGGTCCACAATAATAGAATTCTGCGAGATATTGTTAAAAATCAAAGCATACATGGTCTTCCAAATTACCCACATGATAAAAAAAAGACAAAGTTTTGAGATGAGGAAACCTTTTAATCCAAAAAACCAATTTTTCTTCCAAAGTAGGAAGATTCCAATAGCAATATACCTGTAGCCCATCAAGTACATTTGACCACACTTTCTTACAAAAAAACACAATCAACAAAAAGATGGCGAATATTTTCCGCTGCATAGTTGCAAAGGATACAAATGTTTGGTCATGTTATCCCCCTTTTACATAAACTATCCCAAGTTAGGATACAATTCTCCAAACAGAGTCACGAGGAACATTTTATCTTTAATGGGAAACACCATTTCCACAAATCTTGATACCACCAATTGGACATTGGAGTAATGAATGAACCGGAAATGGCCTCATATGCTTCTTTAGCAATTACAACTCATGATGTTTTGTTCCATGCCCAGACCAATTTGTTCTCCTCCTCTCCGAGTCTGATACCAAGGTGATTGAGACCTGAAATGTAGTTGGACCATTCCACTGCAAGATCACCATCAAAGCCCAAATCGGAAGTTGTAGAAGAATCAAATATCTCATAAATGAGGTTTCTATTATGAGCAAGTCTATTGAATCCCATATATGATAAGGAAGAAATCAACGTCACAGAGAGATTATAAAAATATTAACCCCCAATAAAAGGTTCAATCCCCAAAACCACTTTTAAGCCATTTTCAATTTTCCATGAGAGCCAAGAACCAAGTGAGATAAAAGTTCTTGTAAATCCATATCATATATTTGAAGCTCGAGAAATGATTTTTTTCTCCTTCTCAACCCATTCTTCTACTGTAGATTTTTTTAACTATTTTGTTCTGAACACATCACTCCACAACAAACCCCTCCATAGACATTTCAGTCCAAAAGCTTGACTAAACCAAAACATATTTTAATTCCCCATCCAACCAAATGTTTTGGCCTACAAATCTTTTCCTAGTGCACCATATGGAATTTATCTTTGTCCATCTGCCACGACCATAAAAAAAACATCATTTTCTTCCTAATTTCATGTAAAATAGATGTGGGAATCCTGGACATTGACATCCAATACACAAGTATACTTTCAAGAACAAACTTCACTAATATTAATCTACCCCCCATGGATAGGCATTTATAGCACCGACAATTGATTTTTTTGTCCACCTCTATGAGAAGCCACAACCAGTCTTTAATGAAATAAGAACTAGGTTTTAGAAAATAACGCAAAAACTTAAATCCCCTATTAATGTGCTCCAACTGGTATGGAAAAAGACACAGAACTTGATTTAATACATCTTCCTTGACAACATTGTGTAAAAGACATGATTTTTGAATACAAACCTCTATCCCCGAGGAATTACAAAAAAGCTTAATAATATCATTATATGTATGCTTAATAATATCATTATATGTACTCCATTCCTCACTTGTACCATTCCCAAATACAAGTACATTATCTACAAAGAATAAATGAGTGATGTAATGCACAAAGAACATTTTGCTACCAAAAATATTTTTATCTTGCTTGGCTTTCCCAATAAGTTTGCTAAGGCTTTCAATCACCAAAAGAAATAGATAAAAAAACAAATGATGTCGGCTTAAACAAAAAAAAAGGTATATTGATTTGATCTTAAACCTAAATATATCGAGAGGTATCAAATATCTGGAGGTGTAAATTTTTTTTTCTTAACGTATAAAAAACTTAAGATAAAAATAATTTACACCTCAAGAAAAAATGGATCCCTCTTGGTGTTATGTTGGTGCAATGCAAACAATGGATCTATGTTGGTTGTAAATGTTTTTAATGTTAATAAACTAAATTGGTAAAAATAAATTTCATAAAAAATGGAAATGCAATTTATTATAATGATTAAAACAAAAAAATTGAGTCTTTAAGATCCATCTTAAACTACTTTTTATTGACTAAGAGTTCGTCTACCTAAGGATAAGGAAATAAAACAGAGGGACATGAGTGGGTGGTCTCGTTTTCCTTAAATAATGATGATGAGTCAATTCTCGAGACAATTGCTAGTTAATATTAAGTTATAATAGATTTTGCCATCTTAAAAAATTAATAATAATAAAACCAAAAATAATAAAGTAAAACCATGTTAATGGATAAGTGTGCATAAAAAGATTCATTTTACAAATTTTTTCACTGTTAAAATGATTTACATTAAACGGATTTGATCCCTAATCCCTCTTTGTGGTGACCCCAGGAAACAAATAACCACGAATATCGCAGTGCGAATGGGGTATTTGTATCGCCGAAAATACGTATGCCTACGACATATACCGAACAAGCTACACCCGTGCCGGCCTTCCGCCGGCAACCGGACGGCACAGAAAACGACACAAGGAGAAATAGAAATCCAAATTAAAACGCGAAAATATGGAAGAAAGTGTAGAAATGAATAAAATGAAGAGTGAAAAATATTCTGCAATGGCAGAGAGGATCCAGAGCGGGCGCGCGAGGCGTGCAGGTTGCGGGGGTGGGTGAGTGGGAATGAATGAAGGAAAGAGACGCACAAGTCTTTCGTATTTGCATAGAGAACGAGCAATATATAGATCTCTGGGGGATTCGAACCTGCGCCCTATGGCAGCCACGGCCTCCCCGGATCCAGGGAACTTTCAACAAGAAGACTATGGTTGTTGAAGTTAACATGCACTTGAGGGCGGGCCGTTCGGTTTGTGTCGGGTTTGCGCCCGGTCGGTGCGCAGCTCGCGCTATTATAGAGTGACTCCACATCCGGGATTCGTACTCGCGACGTGCTGGTGAAAACGGAAGAAAAATCTTGCTGTTTAAGCGCATTTGTATCTCTGGGTCCGCAGCGGCTGCTTGGATTGTACGTTATGGGATTCGAAACCGCGACGTGCGTTTAAGAAGAAGAATACTGGAGGAACAGGAGGACGTCTTGACGTCTTGACTCATCGCGGCTTATTTTATCATCCGCACAAAATTATGCGGAGATGAACTGGTCTGGGTATTTTGTGTGCACTCTTAGTAATTTCGTTGACGGATTCTAGCCGAAAACTTGACCATAAAAGAACAAAGACGGGAAAAGCAAGCCTCAGGTGCAGCGCAGTTTGTATATTTGTTCGTTTTTTGGGTTTAAATTCTATGCTGTCGCTGATATTTTGGGGGTTTAGGGTTGTCAGAGGAGGGTTTTTGGAGTGGTTATTGTAATTATTATTATGGGGTGCGTTTGCGGCAAACCCTCTGCGAGGGCCGTGGAATATGCAGAGAGCCCTGCGGAGAAGGGGACAGCCTCCAATAGCCGATCTTCTTCTATGGCGTCTCGGCGGTTGGTAGCGCCCGCGGCCATAGACCCAGGCGTTGAGGGCGAGAACGGACACGAGGGGGATTATAGGACTAAATTGAGAGGAAAACAGAGCAATGGCGCTGCCCCGGTTTCACTGTTGTCGGACGACGCCGAAAAACAGCGGCACTATCGGCATCATCAGCATCATCCTCTTCAGTCTCATCAGCTTCGGCCACAGGGGGAATTCGTTCCGAATGCCAATTCTAATCCCAGGCTCGGGAATCCTCCCAAGCAAAGCGAAGGCGAGCAGGTTGCTGCAGGATGGCCGGCCTGGCTCACTGCGGTCGCTGGGGAAGCGATCAAGGGCTGGATCCCACGCCGGGCCGACTCCTTTGAGAAGCTCGATAAGGTCAGTAGGCTTGATGTATCTCTTCTTTTGGAGTCATTTTTAGCAGAATGAGGGACTCTTCACACCATAGGATAAATATACAAGGAAAAGATGCAGCTTATTGTAGATCCATGCAACATTTGAGGCCACTTATAGTATCGATGTTAACAGATGATAACTTCAATTAAGCATAGCGTGCTAATGTAAACTAAAGTAATTTCTGAAAATTTGTTCAAAGTAAACTATAACCTGCTTTACATTGTGAGTAAAATTGGTAAAATTTAGTCAAGCTTATTTTCACTCATACCTATGACTTGCTTTACAGTTTGGGTAAGTCTTGGTCAAATTTATAGAGATCTATGTTGGCAAACTCAAATTTATGGATTGTTACTAATTTAATCACCAATGAACGTAGATTAGAAATATTTTGAATGGTTGATGGTTGCTAGTAAATGTAAGATTAGCCTATGTATTTTGCTTTTCTCAATGTTCTCAAGGCATTTTTGTTAAGATAATTTGTAGGCTGGGGACGGTGGCAACCTTACAAACAATCCTTAAGATAGATTAAAGAATTTAGATGGTGAGATGTTGACTAGAACTGCAAATGACCGACCAAGACTTTTTTATATATAAATCTGTTTTATTATGATGAAATGCACATCACAAGAAACCCTCTGAGGACAGCACTCAACCACTTGAGCTAACCACTGGGCTAAATGAGCAAGAAGATTTATAACATTTTATCCAACAAACCCTTGCTCCACAAAACTCCTTATGACTTCTAAGAGGAAGGACCAATTGAGCTTATTACAAACTATGGCCAAATGAGTTTTACGGTTTACCAAATAGTGTGGGCCTCCTTTCAAGGTTTACTGAATGTAAATATCATTACTAATATGTTCGTTGTTAATATTTTTGCTTGCCCTGTATGAAGTCCCTTGTTCCTCAAAGATTGTTCTTGATAGGACACACATGAATCTATTTGGCATGGATTTGGTTATAATTTTATAGCATGCATTGGATAAGGAAATGGACATAAAATAATGTGTCAGAAAATAAACGAGAAATGGCAGGAGATTAGTTTCTAGAAACAGGATCGGATGGGGCCAACTATGGGCAAGAAATCTGGGGTGCGCATCTATAGGAAATAGCAAAGAATTGGATAAATGCTAGGAAATAGGAAAGCAAATAACATAAAATGTTAAACAAAAGAGTTTTATCATATATCAATACTTCACTCATACAAGACAATATACAAGTTGAATATTGATGCATAGATGATATGATAGATCATTCATTGCCAAATTTCACATCTACATGATATCAAATCAAACAAAAATATAAAATTAAACAATAAAGTTGGGAACAGCATTGTAGTGTCATCTTACGACGATAACAAAATGCCTAATGGTCATATCATGCATGACAAAATTACATGACGGTGTTCGTCATAAAAAATTTAAAATCACTTTTCTAAAATGTTGTAATGGATTGTTCTCATTGTTTATGTTCTACTTATTTTTGTCCAGGTTAGTTGTACTGAAGTTTAGTTGTTAAATCTTTTTTATGAAGAAACGAGAAAAAAACTATTTTCAGGATGACAAGTCTTAGAACCTTTAGCCAAAGAGGGCTGAAAACAGTTGGTAGTTTTCTGAAATTGACTGAAATTCATTCAAGTCATTCAACAATTTTTAGGCTATTTATTCTAAATGTTATGTTCAAAATTATAACTTCTAAGTGTAGATTTTTCTGAGTTTTTCAGCTTGCTGGTTTTAATGACAATATTTTCAGTTTAATGTTTCAGCTCAGTTTAAGTTGGCTGGAAATTGTAACAATATTTTAGACAATTTAAAACACTGCTGCAACTCAAATCTTTTAGCAGAAAATAAAATAAATGCACACACAGTAAAATTTCAGACACTAGATTTTTGGCCAATAGCCCTGGAAAAACCCCCACGGGAAAAACAGTCAGAGAGAGAGAGATTTATTATTTATTCAGTAAACTTCAGTTCAGAATTTTTTACAGCAAAAAATGTACTTATCTCCACCATAAAAAATCACCCAGAAGCTGCCTTGATTTCTGTGTCAAGCTGCTGCCTCGATTTTTGTGCCAAATCCCAGCACCTCAATTTCTGTGCCTAACCTCGAAATCTATGCAGAAAATTGCAGTCTTGTTTTCTGTGCCAAAGGTACACTCCGTACAGACTGTATGGACCTCGAAAACTGTGCCCAAAATATCCAGGAAATTGTGCCCAGAAATTTTATCGAAATGCGTGCTGTACAGTACAGCAATTAATGCTGAGTACGGTGCCTCGATTTCTGTGCCTGTACGGTGCCTAGAAATTCGTGCCAATCTCCTGCTGTACAGTGCCTTGAAAACCATGCCAATCTCCTGCTGTACGGTGCCTTGGTTTCTGTGTTGAAGACAATAAATGCTGCCTCGATTTTCGTGCTGCTGGAAAGCTCAGTTCTCCCTCGAAATTTGTGCCACACTTCTCTGCTCTCTCTTCTCCACTCTCACCTCAAGAATGAAGTCTCATTTGCCTCCCTTGCCTTTTTGGGTGAAACCCTAGGGTAAGTGAATAGGCATCTAATCCAATGGTTGAAATTGGATGAGATTAATTACTCATTAAATCCCATTTAATATTATTTCACTCACCTCACTTAAATTTTTCTCAAAATTGACTTTAAGTTATAAAGTCACATTAAATGCTTTTCACAAGTCATTTAATGCAAGGGTCACTTTATTTCCCCACTTAAGTGACTTAGGCAAAAAGGTCACCTAGGGGAACACTTCCTAGGTACAAAAATCAACACTCCCTCTTACCGAGGAAGGTGTTCTGCACCACTCCCAACTTGTCTCGGAAGAAGACAAACTTGCCCCTCCCCAAAGATTTCGTCAGAATATCTGCTACCTGCTCATTAGTGGAAATGTACTGAAGCTCCACAGCTCCTCTCTGAACTTAGTCACGGATGAAATGGTATCTGATCTCTATGTGCTTGGACCTGTCATGGAAAACTGGATTCTTAGAGAGCTGGATGCAACTCTGATTGTCACAGTAAATCACCGTAGGTCTAAGCTCCTGATCAAACAAATTTACCCTCAACTTACGAAGCCACAGTGCCTCGCAAGTAGCTTGATTGGCTGCCATATACTCAGCCTCAGTAGAATTCAAAGCAACGGACTTTTGTTTCCCACCACCACGACACTGCTGTCGAGCCCAAACTGAAACAACAACCGGAAGTGGTCTTCCGATCCCTCACACGGCATGTCCAGTCTGAATCTGTGAAACCAACCAAACTGACTCCACCCAAACCCCTGTAGTCCAATCCATATTCCACTGTACCTGCAAGGTATCTCAACACATGTTTTGAGGTAGTCTAGTGTACACTCCTAGACTCCACCATGAACTGGCTAAGAGTGTTCACCGCAAAACACAAGTCTGGCCTGGTGTTGATGTTGACTAGATACATCAACGACTCAATGAGTTGACGGTATAGTGTAGGATCCACCAACTTACCCTTAGAAGCATGAAGCTGCTTCTAGTTCGTGATCATAGGTGTGGACATCGGCCTGCAATCCTCCATCTGAAATCTCCTTAGAATATCAACTGCGTACTTCCCCTGTCCCAGGAAAATATGACTAGGCTCCTGCCAAACCTCCATGCCCCAGATAATAGTGCATCAACCCAATGTTTGTCATCTCCTACTCTGTAGCAAGGTCTCTCTTGCAATGTGCAATGAGATGCTCCTTCCCAGTGATAAACAAGTCATCAACATATAACAAAAGAATGAGAGGATCAGCCTCACTCTTCTGAAAACCCATCGATGTCAAATACGCATCAATCCTGGAGTACCAAGCTCTAGGAGCTCGCTTCAGTCCATACAAGGCTTTTCTAAGCCTGCACACATGAGAATCTCTCCCATGAATCTCAAAGCCCTGTGGCTGCTCTAAGTAAACCTCCTCCTGCAGAAGACCATTGAGAAATGCGGTCTTCACATCCATCTGGTGGATCTTCTTCCAACCCATCTCTGCTGCTATAGAAATCACTGCTCTGATAGAAGAATAACGAGCAACCGACGCAAAGGTCTCATCATAATCAACTCCCTCAACCTGTGAAAACCCCCGTGCCACAAAATGAGCCTTGTACTTCTCCACATTGCCATCTGCAGCATGCTTCACTTTGTAGATCCACTTGGAAGTCACAACAAACTTCCCCTTTGGTCTTGGTACTATCTCCCATGCATCATTCTTCATGATGGAATGGTACTTTTTCATCATGGCATCTTTCCAAACCTGATGCTGAGAGGCCTCCTCAAATGTGGAAGGGTCTGAATCACGAAGACTCGCAACTAGAGCCATCCCCAATCTATCCGGCATCACAACTGTCCTGACCTCCTCCTGGGGCCTACCAAATGCCTTTGCTTCCTTCAAGGTCTCTTGAAGCTATTTAGGCTCTCTCTTCGTTGAAGGCTCCTCCCAAACTGGTCTCTCCTCATCTGAAGAATTAAAAAGGCTTGATCCTTCTAGAAGTTTTAGATCCTATATAATGGAGTCTAATCTTCTCTTTTTATCATCATCTTATGATTACTCATCTCAGCTCTGATTTTTCTTGAGCTTGACGTCAAGGGTTCTAGGACTGCTGCTGTTGTTTGTCTAGACCGCTCAACTGTGGAAGTTTCACACCTCAGCTCTGATCTTGTTGATACTACTTGATGTCAAGGGTTTAAGGCCTTATTCTACTTCTTGCTCACATGTTTGACTGGGCCGCACACCTGCTAAAGTTTATCCTTCTCACACTACTCAGATCTGATCTGTTTGGACTGTTTAGAGTTGCTATTAAAGGCTTTCTGATGCTGCTAACCTAACCGTGAACCCTTGGAGGACAAATTAACCTAGCTGTGAGCCTAATTTGTCTAGCTGTGAGCTGATTGAGGACAACTGCAATCTTGTTGAAGACCGATCTGCTTGTTATGTTCTTGTTGAAGACCGATCTGCTTGTTAGGATCTTGATTGGGGTCTGATCTACATGCTGAGTACATGTTTAAGGAGATCGTGGGGCCTTGTTGGCCGATCTGCTTGTTAGGATCTTGACTGGGGTCCGATCTACATGCTGAGTACATGTTTAAAGAGATCATGGGCTCTTGTTGGTCTGTTCCAGCCTGCTGTGTAAGGACTGTGAGCCCTATGGGTATGATCTAAGATGTTGAGTGCATGTCTGAAGGGGCCGTGAGCCCTATGGGTCTGATCCAGCTTAGTTGTGGAGGCCATGACCTTGCTGGGGTTTGTCAGGCCTGCTATGATCTATTGAGAACATGCCGTGATCCATTTTGTGGATATAACATCTGATCAGTGACCTTGAGAGCTGGCCGCAGCTGTTTGACTGATTTATTATGCTAAACCTTTACTGTGGTCAGACCTATTTGCTGAGCCTTGTTTGTGTCTGCAGAGATGTATCAACAGCATGAACCAAAAATTGAGTTCTGTGGAGGTGCCTTAAGAATTTTCTGCAGATAGCTCTCTTTCCCTTTGGTAGCTCTACTCTAGCGAGTCTCAGCTGAGCCTGGCGAGTCTCTGGCAAGTCTTTGGCCAGTCTGGCGAGTATGGCAAGTCTCAGCTGAGTCTGGGGAGTGGCGAGTCTGCCAGGTGGGTCTCTGCCGAGTACTCCTTTGCAGCATACTTGTGCAGATTTGCCCAATTCGGCCAGTCTCTGGCGAGTATGATAACTCTGGTTGTTAGATGAAGACTTTAATGGGAAGATGCTTATTCCACAGTGGAATAATGAGCGTGAGACTAACATGCAGTGTTGCAGCAGGATCAAGTGCTATAGAAGAGAATTAGACTCCACTAGATAAGATGAGATAGAACTGTGTGCTGGATTGGCAAGAAAGAGCATTTCTGGGTCAACGTATGGTACCACTTGTTAATACGGACAGTTAAACTTCCCTCAATTGAGAGTTGATGCGGACAATGATCCTATACACACACACACACAATATGTTGCATGAAATGTGGATATGAAAAAGATTCCAAAACAGGTTTAGACAGGACAACTTCAAAATCTCGAGCTGGGGAAAGGTGGATATCAAAAGCAAGTTTCTTAAGAGAGAATTTTATAAAAATAGGGTTTAATTACAAAAAATATAGCCGTCATTGTTTATGTATTTCATTTTTCAAACACCATGAAAATTCTTACACAGCTGTTGCATTCTATGGAAATAGCTGTTGCACTTCCAAATGTACTTCCAGACTGAACTGCTATGGTTAATGGTGAGAAAGAAATGATGTCTATAAGCTGTTTGTAAAAAAAGTTACTTGGAAAACTCTACTTGATCAATAAGTTTGTTTCTAAAATCTTTGAATTCTAAAATAACATTTTCTGTGTTTTTATTGCATGGGTAGGGGCTGGGGGCTCCATGGCAAATTAGAAAACAAAATAAATAGTGTTTTCTGGCCATTTTAGGCCGGGAAAGCTGGTACAGTTGGGAGTACATAGGATAAATGTTTCTCTACTATGCCTTAAACAGTGGGTATGGCAATACTGTTTTTCCTGCTGCACACACCCTATTTTCAAGAAGGTTTTTGTGTGGGAAATACCCCTAAATATGGCAAATAAACACCCACATACACCTCTCACAGCTTTGATTCCAAATTATCAAAACTTTGAGATCCTGCAGCTTTCACCATGCTTGATTGTGAAAGTGATTAAACCTTTGATATGCCTATGTTCTTTAAACTCACAACTTTGTTATTCCAAGACTTTTAGCTTGTGGCTTATGATGTTTTGTAATGGGTTTTAGAACTGAACTTATGCACAATAATTACTTTTTCGTACTCTACAGAATTGGAATTAGTCAGAAGGTAGAAAATTAAAAACAAAATAGTGCATATACTCGGAAGTTGACACCAAGAATACTGTAAACAAAACTTATATAACAAGGCTTATATTGCAACAAATCACAATTTTTACACTTGTTTCGTCTTTTGTAGAAGTGATTTTGCTCAAATACCATGCCAATCTTCCAATTGCATACACACATATGTATGTAGACATTACATACACACATACAATACATTTGTTACTGGATGGGAATTTTCAAATGATGATATAATCTTCACTTACAGCTATGGCCAGCCTTACTTAGTTATTGTGTATTAGTGTGTTTCAAAGGTTTGGCTTAAAGATGATCTAGTTAACAAACATTTATGATATACCTAGATGGTTAGGACCGATCTAGTGATTATGTGGGCCCATAACCCCTCTTGGGGAGGGTGCCCTACCACTTGAGTCGTGTATAAATACACACTCAAGAGTCATTTGTAAAATAATCATTCTATCATCACGTGATTCTTTTTTATTCTATCATCAAGTGATTTGCCCGAGGGCATTCTCAAGTACTGCATCCTCTTTTGTTCATTTTCTTTTTCTGGTGCACGTGTACTTGGGCTATTACTATTTCTAGGTTTGTGCCCCTCTTGGTTAATTTCTGTTCAAGAGTTGGGCTGCCCTAGTGCTGGTATATGTTCTTTTATTGCAGAATTAGGGCTATGTTAGTTATTAAATACTCTCTCTCTTGTGAATCTCAACAGGAATCACAACAGGCACAGAAGTTGGAAGGCCAAGTTTGATTTCTTTTTGCAGAATGGTCTTGCAGTGGTTCACCTTCTTAGCCTTGGCTTTGTGATTTTTGCATCTCTGCAACCTTGGGTTGAAGTCTTCATTAGTTCTGCAACCCTGGGCAGCAAGCTGTTTACTTTTCTGTGAGGTCTGTGGTCTTGAGTGGCTTTCTCAAATTCTAGGTTTTTGTGCTTCCTCTGTGTTTTTTTCCTGTAGATCTGCAACATATTCTTGTGGAGCACACCAGTCCTGCAACTTAGAGTTGCAAAGTATATTGATCTTTTAATGTAGTATTGCAAGCTACACTGGTCCTGTAATGTAGGGCTGCAGGGTACAGGTCACACAATCTGAGGTTGCATGAGTATCTGGTTGTGCAATGTAGGATTGTGATTTGTGGGATGGTTCAGTTTCACAACTTTGGGTTGTGGGATTGTTCAGTCCAGTGTTATCAGAACCAGACAATGACTGAACTGTACGACCCCAAAAGTAGAATTGGACTGGAACGGTGAAAAATGGTCGATCAAAAAATACATAAATATTCAAAATATATATATATATATATATATAGAGAGAGAGAGAGAGAGAGAGAGAGAGAGTTGCAAGGTATATCAATCCTTTAATGTAGTGTTGCAAGCTACACTGGTCCTGTAATGTAAGCCTGCTGGGTACAGGTCACACAGTCCGAGGTTGCATGAGTAGGATTGCGATTTGTGGGATGGTTCAGTTTCTCAACTTTGGGTTGTGGGATTGTTCAGTCCAGTGTTATCAGAACCAGATGATGACTGAACTGTACAACCCCAAAAGTAGAATTGGACTGGAACAGTGAACAATGGTCAATCATAAAATACATAAATATTCAAATTATATATATATATATATATATATGAACATGTACATCCAATGTGAATCCAAACCATTAGACATGAATATGAGAAGTTTTCTCATGTTTATAGCATTGTAAGGGTGAATATAGCAAAAATAGCATCGAGTGCAATACATATCTAAACCAAAATAAAACTAGATTGAGGCTCTAAATGACCTGCAAACTCTAAAAATTTAAAGTAATCATGCTTTAGTCTATGATTAAATTAAACTACATATCATCCAATTTTTTGGTTTTTTTGGGAAGAAGGAAGTGCCATGGTACAAAACTGGTCAACCCAGTTGGTTCGGACTGGTTCAGAGCAAAACATGTTATTTTCGGTTTGAGGGTCCAGTTCATCCCCATATCCAGTCCGACATTGCTTCAATTCCATGAGTTTGGGTTGTGGGGTGGTCTTGGCTTGCAGCCTGGGTTGTGGTTTCATGCTTTTTTGTGATGTTGCAGGTTCCACAGCTCCAGCTTGCCAGTCCATCACCCATAGCGTCTTCACCTTGCAGTGTTTTCTTCACCCTGCACATTGATGCTGTAGGAAACCCTGCCTTGTGGTCACTTAATGGACTAAAACCATGTCTGTACTGCAACCTGTATTTAGATGGTTTCAAACTTTCAATTCCTGAGGGCTGTGGCAGCCTTGTAATTGGACTCAACCATTTCAGACCAATATCTATATGATTACCTAACAATTTTAGAAGTAAAACCAGGTTATTACATAAGCAACTTTGCCTCTTGACAAATATGTTAAGAATTAGCTATAGCAAGTGTTTCTGAAAGGTTGAGTATCATCTATTGATCCCAATCTCCTCTAGTGAACTGAATCACTTATGGCGTAAGGGAAATTTGAAAATTTGCATGCTACTGTTATGACTATTATTTTGAATTAGTCTAAATTTCAAAGTTCAATTTTAGGGTTCAAATTTCCTTAGTTAAGGAAGATGACAAGCTATCAATATTCCATTTCCCCAAGTGCAATCCCATGCAGATTTTGGAATTGACTACAGGGGCATCCAATAAACTTAGGAGTTGCCATTTCTGTAACTTTCACAAAAGTCAAAACTACCATGAAAGCAGCATAGTCATCACAATGAGAAAGAACAAGTCCAAAAATGATTAAGAAAAGCAAAGTGAGTAGATTTCTATGGTACAAGAGGTGAATGATCCCTCTAGAGAAGGGCTCAACATGTTCAAAGATACAAGATAAGATAATTTTATTAATGTTCAACAGATGACCATAAATAGGTCAATAGGACTGCTAAGTACATCATTAAGAGAATAAAAAGTGGGAGTGCAAAGTGCTGTTTCTAAAAAGACATGATAAAATCCAATGTATCCTATGTTGAGAAGATCCAAAGTCTAACCCTAAACATGGATCAGTGAAATAGAGTGATAATGCAGCTACGTGAAAGTCCCATGGAGAACCAAAGACCAAAGATAATGAATGCCCAGAGGGAAGATGTCTCGCCTGGGGGGCGGTCAACATCCCTTGATGTTATCCTTCCTATCATCTGAGGCCGAAGAAACTCCTGATAGATGGTCGTAGGATCTGGGAGAGCAGGAAGATCAGGTATGTAGCATGTTGTGCTGTTTGGACTTTGGATGCAATATGCTGCAGCCGAGTGCTGGAAAAATTATACTGACTGCGGTGTGGTGTGAGCTGTCATGGGATCTGAGGCAACATGTCCGTAAGGGTCTTGTGGTTTGAGCATGGCAGGCCTCACAGATCTGATGACTGTTATAGTGCTACTGTCTGTCTGCCTCTTGGTGCTTGTCTGCTGGACATGTGGGAATTTATAATCATAAGGTTCTTGGAAAATATGAGCCAAGTTCTCAGTTAACCAAAATGAGTCAACTTAATCCCTACTTAGCACCCTTGACAAACTAATACAAAACTCTTATGGACATGCGACAAACTAGGTTGAACCATTGACACTAGTAGTTGCAACTCATGTTCAGAAAGAAACAATTCCAAACTGGTCTCAGCAGCCTAACATTTAATGTAATGTTTATCCCCTGAATTTTGATATTTTCTCATCATAAAATTATAAATGAATACTGTGTAAATTTTCCTTACCCTAGGTGAATTCCACCCTTATGTTCTCAAATAAACAAACTTTAATTTGCAGAATTAATTCTTTATGTAGCAGTATTCACACATAGTAGGAAAATGAACAGTGGAATCATAAAGACAATTTACACACACTTGTACTCCTTCAAATCAGCTTTTCATTAATACCTCAAAGCTTACAAGGAAACCTCTACAGCTGCCAATAACATGCAGCTGTACTGTACACTAAAGCAAAGCAAATCTGCAGACTTACAAAAGAAATCCGTCCACCAAAACTGAGAAAAACTGCCCCCTGAGACCAGAAAACATCCCTGCAACCTTACGGTCTGCTGTACAACCGTCCGTACGACTGCAATTCCTCACAGGAGAATCCCTACAGCTGCAAGGATCCGATAGTGCAGATCCGTACAACTGTACGGATCATCTATTTCTGCTGCTGCGCACTGAAATCTGCCTGGCTGCTTGACTGGGCTTCTCTTCGGCGCTCTAACTCTGCTTCTCTGCTGAGTTGCTTCACCTTCTGACCAACTTGTTTTCAAGCAAAGAATGAATGTGCCTTTACCCTCTACTTTGATCTGCTTTTATTCTTTAGCTGAAGACCTAATCTACCAAAACCCTAATCTCACGGTGAGATCTATGGTTGAGATTAGCCTAAATCACTCACTCGGTGCTCTACAGCCCAGTATGGGGGAGATGTTGCAACGTTACACGTTTGTCCTTATTATCGGTTAAAAAGTAAAAATGTTTTTTTAATTAAAACATAAAAAAAATTATGGAAAGTATTTAAAAAAATCCATGTCGGCTCATAAAATAAAATATTATGAAAAGTAATTAAAAAATAGATGTTCGTTTATAAAATAAAAACTTAAAACTTAAACCCGGATCTATCAATCAAGAGAGATTAAATTTCTTGAGTTTAAATTTAAAAAAATAAATACACCTCAAGAAATTGGATCCCTCTCGGTGCTTGATAGATACAGGTTTAAGATGGATCTATGCTGGTGTATTAAAATGCACTTTATTAGACTCAACAGCTAATTAAAAGACTTTCACTTTATAAACAAAGTGAATTACAAAATAGATTTGACTTGGATGACTTCATGCATGTTTGGCACAAAACCTATGTGTAAGTTCCTGTCCTAGCTACAAAACATCAACATGCTGGAGTTTACAGTTGGATTTTGTAATTACTGATCACAAATTGATCATCACACCAAGACCATGTTGCTTGCTTGCATCATCAATGAGCAGAGGTGGGTGTATTTGGTCGAGTCATCATTTGCTGAAATACCGAATATAGTCTTTGTTGTTCTCTTGAAGGGATTGTTTTTGTGTGCCTATACACTGGGGTAATTTTCTATCAACTTCTTTGTTATGATTAGATTAATATTAAACTAAAGATTAATCAGTTACAAGCAATAACAATATATTCTATGTTTTTGATCTCGTCTGGGTGTTCATATGGAAAAAATGTTGATCTATGAAAATCATGTTTTTGCAGATTGGGCAAGGAACTTACAGCAATGTGTACAAAGCACGTGATCTTGATACTGGAAAAATTGTTGCCTTAAAGAAGGTGCGGTTTGACAATTTGGAGCCTGAAAGCGTGCGCTTTATGGCTAGAGAGATACAGGTTTTACGTAGACTTGACCATCCAAATGTAGTGAAGTTGGAAGGACTGGTCACATCAAGGATGTCCTGCAGCTTGTACCTTGTATTTGAATATATGGATCATGACCTTGCTGGCCTTGCTGCTTGTCCTGGTATAAAGTTCACTGAGCCGCAGGTTAGCAAATACCTTTTAAAGGATTGCTGTTTTATATTTTTCATTCTTGTTACAGTGGATTGCTGACACATCAGTCTTCTGCTTTCTCAAATATTTAATAGATATATAGGTTAGTGAATGTTTCTTAAAAGGATTACCTTTTCATATTTTGACATTTTTGTTACCATTTCTGAAATGCCTTTTTGCTAAGGCAGAAGTTGTATTCTTTGACAACAGAAATATAGGCATGGAGTTTATGTTTTTTCTTGGCTGATCTTTTTGTATGATTAGTTTTTGATGGAGAATAGGAGCCTGAATTATATTCAAGTCCTTCAGACATGAAACTTGGAGCTAACTGTTTATTTACAGGTGAAATGTTATATGCAGCAATTGCTTCGAGGTCTTGATCATTGCCATAGCCGCGGCGTGTTACACCGTGATATTAAGGGTTCAAATCTTTTGATTGACAATGGCGGTATTCTAAAGATAGCTGACTTTGGCCTAGCTACTTTCTTTCACCCTGATCAGAGGCAGCCCTTGACAAGTCGTGTTGTAACACTTTGGTATCGACCTCCAGAACTTTTACTGGGTGCTACAGAATATGGAGTTGCTGTGGATTTGTGGAGCACAGGTTGCATACTTGCAGAGCTGCTTGCTGGCAAACCTATCATGCCAGGAAGAACAGAGGTGATCTAGCTTTTCAAGTTTGAAACCATTTGGCCTCACAGAACTAAATATGCAGTAGCAAAATACTTATTTAAACTAACAAAACAGGTAGCGATGCCAGCTTCAGTCCTTCTAATGCACAAGGGCCTAGTTCTTTTTGGTACAAGACCAAGTTGCTTTTTGGACATCTTATATATTTGTTGTTTTGCACTATTTTATATTTACTTTCATCAGGTTATTGTTGAAATTTTGTTTTGGTAGTCTTTTTGCATCGAGAGAAGCGAGGTGCTCTACAGCCCAGTATGGGGGGATGTTGTAATGTTTGTTCGTAACAAAATATTTAAAAAATAATTAAAACAATTCATGTCGGCTCATAAAATAAAAAAATTATGTAAAATATTTAAAAAAATCCATGTTGGCTCATAAAATAAAATATTATGAAAAGTAATTAAAACTCGATGTTCATTTATAAAATAAAAACTTAAAACTTAAACCCGGATCTATCAATCAAAAGAGATCAAATTTCTTAAATTTAAATTTAAAAAAAGAAATGCACCTCAAGAAATTGGATCCCTCTCGGTGCTGGATAGATACAAGTTTAAGATGGATCTATGCTGGTTTATGCAACACTTTGGACATGAGCTGACAACTAGTGTTAGCAACTGTGTTAATCATGTATGATGTGTTTGATAATTTGACTGTCATGGTAAGTAGACATGGAAAGAATATACTTAATGTCTAATCATGATTGCCAATTGTACATGACAATCATTGCTATCATGCAGAAGTCTTTACTATATGGTTAAATTAAAATTGGTCTGGCTTAGTATCCCATAATTTTTTTTAAATAACCTACCGTCCAGTTATAGTGGGTTCTAAATTAAACTTTTAATTTTTTTTGACGATTCAACTATTTTGGTATCTAGCAGATTCTTATTTTCCTCCTAAAGTTGCCTTCTGTGGTATTGGATGGAATATATGGAAAATGGAAAGTCCATTCCAAGCTGAAAATCTACATATTCTTAATTTATTTCAAGTTTCTACTTTTTTCCCTTCATTGTATTTTTTATTTATTTTGGTGCTGCTCAGTATGAATTCCTCGTTGCACTGAGAGGAGTGAGGTGCTCTACAGCCCAGTATGGGGGAGATGTTGTCACATAAGTAACGTAACACTACATTACCAAAAATAAAAAATAATTAAAAAATTACATGTCGGTTCATAAAATAAAAAATTATGAAAATTAATTTAAAAAATCTATGTCGGCGTGTAAAATGAAAAAAATAACACTTAAACCCGAATCTATCAAGAAAGAGAGGGATCAAATTTCTTGAGTATAAGATTAAAAAAAATTACACCTCAAGAGATTGGATCTCTCTCGGTGCTTGATAGATCTGGGTTTAAGATGGATCTATGCTGGTTTAATGTCATTGACAATAACCAGGTATTCTTTTGTAACATTACTTGTTACTCGATTCATTTTCTTATTTGTTTTCACTGCTGCTTCATGAATACAATCTGATCCTATATCTTCTATATTTGATCCATACTTGTGAATTTTCTCTGCAAACTTGGTATCTATATATATCTTTTTGAGTTTGTAATATTGTTGCCTCATATTCAGAGTCTCCTCATCATATTTGTAAAACGATTTTGTGTTGCTTAGAAACTTTTCAAAAATTTCCATTTGTTGTAGGGCACATCCATTTGTCTGTTTTTTGTTAGCTTGCTTGAAAGCTGATATTGAATTTCTGTTCTTTGGCAAGTGTTAATCGTAGTTTGTAAAACGATTTTGTGTTGCTTAGAAACTTTTCAAAAATTTCCATTTGTTGTAGGGCACATCCATTTGTCTGTTTTTTGTTAGCTTGCTTGAAAGCTGATATTGAATTTCTGTTCTTTGGCAAGTGTTAATCGTAGTTTCTATCTGATGTCTTGTCTTTTATTTTTGTACTCCAGTAGTGTGGCTGAAATATTATATCTCCATTTTCCAGGTAGAACAACTGCACAAAATTTTTAAGTTGTGTGGTTCACCATCTGAAGATTATTGGAAAAAGTCAAAATTGCCACATGCAACTATCTTCAAGCCACAGCAACCTTATAAGCGTTGTGTTGCAGAGACATTTAAAGATTTTCCACCATCGGCTCTGGTCTTGATGGAGGTTCTTCTTGCCATAGAGCCTGCTGATCGTGGGACTTCAGCTTCAGCCCTAAAGAGTGATGTAAGTTTCATATTTTGTCTCCCCTGCTGGTTCTTGTTATTTTGCCGGTCATATTTAATGAGCATAAGATACCCAGCTTAATTCATATGGAGGAAGTTATGTGAGCTCAAAAGTAAAGAGGAGCAGTGAAAAATATTTGTACAATGTGTTTCTAAACTTTCCATTATGGGCTTGATCAAAAGAATGGCATTGGGACCTGCATTATATTATTTCTTTTTGAGGACTTTAGTGGCAATTTGTCAATTGCATTTCTATAACTAGTAATTTTCTATCTATCAGAATTGGCTTCTACTGAGATGCTGCATGATCAGATAACTAGCTTGACCTTGGAAGTAGTGCAAAATTGGAAATAAGTTCTACCATTTCTTTGGTAGTTGTATTGCAAAATCGCTATTAATAAGGTTGAAGACTCTGAGCTTTTTGGCTCTTGATGGTTGCAAGTTGCAACATTGTATTTAGGAAAAACATGATTTTTATTTGCCTGTTGTGATGTTTAAGCAATGCCCAACCTTTTCATTGGTTTATTCACACAGGAAGCATTCGACTTACTTTGTTAATACGACTGCAGTCTTGTTTTAACCCAAAAAGTTGTATATGAGCTTGATAGCCTTGTCATAAGTAGTATTCCAGTTACCTATCATGAAGGCTATTATGCAAATAAAGTTAAGCTTAAGGGCTGTAAATGATCAGAATTTAACTGCCCATATAAAACTTTTCAAAATAAGATGACCTTCCAGATTTACATGAGAACCAGTTAACAATCTTAATAATAGTCCTCTTGTCAACATAAACGTTGTAGGTTTCAGAGACAGAAATATCTTAGCTTCAGGACACAATCATTTTGAGTATTAATTCTCATTTTATGTAAATTGTGTTATGGTTGATGACCTGATCAATTTGTCTGCTCTTGTTTGGATTATTGTTATATACTGTACAGTTCTTTACCACAAAGCCACTTGCTTGTGATCCTTCAAGCTTGCCAAAGTACCCACCTAGCAAGGAGTTTGATGCAAAGATTCGCGACGAGGAAGCAAGAAGGTATGTAAAACCTATATTAAGGACCTGCCAAGTATTTGCTTTAAATTTTAAACTGCTAAACTTTTTAGATGAATTTCAAGGACATAAATTGACAAGATGAAGAAAGAGACCTGCCAAGTATCTACTATCAAGTGATATTAAACATTTAGAGGCCAAGCCATTAGCACGGTTTGATTTTATGTAATGTTATCTTTCTGTTCTGTTATATTGGTCTCTTTCTGAAGAAAACTTTCATTCTAAATTTTTCAGTCTCGATTCTTCAGCACTTGAAACTTTGAATCTAATTATTTTTTAAAATCAATTTTTTTAGCTACTATTTTATTGAGTTAATGGCCAAATATTAAATTATGGGACAATTATGTTGAAATTTATAAAAAGTAATTAAGCCCTATACTCCTTAAATGTTGACAATTCTTCTTTAAATTTATAAAAAGTAATTAAGCCCTATTCTCCTTAAATGTTGACAATTCATGTTTAAATTTATACAAAGTAATTGAGTCCTATACTCCTTAAATGTTGTGTTTTACTCGTGTTGAAAATGCTTGTATAGTTTGATTGTGGTTGAGAAGTGGTGGCTCATGATAGATATATCTGAAGTTCTGAACCAGTGCACAATGAGCAATTCATGTTTAAGTTATAAAAGTAATTAGCCCTATATTGTTAAATTTTGTAGTTTACTTTTGTGTTGAAAATGCTCATTTCAGTAAACAGTGTATATAGTTGGATCATGGTTGTGGAGTGTTACACGATAGATATATCTTAACCAGTGCACAACAAAGTCCTTTCCTAATAAGTCTGTATTCAGCTGATGCTTGTTAGGGGTAAGGCTTTAATTAACTTAAATGCAGTCAGAGGTGATCTTATAGGCTTCGCCTCCTGCTTTTAGAGTAGCCAAATTTGGAGCATGCCCCAGGTCAGTAGGGACCAAGTTACTTTATAAGTTTTTAGTTATACACTCCATGCTTGGTACTGGCCTCTCAAGCCACAGTAATAAGATGGACACCAAATAAGTGTAGACTGTAGAATTAAGATGGGCACCAAGTCAGCCCAAAATTGGAAAAAAAATTCATTGGATACTTGCTTTGTTAACTTTGTCATGTGTCTGCAGTCTTAATCTATACTAAGGCCATCCTCAAAGAAAACATTTAGATAATTTTGCCCACCAATCAAAAACCTAAATTTTCTTTAGGGTTCTCTTATGTTATTATCTGTGCTACTGCATAGATTGCTCATTTTCTATTTCTTCCAGGCAAAGAGCAGCAGGAGGAAGAGGGCGCGATGCAGCCAGACGCACATCACGAGAGTCCAGAGCAATTCCAGCACCAGATGCAAATGCTGAATTAGCAATTTCCATACAGGTACTATTCAATCTACCTGTCAAGTTTAGGACTTGATAAGGAATATTCATTACACAGAGATCAGAGCTGTAGATGGGTGCTTTGGAACTTGATAAATGTGTATTAGCTGGTTTGAATGTGTGGTTTAACATTTGATATTAGAAACATGACTTGCTATTTGCAAAACTACTGAAAGAATAGAACTTATTCTTGACAACCGTATGAACTTATTCTGAAGTCAATAACCTGTATGAAATTGTTTTGAGTGTGTAGCTGAACACTTGATACTGCAAATATGATTTTTATCCAACAAAGATAGTGAAAGCATATAATTTTTTGGTTCTCAATTACCTTTGCACATCACCTTCTTTTGATGATTTTAGAGTCCCGGCTTTAGTAAATGTAACCTTGGACTTACTGAAGCTTAGTGTATTGTTCTCAGAAGCGGCGTTTAGGTTCACAAGGACCTTCTAAAAGCAAGAGTGAGAAATTCAATCCCCAGCAGGAGGATGGTGCTGTTGGCTTTCCTATTGATCCTCCAAGGCCTGTGCATATTTCTATTGATGCATTATCAAATCCAAATCGCATGTATTCTCAACAATTTGGGCCTTCTCATTCTGGTCCATTATCAAATCCAATTTCTAGTTCAACATGGGGAAAGAAGCAGAAAGAGGATGATGTACAGATGGCTCCAGGTCGTCCATCACGGTCCTCAAAAGCCACAATATCTGATTTCAGAAAACAGGGAACCTATGCACCCCAACCTGGGGCAGATTTGTCAAATTTATCTGGTTTAGTGGCAGCAGCAAGAAGTAATACTGGTACAGATACACATAAGGACCAGAGTAGCATGTGGCAACATAATCGTATTGATGCAATAGATGGTGTACATAATAATGGGAAGCATGAATTTCTTGAAGTTCCAGAACATCCAAACAGACAAGATTGGACTAGGTTCCAGCAACCAGAATCATTTAAAGGTTTAGATAATTATCACTTGCAGGATCTTCCGGCAACTCATCATCGGAGAGATGAAAGGGTTGCTAGTAAAGAAGCTACCATGGTAAGTTGAAAGCTGGCTTTTAATTTGTATGATTTGAATGTGAATTCTATGTTCTAGTTACATAATTGGTGTGTTTTCTGGCTTTACACAGAACTGGCAGGGTTATGGTGGTCAAGGGGACAAAATACATTACTCGGGACCATTGATGCCACCTTCTGGAAATATTGATGAAATCTTGAAAGAGCATGAACGACAAATCCAGCATGCTGTGCGTAGAGCTCGGCAGGACAAGGGTAGACCACAGAGAAGCAATTTATCACAGAATGAGAGGAAAGCATTTGAACACAGAGGTTTTGTTTCTGGTGTAAATGGAAATTCTGGGTGTTCTGATCTTGTAAATGAATTGCCCGTTTCAGTAGGTAGTAGTAGATTGAAAGTGGGCAAGACGAGAGGGACCGAAGAAATAGTTGAACTGAGGGAGCTGGAGAGGGAACCCCTCTCATCAGTAATGGAAAAATATGAAAGAGAGCATGAAATGTGATCACTTCTGTTTTACTTCATTTTAGGCTCTGCAGGTGAGATAGAAGAGACGAGACTGTTTTGCTGTGCGTATACCACAACTGGTTAATTGCATCTCTGAGAAAATTCAACAGCTGGGTTTGAATGAAAGAGGGTGGACTCGAGAGCTTAATTTAGTTTTTAGCTCATGGTTCTGAGAATCCTTGCAGGACTGGGACATGGGGTATTTGAAAACAACATATGGGTTTTCCCTATGAATATGTACTGAATTTATTGTATTTTAGATTCTTGATGGCCATCTGAACTTCTGGCCACCTGGTGCCCGTGCAACATTGATGGACTGTTATAGTTAAGGTCTTGATCTTTGTTGCATTTTGCTTTGCATGCAACCATGGTTGTAGATCTCATGGATGTATGCATATAGAGGATCTGGTCTCAAAATGTTATTTGCTGCTTTGTTTTTCCATTGAAGTGAAATGCAGGCAAGCTTCGCGAAGGTTTTTCCCACTAATATCATCTCAGAATTATTGGATAAAAAACTGGCCTCCTCAGGAAATTGGTCAACAAAATAAGATGCTATTATATCTGTCATTTTGTTCTTAGGACAACATATGTGACATTAAATTGTTCTAAGAAAGTGTTCTGCTGTGTTGCCTTACAAAGCAGCCACCAAATTACTTCCGGCAACACTAAGAACTCTAGCTCAGGAGCAACATTTTTAAGAGTGTTCATGAGGGATGGAGATTTGGAAAATGGAAAAGTTGCCCATCCTTGCAACATGTTCACACTCGAAGGTCCAAAGGTCAGAGAATCGTTCTGTACATGAAAAAATGGAGTATTTGGAGTTAATTTGAAATAAGTTTGTTACCTCATACTGGATAAATGACAGTTCACAGGTAAATTTTTATAATTTATATCTTGTGTCTTATCCCGTACACACCCTATTCTGGGACGCGATCTTATTTGCTGGATACACTGGTCAATAATTGTTTTCCTCTTGATTGGCAAAAATGGAGATTTCTATTCCAAGGCCATTCATCTAAATTGACAAGCGTCTGAGTTTTGATTAGTTGTTGGTTAAAACTTTATGATCTTATCCCTTTCCTAATTTTTGATACTACTGATTTTCTATTATTCAGAATATCCACGCTTGATTTTTCCAGCCTTCTAACCATGAACAGCGTAATAAAAATTTAAGAGCCCGAATAAAAGCCCTAAAATCCCGACAACAAAACACACATACCATGACACACCAAAAAACATACCACAAAAACAGAAAAAGGACACGACTGACGATATCCAAACACCCTAGACATTCTGCACCCCATTTGTTTCTTGAGTTTTGTCTGTCTATATTTGAATGAAGCACCACCTTGAAGACTATTAATGGGTTCATCGAATGATAAGTCTGCTTGTTCAAGCTCTGATCTTTAGGACCTTCCTGCTTTGCACTGACAGATTTCATCCAGAATGAAATGCTTGAAGGGAGTAAAATTATTTTCCAGATTCCTCTCTTGATAAGTCTGCTTGTTCAAGCTCTGATCTTTAGGACCTTGCTGCTTTGCACCGACAGATTTCATCCAGAATGAAATCCTTGAAGGAGGAAAATTATTTTCCAGATTCCTCTCTTGCTTCGAGGGGCCAGTTTTGCTGCCTTCTCCTCAGCTGCCAAATTTTCAATTCGATAATGTTTCTCCTTGTGCTGGTCATTTAGTTGGTCCAGCTAACCCTTTTGCCCGAAAAGTCTTGAACCGAAATGGTTATCTTGCTGTCAGATTCATCTCTAACTTATTATGATGCCAAAGACAAAAATGCGTCCTCCCTCGTTCTCTTGACTACCTGATGTCCTTGTCGTCGTTATCCCCCTGGGTTGTTTTCTTTTGCACATCCTTCAAGGAAACGAGAAGAATTTCCACTACTTATTACAAGCTACCTTTATAATTTCTTGTCTGTCCACATCCCCACGTCTGTTTAGGTTAGACCCTTATCCTTTGTAAATTCTTTACCCGTTCTCTCCTTGGCGCTATCTCAAATGAAAGCACTAAAACATATCATAAACAAATAGAAAAAGATTTGAGAAAATGGAAACTGAAATAAGATGAGCACTGATAGTACTGTCTATTTTTAACAATGTTCCAAGGTCCATGGTCATTACCCTACATTCACTCAAGAGCAAAACACGATTACTTAAGATTCTTTGATTAGTTGCCAGTTAAAAATTTATTATCTTATGTTGATGCCATTGATTATTCTGGAATACATATAATATTTCACTCTTTATTATCTTTTCCTATCATTAGCACTAACAATGTAATTCCGAATTTTGGAACCCAATTAAAAGGGAGCAAATTTTGGAACCCATTCAAAAGGGAGCAAGATAAACAGTAACCCAATTAAAAGGGAGTAAGATAAATGGTAGATGATTTGCACATTTTCAACGTTTTTTTGCTGAAATTTGGCTATGCAATTTTTGTTAAAATCACAATTTTTGTTGTTAAAATTGTAATTTACATTGCATAAATGGATTCAATGTCCTCGATTACCCTTGGGGTCAAGGAAAATTTTAGGGGTGAAATTTAATCCATGTGCTAATTTTTAATGGATTTTTCCAAAAAAATATTTGCCATTTTTTTTTTCTAATATGAATTGTCCAATTTCCATAGGATAATTTATTTTTATTCTAAATATTGCCAGAATTGTCAAAAAACTATATAAAATCTTTATAAATTTGAATATTTGTACTAAAATATTGCCAAACATTTTGTGAAGGTTTCTACACTATAAGAAAATTATGGATTTTTAAAATCTTCCTTGCTTCATCTCGATTATGCAATTCCAACAACTTAAAACTGCAATTTCAACAATTCCAGCCGGATTTTGGCTTGAAAAATCACTGGAAGGTGCATGCAAATTGTCGATCATTCAACTTACACTAATTAAAAAACCCTATAATCCCAACACGCAGTTTTGTGACACCGAAACACACATACCAAAGTAACGACGACTAACAATATCCAAACAGCTTGGAGGTCAATCATTCCATCTGTCTTTAAGCTTCTGGGTGTTTATTATTGAAGACTTGTACAAAGTTGATCAAAATGACCTATTTGTTCAATCTTTAAGCTTTAGGATTCCGTAGGGATGTTGCTTTTAAATGATAGATTGCGTCCAAAATAAGGTGCTTGATCCAGAATGTTTCACCCTGTGCTGGTTGTTTAGTTGGTCCAGTGAACTAGTGTTGCATGAGATAACTAGTGTTGCATGAGATTCTTGAACCTAATGTTAATCATTGCTGCTAAATCCATCTCCAATTTTGTATGAATATTATAAACAAAAACACTTCTTTATCCAAGGTGTTTCCTTGTTATCGTAACCAATTTTTCCTCACTTCATCTTTTTCCTATTTTTGAAAGACTTGTCACTGGGTTGCCTTTTGCATAGCCTGTCAAGAACCTGAAAAACTTCCATCCCTTTTCAAGCACCATTTGTTCAATTTTTTATGTCCACATTCCCATGGTTATTGTTGTTAGATCCTTTTCTTCTTCTCCCATCGCCATCTTTAGATGAAAACATTCAAAATTGGTCATGAACAAACAATTCTCACAAAACTAAAATATTTTGTTTCTAGCAATGTTTTTGGTTCCAAGTATTTTTGATTGCTCCACAGAAACAAGCTATTTTATGAAGTATACACTGGTTTTATAAAACCATCAAAACATTAAAACATTCAATTGTTGAGAAATGCAATCACACAATTTTGAAGAAGTATTTTTCTCTCACATTTTTGTTATGTTTTCGAATTATAAAACTAGTTACCAATATCCGCAGTTTCCCTTGAAAAGTGTTTTTTTTGGCGCTAAGTGTTCCTGCTTCCCTCTGTATTGCTATCTCGATTACAGTGAACCTGTACTTCATCATGAATATGTAGAAAGCGTTTGCTATCTCCACATAACCACAAAAGGAATAATGTCACTCAATCAATCTATTTACCCTAAATTTCCATGAGATTACACATAAATAATGTCATTAAATCAATCTATTTACTCTAAATTTCCGTGAGATTAAAGTGTTACTTTTGAGGATCGTATACCACAAGTTTCCATATGGTTAACATAAGTAATGGTGTTCATTCTAATTACCACAAGTTTCCATATGGTTAACAGTGTTGCTTTTAAGTATCATTATTATTTAGATAACCATTCCATTAGCCACAAAGTTCCTCAAGGTTACTACTGTTACTTTGAGGTATCAGATTGTCTGGGAGTGCTTCATTATGATTTCTAATAATAATGGTACCTTTTTAATATATGTTTATATATGTTTTTATTGTATAAATTCAGAATTTAAAGAAAAAATTATCTTTTTCTCTTTCCATGATTGAATATGAAGAGTTGTATTTTTGTAATTCCATGGAAATGGTTAACATATTTGCTTATATTTTATGCCATGAATGTTGTAAAAATCATTGGTTCAAAACTCATATGCTCCACAAAAAACTCAACGGCGAAAGATATGGCAGCAAAACAATGTCTCGTTGAAAAAAGACAAATAGATAGAATTATGTTTTTTTTTGTTTTTGTTTTTTATTTTTATTTTTTTTAAAAATTATGGACACTCAATGCTTCAAATCTATTGTTTATGAATTGCATGGCAAGGGTAATCTAAATATTGAAAAAAAACCCTTTTGTAGAACACTGAGTTTTTTTATTTTTTAGTTATCCATTCTTAAAATATTAAATTCTGTTTCAAATAATTTTCACAACAATGAATTTCTAAATAAATAAGTTTTATATCAATTTTCACAACAATGAATTTCTAAATAAATAAGTTATATATTTTTTGTTATTAAATAATAATAATGTGTAATGAAAATCTAAAAAACTTATACCATTGGAAACTATTTTCTTAAAATATTAAATTCTGTTTCAAACAATTTTCACAACAATGAATTTCTAAATAAATAAGTTTTATATTTTTTTGTTATTAAATAACAATAATGTGTAATGAAAATCTAAAAAGCTTATACCATTAGAAACTATTTTCAAAGTTGAATCCACTGGTAGCATGTTCAATATAGGATCTTCAAAAAATGCAAGGGTTCTATTTCTTGAAGTTGCAGGGTTTTGGTAATTACAACAAAGATTGTTATGGTTGACCAAAAACTCTATCAAGACATTATCTAGCCCAAGAGTTTTTGGCAGCACAACTTTTTCAGTGGAGACTTTTAACTTCAATAATTTGACAATAATTTGATTGGGTGTTGTAAAAGTTTGAAAGTATAAAGAAAAGGAAATTGAGTGTAATATTTTGGTGAAGAGTTATAACTCTAATAATTTGACTTGGCGTTGTTAAAGTTTGAAAGTATAAAGAATAGGAAATTGGGTTTTAAAGAAGAGATTGAAGGCACTGTTGACAAAAACATACAGTTTTAAATTTTTTATATTGGTTTTTTCCATTAGGATATTGGAATTTAGCTTCTCACTCATGGAGTTTTGGTATTGAATTTGAACATCTTAATCATTTAAAATGAAAAACATGGGAAAATGAAAAATAAATATAAATATGATTGTACTCTACAAAATAGAGGCAATAGAATGAAAGAAATTGCTAATATATGAAAAAGATGAGGATGCAATGCCCTAACACAAGTGAGGAGGTATACAAGATGAGAAAAGGGGTTTGAGATGTCAAGGAACCATGGAACAATATGATTGAACAAGTTACATGGTAGAGAGGCAATATCATGAAAAATAATGCTAATATATGAAAAATATGAGAGGATGCAATGCCCTAACCCTAACACAAGTGAGGAGGTATACGAGATGAGAAAAGGGGTTTTAGAGATGTCAAGGAACCATAGAACAATGTGATTGAACAAGTTACCATGTAAGATATCCACAATGCAAAGGAGTCCTCTCAAGTCAATGTTAATATCAAGACTATTATTGAGTTGAGAATTTGAGTTTGAATTTTAATATGGACAAATCTAACATTGAAGAAATGGCTCTTGCGATGGTTGCACAACTCGAGATCATGTAAGTAACATGATCAAAATGCACTTTGAAGATAAATTATGCAAAGCGCAAGCTCATATTTTGTGGTTTGACAAAACAAAAAAAAACTTAGATGAAATTAGATCACTAGGCATACAAGTGGCAAAGATCCTAAGGTAGACAATGAGTTCTAAAATGTAGTGTTGGCACTCTTTTCACTTGGATATAGGGATTCATCGATGCTAGACAGACTCATAAAACATTTATAGCATGTGTCATTGCAAAAGGAATTTCATCAAATCATTTGATGTCAATCATTGAATAAGTGTTAAGAACCTCGATGAAAACACTTTGGAAGCACAAAATTTTTGGGTTCAATTAGATGGGGACGGAGAAAATGTTGGGCTATGATTTGATGTAGGTAACCCTATTGAGATCAAATTCAATATAATGTCATGTTTAAGGTGGAAGACTTTGACTTTGAACTCTCATATTTTACCAAATGAAAGGGACATCATATATAAATAGGTGAGTATGAATCACATGCCAAGCATATAAAAATGGCTTGTTAAGTGGAATTGTTCTAGAAATTTCAAGAGAGCAATATTGCTATTAAGATTTCCCTTAACACATTTGTGAAACTTAAACCATGGTATGTCATGGCCATCAATGTGTGTGACACATGTTGTTTTCATACCATGTACAATGTTATTTGTATTATGAAACACTTCATGATTTTGGAAAACAACAAGGATAAATGACCCTCATTTCCACTTTTCTCTAATTTTATCCAAGATATTATGACAATGACATAATGATCAATTAGTTTCTCAGAGAAAACATGTTAAGGTGGTAGAAAATGCAAACAATGTGTTGGAGCGTAGGCCGCAGCTATGGCAAAGCTGCCAATTTTGGGGAAAAAGCACTAAGTTTTGAAGGAAAAGTGCTAATTTTGAGGAAAAGCACCATTTTTGGGCAGAAATGAACAGTGCGCGGTACGGTGCCAGATGGACGAGCTCATTGCAGATTGCGGGCCGGAAATCGCGGAGCTCGCATGAACGCAAGGGAAAGAGTAAATAAGGTGGCCGAGTAGAAAGCTCAACCACCACAATAAATGAAGCGGCGGAAGAGGGCTCAACTACCCTCATTAAGGCAAAGTACATGAGTTATGGTTGCTCGGACCAAGGAAGAGCAATGGGCCGAAGCATTGAAGGCGGAAGGACAAGGAGCAAAGAACGATGAAGCGGCTCCCATACCCGCGACCTGCGCTGGAAATCACGGAGTCTGCAGGAAGCTGCAGCATGACTGCAAGAGGCGCCTATAGTACACCTAGCCGTGTCAGTGGTTAGGGTTTTTAGGGATCACTGTTGGGAAAGGCCCACAGTTTTGTAAAGGTGCGACCCTCAGGGCCACCTATATATATGTGTAATTGGGAAGGTTAGAAGGTTAGAAGGTGAGAAGGTTACACTGACAGTCTAAGCTGATGTCTGAGTCTTTTGTATAGCTGTATTTTGTAAAGCCGTTAAGGATCATTGTATGTATGTAAGAAGGCCGCGATCTCGCAGGAGACCGCTTGGCGTAAAGGCCATTGTATGTATCGATCAATCGCAAGAGGACTGGGGAATGTAATTGTATGTTTTTGTCATTGAAATATCTGTAGAAGAGGAGAATAGATCTAAGAGAAGGGATCCCAGCTGTGTGCATGGAGTTTCCTAGAGAGATCTAAGGCTACAGCTGTGTGCGCAACAGAACTGTGTAAGCCCCATCTAAAGATAATATAGACAGTCCTAGGGACGTGGATTCCCTCCTGGAGGTGAACTACATAATTCTGGTTGTTGTGGTGATGCTTTATGTGATTGTATTTCTTTGCTTTACTGTCTATGTTTCCATGAATGTTTCGCTATCTCTATGAATGAGTATGTAGAGTAAATCCTTGAAGTTCCCTTAGAAGCATACTTGTGCATCGTCGAAAGAGTCCGTAAGAACACTGTCGTCGCAGCGCTTAAGGTGTGTGTTGCTGCGCCGTGGCGCAAGGGCAGAGACGATACGTAGTGTATCGGATGTAGCGGGTAAAAGACTCGTGCGCAGGCGAGGAGCTATTGCGCAGTTAGGCTGGGAAGAGAGAGTTCCCGCGCTGTAGCGCTGCGAGACCTGTGGAAGAGTAGGACGCTCTACTCCGGGGTTACCTGCAAGACGGGAAGGGAGAAGGCTGTAGTCTCCACACCACCTAGGTTAAGGAAACCTGATTCCTTAGCCCCCCCATAGCCACTTCGGGTGAGACCTCGGGCTGCTGCGCAGCCCGTTGCCGAAAGGGCTAGTGCGTCAAGGGGTGTTTGTTGCTGCGCATCCTGAAAACCCGGGTCTGTCTAAAAAGCATCCAACAAATGGTTTCGTTGCCTTGAGACTTGTTATGTTGGCGATGTCTGAGATTGATGCGAAACCTAGAGAAAAAGGGAGCCAACAAATGATTCCATTGCCGGCTTTAACCCTATTATTTTGAAGGCAATGTGGTGCTGGAATCCTACAGCTAAAGAGATTCAAGGTTGGTTTGATTCAAAGGCTAGAGAGTTCATTGAATGTGAAAATAGAAGCCTTAGGCTTCAGACAGAGGACTGGTTGCAGAAGCATATTTATACTGACCTTCACGAAATCTTCTTTGTAACATTTGTACTCGAGTTGCATAAGTGGGTATCCAAGCTAGAAGATACTGAACCCACTGTGCATGTTGATCGACCTATCGTTTGGACGCCTGAGCTAGTTAGCATTTTGAAGCAGGTAGATAATCCTGTATCCCGCGCAATAGACTTTTGGTTGAACAGTCTGCTCGAAGGTTTCATCACCGAGTTTTCCGTAGATACGAGAAAGAGCTTCAGCGAGGCTGAGAGGAGCTTCTTCAAAGCATACAGGGGTAAGTTGTTAAATTCTCTGAACTTGTGGATTAAAATGCTCTTATATGAAAAAGGAAAACTATGCATAGCTTTCGATGAATAGCATAGACAAGTAATGTCCGCAGATTCTGATAGTGATCTTGAAGCTATTGGTTGCACTCGTAGTGGAAAACGGTATAAAGTAGGCCTTGACCAACATTCTTGTGAGTCTATCCCAGAAGATAGTCGAGCTCGTAGAGCGAGCCATATAGAGAGACAAGGGAGTGCTCATATCCCTTATCACCCTTTTACACCGCAAAAGCCAGACGGGGCTCAACATAACCCAACAGTAACACCCTCTAGTAACCCGCATGGTACTTCTAGTACCTCAGTCCCACCTTTGTTTAACCATCCCGGAGGCAGTGCCACAGCACCTCCACATCAACCTACCGCAAGAAGGATGGGTGATGACATGAAGCTACCAACCTTTAGAGGAACAGGGCTAGAAGACCCTGAGCAACACTAGTTTCTATGTGAAGCCATTTGGACGATTAAGCAAATTAATGATGATGATGTTAAGCTGGTTCAGTTAGCAACCACACTAAGAGAGAGAGCCTTAACCTGGTTTATGAAATACCCAGCAACACAGAATAGGATGCTTGCCGATGTAAGAAGTGCTATGATTAAAGAATTTAAGAAACCTAAATCAGAATCACAGTGCATAACAGAACTCAAAGACATAAATTAGTTGCCTACAGAATCAGTATGGGACTTTGACCAGAAGTTCAAAGCCTTGATAGATCAAGTAAGCTCTGAGTTTGCACCACAGCAGCATAAGAAATGGTTCATTGCTGCGCTGCTTCCTCATATTAGACTTCCTCTTATGCAACAGAATCTCACTACTCAAGAACAAGCTCTAGAGATGGCTATGAAACTAGAAGCTTCACCAATTGCTGGAACAAGCAACGATGTTGCGCAGTTGCAGAACCAAATAGCAAACCTAACCTTGCAAGTGCATGATATTAAGAAAGGAAAGGATGTTAAAGAAGAAATTTGGTGTACAAAGTGTAGAGCACAAGGACATTCAAAGGACCATTGTCCGGTTTTCATTGATTATATTGCAACTGGAGCACCTAACCCTTTACCACAGGCTCAGGGGCCTTGGTGTGAAATATGTAGAACTAGAGGCCACAGACCACAAGAGTGTCACTTGTTACAGAAATATGTACAAACTCCAAAGAATCTATATTGTAACTTCTGTAAATCAGTAGGCCATGATGAGAACAATTGCAGAGCATATGAGCTTATGATAGAAAGAAAACATGATGTTTATAGAGTACAGTCAGAACCACAAGGACCCACAGCAGGTCCGCAGTATGACCCAGCTCGCGAAGGCCGAGGAGGAAATTACAGGGGCCAAGGACGCACAGCAGGTTTTGGTCTTGGAAGAGGACAAATCATTTGTTATAATTGTGGAGCTCAAGGCCACTATGCAAGGGATTGCCAAAACCCTACAACCACCTGCAGATACTGTAAATCTTATGATCATGTCATTAAAGAATGCCCTCAGTTGATGGCCAAGATGCAAGAAAAGAAGCCACAAGTTAACTAGAATATTCAGTTGATTGCAGCAGAAAAAAGAGAACTAGATCCCACAGTTAATATAGTGACGCGCAGTGGTACAACCACTGGTGCGCCAGAGTCGGGAACCGGAAAGCCAGCGACACAATGGGTGCGCCGTGCTAATATTAAACCATCTCCGCTTGACCTACAGAAGCAAAAAGAAGCCTCCAAGCAAGCTCAAGAGTATTTCTCAGATCTGCGAGCTTCAAGTTCTGTCGCATTACCGCACAATGACATCAGACCGCATGTGCCACGACAAGAGAACCTGGTACAAGAGCAGGCCACCACATCTGGAAGGCCTGATGAAGAGGATACACTAGGTAGTGTTCATGCTTTCCTAAGAATCTGCTTAAAGTTGTTGCGCAATGAAAAAGCAACTATGGAACTCCAACACCTGTTGGATCAGTGTCAATAATCTGCTTCGATGAATACACCGCAGCGTGCTGTTCATCAGATCAGGAGTCATGCTAGAACTGGAAGAGAGATGAGACTCACAACATAGATTGGAGCATTTGAAATGGACGAAGTCATTTTGGATTTAGGCTCAGAAGTTAATGTTCTCACCATGCAGACATGGGAACAGATGGGTAGCCCTCAGCTTATCAGATCTCCTATCCATCTAAGACTAGCAAATCAGCAACGAGTTTCCCCATTGGGCAGATTACCCAATGTACCCATAGATATTGAGGGAGTAAGAATTTCTGTAGACTTTGAAGTAATCAAAATTCTGGATGACAGTAGACCTTACCCAACACTTTTAGGCATAGACTGGGCATTTGATAATCTGGCTGTAATTAATTTGAAGAAAAGACAGATGAATTTTGAGGATGACCAGATTAGGGTCATTGCACCACTTGATCCCCTTCAAGGACCAAGGTATATTGAACCCATTCGAGCAGAAGAATAAGTGCGCCACATGGAAAGTCTGTATCAGATGACTGCTAGTCATAATGATTATGTCAATCCCACAGCGGATGGCCATATCAGCTGGCGATGCGATAGCTCGTGCACATCAGATTCGGAAGCAGGACTGGAAGTCTGGCAGAATCACTTACATGAGGTTTCTGCAAGGCGTTGCGCCACGATGACTAAATCCCTTCGATGGATTGGCACAAAATTGAATAACATTCTAATCTTTGATGGTCTAACTGGAGTAAGTGAATTCATACATGCATATGAACAAGAAATCCCAGATAAGCAGCGCATACAAGCATTGGATGTAGCACTGCGCGCTACACCCGCAAGATGGTGGGGTGCGCATAAAGAAAATATCGACACATGGAAAGACTGTCGCAGGTTGATACTGCGCAGATTTCAACAGACCACAGCAGGAGTTTTGCGCAAATATGATGGACAGAGTGACCCCAGATCACATCTTGAAGCATGTATTCAACAATGGTCAGATATTCCAGAAGATGAGTGGGTTCACCTATTCATCCACACGTTGGATATAGTTCCAAGGAACTGGTACACTGAAACAGAATTGCGCAGAGGCACTATCACTTGGCCTCTCATGATCGAAAGTTTTCAACTCACTTTCAGCTTTGAATCAGAACATCCAAGCATCGATCAGGGTTTAAAGTGTATTAGAAAGAAGGTATTTGGACAATGTCCTTTACCAGAGTATTCTCAACCAGATTGGGCTGTCCAGTTGGAACATGCCCTGGAATGCTATAATTTCACCACTGGAGAAGAGGATGATGATCCTCGCAACATCAATATTCCAGAGTCAGAAGGGACGCGCAAAGTCGAAGGCCCTCAGCTTGATATCCCTGCCATTACAGAACACATCAAGCTCAAGAAGATTAACATTGGTACAGAAGCCGAACCCAAGGTTGCCTCTATAGGAGATTATTGGGATGATGAAACTGTTGGCCATATTGCAGATTTACTACATGAGTACCAGGATATCTCTCCTACCAAGTTTACAGAAATGAAAGGCATCCTAGGAGATTTAGGAGTTATGCGCATACCTTTGAAAGCGGACGCTAAGCCAGTAAAACAACGCCTGTATCGGTTGAACCTGCGATATAAAGAAAAGGTCAGAGAAGAAATTGATAAGATGCTCGCAGCTGGTATCATTGAGCCAGTAGAGGAAAGTGATTGGATTAGTCCTATGGTGGTACGGGAGAAAAAGACAAAAGGTGAAATAAGAATCTGCGTGGACCTGCGCAAGCTCAACGACGCATCAGCGCATGATCCATTTCCTACGCCCTTCACAGACGAAGTGCTTGACAATGTTGGAGGACAATAGGCTTACTCCTTCACTGATGGCTTTTCAGGATACCATCAAATCAGAATACATCCAGAGGACCGCCATAAGACCAATTTTGCGACTGAATGGGGCTCATTCCAGTATACGGTAATGCCCTTTGGTCTTAAAAACGCTCCTTCTATTTTCTCTAGATTCGTTGTGGCTGTTTTTAAATAATTCATTCATAAGTTTCTAGAAGTCTATTTTGATGACTGGATTGTGTTTGGTTTACTAAAGAACCATATAGGGAATCTAAGGATGATGTTAGAAAAATGTAGACAGTATCAGATCTCCCTTAACTTGAAAAAATGTATCTTCTGTGCTCCTTTTGGTATTTTGTTGGGTCACATTGTATGCAGACAAGGACTCATGATGGATCCTGCGAAGGTTTCCATCATTGCTAACTTGCCTGTTCCCAACTCAGTCAAACAATTGCGCACTACATTGGGACATATAGGATACTACAGGAAATTTATCAAGGGTTATGCAAAGATCACCGTGCCTATGGAAAGACTGCTAAAAAAGGATTCGAAATTCTGATGGACAGAAGAATGCCAACAGAGCTTGGACACACTTAAAGGAAAGATGGTTACAACGCCTATTCTAGTTTTCCCAGACTGGAGAAAACCCTTTCATGTTCATGTAGATGCTTCTTCCATAGCATTGGGGGTTGTACTCATACAACCGGGAGAAGGAGGTATTGACCACCCCATTGCTTACTCTAGCAGAAAGCTGTCTACAGCTGAGAAGAACTACACCACTACAGAAAGAGAAGGACTAGCTATGGTGTATACCTTACAGAATTTTAGACACTATCTATTGGGTGCTCATTTTAAAATGTATACTGACCATTCTGCCTTGAAGTACTTGGTCAATAAGCCAGTGTTAGGGGGAAGAATTTACAGATGGCTACTCCTCTTCCAGGAGTATGATTTTGAGATTATTGTGAAGCCAGGTAGATTGAATGTAGGACCTGACCATTTATCTAGGATAGAGTCAGGAGAGGAACCTACAAATTTGGAGGACAATCTGCCTGATGCGCAGCTATTTTCTATTCAAGCAGCAGATGAATATTATTCCGATATTCTTGAGTTTCTCACTACAGGACAAGCGCCAGTTGAGTTCACAATACAACAGAAGAAACAACTTGTTGTCAAAGCCGCAGACTTCACTTTGATAGCAGGCCAGCTCTATAAGTTGGGCCCTGATGAGGTCTTGCGCAGATGCATTTTACCGCATGAGAAGAACTCCATAATCGCAGAAGCGCACTCAGGAACCACAGGAGGCCATTTCGCAGGAAAGCCGATTGCACAGAAGATCTTGGCCGTAGGACTTTGGTGGCCAACATTGCACAAGGATACTAAGGAATTCTGCAAGTGTTGTGATGTGTGCCAGCGAACAGGAAAACCTTCAAGAAGAGATGAAATGCCGCTAAGACCCCAGATAACAGTGCGTGCTTTTGATAAATGGGCCATTGATTTTGTGGGACCTATCAACCCACCAGGAAAGAGAACCGGTGCAAGATACATCATCACAGCTACTAAATACCTCACTAGATGGGCTGAGGCGAAGCCAGTTAAGAATTGCGACGCTGTCACTGCCGCGCAGTTCATTTTTGAGAATATTGTCACTAGATTTGGATGTCCACTGATTCTAATGAGTGATCAGGGCACACATTTCCTGAATGAGACTATAGAGGCCCTTACTGAAGAATTCCACATTAGTCACCATAAGAGTACACCTTACCACCCTCAAGCTAATGGTACGGTGGAGGCATTCAATAAGATTCTGGAGAATGCCCTGACCAAGATCTGTAATCAACAAAGAGATGATTGGGACCTTAGATTCACAGCTGTGTTATGGGCTTACAGAACCACATGCAAGAAATTAACAGGTCACACACCTTTCAGTTTGGTGTATAGACAAGAAGCAGTCATGCCCATGGAATACATTGTTCCCAGTCTCAGAATTGCTCAAATTACAGAAATGGCAGATACTGATACTATGAGTGGAAGGCTGTCACAATTGGTTGCCTTAGAAGAAGACATGCTTTTAGCTGGATTCCATCAACAAGTGCAAAAGGCGAGACAAAAGGCTTGGCATGACAGGCATATTAAGAATAAAGTCTTTAATGAAGGAGACTTGGTACTCCTCTATGATAGTAAATTCATCAAGTTTCCAGGCAAGTTTCGTGTACATTGGTTAGGCCCTTTTCAAGTGATGAAGATAACCGAAGGTGGAGCAGTTCAGCTTGCGAAGCTTAATGGAGAGTTGCTGCCCACAATGATTAACGGGAGTCGGCTCAAGCTTTATCGCGATGACCACTCCGCCCTGTCGACCTAATCAGTTGCTGAAGTTGTACAGATGTCCAGTGTAGTTGAAAGAGGCATCGCACTTATTAGTCTACATGGAAGTTGCGAGACATGTTTCAGTCTCTGGCTTCCCGCGCAGTTCCTCGAAGCATTCGCACAGTCAATAAAGTCTGTTCTGAGCGAATCTGTCTTCGCTCTTGCGAAGTCCCCCAGGTTGTCGAACTCTCTCTCTTGCGGAGTTCCCTGTTGTCTATCTATTGTTCTTGCAGAGTTCTCCTCGTCGTGGATCCCTCCATGTGCACAGTTACCCATGCTGAAGTTACCCACCGAAAATTTGAATTGCGGTAGTTCTGTAGCCGCGTCTGAGTCTTAATGAAGGACGAGACCGCCATTTAATTGTATTTGCTCTGACAGATTCGGCTGGATTTCCCTAAGATACGCATTTAATTAAGGAGCCGAAGGCCTTAGCTCATCTCCCGAAGGCTGTCAGAACCCATCCCTTGCATTTAATGCAGCACAGAGGCGCAGGGGTAGGGGGGTTGTCAACTCATCCGCTTAGGCACCAACTGTTATTAGCCCCACTTGTCCACATTTACTACCGCCTTTAGCTATAAATACCCATCATTCGTATATGCTTGGGTTACTTTTCCTTGCTTGTGCGTTGTATAGTTTCCCTGTTTGAGCGTCTAAGTCATTATTTTTAGAGCCGTGTCGTGCAGACTGTTTTCTCATTTTCAGAGTTCACATCCTACGATGTTCCGCCCTTTTATTGTTCAGTGCTTGTCGTGTATGCAAGTTCATGACGGAGAAACTGTCAACTGAAGAATTCGTCCGTCACTTCAAACGCAGAGGGTTAGATTTCGGTATGGGTACCCCGATTAAGATTGTCGAGCTTCCTGATCCCAAACAGTCCCCGGGCACGCGGGCGTCTCAGCAGCAGCAGCAACAGCAGCAGCCGGAGGAACCCATCCCAGAGCCCTTGGCCACTCTGGTTAACTACATTCCTCCGCGCCCAGATGATGCACCCGAGGTGTGTATTCCCAAGAATGCCAAGTATTCGATTCCACTGCCAGCAATGGCGAAAGTCGTGCAAGAAGAAGGATCCCTGCTTGGACATCTCCCGCTGGTTAAGTTTTCTGACTTCAACTTGGGATATTACAGAACGTATCCTCAGTTCGTGCCAGATCACTATCTGACAGTGGTCCATAATACTGTTAAGAAGATTGACGAATTCGTCCCACAGGAATTTGCAGTAAATCTAGAGAGGCCTGGACTGTTGAACCTGTTGAAGCTACCGCACTTCGGGCGTAGCAATGAAGTTAATGAGGTTGTCAAGGTCCTGTTATCCTGTGTTCACGGTGGTTATCTTTGGCTAGGGAGGCCAATTGATCTGAACATGGACCTGATTCACCGAATTACCGGCCTATCTAAGGTTGGTAAGGATCCCAACGTCCATTTCGTTGGTAAAGACAAGGATTGAAAGCTCACTGCACAGGTGGTGCAGAAATACAAATTGTCGAGAGGAGGTCGGGCTTATGACCTCACTGTAGTTGAAGATGAAGCACTCAGATTCACAGGCAGTCTGCTCGCAGGCAAACTTTTAACAAAGTGCCGACTTAAAGAAGTCCCTGGAGCTGTTGTAGAGCTCGCAGTTGCAGCTGTAGAGGGTGAGCAGTATAACTGGTGTCTCTTCCTCTTGAATACATTCTTGGACGACTGCCGGAATGTTCAGGACACTGCCAATCAGTTGTTCCATTTTTCTTGGCTCCTGATTTTGTGTGCCTTTGTCGGGTGGAAGGAATCGCCCAACACTCAGTTTCTTCCGCACCGTTTAGGAGAGGTTACAGGGATGCGCTATGTCAACCTATGGGATTCTAATAATCCCATGAAGCGCAAGATGAACCGCGCCGTGTTCTTCGAGTACTACCATCTCCTCAGGGATACCATCCTGCAGATGACGAGGCTTACTGAGGAGACGACAGAAATCTATGGAGCGAAGTTGGTCTTTTCTGCCAACTTGCATGAAATCTATTTCCGCCCTCGCGGAATTCAGTCGAAAGAATGGGCTGTAGGGATCTACCGAATGACTACCCAAGACATAGAGGACACTGTCAAGTCCTGGCTAGAAGAATGGAAGCAGGCCGCTGAAATCGCTGCCATGATGCCACCCCCTGCAGCGCCAGAGAAAGATAAGGGAAAGGAAAAGGTCGCGCAAAAGAATGATGAAGGTCCGTTAGGATCGGCTACAAAGAAGCAAAAGATGTCGCACCCCGCAAAAGCAATTGGAGATCCCTACGAGATCCCTGCCGCGGGGCTCAATCAGTACTTAAAGGAGCAATTTCACGAGCTGCGTGCCTCTCAGGCCAATATCAGAATTGCTCTGGACCTGCAGCTCGTGGAGTTGAAAGGTCTCGCAGGAGGAGTTGCGCAGATCCATGCCCCAGCATCCGGCTCGTAGGCGCTGCAACCATCTACAAGCACCGAGCGGGTTGAAGTACCTACAGAGAGGCACACTGTCGTCCACATCCCGCCTGCAAGCATGACACTCCCGGATCCTTTGACTGCACTGTAGGTAAGCACAGTCGGCCCTGTTGAAATAAATTTGTCACTAATTCCGTTGGAAACTCTACATTTGGTTCAGGAGCAGGTCTCTACTGAGCTGAGAGCTAGGGAGCTCTCCACATTCCATGCCAATCAGAGACTGCAGACGCAGGAAGTAGAGTTAAGGGCAGGCTACAAGGATATCTCTGCGCAGCTTGAACTTCACGAAGCACAAGACACTGGGCTGAGGAATGCCGTTGATGAAATCGCCCCGGAGCTGCCAGCCTGCCAGATTCAACAAGACCTTCCTTTAGTTGAGAAAGTGCAACGCATCGGCAGAAGGGCGCAAGCCCTAGAACAACAAGTAGTTGCTATGGCTGAAGAACATAGAAAGCAGCTCTTCGAGTTGGAATCTCGTGTCGCAGTGCCTCCTGTAGATGAGACGCAAGAACAACTTGAAGCACTGCGCATAGCTTCTATCCAAATGCAACACAGAACAGATGAAGCCCAGCAGTTACTGATGCAAGCTATGGAGGCTTGGGCTGAGCTTGAGAAGCTCCCTTTCAAAGTTTCCCTTTTGGAGCAGGTGGAAGCAGCAGAACAGTCCCTAATTGTTATGGCCGAAGAAGCTAAGCCCTTGGAAGGCTTAGCCAAAATGAGAAAGATGAGCGAAGTCCGCAAAGTCCAACAAGAATTGCACAGGCTCAGAAACAAAGATGTTACTCTCGCCAACATCATTCAGCCGTTTATGGATGAGTATGCTGAACTTGCTGCCCAAGCAGAGGCAAAGGTCAAAGCATTTGTTGAGTCTCAAGAATTGGTCGATGGCGTAGAATGAGAAGAAGCTACTGCAGACCTGGTGCAGATAGCCACGAAGTGCGTGAAAGACATGGACACCACTATTGCGCAGTGGAAGCAAGCCTTCGCTGCGCCCCAAGCCAAGTTAGATGCACAACTAAAGCGACCGCAAGCTAGTACGGGTGGCTCGAGGATGAGCCACAAGTGAGTGTTAGGGGCCTGTTGGAGCGTAGGCCGCAGCTATGGAAAAGCTGCCAATTTTGGGGAAAAAGCACTAAGTTTTGAAGGAAAAGTGCTAATTTTGAGGAAAAGCACCATTTTTGGGCAGAAATGAATAGTGTGCGGTACGGTGCCAGATGGACGAGCTCACCGCAGATTGCGGGCCAGAAATCGCGGAGCTCGCGTGCACGTCAAGGGAAAGAGTAAATAAGGTGGCCGAGTAGAAAGCTCAACCACCACAATAAATGAAGCGACGAAAGAGGGCTCAGCTACCCTCATTAAGGAAAAGTACAGGAGTTATGGTTGCTCGGACCAAGGAAGAGAAACGGGCCGAAGCATTGAAGGCAGAAGGACAAGGAGCAAAGAACGATGAAGCGGTGCCCATACCCGCGACCTGCGCCGAAAATCACGGAGTCTGCAGGAAGCTGAAGCGTGACTGCAAGAGGCGCCTATAGTACACCTAGCCATGTCAGTGGTTAGGGTTTTTAGGGATCACTGTTGGGAAAGGCCCACAGTTTTGTAAAGGTGCGACCCTCAGGGCCACCTATATATATGTGTAATTGGGAAGGTTAGAAGGTTAGAAGGTGAGAAGGTTACACAGACAGTCTAAGCTGAAGTATGAGTCTTTTGTATAGCTGTATTTTGTAAAGCCGTTAAGGATCATTGTATGTATGTAAGAAGGCCGCGATCTCGTAGGAGACCGCTTGGCGTAAAGGCCATTGTATGTATCGATCAGTTGCAAGAGGACTGGGGAATGTAATTGTATGTTTTTGTCATTGAAATATCTGTAGAAGAGGAGAATAGATCTAAGAGAAGGGCTCCCAGCTGTGTGCGTGGAGTTTCCCAGAGAGATCTAAGGCTGCAGCTGTGTGCGCAGCAGAACTGTGTAAGCCCCATCTAAAGATAATATAGACAGTCCTGGGGATGTGGATTCCCTCCTGGAGGTGAACTACATAATTCTAGTTGTTGTGGTGATGCTTTATGTGATTGTATTTCTTTGATTTACCGTCTATGTTTCCATGAATGTTTCGCTATCTCTATGAATGAGTATGTAGAGTAAATCCTTGAAGTTCCCTTAGAAGCGTACTTGTGCATCGTCGAAAGAGTCCGTAAGAACACTGTCGTCGCAGCGCTTAAGGTGTGTGTTGCTGCGCCGTGGCGCAAGGGCAGAGATGATACATAGTGTATCAGACGTAGCGGGTAAAAGACTCATGCGCAGGCGAGGAGCTACCGCGCAGTTAGGCTGGGAAGAGAGAGTTCCTGTGCTGTAGCGCTGCGAGACCTGTGCAAGAGTAGGACGCTCTACTCTGCGGTTACCTGCAAGACGGGAAGGGAGAAGGATGTAGTCTCCACACCACCTAGGTTAAGGAAACCTGATTCCTTAGCTCCCCCATAGCCACTTCGGGTGAGACCTCGGGCTGCTGTGCAGCCCGTTTTCGAAAGGGCCAGTGCGCCAAGGGGTGTTTGTTGCTGCACATCCTGAAAACTTAGGTCTGTCTAAAAAACAGCCAACACAATGTTATGGTTTGATACTCTTCATTACTAAATATCTTATTGATCTTAATGGTCCTCGATTGTAAAAAATAATTGAGAAGTCGAAGAGATATGAATACGTTATGTACAATCCTGCAACAATTCTATAATTAATTTAGTTGTAACCTAAAAATATATTGATTTGTTTGTAAATGATATTCGGGTGATAGAATTCATAAATGTTTAAGGATCAAATGTATAAATATATATCAAGCAATCTCATAGAGCTTGGTGGCAATATTTAAAGTTCAAGCAATTGTGCAAGGTATCTCCTAAATGAAAAATAATATCAATGGTTGATTTCGTTGAGAATTTTTTTTTTCAAGATGAAAAAAAAACACCTTTTATTAGAGGAAAAGATGTAATTGAGAAATACAAAAATACTGTAGTATTATGGAGCTAATTACACCCGAGTTTACAGATAAAAAGGTGTGCAGAGAGCATATGAAACCCGACACATAGTTTCTATGAGTAAAAAAGCAGGTACTGAATTAAAACTGGCCTACATCCCAGCAAATAACTAAGGAAAAACAACTATCCCCAGTATGACACGATACCAGGAGACAAACGACCAATGTCAAAAATTGGAAAAAACAGTGCCCCCTGAAACCGTTTTCAAAATTCCAACAATAGCTGAGCGCGACAATTTCCGTCGATGAACTCATAGTAAAAAAGCCGACCACAAAGAGAGGCACAAAGTCAAGTGTTCATCCTTTAGAGCAATTTCATATACTGGTGTATATTTTGTACAAGCATATAGATCTTAATCTTGATAGTAGTGATAATAGTGCAAACATTGTGATATATTAGTGAGATAGTATGTATGAGATTTTTTGTTCAACATTTTTTTGATTTACGTTATAAAGAATTAAGGAATTCAGAGGTTACTTTTTGATCTGTAAACTGTTGTCAATATTCCACAAAAACAATTCGTCACAACGGATCTTACAACTTAATTCATTGTGTTAGCTTAATTCCATAGAATGTTAAATAAACTGGTTGAAAGGGAAATAGTTAGAGTAAAATAACACATCCACATAAAAAAACACAAGATATACTCTTGGAAAACCCACTGAGGAAAAACCCAACAAGAAGTAAGGACTATTCCTTTCTCTTTTATTCTCCAATATGCAATGCAAATACAAAGAAAGTGATACTCACAATGGAGTTACCTTTGACACTGTGGCTTGCATAGCTACTATTGGATCTCCTACTTCCTCTGTTATGCTCTAATATCCACTCCCTACTGTTGCTTAGCTATGGAACAATACAATATCATCATTAGAATGGAACCCCTTCTCCTCCCAACAACCCCATATAACATAATTCGATAGTCGTCTAGGGTTAGTTTTAGGGTTTGTACTTGTCTCAACTTCTGATTAGAGTTAGGGTTTTAGACCCTCTATAATGTTCTTGAAAGTCCACACGTGACTAGCTCCACATGTGTAGGGAATGAGAGTTGATGCGGAATCCACTCAGTACTATGGTGGTCAACTTGTAGGAGCATAACTTCCTCATATAGACTTTAATTGAGGTGATTCTTGCATCGTTGGAAAGGTATTGGAGTGTAGAACAACGTCAAGGGGAAAGAGCTATGCTCATAAACTTTTGACCCCAAAAAACATCGTTTAATCCTTCAAACGAGCCTTGGAAGGTTTTGGACCCTAAATATGCAAAGTAAGATCCACCCCTAAAATGGGCCCTACAAGCCAATTGATCATCCATTTTTCCACCCAGAAAGCACCAAAATAGATGAAAAATTATATTTTGATCCATTTCAAATCACTTTTAAAGAATATTGGGTGTGGTTAAAGGGTTTTGTTGGAGAGTTTAAGTCAACATGACCATTCTTTCAGTTGAGTTCCCCTCACAAGGAAAATTAACTTTTATCACAACTGGCGTTGTTTTGAGATTGGTCATGGAGTAGAAGAGCATGAAAAATTGAGGCTTATGTAAACCAAGCACTTAGGAGACACCAAATGAATGACTCCACTGCTCAACTTATAGATTCGAGTGATGTTATTGAGTACTGAAAATTCAATTTAAGCCTTGAATTCAAATTAAGGATGACTCATGTGCACATGTAAATGTAATTTGTTATTTATACTTACAAAATCAAATTTGATAGAAGTATTCATAAGTGATCTCTACACATATTGAAATCCAAAAGTCAAGTATTATGTAATGTATGATTATTATAATTTTATATCTTTGATGTGTACATGTGTCTCAAGCGACAAATTCTAGAGTATTCTGATAGGTGATGTTGGTATATAGAGGCAATGTAATTGTCCTACGGAATTAAAAAAAAGGATTTTCACTTTGTTAGGAGTGAGGAAATGACAATTACAAATGTAGGGCAATCGAGAGGTTGAAGTATTATTTCTTTGGTCTTGTTCGTATTGATAATGTAGAGTCTAGTGATTAATGTAAAAATGAAAGGAGCAATTTTGTCAAAGCATGGAAACATGAAGATATTAGACCATTGTAATGCACCCAAAATCCTCGTCACAATCTAGAGGAAATGGGGTGAAATTTTTATTTTTATTTAACATACTCGGTAAGTATCATTCCTTCTAGAATTGATCTCTCGGATTCAGTGAGTAGATGACACATTAGTCTCATTAGTATGACATATAATTTGCACATGAAAACCGTTAGTTAAGAATAAATATTCATGTCGTAAATCATCCTCTAGTATAAACAAGTATACCCAACTCATGAAAAGGTCCTTAGTTAATCATTCTGATATCAATTCACTTACCATAATTGAATAAAATCTAGACATCTTGTGTCACACCTTTATTGCATCACATCACATCCTCTTGACACCCCTTAACAAGAATCAACTAAACATCATGAACATGCATATGTACTATTAATCTCATCATAGATTCAATGTTGACAAAGATATACACTTATCTTTTCATATGATGACATGTCATAGTTATTGTCCATTATATCAACAATAAATTATATCAAAAGGTGTAATTATAACTTAAGAGGATTTAGTTATACTTATATTAATTTTCCTCCTTTGCATCTTTTCACAAAGTGAATACAATCAAGATTGTTTAACGAGTCTCTTTTCACACATTCTTTTATATGTGTCAACATTCATGTGCTCATATTGTAAGAGACCTTTCTATATTATAATTGTAACAATCCTTACTATTAGTTCATTCTTTCAACTCATATAATGTCTTACTCTTTATCCGCATAAGATGTAAACATTAATTTAAGAGAACATTTAAGTGCACATTCAAGCTAATTTATTCTTCTATTGCACCCACAACCATGAGCTCACATATTAGACATAATTTCCAATACATGTGCAAACATTAGACATAAGAGGTTTCTCTTCTCTTACATTACCAAGATACTATTACGGTAGAATATTTGAGTAATCCTATCATTTTCCTATTTAATAGCATCAGGATACAAGATATATCAAGGATTACATTAGCTTCACCAAGCATACATTTCTTACCAGTTGATAGAATTGAAAGAGGATTTTCCTTCCCGCCTTCTTCTACCTGTTTACACCATACTGGTAACATTCCTTAGTACCACTAATTCTATCTAATTGATAATCATAAATATTTATTAAAGGGAACTATTTAGGGCAATGCAACGCTCCACCCAACCTTAGGCTCTCTGACGGCTTCTACTTAGTCTGTCCGAAGGCCACCCCCGAGCTGGGCATGGTGATACATGGTGATACATGGTGATACACCAGTAAGAATAGGGAGACACAATTTACAACATTATAATGGAATACGATTCCAATGCATTCAATGCATACCACATAATATATATATATAATAATATATCCACCAACTATAACATAACCAAAGCATAACATAACCAAAGCTTACAACATACAACATGCAAATGTAAATGCATTCAGTACATCCTTATAATGAAATATGATTCCAATGCATACAACATATTAAATATATACAATAATATGTCAATCAACTGTAACATAACCAAAGCTTGTTGATTCCAATGCATACAACATCAAAACATAATACAATTCCTTTGCATGCAACATCAAGCATAATACAATTCCATTGCATACAACATCAAATTAGAGATACAATTCCATTGCATACAACAATGATTTAGAGATATGATTCCAATGCTCATAGGAATTCCACGAACTCTATGAATGTATCAATATATATAAACAAAAACCACTATGCAACAAACAAAATCTTGTATACAACAAGCAGCATAACGTTTTTACAAAGCATATATATATATATATATATACCTGTGGCAGCAAACGTACAAGAAAGATCCCAACAAACAGAGTTAACACTGGGAATCAAGTAATATACCCATTTTTAAGTTTTGCACATAGATGAATAAGAGAAGAGGCCGAGCCTCTTTCCAACCATGCACATAAAGTATACAAATGTATCTATGTGAGCCTACCGAGACTACGTGCTCTGTGCCTATAAATAGAAGCACATTGATTACTTCCAGTCTCTTATACAACGGTGGCAGCACAACTTTGCATACAAAGAGAAACCATACTATTGCTATCTCTAGGCAACATAAACGCGGGCATAAAAATACATACATAGAACATTTAAAAAGTACATAGCTCACCAACGTTTGCGTTGTCACAGAGCTACCAAGCCATCACGAAGGACTATCTCCAGGCAACATAACACAGGCATAAAATATATACAGAGCACATTTACAAAGTGCATAGCTCTCCAGCGTTTGCACTGTCACAGAGCTACCAAGCCATCACGAAGGACTATCTCAAGGCAACATAACGCATGCATAAAATATATACAGAGCTACTAAGGAGATATACTGATCCCAATTCTAAGGAGATATATTGATCCCAATCTCTGCGCTGATGTCAAGACAAGTATTCACGCCATATTACATGCAAACAATATATATATTATAACTCAACTTGTTTACACAACAATCGGTGGCAGCATAACCGCAACATAAATGCTATCACAGAGAGCATTCGTGCTATCTCTAGCATTCACGCACAAGTGATATATGCACAACAATATGTACAACAAGAAAAAATAATGGAAATGGGAATTTCCCTAGGGTTCTGCACTGTCACAGAGTGGCGTTTTCAGTACTCACGTAGACAACATAAGACATATACATAGCATGTTATCTCAATATTCACGCAGGCAACATAGACATGCTATCTCAACATTCACGCCGAAAACATAAAAATACATGCACAAGGAGTCTTTCCCCAATTCAGGATATGCACAATATAAAATTACATCTTCCGAAGCATGTTAGATCTAGTACGAAAGGGTAAATATAAACCTGAGAGCGCTTCGATCATGGCAGCGTGTCTCCTTCCATAGAAAAACCTTCCCTTGCTTCTCTTCTTGCAGAGGTTGGCATGTTCTTGCCTCCACCGCCCTCCTATCTCCTGCGCTCCCCTTTCTCGTTTTCTCCCCCCCCGTATTTCAACTCTCCAAGTGCATATATCCTTTTCTCCCACTCCTCAAGGGTTTAACTTGGGCACCCACGTGGATTCAACAATAACCTCCCCAACCGAATGGCAGAGCCATTCACTTTTCCCTCATATATTTAATATGAGTTGAATCTTAATATCTTTTTTTTAAGCAGCGTAGGGAAAATTGCATTAGAGTACAAAAAATGTTACAATCACATGAGAATCAGTAGATTCAGGAGCTTTATGAAGCTTCTTATGGAACCAAGAGTACAAAAAAGAACCTCTGTAGACCTACCCTGCTACGGGTTGAGTAGTGTTGACATAGTTATAGCCGACCAGTAAAAACATAAACTGAACCAGACCAGAGAGATAGACAAGCATCTGGCAGTGAACCATTAACCGAAATAGGGAAAACAGAAAAAAGCTAACTGCAAAAAAACAAAAGAGCTGGGCTCACTCAGAGCAGCTCTAAGTGCTGGCTTCTGCATTCTGGGAGCTTGGAGTATCCTTAGTGATTGGACAGGAGCTGAAGAAATCATCATCCCAATTCTGCGTCGGGAGTTTGATGGGCAGAGGCTCGACCTTGCGTGGAGTAATAGCTTCATCCTCGGCCTTTTTGATGCGCTTGGCCATCCACTGCCGCAGCGCCCAAGGATTCGTGCATGGAACTGTCAGTAGCATGGGCATTTGCTGCAATGGTGGCGCCCTCGACATGAATTTTCAAATCTTCAGCCATACCCTCAGTGAGACCAATAGGACCATAATTGGGGGGAGGAGTGGAATGACGAAAGAGGGAATACCTTCTACTAGTCAGATTGGCCTCCAAAGCAGCCAACACTCCGTCCAGATGGGCCATATTGGCTCTGGTGTCCATAATTGAAACCTTAGCCAGGTTCCAGTTGGTTAGCATATCTTCAACCAACATGCCCAACATATTTTTCATTAACCAGTAGTAGTTGACATGGGTGCCTTAGCTGCCAATGGCCAGAATCTCAGCCACACTGTGCGATTCCCAGTCATCTACTAGTCTGCGAACATGGACGGAGACATTATCCTCATAGCCATTATTGGCGATTTTTTCCTTCTCAACAGAGGTCGCAATTTTCCCAACACCATGACCAGCACCCCGCTTGGAAGTGCCACAAGTTCGAGTCATGGCGCTGTCGTCTGTGTCGCAGGAGAACGATGAAGGTGCAGAGCTTTTCGCAGTGGAGGCAGACAGAGAGTAGCAGAGACAAGTGATGACCGCAGGGGAATGGATGGGGAGCCTCATATCAATAAAATCACCGCTGGAGAGCTCAGACTTTGCACGGGAGAACGTAATGGCATAGATGAACCAGTTAAGGAGGAGGGGCATAGGAACTTGAGCCATTGTAAATGCCAACCGCCAGGCCATGTGGGTAATAAAAACCAACACGCGCGAGGAGGCCAATTGGAGCTGAGCCATAACTAGATTTAAAGACATAGTCTTGGGGATGACGCTGGAGGAGGGCTGTTTCCAGGTGGTGGAGCCACACTGTTAGGTGGGCAGGTGGAACCTCTTGTCTTGGCTTGGTCACTTGTGTCACCCACATCTGGGGGAGTTGAATCTTAATATCACAAGGGCATCCTGGAACTTTATAAGTTTGCACTTATTTAGGCAATTAAAGGATATCTATTATTTATGTCGACATTCATAACATAGAAATCCTTTACAAGTAACCACATAATTACATTATTAAATAGTGTAAGGTCTACTTTATTCCTGATTTTCAATCTAAGATATTTCAATCTAAAGATACGATAGAATCAAAGTACCCTTTTAAACATACAACATATTGCAAAATAAAAACAACCATATATAAAAGGGTATCCATTACTTAAGTGCATTCTATATATAAATATGGGAATAACACTTCTATAGCCATTTAATAAGCTTTTCGAGTTATGAAAAAGCAAATAATTATATCACTATGCCAAGGTGCTTCTTGCAGTCGGTATCTATCCTATTAGAAGTGTGCAGAATTCAAGTCATATTTTAGTGTAACCTTACCATCCTTATTTATTTATTCGATATATGAAACTATCACAAAACCACATATATGACAAGAATTACCTTATGAAATAAAGAATTCATCATGGATTAATTTAACCTAAAAATCAAAACACAACATGGTTAACTCATGCTCAAAAGCTAATCGAAACCGAAGAATTCTTTGGCCTCATCAACTTAAAAACTCTCCCCCTTGTGGTTCACTGTGCCCTTTTTCCACTCTAGGTTGCATTTCCGGATCTAGTTTAGGTTTTAGGTCATGTAAATAGACAAAATTGGGTAAATAAGAATTTTACCGGAGATGGGGACATTACAACCATTGTCACCCTATGGAAATGGGTGGTGTAATTCCTTTCTCTACTAAAGGAAGCACTTCAAGTGAAAGAAGTACTAGGGTTTAAAGGAAATTAATTGGAACATAACCATGTGGAGCTCCTTAAAGGGTTTTCCATCTTGATGTTGAGTTGAAAAAGAAGGTTGAATTTTCAATGTGAATGGTCTCCAAATGTACTTACACACATTATAACCACGGAAACCCTACCTATTTCCAACAATTTGGATCTCCTTAAAGGGTTTTCCATCTTGATGTTGAGTTGAAAAAGAAAGTTATTTTTCAGCGAGAATGGTCTCCAAATGTACTTACACATATTATAACCAAGGAAACCCTACCTATTTCCAAAAATGGTAAATTGTAAACCTAACTTACCCAAAATGGTTACTATCATCATCTATCAAATGATTCAATATAAAAAAATGCACATAAAAAACATGACCACAGAGATTCTTATTTATTATGAGAAATAATTATATAGTAATATTACCTTACAATAGTTAAGGTAATTTTCAATTCTCTCTCCTTAGGTTCTTTCCTTAAAGGGTTCTTTGGTCCAAAAGATTCAATACATGTCTCTACTCAATATTCATGGATACTAATTGGGAAATAGAAAAGATTGGTCATGATGGGTAACCCTAGACAAGGAGACAAAATTACAACATAACAATTATATATTAACACTTCATTTTCATCCCCATGTAAAAAACTCAGTTCACTTCCATTCCTATGTTACCCCATTTTGGTTTAGATTGGGCCATATCCTAACAAATAAAATAATGAACATAAACATTAAAATATTACAGTTTCAGTTATTAATATCCCAATGATATGTGTCATTTTCAAATAAAATAATGAACATAAACATTAAAATATTAAAGTTTCACTTATTAATATCCCAATGATATGTGTCATTTTCTTATTGAAACACGTGTGATTGCGCTATAATCAAAACCAAAACCATGTAGTCCTTGAAAAAGTCAGAATTGATCAAGGATGTGTTTTCTCTTTTGCATATTTGGAGATTGATCAAAGTGGATTGTATCAAATTATATTTTATTCATGAGATGAACCCTAATCATACAAAAAGGATACCTTTGGGTCATCTCTATTGCCTCACAAGCATTTATGAATATTAATTTAGACATCGAAATAAAATTTTGGACCAAGGATCTTTTTGAGAAAAGAACCCGAGGAAAAATGATTGAACACTATCTCAACTCTAAAAGAACCCAAGGAAAAATGATTGAACACTATCTCAACTCTAAAATAACCCAAGGAAAAATGATTGAACACTATCTCAACTCTAGCAAGTTGATTTCCTATGTAATTATTTCTTATGATTAATAAGAATATCTCTCTCCCAATCTATTGTATTGGTTCATGTTCATGTTCTTTATGTGCATTTTCTTGTATTGAATCATTTAATAAATTAGGATACTAACCATTTTGAGCAAGTCTAAGGTTGACAGATACAACCCCCTTGGTTGCGTGACACATCACAGTCGGTTGACTGACACCATTCTTTGGCATGCTTTTGATTTGCCGTCGGTTGACAGAGACTGGGTTATTGGTTGAGCGACACATTCTAGTGGGTACACCGACGTTAACCTTGGCACTCTATGTCCATACCTGTGCTACACCGACATTGGGCCGTCAGTTGACCAACCAAAGTCTGTTGGTTGAGTAAGATGTTTGACGATTTTCCATGCTTTCGACGACTTTTCATTGTAGAAACTGTCCATTTTGTCGGTAGAGGGACACTATGCCCTCGGTCGACTGACGACAAGTTCTATTTAAAAAAAAGAATAATATACAAGGGAGCAATGTGTTTTTCATAGCACTTGTTCATGTCTAAAATTAGTAAGTGTATAAATTTGAGAAGATGAGGATACAAGAAAGAACTGATACATTATGATTATTGATATCTTGCATGTCAACATTCATAAGTTGTCTTTAGAGTCAAGACACCCCACCAAGCTAAGACATGTGTGGTTGCTATAAAATGGTGCAAGCAAGGAAGCTTCCTTATCTTTACATTATCTTTGTATTTTTCAAGGCAAATGCCACAAATATGCTTTTAATAAAGAAACCAAGTACACATTATCAATGGCCCTAATACACCCCATTACTGCACAACATATCAAGAAAATATCATAAAGTTGAAAAAATACAAGCCACATCTTTAACATAAATGGATCTTTCATTCTCAGTGTCAACCACTAAAATGCCACTCTCACATCAACTATCTAAGTCAGGTTCATTCTTTAGTAAATAAAAATGCCCAGAATATTGTCATCTTTAGTATCGGTTCTTTCACTTTCGAATTTTTCCTTAAACTTGTAATTTGGAAGGAAATTAAGGACATCTGATGAATCCCCTTTTATCTAGGTCTAGTTCTTTCCAAAAACAATAAGAGATATACTGTAGGGTAGGAAACAACATATTGTTTCACATAAATAAATGACATGAAATAACCTATATAGCTAAACGTAAGATATGCATTTTCTCTAGTTTTAGTATTTATATCAATGTTTCTTTCAGTCTCAAGTGGCACTATCTGCATAGGTTTTTGCAAATCTCCACTAGATGAAGCTACTATCTATTGGTGTTCCCATTGTCTTTCCATAAATTCATCCATGAATATATGGTGTTATACCACCAAAAGACCCTACTCATTGAACATGAACAACATTAGAGCTACTACTCATACCATCCTTGTTTCTCTCTCATGCAACTTAACCATCAACCTGTATAGAAGGTGGTATACTAGTATTAGGTTTGCACTGCTGAGATGCATATGTCTTAGTTGGACTAGATTTCATCTCCTAAATCGCACCTATTTGAGCCATCCACTAAAGTGCAACCTATTCTTCTACATAAGATCTTGTAGATGTTGATTATCATGAGAGTGCTCACTCTACAACTCAACCTATAATGTGACTCTTCACTACCTCCATTGTTTCCAATATGTAGAAACAATATCCAAATTCTCTACAGGTGGGTAGTTAGGCAAAAAAATTTGGAATGTGTGAATTGAACTCCTACAACTCAAGCCACATGTTCTATAAATGGATTAAACCATATCTAATACACTCTCAACCTTTTGCTGTTCCTAAAGTGATCATATTGAGTAAGGTCTCATAGTTGCAATTGAATCTTTTTTGTGTTAGATGTGCCAAAATAGAGCCAAATAATTAGGAGTTTTAGATGGGTATTTAGGACTCCTTGTTTTGAGTTAGAGACAAGACATTAAGTTATACAAATCAAATGATGTTAGCATGATATTATATCTTCAAAGAAGGTTTTTCTAGTTAATATGTAGGAATCCTCTACCTCGTTGATCAGAAGGGGGCTTCATCAAGCTGAACTTACCAAAGAATTATGATCAATTTGAGAAAAAAATTTGAAATGGGGCTAAGGTTGGGAGGACGCATGATGATATTATGATGAATCACTCTAGTACATATGTTATTATGTCTTGTTGAAACTCATGCAAGGAATTTATTAATGTTCAACATGATGGCATATGTATCCATGGTTGCAGAATGAAGGTGGTGGATGGAAAAGGAAATGCGACAAGACATGATGTGAAGGAAATTTAGTATCATTCTTCTCTCTCACGAGCAACATTACTTGGATCTGGGTTCGAAAATATCTGTGCTTGACGTCACCTAGAGGCTTCCGTATTGGGAAATTGATGCAGGATATCATTCTATAAGTGGAAATCGATTTGGTATCTTGAGGGATATTATTTCAATCATTCATCAAACCATGGTTTTGGCATTAAGTAGGGTGTCCATTGTTCTAATTCCCTGCATCCAATATTCAAGTCAAAAGAGCGTGGTTTTAAGGTGCATCCACAGTTTCTCTGTGTTGGAATTAACTAAGGTAGATGGGTAAGCTCTAATTGCAGCCAAGATGGAGAGTGACGGTGGGGTTGAAGAACTGGATTGTTGCGTTGAACATGGGATCATATGAATTTATTGGAATTGTCGTCGGCTTCGGTGCAGAGTTCGTTGGATTAAGAAGGACCTGAGAACGAGGGAGAGCAGATGAGAAGAGTGGCAAGAAGAAGAGGATCAACACAAGGTGTCTGAGAGAACAAGTTTCCAACTCCAGCTAGATCTACTGAGGGACAAGTATGACCAACAGAAGGAGGAAATTGAAGAAATGAAGATCAAGATCAAAGCACTGGAAAATGAAGTGGCGCATATGCATATGCAACTGAATGAAAAAGATGCTGCAGAGGGCTCTTCTTCTAAACCTCTACAACTCAAATTTGAAGAACAGGTTCCATGGCATTTCAAATTCCCAAGTTTTATGCATTGTTCATATATATGGCTGATAGGGCAGTATGTTAGGCAATATGGTTTTCAGAATGTCGAGATAGGAATTAGAAGTAAGTGCTTAGTTTTTGTGGAAAACCAGACTCTATATAGTATGATGCTGAACAATCAGGAGAGGAGCCTAATTTTGATAGTAATTATGTTTTGATGAGGATATTTCCTCTTTTTTATTAATGAAAAATCACTACTTTGTTTTGGTAATATATGTGTGTGTGTGTGTGTTAAACTTGCCCAGTGTATGCCCCATGGCCAATTATACCCTTTTAAGTATTCCATGTCGTGCTTGGTAGCCCATTTCTACTATGGAGACCATGGGGTACTCAATTCCACATGTATGAAAACTATTCCTGACACCATTTTCAAAATTTATTTTCATTGAATTGTTATTCCATTGATTTTAATTGCGGACACACACACACGGTGGCCAATTGTCTAAATTATCCATCCTAAATTATTCAATCATTTCTACCATGAATGAATCCAATCCATTCTAAGTAAACTCATGCACACAGACATATCCATAAATAGTAAGTTAAACAAACACATAACATAATAACAACCATGTCATTCATTCATTCACAATTGATAAAACTTATCTTTCAGTATTACAATTGCTTTTACACATAAGAGAAAAATATACATATCCAATGCTCCATGATATAGCCATGCACTTTAAATCCTATTTTCCAGAGATTTTACACAAAACATAATATAAAATGCAGTAAAATCTAGTTAAAAAACTTACATAGTAACATCAAGAGCACTGCGCACATGAAAGCAACGAGCACGACAAACTGAGGTTCCTCCTTTGGCAATTGTACCTTGCCACTTCCACTCCTATTTCAATGACTCATGATTTGTATATGATGTTTAATCATCCCACTTATAAGTTTTATTATATTGAGTATTATGAGGACTGTAGGATCCAATTACATTATTACTTACATAAGTAAGGACAACAAGTACCAGAGCACAATGATTACATAGTTATGAAATCAACCCATTCAATTTTTTTCAAATTCCAATAACCCATATGTGGTTATTAAGTACCTATGTGATCTTCATAGTCATGTAAGTAGGCAAGTTATGATAATCAATCCCAATTCCATAGATGAGGCATGAATATAATCCTTGAATACATTCAATCTTAGGAGAATAAGGCGTCCAAAATCACTACACACACTATATAAAAGGAATAATTTTCCTACAGGGGTTACATGGACATCATCACAAAGTTTTGCACATTGAGGATGGTTTTCGTTGGCATGTACATGGTCAAAATAGGAGTGGGGACCAACCAAGTATTTTGAAATATCAAGAGCCAAGACACAAAATGGTGAGTATATGGGGACCAACCAACCACTAAACATAAACTGAAGTAATCTTAACAAAAATTTCAATGGTTGATTGCTATTGAAATTAGAGTTGTGACTCTTTACCTTGAGCTAATTTACTATGGAATCAAATTTTTATTGTTAATATTGACAATGCACAATTAGAGGTTAGCTTCAATGTGAAAGAAAATACATGGAATTAAAATTAGAGGTAGAGCATCAATGATTTCCCACCTTTGTACATTTAAAACATGGATAGCATTGCACAACAACCATCCTATAACTTTAACCTTGCAAGGTCACAAAATTTTCTGCTACTTTGTTGTTGTTGTATCTTTGTTGCAATTTTCTTGGTTGGCCATTGATGTAGGAGCATATGCTCTCATTCAAAATTGTAATATGATTAGATCTTAGGGTCTTTACATCTACCCAAGATATAAAATTGTAATATGATCAGACCTTAGGGTCTTGACATCAAAATTTATATTCTTAGAAACAATTGCAAGATTTTAGGAGTTAGTTACATGAATGTAGGAGCTTGTTAGTGAGCTGGAAGAAATAGTTATTCTTCTATATGCATGTATGCTTGTGAGCATTAGAAGAGAGAGGATGGCTATATAATGCTAGAATTGAGCCAAGCAAAGATAGAGAGTAGATTAAGGTTTGTTTATGAGCATGTCCATAAGTTCCAGTTTATAAATGGAAAAGGAAAATTCGCCATAACTGTGTGTTGGTTTCATATATCTGTGTGAATGATTGAAATCGTGGTGAATAATGGTTCATAAAATAAATCTCTAAGATTGATTATTCTCTGTATATGATATTTTCAGTGAAGTGGAATGAAATCTCTTTGAAGAAAACGAGTAGAATCTATGAAGTTTTTAGTTGTCATATATTCTAAGTTACAGAGTTTGTGTGAGTTCAAAAGATTGACTTGGTAGAACTTCTTTGAGAAGTTCCAATCCTCGAAGTCTGGTGAAGACTTTAGAGATCTTTGCATAACAATCAAATTGGCATATGAATTATTAAGTGTTGGACAACTTACGATCTGATAAATTGAGGGTTTGAACTCGTGGATCAAATTCTTGGGAAGAGTAAATGGTAGCTTGGTTCATTGGCAAGGTAATGATATCTCTCATCCAAATTCTATTTTAAATCCAATTGTCAGTGACCGAGAAATGGTTTTCTAAGGCAGAGCATTCTTTTGAGTAAGTAGTTTATTCCTATGTGGAATCTGGAAGTCGATTTCTTGTTTGGAAAGCATAGCTCCTTATTGTGAATGTGCCCAGTGGCATAATTAAAACAACTAATAGATATAATCATGTAAGATTGTTGACATAGATGAGATTGCAAGAAATTCCTGTGATGATTGCAAATGTTGGGACAAAGTAGATCTAAGCCATGTGAATTCTGCAATTTTTTGTGAGTTTAATGTGTGTGCACACTCAGGGTTTTAAGATGTACAAATGAATAACCCGTGAATCCGTATTTGTGCTTTAACTCGCAATTGAGTGATTTTGACCCCATCTATAACCTTAAGTGGATAATGTTAGATTAAATTTGGTAGAGAGACCAAATGGAAGAGCTTAGCTAGTGATATAATCCCATAAATCACTGTATGATTAAAGAAGAAGGTGTATGGACACGTTGATGTCAGTAGAGCATTGACATACTAGGACTGAAGATGTTTTGTATGCAAAGAAAAGTGAAATCCATGCATCAACCATACTCTTAAAAGATGATATTTTATAGCAAGAAAGATGGTGGTCCTCAAACACTAGTGGGTCACAGTCCATAATGGTAAGGATTGCATTGTGTTCATAGCACATAGAGGAAAATTAATGGAATTTTTAAGTGTAAATTATTTTAGGAAGTTGATGATTTAATGAAGAGTGCTCTAAGCAATAGAGATCACTATAAGAGACATTATGAGCAAGTAAACCATGATAAAAAGAACTTGTAAGCGACTGGTGCAAACCTACAAAGACAACTATGGGATAAGGGGCATTCAAACTGCGTACTCCATTTCCAATAAATTTTTAGATCTAAAGATAGCTCAAATTTGATTGAAATCACAAGTCCTCTATAGTTTGAGTTCTTTCATTTTTAAAAATAAGTTTACCTATAATATTTGGTCGAATTCCAACACAATTCATAAAAAATGTAACATTTTGAGTGCCCCTTATCAAGCATGTCTAATGAATAAATTCTTCTAGACTAATAGAGTCTGAATGGTTTGAGATAATGAAAAACAAACCCATATCTCTAATCGAGAGAATATGATCAACCTAATAAAATGGGCATCCCCCCTTCCCTATTATTAAAATACATTTAACTAGTTCCAAGTGTTTTTCATCAATTATGGGTAGAGTATTGTCATCTTACATCCATATGTTGACATATACCTTAACAATCAAATCTGGTAAGGGCATAAAAGAAACCTATAGGCCAAATTTCATCATCAAACAACATGAAATCAACCCTATATCAAATATGGGCATAATCCTAATCAGTTTGGATGGGGCTTTAGGCATGAACATCCCCAAAAGTTCATTATGTGCATGAAAATGGCCAACCATAATTGGGGGTATATTGATGGACAAACTCCAAGCAAAGGCACAATTGTGGACATGGATGCAAATATTTGTTGGTCACCAACTATGAATGGCATACATAGATTTCTTGGGTCCAACATAGTGAATGCCATCATTCTGGAAAATGCCATTGATACTGCGACTTGCATAAGATATCGGCTTTTAATGGCAACATTAACTAAGTGTTAACACCTAAAAAGTGCTCACTAGCTCATTCCCTTATTCACATGACCCATTTGTCCACTTTTCCACCATTTGAGCCTCTAAAGCCACCAAAAGGTCACCAAAAGACCTTAATACACCCCTTTTCCCACTCAAAATGATTATTTTTCCTCAAAAAACATAAAAAACCCTAAAAAAGGGTCCAAAATTCCCCAAAATATTAAAAAGGGAATAAAAATATTAAAATATTCAAAAAAGGAAAAAGGAGGGAAAAGGTACCTAAACCATGTTGGTCAATACCATTGGTTTCCTCAAAAAACCATAATGGTATTCCCCACCACCAAAAACTATAAAAAGGTGGTAGGGGATCCTCACTTTACATCCATCCATCATCCTATCCTCATGCTGCCAAAATCTCCCATGAGCTTTTGGCCATTGTAGCTACCTTGGAGAAGGGACCTTTGGAGTTTGGAGCTGCTCACCCTTGGAGCTACTCAACAATCTTCACCACTTGGAGGTATTACCATTGCAAGCACTTGCTTGCCCTTATTTTCAATACAAAGTTATTCTTTATTCTATTTCTTGTTCTTGTTTTCTATAATATTTCCATTGTTTGTTTATTTACTTCACATAGATCCATGTTTAATATAGTTTAGATTAGTTTGTTGTTTATTTCTATTGAAACTGTTGCTACTAGTTAGCAGGTGCCCATTGCACTAAGCTTGGTTGCAAAACGAAGCCAACACTAAGATAAACAATTATTTACCCTTGAATTCATTTAAGAAGAAAGTCAAGAGGTGCCCTACATAAAATTGGGCATAATTCAAGAGATATCTCAAGGGCTATGCTTTGAAATGAAACCACATGGTTAGTTAATGTTACAATTTTCAAACTTGGTTGTAGGTCATTGAGAAGTTTTTCCAAGAATACACCTACTGTAACACACAACCATAAGCCTTCCACCAACTACAAAAGTAAGAGCAAGACATTGGAGACTATTCAAAAGTATGGCTCTTGTATCAATTTTTTTTTGTACCAACATAGTTTTGATACACATGAAATATAACAATTTAATGAGTTTATTTTTGGCTTGCAACCAATAATAAGTATTGTAGTATAACAACATTAAACTGACTCATATAATTAAGCAATTAAAATAGACACAGAGATGAATAGTTTGAGTGCACTACTCAAGATTAGATTGACTAAATGCCGACCTAAAAGAGGAATTTGTAGAGTCAATAAAGAGGTGACGTAGTTGGCTAGTTATTACTCTCCATGAACTTGACCAAGATTTGTCTTCACTAACAAGAGGAAATTGAAATAACAAAGCAACTTCTGCTACCAAAATCCAAAAAAATGAATATACTTATTTCCACAAGCACCAAACCCACCATCATTCCTTATTTAGTTGTTAAAATAATCCTTCCACCATAAGGAAGTTCAAGCACAATAGAAGATAAAAACACTCAGGAAAACATGTTGAAATTCCTCAAAGCAAACATTTCATTCCAAAAGTGAGCATATTTATACAGATGGTATTATGGGATGTCACATACAAATGAAATAAAATTTGGAATGTTGCATCCACATTAGATCATATTGGACATTAAAATTAGGCCCAAAATATACCATGATTTTACACTACAGGAATTGCTAAGTTACCATTATTTTTTATGAGTTTGGTTTTTTGTATGATGCTTGTGAGGCCAGGGTTAGATCTTTGTTGTGTGTGTTGGCGATTTGTCGGTAAAATATGTTTGAAACTAGTAGCTTAAGCTCACTCTATACACTTTAATAGGTTCACTATATATTTTTGTTTAAAAAAAACCTTAACGTCACATAAGAAACATTTGCAACGTCGATCTAACCCATTGGAATACATCACAAACATTAACATACTCTTTGTCATATTTAAACACTGCAAACCACCACAAACCAACATGCAAAAAATTGACTCTCATGATTCACCATTGATAAATGAAATGGGATTACATAATGTCTATGAGGTTTCACAGTGAGTTCAAGTGAACATCTTGGAGTATCAACATCCACTCACAAATTCAATCTTCCAAACACTAGAAAATTTTGTACATCGTTGAACCTTATGCAATCTTTACATATGGAATACAAGTATTATGGACAACGTTGAACCTTATGCATTCAATAAGAGAGGACAAAGTGAACCTTATCCATAAAATGTTTTTTCTTCTTCTTGAAAGTACAAATTCATACAAGGACTTACCATAGCACACAAGCATAAAACATAAATAAACAACTGACACCTCCTATTCACCATCATTAACGCATGCACAATCATCTTCCCCACAGAGGTGCCCTTGTGGCCTATCGTATTCTGCATCCTCTCGCAAAGGAATAATGAGTGCATCATCAAAATCCTTTACAATAGTGGATGGATGCGCCACTTCTAATTGTGCTTGATTGGTGGTCAGACTGAAATGATGCCATGGGTCTCCCATATTTCTCATAGCCATGATCAATTATTTTCCGGCCTTGGTATGCCATTCATAGTTCAAAGTAAAGTAGGCTATAAGGAGGCTTATACACATTTCATTTGTGGTCCGGACATGTGTCGTAATTACCAATGTGCTCGTGCATCAATCATTTAGGATCATGTTTACAATTATGTTGCATTTTTATCCCATTCACCATGGTTGATAAGAACAACCAGAAGATGTGATGAATCAACATAAAGTTCATAAGGCAGAACATCCACAATGTAGGACTCCGATGGAACTTGACTCATTATGGCTCTACAAATTTATGTCTTGACTTTTGATGTGATAGTAGGAAATTTACGTAGATCTCGCTCGATACACGAAAGAACATTTTCAATCTGCAATGCATAATACCAGAGTATGTACTTGGTTAGATAAACCATAGTATGTGACGCCACTAGGTTAATGGTTAAAATATAATAGATTTATAGGTTTATGGTTTAGACATTGTTTTGAGCTTCAACTGTCTTTTCTACAATTTTATTTACCAATGCATGACATTTTTATCTTTATTTCTACTTGGAATGAGCATAGGTGCTTGAGACACTAAGGAAACATTGACTACTAGAAACATAATGAAGTTTGAGTTTTGAATATATAAACAATGTTTGGTGCACTTGAGGCACACGGCATGAAGGAAAAGTAAAATGAAAGGAATGCCTTCAAAGGTTAGGAATTCCAATCATGTTTTTCTTCCCAAGATTATGATCCCTACAATACTAATTCCTAGTTAGTTTCCACAAATATTTATTGCTACAATGTGTACTATATATACAAAAGTGGGAAAGATAAATAAAAAAATCATATAATAAAAATTGGCGTTTATTTTTAACAATTGCATTGGAATTTGGAGCAACTTATGGATCACAAGCAGACGATGGGAGGAAGAGAAGGAACCAAAACAAATCAATGCTATTAGTATTTACCTATATTGTATAAACTACAATGTTGTAAGTTAGGCAATCAATCCACAACTTGTTTTCCCTATGAAATATTTGTTAGGTACAGTGAAAGCTAAGAGGTAGTTATCTTACTCCTCACATTATTCTTAAAAATCATGCATATGCTTTCCGAGTGAGAGCTTTGAGGAATTACATTGGTCAAATTTAACTGGAAATATATATGATTCTCTCCTTTATGTCCATTTTATATTAATTTTTTTTGAGCATCATAGGCATAAGGGTAAAGGGTTAATAAATAGAATTTTAACTTTCATTTGATACATAAGCTTTGTTCTTTTAACCAAGTGTCAACCAAATCAGAACTCATAATTGATGCTATTTGTTCAAAGAGAGGTAGTGGTCTAATCATTACACTCCATTCTTAGTTTATTTGAAAGATCGATGATTGATGATCTTTGAGGTGTTGCATAGTGCTCAATGTCACAAATACATTTATCACACTCCCTTTTTGAATTGATTCAATAGTTCACTAGGGTTTTTGGGGAAACATCTTGAATTTCAGTGGATTCCATTACCCGATATTTTAAAATGGGATGATAAAATTCTCTGGTAGTGCATGCCCATTGTTTTGAGCCCGTAACAATGATGAATGTCATTTGAAAAAGAGGATTGTAGAGTCATTGAAGATTTATATTCAACCATACGTGGGCATTTTATGGAACCAATGGAATAGGTTTTGGATGAGGGCATTGTCTATTTCAATTTGTATATAGCGGATTCTAGCTCACAATCAATTGTAAAACATCAAGCAAGGAAGCCGGTCCACATTACAAACAAATAACATATGGGGATAGTGTGCTAGAAGTGAAGAAGAAAACAATCAACTCACCACATCTAAGATATACCATATCACCAAATTAAAAAACCCTTATGATGTAACTGGACCAAAAGGATGTAGTGGGGAAAACCCTTACTGACATGGTTTTTGAGAAATACCTATCTTCAACTCGATCTATGGCTGCTTCCACCATCCATTGAGCAACCGATTCCATTGTACACTAAGTTAGCTCTTCTTTTCAACTTGATCTATGGCCGTTTCCACAGTCCACTGAGCTACCCATTCCACTTTCCACACTCATACCTACACCCCAAACCAAGTCTGGAGGGGACTATTGAACCCCTATCATAGCGAGGGACAAAGGCCACTATGGCCAATACATATTCGAGTATAAGCTCAGTTAATCTACCTTCATAGCAGAACAAGACAATCAACAATGTTCAAGGTATGGTTAGGCCCCACACATATCGTCATTACAGGTGGGAAGAACTACTTTAAATTGATATTAGGAGCTTCAAACCTTGGATTACAATCTACCCAACCCAGGAAATCATTAGGTCATCTCTATCCTCAAACATGCATTCTTGTTGGTCGGAGAAGCTATTAACCCATTCCACTAAGCACACGATTTTGGCCTAGTTCGACTAGTTTGATTTTTGACTAGTTCAATTTTTGATATCATTTGATTCAATATTAGGCTTGGTTCAAGCTCATGCGAAGATAATAATTTTTAAATTAAACCAATAAATATATTTCAATTTGAAATCCACCCATGAGAACTAAAAACCATGTATAATTTATGTTAGGGACATCGAATTAGGTCTTAATGTTGAGGTGAGACTTGTTCGGACCATGTATTGGTCTTAATGTTGAGGTGAGACTTGTTAGGACACTGTTTTGGTCTTAATGTTGAGGTGAGGCTTGTGGATTTTCATCTGTCTTCCAACTTATCAAATCCATGTTACCTAAACATTGAGGCTTGTAACCCCGTCTCAAATGCTTATGAAAAGGCATCCTAGTGAAAAAACATGGGTTGACCACTAGATGGATATATAAGAGGAATTGTGAGGGTACAAAACATAGATAGTGGTCACCCCCTTGTATTTCACCACCTTAGGCATGTCCTTATAATTTCTCATTTCAACCTTCACGACTTGCATTACCGAGTGGATTTTTTCACTATTGTTTGAGAATTTTGGAAGCTGGCCTTTTCAAAGCATATATTTATTAACTGTGTTTTCTTAGAATGTATAAAGTGTTTATATATTCCATCTTTGTCGAATTTATGATTGTATGTCCACGTATGTGTATTAGCAAAGGAACATGGTAAGCATTTCCATAATTGTCACATCATCAAACATAAATTTGACTTGGTTGTAATTTTAGGACGTGCATTGCATAACATGTATATATGTTAAATTTGGGTGCATGGACGATGCACACAACCATTAGAAAACCTAATTCTCAATACAAGAACTCAAACCAAAAAACATGCATTGTATAGGAGATCATTATTTGTAAAGTGGGATATGTGTTGATATGTGTTGATATTGGATAAGAGATCATTATTTGTAAAGTGGGATAAAGTGGGATTTGTGCACTAAGGATGGGTCTTGGACCATGGTTTGTGAAGAAATTGAGGAAATTATAGCCTAACATAATATTCTTGAGGTAATGGACAATGATGAAGGCCATGAACCATAACATACACCCTTTAAAGTGGATATTTGGCATAAAAGTTGGATATGGGTACAATTAAGATTTTTTCACATTTAGTTGAAGACATTCAATTATTTTGTGTGGTGAGTTGTATATGGATTGTTTTATTGGAAAGGTATATGAAAAATATTAAAGGACTTATAAGGTTATGGGAACACCCAAAATGAGGCATGGTTGAGGGTACATTGTGTTCAAATGTTTCTTTAATATTATGTCAATATACCTAAAATAAACCCATGTAGATGCTCTAATAACAAAGGATGGTGAATGCGATCATGAAGATATTAAACTAGAGGGAGAGTGAATGTGATGATGTTGTCAATGAGGATGATCATGATGATTAGGATGTTCATGAATATGGTGATGATGATGATGACATTGGGGATGATGACAATGATGGCGATGATAATCATGATGATGATGATGAGACGTGCTTGATGAACGCCGATGGAAATGAGGATTATGTAGGGACATGAGTCATCCTTGAGTCTTGAAACCCTGCCATACTGTCAAGGCATGCGCCTAGTCTCACCATGACAAATTCCAATGCATATAGGCACAATTTGAATAAATTTCAACGTTGGCCCCATTCGCTACTCACTATCCGAGTTCGATGAAGATGATGTTGATGACAAAGACAATGAAGATGATGATGAATATGATGATGATGATGACGACGATGATGATTAAGATGATCGTGAACATGATGATGATGATGACAATGAAGATGATGAATATGATCATGAACATCGTGATGATGACGACGACGACGATGATGATGATGAAGATCAAGAGTGACCATTACCATCGGAATACCAACTAATACGCTTTAAACGTTGCAGGTCTGGCGGTTCAAGAAAAAAAACTGGTATACTTTCATTTCGACGTGGAAATACCAACGGTTTAATTATACCCATCACTCGATCGACGAACACGGGCTATATTTAAAAAAGATAAAAAAATAAAAAAATAATATTTTTAACAAGTATTTTCGACAGTCTTTCCGTACTGTCGGATTTTTTTTTTTTTGAGCCAAAATGTTATAGTGAGGAAACCTATAGAAACACATGCACTTTAACCTTTCTATGTCACTTCTTCATTAGATTTCTACCTATGCATTCTTGGGACTCCAAGCCATATTTGTATAAAATTCATGATTATACAATTCATAGTAGTTTTTAGTGTGCTACCTTTCACTTTTTGTTGCTTCCCATGTTTAGAGTTTTTGCAGTAAAAATGTATAAAGTAAAATTGGGAAACATTTTCAAATTTCAAGAACTTTTCTTTCCTAAAATTTTAATTTCAAGAACATTTCTTTTCTTGCAATCACACACGATCAAGCACACAAAACACCCCCTATATGGCTAAACAAGACACCTAATATAAAACCACATAATAAAAAGTATTAACATTTTATTTGCAGGCTTAGTACACATACTTTAGTATTATGCTAGTGCCTCGGTTTTAAGTCTGGGTGGCAATTTTAAACTTCGAAGGCCATTCAACTTGGAAAATTAGAACTTGATTAATTGATATGGAAGGCCTAAATATCATTTGTATGTTCTTGAAAAGACATTCACAAGTTGGACATTCCGAAGGGAAACAATGTGGATTGAGTATCATTAGCATTTCCCCCAATTCCTATATGATGGACTTATGAAATGCCAAGGTAAACCAATGTTGACAAATTAATAGACTTCGTGTCAATATTAAGTTGATAACCAATGCTTAGTAACTCTATCTTGTGAGACTACACATTTGTGAAAACCATCCTTGTTTGATTATTCTTGTAGCTATCCATCCAAGTAAAATATTGTTTTGGTTTGTGGTGAGGTTTCCTTGGTAGGAATTTGTTTCCCTTGAATGCCACATATGATTTTATCACCTTTGGTATGTACATCATGTGGGAAACTAAAGCTTCCTTCAAACATTCATTTGTTGGGAACCGCATTGGATTTCAAAACCTTTGGAAAAAACCATTTGGAAGATCCGTTATAAACTAAATTTATTGTGCTTGATAGTGTGTCTTAGGGGTGTGTGTATTTTCCACTAACATTAACATTATATAATGCCTTATGAATGTTGTGATTAGTTGTTCATTGATTAAATACATTGCATTGATCATTGTTTTTATGCATTAGATCCCACTAGTTCTTATTGTTCCCTTAGGATTATTGGCCAACCACCTCCATTTTGTAGAATTCCCCTACCCCATCTATCATAATATTGAAACACCTCATGCTCATTTAGAAATACATTAGGCTCCTCCAAAATGGTTGCCATTGAAAATTCTTTGAACACAAATGCTAGGAGGAACAATTCAAACCCTCTCTCCATTACCACTTGGAAATGCTAGTTTTCTGTTTGTAGCAACCCTTAACCTCTTGTTCTGACTCACTTAACCAATAGTACCATTAAACATGAGGAAAATTACCCTACCATTCTTACTAAATTATCTTATGACATCCATATGTTTGAAGAAAAAACTAGAGAATAACCCTTTAACCACATCTCGACCTTTCATTTTTGGTGCTTATGCAACATTACAACTGATTCAATTAGGATTGGAATTTTCTAGCGAACTCTTATTGGCGTGGAAACCAAATGGTACATTGGTCTTACTACAAATTCCTATAGTTATTTTACATACATAGCAATCGGCTTAAGAATTTTCAATTATCTGTCCGAAATGAAACTAGAAGTGGTCTTCTCATGACTTGTCAATAGTATACATCTAGACATATAATTGATCATATTCATGAATGTTGACATTAGATAGGATTGTGTAAAACCCATTACATCCCCATATCTTAGTGGATTGATCTTGAAATCCCCTTTTCTTCCCATTGCCAAGGTTATAGTCATATTGCATCTTTAAAACAAGGAAGGTGTGATCCCATGAGCCTAAGAACTAGACTTCATCTAATCCCAATATTGTATTTGTACACTCGGTTATATTTGGTTTTGATAGAATTTATTTGGTTGATAATTCCAAACTTTCTACATCGGGCCAATATTATGTGGCTGATGGGATTATAGGATCCACTAAGGATTCTGTAGTAGCTTACACCACAAGTTAGTTTGGCCAACTACCCTTATTTGAAGGTCTTAATCATTATGGAGGGCATCCTATCACTAATATTGTGACTTTCCTACATGTTCCTAGTGATCCACCAACATTGTTGGCAAGGGCATATACAAAACCCTACCCACTTTCCCCAATCAAACACCAATTTGGTTTAACCTCCTCCTTCATAAATTTTTGTTGAACAACCAACTCAAGGAAAAAATAATAATCAACAAAAAATTAGTGGAAGAGGAGGAAATCCAAGAATATCAAGAACCAAGGAAAAGAAGGAAACATACCTACTAATGACATAAATGTTAGGGGCATTGACTTTATAAAAAAGAAACAACCTAGGAAAGAAAATCCTACCCTTGCACCATTTGTTAGGTTCATGGTAATTACATTCATCAATGTATCAACCTTTGAGAAATCCAATGTTTAGGCCCAATTTACCAATAGGACCAATCCCAAAAAACCTATACTATTGCAAAATACTTTCCTTTAGCATAACATGGTTTGTGAGTCAGGAAAGTCCATTCAAATTATGTCCTCTTTGACCCCCCAGAAGGGAGTGATATGGAATCCTACCAATAGGTCTACATGCTTATCGAATTGGAGGCCCCACAAAGGAGAACATGCCTTCAAATTCATGTGGCCCATTTTCAACCATCACTTTCCCCACCAACTTAAGGCACTTGGAAGTGTGGAACCTTTGGAATTTAGGTTATCCACATTTTATTTATACAAGGCATAATTTCATCTTCCTCATTCCATTGCCTTCCAATTATAGGGTACTATTAGGAAGTTCATTATGCATTGGTGCATCATGGATGAGGGAGAACCATCACATGTTATGTCCTCATGAATGTGGATAAAATTACCCCCCCAACCTCATTCCATATATGAACACATTATAAGCCTTTGATGGTAGGGAACTTCAACCACAAGGGATCTTGATAAACCTCCCGATTCAATTAGGCAATAAAACTATCTTGATTGATTTAAAATATTTTTTTGTGTTTCATTTGACTACACCATGCTACTTAGGAGAAATTATATGCATGCCATGAAAATTATTGCATATTCATTCTCTCACCTTATGCAATTCCCCCATGAAGGAAGGGTTTTCACCATTGACCATCATACATTCTATACCCCCCACCCAAATGATTTGAGCCTTGGCAATATTTAACCTTTGTAGGTGGAACCTAGTAAATCCCTAATTTGTTGGATATTGGCCTGGGTATCCTTATACTCTTAATTCCTTTGGGTGTATCATGAAAACCCTTTGCAGGTTTGACTATGCATATGCATCCCCAATTTGTAAAATCTCCACCTCCATTGAGGAAAACACTATGCCCTATTCATGTTTTAAACTAGATACTTCTCTAGTGTCTTTATACAAGGGGGCACTTAATCAATCCACTTCTCCCACTACAACCTTTGACTCAATTGCATGATCTATTATGCATACCTATTTCAACCAATTATTTTATACCGATGGAGACTTCCTAAAGGCAATATTCACCCCAAATGTCCCTTACCATGGTCTCCATCCTATGCTGTCCTTCTTACAAATATCCTCCCCAAATTGGACCAACATGCTATTGATTCCAAAAAATTCATTCCAACTAGCGATGACAATGAAAACATACACCTTTTCTCAAAACCACCTTTGTTTGTAGAGGGTAGCTTGATCCACATGTCTAGGACATTAATTGTCTACATTTCCACCCCATCAAATGTTGTTGAAAGTTCATTGTACCCTTCATGTGATAGTCATCGTGAAAGATAAATAGGCTCATGTCTTAGTAAAAAATATTTTGGATTTACCCATTTCTCTTGATCATATTTTCATCTCATCCTTCAATGATTCATGATATGGAAATCTCACCCACTATCTCATAATAACGTGCACCATTTTCTATATTAATTTTATGTTTTTGTTCTCCTTCATGTGGTAGTTATTGCTTCTTGGACTTAGAACTTTGAATAATATCTCATGTTGATTTAGCATCATCCACTTTGGTTCATTATAATTCTATAGGGATATTTATACACTAGAATATAAGTTTAGGATTCCCTTCAAAACAACACATTTAATCCTTTTTGATCCCATTCACTTTAAGGTCCATCCATGTTAGATATTGGTGCTTTATCCCACTTTGATTTCTCTATTTTTTTTATCTTGTTTAGTGGTAGATACTTCTTATGATCAATCACTTTAGTCTAGAATCAATAATCTATAAGCACTCATGTTGATGGTTCCCCATATGAATGGAATCCCTTGTAATATGACCTCATTCGCTCTCCTCGATTTATGGAAGATCCATTACAGGATCCTATCCATTTTGTGTTTTCTACTTTAGTTCATATTTCCATTCTTGTCCATTATTTTGCTGCTACAAAGATTTTAGTTTCCAAATCTATGCAAACCATTACTATATAAGAGGTGGCATGTGCTTAGGTGTCTATCCTTTTCATATCACTTCTTGTTATGCTTGCTTCTCACCATTATATTTCTGCATGCACTCGTGAATTGATTTAATTGTGACCTGACACATTCGTTCTCCATGTAACATATAATGTTGTTTTATTATTTCCTCTAAATATTTAAAAAAGGAGGGGAGACAGAATCTCTTCTTAGTCAATGGATTTTCCCATGAGTAAAGTCCACACAAATATGGGCAATGATCAGTCTCCTTTAATTGGAGTGTATGCATTGATTTATTCACTTGTCTCTTTCCCCTCGTTGCCATAGTCATTGAGTTTTTTTCCACTCCACTTGAGTAAGAAAACCCCTTTATTCTATTGCACCCTTTCCAACACTATTAATTGAGTCATTACCCCCATGGTTTTTGAGTCATGGTTTCCTTCGAAATCCCTATAGTCTTTGCTATGTTTCAATATTGCACTTTCACATGCTCCTCATCTATTACCTTCATCAAGTGGGATAAAATAATAATGGTCTATACTTTTAGAGATTTGTGTATATTCTTTATTATCTCTCTAACTATCTAGATGATAGAAGTCAATACGATAGAGATGATTTAGCATGTAAAGGCACACGACAAATATCTTCTCTAAGTGTGGAATAACATTATGGAGTTATTCTTTCTCCTCAAGCTATCCCTAGTTATCAAAATGAGATATGTCAATATGTTAGAAACACTTAGTCATGTGCTTTGTGTAGTTGAGAATCGTTCCTGAATTAGTGTTTTTTTAAGCTTGCTTTATGCCATCCAGAAAGATAATTATTACATTACAATAAATTGCAAGATCACTAAATTCAGTTGTTTCCTGGACGTGCTCTCTATGAGTTACATCTTGTTAATCTTTAGTCAAATTGGGTTTGTTATATTGTTCTAATGATTTTACACAACATTTTCTGCTGTTTAGGTATGTTAAAAAATTCTGAAAGTACTTAGTGTCTTTTCTGTTGTTATGTATTTTATAGTAGTGTCACTTACCATGCTTTATTCCAATGTCTTTGTATTATGGTGCAAATCATGCCATCATGTCATATATTTGTATGATTGCAATAAGGTCGTTATGCAGCAGTGGAGCCCTGATCTGAAGAAACAGTGGCAGCAAGCCATGGTTTCTCTTGCACCACTATGGCTCTTTATGGAGTTTTCTACACATATTTTGTATTGCATGACCACACATGATTTTCCGTTGAGAAGACTTCAATGTGTATGTAGCCGATTCTTTAAAAGTTTTGAATACAGTTATATACGGTGTAGAGTAGTAATTTTATCGGATTATATCGCAACTGCCATCCTGCATCATTAAGTTCAACAGCCCAGACCATTATTGCTTGCCAGATTTGGTCACCAGCGTTCATTGCTAGACAAATGGATCATTGTTGAAACCAATTATCTCAATAAAAAGGCACACGATCCTGTAAGTACAAAAATCCATTCTCAACCTTTAAATTATGTCAAACAACAAACACATTTTATTAAACTAGAGACTTCAACCTATATTTTAGCTCAAAGATCTTCAACAACGTTCCAGAACCTCTAGAGCATGTAGTGCACAAATAATTTGCCCTAATGATGCAACTTTTTAATTTGTCCATTAATTTGTTTTTATGCTAATTTCTTCTCAACGATTTGAATAATTTTTGATAAATCTTCGCTTTTATCAGATGTCCAGTGAAGTCATCCTGAATTCTGCTTGATTTTATGTACTTTGCAGGTTATTCGGTGGCTAAATTTTCCGGTAGAGGTCTTCTTTTTATAGGGAGGATGCTAGGAGCAATACGCTTCTAGACTCATTCTATTTTTTTAATAGATTTTCTTGAAAATTAGCTTCCTATTAAGACAGTGTGCCCTAGTGTACTTTTTCCCAATTTTGTTGAAGTAGTTGGCGATATACTATAATATTATGAAGCAGGTTGCTCCAATTTAGTTAAATCTACTATAATATTATGAAGCAGGTTGCTCCAATTTAGTTTATTTTGAAACATTTACTTCGAGAAATAGGTTCGTGCAGGCGACCGTTGTGTTAGCAACTTAAGCTGCAATTTCAAGAGAAAAGATCATGTAATTTTAACTTACTTCATCCCATAATTTTGTTGCAGTTGTAATTTTAACTTACTTCATCCGATAATTTAGTTGTTATTTTAACTTACTTCATCCGATAATTTTGTTGTAGCGGCCAAGCACTTTTCAAACTGGGTGGCGAGATACAACACATACAACCCTTCTTCTTCTCTTGTTCTAAAAGATGCCAATTCCAACACTTTCTCCTCTCCCTCACCCTCGCATTCTCTCTTCTTCTTGTACTTGTAAATTTGGAAGCCGTTGGAGACATATGCAGAACCGAGTGAATGGCCACCCACCCTCTGCATCTTCTTCTATTACACCTGGAACTCTACCACAACCTCCCTTACCAATCTCTTGGAACTCTACCACAACCTCCCTTACCAATCTCTTGGAACTCTACCACAACCTCCCTTACCAATCTCTTGAAAAACTCTAAGATGTTTTTCATCAAAACAAAAAGGATTGTCCCTCCCGAAAAACAATCTTTCTTAAAAGATTCGCTTTGCTCTAGCACGGGCTAGAGTCCTGCAAAATGTTAACCTCTACTTTCTATCCCTGCGGCCCTAGTTTTCTTGTCCAAAGCTTCAGAAAAAGTTAAAAATGAAATGGATGGATGTCATGGAGCATAATTCCTTCTCCCAGCCCGATTCCCTCCACCTTCATTAACCTATAGACGCATCAATGAATATATACAAAGCCACAAGTTAAAATGCAGAAACAGAATCCAGAAAGTACTTAAAACCATTTTTTCGCAAACTAATATTGATTGAAGATGTAGAAAGTGAATGGGAGAGGCTTCTACCATAACTATGTTGGTGTACAATATGTGGTTATGTTGTTGTACAATAACTGGTTTAGGACTTTGGCTTCTGTAAGCCATGTCCAGGTTGTTCATATTACTATAGAATGTGAGGTATATTACTATGGAATGCGAGGTTTATTTCTTGAAGGAATGTGAGGTTTATTGCTCGTATTATTATATGAAGAATAGTGACTCTACTTCAGATTCATTGAAAGAGTTGGGTATAGTATTGCTCTTTGAAACGAACAGGTGGATCAACAAAATTTGGACATCACTCGAGACAATCTTATTACAAGTTTCTGCAACGGCCCAACAGGCCAACCTAGTATTATCGTAACAACACTTGGCCTCCATGTTGATAGCCGGTAGCCATATGCAGCACCAAATGTATCTTGAGTCAAGCAAAAGTGACACGTAGCAAATAATTGGTAACTGAGGGATTGTTCATTATTACATGCCACAAAAGCACCGTCAAGACTTTTGATGTCTTAATGAAGGATTGGATTGAGTTAGATATGACCTAATTCTTTTCCCATTTAAATCTATTTGAAATTATTTCCACGTGTTCTAAGTAAGTGAATATCTTATAAATTTATTTTAAATTTAATTGCTTTTAACATTGGAGAGTTTCAAGGTAACTATTTGTTTATTAAATGATTTGTTTTTGAAGGTCAAGGAAGATTTTAGACCACGCTATCAAAACGTCAAGGACATTACTATCAGATCATTACAACTTTCAATATTCTGCTAGATAAGGACATTTGAATGTTACATTTCAACATGTGAGCATCATCTAATAAGGGTTTCAAAATAATAATTTCCACGATGGAGAGGAAGCATATATAATTATAGCATTATAAAGGGCAATTTCATGTCATCTCCAGTCTATGCTAACATCAAATTGCTGCTAAATCCACGTTTCAATTAAGGAGCAACATGCATCCAGGTATGTCATTGAAAGAGTCCATGTATTCGTTGTTTTAGCTACCAATCGAACACCATGTCTTGTTATAGAGTAAGACAATTATCTTAACACATTCATGAGGGGAAAATATTATCAAACTGTCGAATCAAGGAAGAAAGTGCTTTCAAAGAAGTCTTGTGACTCATTATCCATTTTAATTATTATTATTTGACATAATGCATCGAATGAATATTACGGACATCCTAATCTCTCAACAAATTAGGGATAAGTGCCTTGACTTGCACTTAGGATAAGTGCCTTGACCCTAAATTTAATGCATGAATATTAGGGACATCCTAATCTCTCAACAAATTATGGATAAGTGCTTTGACCCTAAATTTAGGGATAAGTGCCTTGACCCTAAATTTAATGCAAGTAATAATTTCTTTAATTAGACTTAATTAGACTGATTTGATAAGTGCCTTGACCCTAAATTTAATGCAGGTAATAATCTCTTTAATTAGACTTAATTAGACTGATTTAGAGGAGGTTTAGAGGAGGTTGGTATTTTTAGGTTAAGAAGTATTAGAATCTAATGGGGTTTTGAGTGTAGTTTCTAGTCATTCTTTATTATATGTAATTAGGTTTGTCTTTTTATTCTCTATTTCGTTATCTATAGAAAATGAAAATACCACTATCCACTTTCTACCCACTTTCTGGACTCATGCAATAATCACTTTTATGACTTGGCATTTCTCAAATATGACTTTTATAACTTAGCAGGGACTTGAAGCTCTGCTTCTATCTCCCTTGTTATATCATTAAGCCAATCCTAGTTGTTATGATCATAGGGTTTCTATCTATATTTTCCTATGCAAAATGATAAGGGTCCCCTTTGACATCGTTATTGAGGCTAGATTAAAAAAATATTTATCATTGTAATCTCATAATAAGAAGATTTAACTTAGCTTAGATAGTTAAACGGTTGGCATCATTGGAGGTATACACACAAGCATGGACCAATGATGAGGTACCATGCATCATGGCGATAAAATATATCTAGAGAGAACTTGATCAATGAGTTTATCATTGAATATCTAAACAAAAACATATGTGTAGAGGGAAGCATTATGTTAATTTAGACACATTTCCATACATACTTAACCATGGCAAGTTAAACTTTATTTATCATTTGGTCAATGTAGACATGTTGAAATTGTACTTTTGCAATGAGAATGTTGTTTAATGGTTAAAAAAAACATTTCCTATTTTATGTGTAATACTAAGGAACTCCCTAGATGGGTCTTACAGCTTGGATCCATACTTACATTAAGCTCTCCCTCTATAGTAATTGTATTTGATGTCGTCTTGCTCTCCTACCTCCCTCACTAGCTACGACTAATGAAGTATCATTCTATGTCCTCTTTGGAACCTTTACCCTAAATCCTTACTAGAGGTATGTGAAGGTGACTTACCTTATAATTAAAGGCTGAACCAACCTTCTATTTTTCACTCGCACCCTCCTTCATGCATGATATAATGATTTGTGGAAAAGGAAATTTTGAACTAATCATACTTATCATAAAATAGAGTCATAAACGTAATTTAGGAAACAAGAAGTTAACTAGAGGGAAAAATCCTCTTTATGTGGGTACTAATCTACAACTTTGATTGGACTAGTTCAACAAGAAAGACATGATTTTTACATGAGAAAGTAAGGTTCCATTTCACAAGTTAGGCTAATACATGGAAGACAATAATGACCCGAGATAAATAACTCGTGTATGATATGTAATGGCTAGACCATAAAAGAGGCAAATAAAATTTAACTAGTAATCATTTGAGCGTGCCATCAAATATATCAAAGGATGCCGAGGACCTAATTTTTTTATCTCTCTCTAATCACGGGATCAAATCTAAGCACATGTACCAAGGTTGATCCAATTGGAGGATCATGTCCATATGAAGAATAAAAAAAATCACAACAAGGATACATAATGATCTAGACTAAGGGAATAAGGAAATAACTTGGGTACACAACATCGCAAAGGTGGAAACCGCACTCATATATGTCTAGACCTAGGCAAGGGGCTACAAGAGGAAGCTTAAATAGGGTATATGAAATGCTAGGAAAATTGGAAAATTGGAAAATGCTAGGGTATATGAGAATGGTATAGTAGAATTGAGAAAATGGAAACACTATAGAAAGCTCAAGTGTAATTCTACCTAACAAAGGAGAGATGTGTGATGAGGACCAAGTTCAAATTCCATGCACCGCATATTGCGCCTATGGCAAGAGATGTTGTCCTTGGAGGGATAATAGTGAGGTTCCATGTATAATATTATAATATTAAATGGATAGCAAGAAAAATGAAGACAAAAAGAAATAAATGTGCGCAAAAATTGCAAACACGATGATGAATAAAAATTGGAAGGTTCCTTGACAAGTGTGGAATGAACCAACGTAAGGATGAAAAACTCTAACAAAAAAGGTATATCCTTGTAGACATCATGGAGGTCCTCAAACCAAAACATCGTGACATGAGTGAAGAACTAAAAGAGACACAATTGAGTGTATGATGATAAACAACCACACATATTGAAAGGAAAGAGACAAAACAAAATCACATAACAAGCAAGAGATGCTAGGAAGGGAAGCAAACAAGTCAAACTACTACAATCAAAGAGAAACTAAACTATGAAAGCTTGGAACGATATGGCTACTATAATGTAAATAAAAACTAAACTATAAAATAAAAGAGTGAATAAGTAAATGGAGTGATAAATATATTTGTACATATCATAACCACCAATTCATACATGAAAATATAACCAACTGATCAAGGGGGAAAACATGATCCTTGATTTGAGTGGTGCAAGGAGAGGGTAAGGGTGACATCCAATCCATTTGGAGGATAGGAGGTGAGGGAAGGAGACACTCTACCTCATTGTAGGATGAAAATATGGTTGACCAAGATGCCTCTTGGTAGGTGTAAACACATATATTCCCTATCTTGTGGTCATGGGCAAAGATATCCAACCAATATGCCTCTTGGAACGGGAATAACATGAGATGCCATACATCATGATAGGGGGTGGATATGACCTACCGAGATTCCTGTTTGTATGGGGAGAACAATATACATGCTATTGCATGGTAGGGGTGAATATGGTCTACCAAGATTCCACTAGGCAGGGGTTAACAAATAATTACAAAAGAGAAGTGAAAACACTAGCAGAGAAATAGTGAAGGGGAAGTGAAAGAGTACGTGACAAAAAATAACAAATGAAATAAGAAAGGAAAAAACAATAGGTTGAAGATATTATTTTAGCTAAAGCTAGTGAAATAAATATGTCACCTTTTTTAAAATTATAGGTGTAAAGGTACAAGAAAGCAAGGACAAAGGACTAAGTGAAGGCCACCTAAGGAAATAAGTATTATATGACTATGCCTCTCATATTCAATGTTGTTGAATGTCTTCGATGAAGGCATCACAACGAATCTATGCGAAAAGTTAGGGATTTTGTATCAATCAAAGTCACTGGTAAACAAAATTTTCCTTCGAAAGAAGTTGTACCTTGAAGGATGAATGATGGTGACTTCGTCCGAGAGCATCTCAATTCCTTTAACATTGTGGTAAGTTAGTTGTTGTCTATTGATATTAAAATTATCATTGAAGAAACATGAATTAATCTGTTGTGTTATTTACCAGATTAATAGGATAGCCTAGTTGTAGCTATTGGGAGTAATACAACCACATTAAATTTTAATGATGTGGTTGCATCCTTGTTATAAAAAAATATTAGGCAAACTATGGATTATCAGGCTAAGGATGCTTTATCTATGAGTGTTTACCATGTAGATAGAAGGGAAAAAAATCTTTCGGTGGTAGATCCAAATCTAGAGGTAAATCTAAATCTCTAGGACAACCATAAGGAAATATTGGAAATGCTGAAAATATGGGCATTATAAGAATGATTGTAAATAAAAAAAATGTTGATTAAAGAAAGGGATCTGATAGTGATCCTTCTATAGAAGGGAATGCCTCCTTAAAATAAGGAGGGGATGTGTACTTGGCATATACAAGTACACATTCATATCATGATGCATGATTGATAAACTCAAGTGCATATTTTCATATGACTCCTCATAGGGAGTGGCTTTGTGAAGATGAAAAGTATAATGGAGGTGGATTATTCTTAGGATATGATTCAACAACCAAGATTACAAGATGTGGAAGGCTTTGGTTGTTTTTTAAACATGGACATGTTAGAAATCTTCTTGGTGTTGTGCATATTCTAGATTTGGCTAGAAACCTGATGTATGTATGTAAAATGGGTGATGTAGGTGTGCATGCTATATTTGAAAATGATACATGCAAAATGGTTTGAGGATCATTAGTGTTGTTGAGGGGATTTCAGATTGGAAATTTGTACAATCTATGGGAAGCACTATCATTAATATGTGTAGAAATACTATTTTTTTATAAGGTTCGATTCTATGTTAAATTGACAAAAAAGAAAAGTTGTACAAGTATGATGATCATCACAGAGTGTCTACATAGCAGATTCATAATGCCTAACCCTATGCTGATAAATCCTGTGGTGGGCCTCAAGAATCCCATAAGCTAATAGTCTGATTTTTTTTTAACAAAATGTCCTCCACATGCCGGGGGTTATAACCACCATTTGCAAAATGAGACAATTAAGAGAAAACTAGTATATAAGATTCCAGTAAAAGGCTAAATTTAATTGTAGAACTATGGTATTAAAACCAACACTATTTCATTAGAGACATGAAATATTGGATAACTAGAACCTAGGGCCTCCTTGACAGGATCACAAATAGCCTGGGAGCCAGACTGCGGGTCACAACCACGAGCCATATGCGTAGCCGAGGAGTGGGCTAAGGTTCCATTGCATTGAACCATTCTTCTAATGTTCGTTGCAAGAGTATCAAGCTTGGCGTTGATGTTTTCATTCGTAATAACCTGATTTTGGGCAAGCTTTCACATGTCATCCTCTAGTTGGTCTAGCCTAGCAGCCAAAGTGAATTCCCCTTGTATCTCAGGAAAGCTACCCACCACGCAATATTCCATGGAAAGGCTAACTAAAGCCTTCATGCTCTAGATAATTCCCAAAATGCGAGTGTAACGAGTCTCACGGGTCTTGGTGGAACCCAGATTATCAACCATACCTCCAACACCTCCTTAAGCTTCTTTATATTTGGACAGGTTTTGCTGGTGCTCACCCTTCTTTCCAAGCATTCCAGGTGCTCCCAAGCTTACGTTTTAACCTAGAGTGTTCTGATAGCTATTGGGGAGAGAATTCAGTTGTGAAGCAAGGAAAGGAAAGGGTTGGGATGCAGAGCCAACATAGAAATAATTTGCAACGGGCTGAGGAAGATGCCTGCGTTGTATTTTCCATAGCACCAGCCACTGTATAATGAAATCATCTAATCCAGTGTAGCCAGGACAACCATGAAACACCATGAAAGCTTGTACGAGGGATATGACATGATCGCAAGCACGGAATCGCTGTGTCTCTGTAGGATAGTATTGAGCTCGTAAATGAGTTTTGATGCCAGGGTAAGAACCACGACGATGATCATGCTAGGACCAGGCATGTGCTGCATTGCATGGTCCGTCCCTCCTTAACCCATGATGAGTACACCACATTAGTTCGTTTGGGTTGGGAATGATTGCACCCATCATGGGGAGGGTGTAAAAATACTATTGTTCCTGAGAATGAAACTAATAGAATGCCTACTCTTCCTATAGAGATGAAAATCATTTGGTATGAAAGGATGGGGGCATATTGGAGATAAGGGCCTTCATGATTTGCATATTAAATGTATGGTTGAAGGTATTCCTAATTGTTCTTTAGATTTTGATTTCTATAGACAATGTGTATATGATAAACAAAATCATGTGAGGTTCTTATTTGGTGCTACAAGGGAAAAAGGGATCTGGGAGATGATACATAGTTATGTGTTTGAACATGTACATGTTACATATCTTGGAGTATCTTTATACTATGTCTTGTTAATATTAGTTTTTTTTCTAGGAAAACATGGTTGTATTTATTGAGGAAGAAATATGAGGTTTTCAAAAAATTCAAAAAGTTCAAAGCTCTTGTAGAAAACCAAACAAAGAAAAAAATAAAATTGTTGAGGGTTGATAATGGAGGAGATTTCCGTGGTAAATATTTTGAAAAGTTCTATAAATAGTGTGGAATAACATGGAAATTACAGCTCCATACACACTTCAATAGAATGGAGTTGTAGAAAGGATGAACATGACGCTGATGGAAAAGGCAAGGATATGCTTAGTGGTGTATACATATAACAAAAAGTATGGGTAGAGGCAGCATATACTGCATGTTACCTAATCAATCGATCACCTACATCGACTATGGTTGATAAGTCTCCTCATGAGGCATGTACTGGTAAGAAACCCTCTCTTGTACATCTTAGATTTTTTGGTTGTGATTCTTACGTGTTTGTTCCAAAAGAGAAAAAGAGCAAGCTAGAAAATAAATCAGAGAAATGTATCTTCATTAATTATAAATATGGATTAAAAGGATACACAATTTGGAATCCAATAAATGGAATATTGTTTATAGTCATCACATGGTGATCTTTAGAGAAGTTAAAATCACTCCCAAGCATGAGATGAACCAAGGGAAGGAGAACCAAATAAAATAGAGTTTGAGTTGGAGAATGGAGAATCCAACTCAATGGATGAAGATGAGTGAAATGAGTCAAAATATGAGTAGGAAACACAACCCCTAGTCTTCAGTAGATCTAGTCAACCTATTTTTCTTTTTGCTTTTGTCTTTTTTTTATCTATTTAAGATGATCCTAGAACGGTTAGAGAGGAAGTTGATTCTAAGAAGGGTAAACTCAAGTTGTTTGATGGAAGAAAATTTGTTGGTATAAAATGGGTGTTGAAGAAGAAGTTAAATGCAAAAGGAAAAGTGGAGAAGTACAAGGCTTTCTTGGTAGAAAAAGGATATTCCTAGGTGGAGGGAATTCAATTTGGTGAGATTTTCTCTCTCATTGAAGATAGAATTCTGTTAGATTTCTATTGTCTCTTGCTGAAACATTTGATTTTGAAGTAGAACAAATGGACAAAAATACAATGTTCCTACATGGGGACCTAGAAGAAGAAATCTACATGAAACAACTTGAAGGGTTGAATGGTAAGAAGGAGCTACTATGCAAGATAAAAAGTCCTTATATGGCCTAAAGCTATCCCCAAGATTGTTGTATCAAAAGTTTGATACTTACATACTAGGACTGAGATTCGTGATAAACAAGGATGATCATTGTGTGTATACTCCAAATATATTGGTGCTCATTTTATTTATGCAGTATTGTAAGTTGATGATGTGTTGCTAATCATAAACAACAAGGATATCATCAAGGAGGTCAAGTCTTAATCATCCTCTAAGTTTGACACAAAGCACCTTGGTGTTGCAAACTTTATTTTAGATATGGAGGTTAAAAGAGATCATGTATATGGGAAGATTTGGTTAAACTAGAGGAAGCGTGTTCATAAAATATTGTAGAGATTTAATATGCAAGAGTATAAACTAATCAAGGTTCCTATTACTAAAGGTGCACAATTATCTATAGGTTTCATGATAGAGGAAGAGGTAGAGGACATGTCCCATGTTCCCATGCTAGTATTGTTGGTATTTTGATGTTTGTTATGGTTTGTACTAGACCAGACATTTCCCATGCATTGGTAGTTTTGATAATATATATGTCAAAACCAGGGAAGGATCACTAGATAACAATGTAAATAAAGTCTTCAAGTATTTGAGTAACACTATAGAATATGCAATCCAATACCAAGAAATACATAGACCAAACACAATCATTGATGTACAGTGCCTTATTGATGCATACTGGAGAGAAGATCTTAATTTCAAAATATCTACAATTGGTTATGTCTTTAACCTATTTGGTGGAGAAATTAGTTGGATGAGAAAGAGATAGGTCGTAGTTGCACTTTAAACTACTAAATCTGAATACATGGCATCCACCCATGCAAGTGAGGAAGTTGTATGTTTGGAGAGATTGTGCTTAGGTATTGGGTTTGAACAACAAGTTGTAAGGATAGATTGTGATAATCAGAGTGCAATATTTTTGGCAAAGAATCCTTCTTATCATTTTAAGATGAAGTATATTGATGTGCAATGCCACTTTGTGAGAGACATGGTTGAAGACAAGAATGTGGTTTTAGAGAAGGTTGACACCTTGAAGAATGTTGCAAACTCATTGATGAAGTGTGTTATTACTAATAAGTTTTCTTGGTGTAGAGAAGCAATGGACATTTTTTCCCTAAACTTGTGACTAGGTGCATATTTTCAATATTAATATTTAGTGCATACTTTTATATATATTCAATATTTATTGCATACTACTTCTATATCATAGCGCTTCTGCTATATTGGTATTCGAGCCAATTTTGGGTTAATTTTGCATAACCCTCTAATTGTTGTTTTGTATAGCCATCCAATGGTCAAATTTGAAGGGATGGTCTTAATTTGTTTTGGAAGGGAATATGAGAATACAACCCTTCAAGGATGAAAAGTTATAAAAATAATTGCACTTCAATGGAAAAGTGTAAATTAAGTAAACCCTTCATTAAAAAAATGCGAAAATAAAATAGTGTCCTTCCAAATATTTATAATTAATAAAAAACAAATAGAAATTACATCAAAACATTGCCAAATTTCATTAAAACCTAATTAATAGACAAATGTTTCTCTCAAATTCTACTAACAAATTAATAGGCAAACATATTTTCCTTCCATTCATTTGATATTCTTCAAAAATATTTAGGATTACATCATTAAAAACATGAATTTATCCCAATGGAAGAGGCTTTCTAGCTTTCATTTGTTTCCATACATCATAAATACCATTCCAATCTACCTCATTTAAAGCATGAGGTGCATTAAGAGAGAGAAACATTAGCATATCCAATGTCTCCAATGAAAGTCTTGATCTATCATCGTTTTTTATCCTGTTTAATTTTGAGAAGCCTCTTTCACACACTGCAGACTTGCTAGAATAACAAGAATAGCTTGCCATAAGTGCATCAGATAGGGAAATCCTTCAAACCATTTAGGTTCATCTCCACATAGATCCCATGCTCCAAACATCTACTTTTTTGGGTATGATTTATAAATAGTACAAATAAATTCATCCATTTCACCCAAACATTTAGCAGTATCTACAATAGGTGACTCCCCAATACTAAAATTTTCACATAAACATTGCAACCATCATTTTGTTTGAGAGTCTCTATCATTCACTTCTTCATAATAATGTCGAGGACTGAAAAAATTTGCAGCATTGAATATAGGTAAATCTGTGAACCTCCTATCTAGATATTCAATCACCTTCATAACAAAGCATTTTCCCAAAAGAATACAATCATCTAGTGTCCCTGGTTTTTTCATCTTTGGAAAAATTTCAAACCTCAATGGATGTAAATGTACCATACCTGTGCTATATACAAACTCAAGAGTTCCTCCTTGTGCTTACTTAAAAAAGAGGATATGTTCATTGTTCCTGCCCCAAATATGCCTCCCAAAAACTGTTTACGAAGCATGCTAATGGAAACATCTAAAGTAGTGCCAATAGAGGCAATATTAACATGATCCTCTTGGAACTTTTGATTCAACTTATTTATCTCAATGAGCACATCTTCAAGTAAATGGATGTAAAATTGTACTTGAAATATTGTTTCCAACTCATACATTTTTTTCTCCCCTAACTCCCAATCTTTTAGCAAAGCAAGCATGCGTTTAACAAATCTTTCCATGACCTTGCCTCTAGAGAGCCACCTGATTTGATGAATTTGTAAGACCTCTAACTTAGTGATTTGAAATTTTTCCATTAGTTCTTTCAATTCTCCATGTATTTTACTAGATTTTCCAAGCCATGAATAAACTTTGTTTGCAAATTTGTCAATATATTGCAACTCTAGAAAGTGACATGAAGCATCATTTGCTGCTAATGCTTCTCTATGAGCTATGCAATGGGCATCTAACAAATGAGGAGCATCTCGATGAAGCTTAGAAGATAAACCTTCATGAATACCCCTCATGGATGATGCCCCATCAAAGCCAAAACCAACTAATTTCATCAAAGATAGATCCATCTCTGCTAAAAGAGACCTCACTGCATCATACATACACTGAGCCATTCCATCCTTTATTTGAAGCAAGCATATGAATTTTGTTACACATTTACCTCTTCCTTCATTTGTCAGATATGTAATATAAACAATCAAATGGTGTGCCATAGTTCGATCAGTGCTTTCATCAACTAAAATTGAGTAAAAGGGGCTTTGTAAAATCTCATATTTAAAATTTTTCCAATATAAATCCTTAGTAGCTTGAAGAAACTCTTTTCCAGATGTTGTATTTGTGTATGTAGAATATTCATCTGTTAAAGGCACGAGTGGAGTTCATTTGTACCTATTCAAGTCACAAATTGATTTGTACATTTCTAAAGGTAGATAATGTATAGAAACAAAATACATGTTTTCAATCATTGATATAATTCTCTCCTTCTTAGCATCTACCATTAATTCTACATGTTTGGTAATTGGAAGATTATTTATTTTGGTCTCTCCCTCCAAAAATTGTAAATAAAATTTATGAGCTTCTGATTCTGCATGGCCATTTAAACCACTAACTTGAAGAGTGGTACTTCCCTCTTTAGCAAATGGAGTGTCTCTCTTAAATTTAACACACGAAGAACATTTTATCCTTTCATTACCATTACAATCTTTTACAACATAAGCCCATGGATGTTTGTACGAACTATTGCAACCTTGTACAAATAGATTGATTGATGGCTTAGGTGACTCTTCAATTTTCATTTTAACTTTTTTCCTTCAAAATTATATAGTATAGTCAACTTGGTTTAAAACAATCAAGTTAAAACATTTTTTTAAAAAGGTACTTTTCCAAAAATTAATTTGTTTTATATAAAGTCAAAATTAAAGTGGGGTCAACCCTAAGATGGTTAACAACAATGAATTACATACCGATTTAAATCGTTATAGAGATGAAATCAACAACATAAGACACCGTCTCAATAACACTGGGAAAGATCAACAGGAATTGGTGGATGAACAAAAAGAGTTAGGTGACAAAATCGATACATTAATTGAGAACATGCATAAATTATTCACATATAGATTTAACGAGGTAACTGAAGATTCTGAAGAACATTGGTTAGAGGAGACACAAATGAGAAATAAGGATAAGGAGGAAGTAATAGGGATAATTAATGATCAAATAGAAAAAAATGAGTGGCTAATTGAAAGGATAGATGATTTTTAGCACAACCCTTACATATAGAAGACCACCACCAAGCCTCAAAGAACAAGACATAAGTCATCAAAGACATCAAGACAACACTAGTTATTAGAATGAGATAAAAATTGAGTTTCCCAATTATGGTGGATTAGGCAATCGAAAATCTATCATATGGCTCTATAAAATTGAAGGAATATTAGCTATGAACCCACCTACTAATGAGATGAAAAAAATAGCAATGGAATCCATATAATTAGAAGATGATGCATATGATTGGTTCACTTAGTGGTCTAGGAAAACTAGTGGTTTATCCATAAATTGGAAAATGCTCATAGAAGACTTCCTTAATATATTTCACGACGATGAAGAAGACCACACTTTTACCCAGTTTACTCATTTGCAACAAACATGGACAATGAGCGAATATACCCATGAATGGGAAGTACTAGCTACAAGATTCCTCGGCCTTATAAAGCAGTAGTTGCTAATATTGTATATTTCAGGGTTGAAACCCATTATCCATAGAAAGCTAAAACTATCAATACCAAGGAATTTGGTGGAGTCCAGAAACATGGAAAAATAATCAAAATAAAGATCAATACTGAACATGAGGTTGCTCTAGGAAAAATGACAAAATCATCAAATTCTAGCACATCAAGAGATTGCAACAAATATCATTACTTAGGAATGGATAAAAGAAGGAAAACCCCAATCATAAATGTGGGAAACGCTGGACTCCATGGCATAGATGTGAAGATGCGTCATTATATTACTATTGAATAGTGAATGGAAAGAAAGTAGAACTTCCGAATCCATAAAATGAAATCATTGTAGCATACAACTTAGATTTAGACAATGACGAAACACTGCAAAAAGTATCACTATCATCAATTTCATGCACACTACCGAATAATAGTGATGATGGCGTGCCACAAGAGGGAAATATTAAAAAAATAAAACACAAGTAACCACCAAATATGTCCCTACTCATCTTAGGAAGACTAATAAGGTCAAGGTTCCAAAAAAAGAGGCACAAAAATGACATTTTCATCTACAGTTAAGATCAAAACCTCACAACCTGATACAATGAAGATCATGGGAATTGTAAAAAATAAGAAACTAACAACCCTTATAGATTCTGCTAGTACTCACAACTGTGTCGACATTAATGTCGCTAAAGAGTTAAATATTTTTCTGTACCCCACAAGGGACCTCACTGTTAAAGTATTTGATGGAAATAACACCAACTAAAAATGAAGATGTCATAAAATCTCAGTTCAAATACAAGGACTAGAACTACAATCAAGTTTTTATGAGCTAATGCATAATGGGATGGATATGGTGCTAGGTGTAGAATGGTTGATTCAATTGGGCACTTATACCACTAACCTCGAAAAATAATTCATGGAATTCCACTTACATGGAAAAAATTATAAATTACATGGTAATGAAGGTTCCATTCCAAAGGAAGGTGAACTAAGACCATGAGAAAAAAAGGAAGAAGCACCAAAAAGCATACAACAAAAAAAGCAAGAGAAATATATGCCCAAGAAGAATCAAAATTTCAAGTTAAATAATTAATTCAAAAGACTTTTGGGTCTAATGCACACCTTGCAAAATGAATCTTATGAATTCCCAAGTTGGAATCCCAAGCAGTTCTCTAAAGGTAGTCAAGGACAAAGATATTTCCATCGGGGAAGCATGCTCAGTTAGAGAGAATCCAATTTATTATGCTTTGAGGACAAAGCATTCCTAAGGGGGAGGCAATGTTACATACATCATAATGATAATAAATAAATAACCATGAATCATATTAATAATAAATATAACTAATAATTAGTTACTAATATCAACTATGGAAGTTAAATATGTAAGATATTATTGTAGATAGAGAACAATAGGTTGCTGTGGATGTAGGTACACAACCTACTGGTATGATAAGAAATATGACTAGGGGAATTTATAAATAAAAATAAGAAGTATGACTCGACTTTGCTTCTCATATTTAGTGTTGTTGAATGTATTTGAAGAAGACAAATAAAATGAGCTATGTGTTAAGTTAGGGTATTTGTATTAGTCAAAGTTCATAGTAAACAAACTTTTCCTTTGAAAGAAGCTGCACCTCCTAAGGTGAATGATGGTGACTCTGTGACAAAGCATCTCAATTCCTTTAACACTATGGTAAGTCAGTTGTTTTATGTTGATATTAAAATTTCTGATGAGCAAAAGTGCATTAGTCCATTGTGTTCCTTGCTAGGTTCGTAGGATAGCTTAGCTGTAGCTATTGGGAGTAATAGAACCACATTAATTCTTGATGATGTGGCTACATCCTTTTTATTGAAATAGATGAGGTATAAAACCATGGATTGTTAGAACACGGATTCCTTATTTGTGAGAGGTCTCTATGTAGACATAAAGGATAAAAATAATCCTCCGAGGGGTAGATATGAATCTAGAGGTAAATATAAATCTCTAGAACAATCTACAATGAAATGTTGGAAATGTGTTAAACCTGGGCATTACAAGAAGGATTGTAGATAAAAAAATGTTTATAAAATCAAGGGATCTAATGATGCTTCTTATGCATAAGGAAATGTCTCAAAAGGATGGGGTGTGTACATGTCATTTACAGGTAGACATATATTCCAATCACGATGCATGATTTATTGAATCAAGTGAATCTTTGCATATCAATCGTCATAGGGAGTGGTTTTGTGAATATCAAAAACATAATCGAGGTCATGTATTCTTAGGATATTACTCAATAACCAATATCATAAGACATATAAGGGTCTAATTATTGCTTAAATATGGATAGGTTAGAACTCTTCATAGTGTTATGCATATTCTAGGTTTGGAAAAAAACCTAATATCTCTGAGTGAAATGGGTGATGGGTGTGTTGAATATATTTGAAAAGGATACAAGCAAGATGGTTTGTGTGATGTACCCAAGAACCTCATTCTCCCATGGAGACCACATGGAACTCAATTCCCATGTTTGAATTTTAAACATTCATATTCAATTTCGTTTTTGTGAATTCTTTCAATTATAAAGCGGAAATAAATAAATGTGGTCACCCAAACATTCTATACATGCATTATAAATTGCAGACAATTAAGGCATGAACAAACATTCCATGCCATACAATTCCATATATGTATGCATTCATTAAACAATAAATGAACATTATATGTAGACACATAATTAACCATGGAAATCATAACATTGAGATACTTATCTTTTGAATCAAGTTTCTCCAAGTGGTTGCATGTGAATGATGTCCCTCCCATCCATAGGATCTGCCAAGCCAAGTCTCACTTTGACATGCCACCCCCGAGCTAAGGCTATCAATCCACAAGGGAAAAAATTCCTCAATCCCCAAATCACTCAACTAAATCTCTCATGCAATCCCACTGGTACCTAAACCCCCTCTACAACTATAACAATCCTAAATTCTCCTTCCCCATCAACCCGTACAATGCCAGGAACAAGCTCCCTTCTCTGAGTTAACAGTCCCTTGGGAAGCCTCCAGTTCCCTTCTGGTGCTCCAGCACAGGCCGAACATAAAGTCTATGAATTGGGACACCAGGGAACAAGCTACAGGTTAGGTTTCTCTCACACCAGGCCACTCGGGTTAATTGCATGCAGAATTCATGTTTAACAGTAGTGGCATCTTCATTCTTTGCTACAGTATCTGGATATGGATTTCAGAGCTGGTGGTAGAAGAGTGAAATTCGAAATGGTGAAGGAATCATGGATAAAATAACCCCTCTCTAGCTTAGAAACTCACTTTTATATGCATCACTCAGCGTGCCATGTGGCCACTCCACATGGAACCAATTTTCCCCTCTTAATCCCCTTCTTAAAATAATTAAATAATTCTTAATCAAGGTTTAAGAACTTCATTTAAATGGCTAAGGTTGAGGATATAAATTGAATCCCAGTATCACTTTCCCACTTGTGGATTCATAGCTCCCCATCTCTTCTTCATCCTTCTTCCCATGCAACCACCAAAGATTTTTTTATATTAATATAAAAAACATATTACATAGTCTTGGATTTTAGCCTTTACATCAATATTTACAAATTTTACATTGTGGTTCAAAACTGGGGTGTTACATTCCCCTCCCCTTAATTTATGCATTGTCCTCAGTGCATCATCCACACTGTGTACATTTACAAAACTTTAATAAAAATTTCAAAATAGTTGGGGTATTCTTCCCGCATCACATACTTGAGCTCCCACATTGCTTCTTCAAGACTGTAATGGGTCCATTGGACCTTTACCTGTTCGATGGCCTTGTTTCTTAGCAACATGAATTTTCGATAGAGGATACGCATTGGCTGTACCGAAATATTTCCTTCCAGTTCCACTTGGATCACATCCCAATCAATTATGTGGTTAGGACCAGACACCTATTTCTTTAATAAAGATACATGAAATACATTATGCACACGTAGACAAGTAGGAAATGCTAATGCATAAGCTACAGGTCCTATTCTATCCAAAATTTCAAATGGCCCACAAAATCAGGTTGCAAACTTTGGACATATTCCTAATTTCAAGGAACTCTTCTTTGGCCTTAATTTCAAATACACATGATCCCCCACTCTAAATTATTTTACTTCTCTTCCCTTGTCTGCATAACTCTTTTATATGTCCTGTGCCACTTTTAATTTTTTCCTGATTTTCACCATCTTCTCTTCCATTTCTCTAAGTAATCCTGGCCAAATTATCACTCTGTCAACTGGATTGTCCCAACTAATCGAAGTACTGCACTTCTTGCCATACATGGATTCGAATGGAATCATCTTCAAAGAAGCATGATATCCATTATTATATGCAAAATATACCAAATACAAGTAGTCTTCCCATTTTGATGACTAATCCATCACATACATCCTTAACATATCTTCAATAACTTGATTTACCCTCTCATTCTGCCCTTCTTTCAATGGATGACATGTTGTGCTTAAATTCAGATTTGTTCCAAATCCCTTGAATAAACCTTTCCAAAATTTTGAAGTGAACTTTGTATCTCTGTCTGAAACTATTGCTTTAGGTATCCCATGTAACCTAACAATCTCTTTCATATACATATCTGCTATATTGGCTGCCTTATGAGTTGACTTGACTGGTATAAAGTGATCATATTTGGTTAACTTATCCACAACCACCATGATGGAATCATGTTGATTTCTTGTCCTGGGAAACTTATTGATGAAATCAATGGTCACCACATCCCATTTCCATTCAGGTATTGGAAATGGTGGAAGCAGTCCTGCTGGATGTCTATGCTCAACCTTTACTTTTTGCATTCGATGCACCTTGCTATATAATTAACAATATCTTTCTTCATTCCTGTCCAAAAGTATTGAATCTTTACTACTGCAATTGTATTTTGGTATGATTCCTGGATGCTCTGCATATTGTACATTATGCATCTCATTCATTACCAATTTCCTTAATTCCCCTGAATTAGGAACATATAATTCATTCTTATATGTAAGAATTCTATCTTCTTTCAACCTGTAACCTTCATATTTCTACTGTACATTTTCCTGCCGTAATTCATGTTTTACATGAAGGTAATGTTCATCTAATATGACAACCTCAAGAATTCTGGTTCTTAAATCTGATTTGCATATACTAATGGCTGAAACATGCATGTAATGAACTCTTCTACTGAGTGCATCAACAACTTTATGCTCCTTGCCTTTAATATGTTTGATATCAAAATCAAACTCACATAGAGATTCCAACCATTTTGTTTGTCTTGCATTCAAATTTTTCTTCTCAAATAAATATTTCAGCACACTATGATCTATTCTCAACTCAAATTTTTTTGCCCATGAGGTAATACCTCCACATTTTTAATGCATGCACAATAGCAACAAATTCCAAATCATGTGTGACACACATTTTCTCATGTTCCTTGAGTTTTATAGATTCATAACAAATCACATGTCCATTTTGCATAAGAACTCCACCAATTCCTTCGTGACAAGCATTTGTACATACTGCCAAATATTCATTTGGATCAACAATATTGAGGATTGGTGTACCAATGAGTAATATTTTCAACTGTTGGAAAATTTCTTCACACCGTGGTGTCAACTGAAAATTGAATCCTTTCTTATGAAATGAAGTGGTTGGATATGCCACTTTGGACAATCCTTCTATAAATATTCTGTAGTATTTACCTAGTCCCATGAATGACCTAACTTATGATACATTCCTGGGTGTAGGCCATCCCATAATAGCTTCTATCTTCTTTGGATCCACTGCTATTCCTTCTTCTAATATGATATGTCCCAAGTAATGAATTTTCCTCTAATAGACAAAGCATTTAATCAGCTTGGCATAGAGATGATGTTATCTTAACACTTGTAGTACCAATCTCAAGTGTTCCTCATGCTCTTCTTCTGAATTTGAATAAATAAGAATTTCATCCAAAAATACAATGACAAACTTATCCAAATAATTCCTGAATATCCCATTCATCAAGCACCTAAATGTAGCTGGTGCATTTGTTAACCCAAATGGCACAACCACAAACTCATAATGACCATATCTGGTCCTGAAGGGTGTCTTTATAATGCCTTCATATTTTATCCTTACCCGATGATAACTAGATCTCAAATCTATCTATGTGAAAATATTTGCTCCTTTAAGCTGATCAAACAAATCATCAATTCTAGGGAGTGGATATTTATTCCTCAGAGTGACTTTGTTCAACTATCTGAAGTCAATACACAACCTCAGAGTGCCATCCTTTTTCTTTACTTATAGTACTAGTGCGTCCCAAGGAGACACACTTGGGCGTATATACCCTTTCTTCAACAATTCTTCCAACTGCATCTGTAACTATTTTAACTATAGTGTACTGATTCTGTATGGAAATTTGGAAATTGGGAAGCTCCAGGCATGAAATCAATAGAGAAATCAATATCTCTTTTTTGTGGCAATCCTAGTATTTCTTCAAACACATCTGCAAAATATTGCAATATTGGAAAGTCTTATAAGCTTAGGATTTTACACTTTTTCGATTATTCTGCATGAGTTGCATACAACTGACATTCTAAATGAGTTGCATACAACTGACATCATTATTCAAAGATTATATTTCTCTTAGGGATATAGGCATTGGAATTCCATTCACTATATTTTGTTGCCCTTATTCATCAAGACAAGTAAATGACTTGTTATGACAATCCAACATCACATGGTGTGCATCTAACTAGTCTAGCTCAATCAATACATCATATGAACCAAGTGGTATTATATTCAAATCTACACAAGTGTTTATTCCATTCATATCCAATGGGAAAACCTTTACTAATTCATTAATATTCCTTTTTGTTCTAGTATCCAATCGAACCATCCATGTTCTATAATGCTTACTTTTCTTTAGCTGGAATCTTTCAACTAAATTAGGAGCAATATAACTATGACTTGCTCCAGAATCAATGAGAATGGCAATAGGTTGATTGGAAATTATACCTTCAACCTCAATCATGTTGGATCGATGATCTTCCTTTTTGTTTTCTAATGCTGCATATATCCTGGGAATGTTCCTGCCTACCTATTCCACAATACCCACTTCCTATAAATTGTGAACATTTCTCAATCTATCTCTCCTTTGTGGACAATATTTATAAATTTCCTTCAAATCCACAACATTTTACTTTCTATTTGGTTTCTTTTCCAACAGATTCTGTCATTCTAGGCCCATTTTTGTGAAAATTAGATCACAGGTTGATCTATGCTCACAAGAAATTCCTCACAAAATTGTTAAGGAAAGATTGCACAATTACACTGAAAAATGAGACATAATTGAGGCACACAATAAAACTCTATTGCATAGTAGTACATCAGACAAAATTGGGAAATTAAGTGGATGTACAAATATATATATAAGTATGAATTTCAATAGCCTAAGGAGGCATTCTATCAACTCAAAAAAATCAGGCTTACAACTAAGCAAAATCCCCATCAATGGCAACATAAGCTTTCCAACTCAACCAAGAAGCTCACGAATTGGAAAAATCAGATATGGCAGCCTATGTGTGATTAAAAAGAGGAAATATGATGGCTTTAAAAGAGAAAAATAGGGAGGATGTGTTGGCTAAAAATATATTAACTTTCCAAAACCATGAGAGCACCCTTGCTTTATCCTTATCCAACATAAAAGTAGAACATGCTGCTTTATGAGCATAAAAGAAGGACAAAGATTCCTAAAAGCAGTATGAACACCCTTACCAATTAAAACAGAGTAAAAGCAGGCATAAAATATTCTAGAGGTGCATAGTGTATAAACATGACAAGTATCACTTAAAATTGGGCCAAGTGTGAGTAATGGGGCCAACAACCTAGTTTAAAACGTAGAAAAATATTAATAAGGTATAATAAATTATATCCTAAGTCTAGGTGGGGTAATTTTATTGTAAACCCCCCTCTTAATCCTGACTGTATGTGAGTACAAAACCATAAAATATAGGGCCTAGCAACAATGGTTATGGTCTCCCTTTACATTTATTTTTCCAAGAAATAAGGAAAGAAGGAAAACCTCATGGGAAAAACCTCCCCTCTAAACATGGACATGAACAAAAATAAAAAGGTTTCTTTTCAATATTTATTCACCATGTATTCATCCACCCCAAGTAGTGATCTGACATGGCTGGAAGTATTCTCGGCGAATGCTTTGGTGAAGATATCTGCACCCTACTCAGAATATGGACAATACTACAGAGATATGATCTGATCAGGCACTAGTCCTCAGATGTAATTGGTGCAGGCGAGCATGACCAAAATCCAATCCAACCCGCTTCCTAGGAATTATTGTGATCCTTGAAATTGAACCCCCAACCTTAGCTAACAACCAGCTAGATTATTTTCACTTGTAGTCTTCCCCTTCAAAATGGGCTTTCTGCAACGTTCTGACAGTCAGAATTGACCTTCCGCAAAAGTCTTGTGGAAACACCTTCTTTCTGCAACTGCAGTGTTCCTCCACAACGATCTTCCCGCAGTCGCCTTCCCGCAACTACCCTTCCGCAACGCTCCTTTGCGTAGTCACCTTCCCGCAATGACCCTTCCGCACGCTCCTTTCCGCAGTCGCCTTCCCACAATGACCCTTCCACACGCTCCTTTCCACAACTTGCCGATTGCGTATTGCGGGCGCAAATTTTGTGTTTTTGTGAAAGAGTTTCCGCAAAGATTCTTCTTCAATGCGGTTCCTACAGCTCTCGCCGCTAACTCCCGAGCTCTTCCTTCTGCAAAACGCGATATCGACTGTCGATCTTTTTCGGGTTCGATCTCGTCCATTGATCTTTGATCAGTGCAGAGCACTTCACATTGGCTTGCAGAGGCGCTAACTCCGGTTCACTTTCACTTGATTGATTCTTTCCTCACTGTCGATCTTCCTTTCGGCTTTGATTTGAGCCGTCCAAACTCTGTTGTTTGAATCGAATGTGAATCTAAGATTTTCTTGTGGATTGATCAGAGGATCGATCAATCCAGCTCGGTCTTCATCCAGATCTGATGAAAACTAAATGCACAAGGTATTAAGTCTACTACTTAATGGTGATCAGTCTGTGACTGACTTGGGTGTTCTCAATATTCATACAAACACAAAGATAAAGATTCATTCACACATACATCAGGTTAACATTTGCACACAGATCTACCTCATAGAATCTAGGCTTATCTCTCATTCAAATGCACAGTAACACCATTAACACACAGAACTTGCTAATTTCATTAAGTTATAGCAAAAACATCTATACAGTCGTATTTTCCTCTGGCATGTAGGAAAATATCCCATCGACTCTTCCTTACGCAGAGCTCTCTCTTGTGCTGACCGACTTCCTCGTCCCTACTGAGTTCCTATATTCTCCTATTTTACCCATTCGAAAATATCCTCAACCGAATGGCTCAACAGAAAACAAAATAACTAATAAACTTTCCTCCACCACTGAAGGAGTCACTATCATTCAACAACAAACTAGATATATGGCTTGATCTCCATGCAGGGAGTATCACTCACCAATATGTCCTATTTATAAAAAAATGACAACGCACTATTCAGATACACACTTTCAAATATTTCAAATTACTTAATAAAACAAATTCCCTTCATGACAACTCGTCCTCCTGCTAGCCACAACATGTGAGCACGTAATCACATTACTGACTTAGCATTGATGCCCATGCATCAGACTCCCAAGGTTAAAATTTTGAACCCCTGTTCAATAGATCAGTTAGGTCGAAACCATTTTTCTCCAAGTCTTTGACATTCATCCATGTATAATCTTCTACTGGATGTCCTTTCCATTTGACCAAGTACTCCAAGTAGTCTCTCTGTCTGGTACTCTTTGCCACTCTAGTATCCAAGATAGACTAAGCTTTTGATGGTTGCGCCATATGCATTTGATTCATGTCGATGTATTTGTAACTTTGGAAGATATTCACTTGTATATTGTATGTATTACATTTGTACTTTATTGTATCCACAACGGAGATGTATCATTCCTCCGATTGGAAGTGTCGTCATTTGTATTTGCAAGTGTCGCAAGTATTATTGTAAGTGTCGCAACTTATATTTGATGGGTTATTAGACCACCTTGGTGGGGTCGTCCCTGTATGAGTTGTGTGGGTCAAAGGGTTATTAGACCACCCTAGTGGGGTCGACCCAGTGACAAGTGATAATGGGTTATTAGACTCTCCTAAGGGAGGTCGGCCCAGTTAGAGTAAAAGGAAAGTCAAAGTAAAGTATAAATAGAGAGTGTGACTCTCTCATCTGTTCATTCACACACTCACTCACTTCGCATTAGTGAGAGAGAGGAGGAGTGAGCATAAGTGGAGGAGGATCAGATTCTAAGAGAATATCTCTTGTTGTGGGGTTTGATCTTTGTGATCTTTGTATTGATGCTCATTCTATGTATGAGGAAGTTGCGGGGTTTTTCACCTTCTTGATTTTCCCTGGTGAAATGCTTTGTGTCTCTTGTCTCTTGTTTCTAATATGCTGTACATATTGTTCTCTTAGTTAAGATCCTAGATCAGATTGAATTAAATGCTGAAAATATAACATGGTATCAGAGCTAGCCTGAAGGAAGGAATGGTATGACATTTATGACACTTGTTGCACTTACGACAAATTGGAAGCTAGGGCTTGGTATAGTAAAAACCAGTCATCATGGAACTTTCGCTATAACTCTGTTTTGGCGAAGGTTCAGGATTTGAAACTTTTATAGGTAGAAGAAACTATGTCCATGTACCTTGTGTCCGAAGGAAAGCCTCATATTTGTGGTACTTTGTGAGATATGATCCGTACAAGTTAGGGTTTCTGCCTCTTCTAGAATGCAGTCCTAAACAGGTGACCTAGGAAGAAAGGTTATATCTTGGGCTAGGAAGCTTCAAATGGAATTCCGTAAAAAGTGACAGTTAGGGAACGTACTTTAGTTTCACAGGTCCATATTTCAGAGGCCAAAGTTGAAACAGTGACACGTGGCATGGCATACAAGTTCGCTATACTGTTTCATCCTAGAAACAGGTCACGTTGCGACACTTGGAATATCTCTCTCTCAGAGAATCCATTTGATCTCAGATCTATGGGGTTGGAAATATGACAGGTCTGTCTACCATAGGACAAAGGTTTAGATCTTGAGGATCCTAAATTTCAGAGATACATCAGAGACAATATGGCATATATTTATGTCCAAACATAATTGGATTCTGAGCACTTTCATTTTTGGTTTGTCACTGCTGCGGGAAATTAGGGTTTCGGAGAAAGTGTTAATTTCTTGAATCTGAGACCATGGCTGGATGCTCCTCAGAAAAATCAAAATTTAGAGACCAAGATCAAATTTTTGGTTGGGTAGAACCCCGGGCTCTATCAAACCCTAGTTCAGGATTTTGACCAGAAAACCAGAAAACTAGAAAACCAGAATTTGACAAAAGCTACAGATCCGAAACTTTCAAAGTCAATTTTGAGGGGTCAAATTTTGGAGATTTCAAAATTGAAGTATGCCAACTTGATTAGCTTAGCAAGGTGCATCTTTTCATCCAATCAGAAGTTTGAAATTCAAAGTTTCGATTTTTAGGGTTTCTTTGTCAAATCCTAGCCAGCTCCAGATCCAGCTTCATCAAATCAAAGTGGATTGGGTTAATCCTAGAAGAGAATGATTTGGACACCTACATAAGTGAATAAGTTCCAGTTCTATAGGTATATGTGGCTAAGGCTTTACAAAAGAAGACTACAAGCAATCCCGACAGGTATGACTTGAGGAGATACATGTATGTTTTGAAATCTATTCATGATTAAGTTTATGATATGTTTGTCTTCATATGAATTGAGGTTAGTACAATCTCGATTAATTTTTAGACTTGTCTTATCACCTTAGTAAAAATATGAATGCATGGGAATGATAGAAGACATTCATTGATTAGGGTTATGACACTTATGATTGTACTAATGCACTGTGGTGTTGTATGAGGATGATGTTGTCCGCTAACATGAAAGGTACATCAAGAAAGACAAATCAAGTTCTAGATCAAGAACATATGACCATGGTGACATGAAGACAAAGACTCATCCATAGCTATTGATCACATATAAGCTATACTTACGAGGTATGTATAATTTGGTTCTACAATGCTTAACTTATGAGATATGTAGGTTACTAGCACAAATCATGGACAAGAACAAAGAAGACATTGTTTGGGTATGTTAGACATAACTAGTAAACATGATAATCCAAGTATGTTTTCCTATATTGTGTTAGAATCCTACCTTGTGTTAGGATCTTATATAAGCATACTTTTTTGTATGATTGATAATGATTATTCATGAAGTTATACGTTTGAGTAATCATGGGTTTATGCATATTATGCTTCTTAATGAAGAGTCCTATGGTCATATAAGAATATGCATGAGTAAAAGAAGTCCTCCCTGAAACCTTGAATACTAACGCTTGTGATAAATTACCTGTGTATGAAATGACCATAACCATACATGTTTAAGATTACCTAGAATCATAATGTTTTGATAGTATTGAGATTATACTAATGCATGTATGATTATGTATGAGATCTTGAGGATGACACTAGTGCACACTTAAGCATGCATAGTGGTCGAGGATGGATATAAATTCAAAGACAGATAATCCAGGAAGCAAATATCAAGAGGGATCTCACTCCAGCAGTTCCTGCAAGGAAGCAAATACCGAGAGGGAGCTCACTCCAGTAGTTTCCGCAAGGAAGCAAAGATTGAGAGGGAGTCCACCCTACAAGCAAACAAAGATAAGTATTTAAATTGTCATTTCTTGTATATATGAGTTTGTTCAGTCATGTACATACTTATGTTCCTAGGTTTAGGATGTATATTATGCATTTTAGAAAAGGTTGCATTAATGAACAAGATACTACTAATATAGTAATGGGTAAGTGGCCTATGGTACTGTACAACATTCCATTGCTACTTATCTAGAATGAAACCTCTTTGCTGACATGTTGGGAGTTGTGCACACTCTTAACAATGTTCTGGTAGATATGGAAGGCATCTAGAAAGCTACAGGATATGGATAAATGTTATATTGAAGCATTGGCTAAGATAATTGCATGACTGTATGACATATGTCTTTATGTGTAAGAATTTGTTCTAAAATATATGAGATGTTTCTAATCATGCAATTGAACTTATCTTGTAGGAAAGACTGTGTACCATCACCGACAAGAGAGACTTGTTTCGAAGAACAAGCGACGAAGACTCAACTACAACATTTGTTTTGGCAACGAAGTTCAAGAAAACTATCTATTGAAGATATTGAAGAATCTGAAGTTCCCAGGATCCGGGATGTAGTAATGGAAGGATGCCATGATCGAGGAGTACCGGTCGATCATGAAGAATGATTTTTGGGATGTAGACCAGAAGGGAAGTCTGTTATGACTTCCAAGTGGATCTACAAGATCAAGCATGCTGAAGATGGTAGCATAGAGAAATACAAGGCAAGGTTTGTGGCTTGTGGCTTCTCTCATAAAGAAGGGATCGATTATGAAGAGAGTTTTGCACCTGTATCCAGATACACTTCCATCAAAACAATACTTACTCTGGCTGCAGTGATGAAGTGGAAGATACACCAGATGGATGTCAAGACAACTTTCTTGAATGGTGTAGTCAAAGAGGAAGTGTATGTGGAGCAACCACTCAGTTTTGAGACACATGACAGGGAGTCATAAGTGTGCAAGTTAAAGAAATTATTGTATGGCTTGAAGTAAGCACCTAGGACATGGTACGTCAGGATAGACAAATTCCTATCTAGTTTGGGATTTACTAAGAGTAAAGCGGATTCCAGCCTTTACTACAAGGTTGAGGAAAAAAATCCAGTGATACTCCTATTGTATGTGGATGACCTATTTGTGACAGGTGAGGATAGATTGATTTCCGACACGAAGAGGAAGCTTGCTGTCGAGTTCGAGATGAAGGACTTGGGAATAATGCATTACTTTCTAGGTATGGAGGTGTGGCAGAGTGTAGATGGAATCTTCCTTGGACAAGGGAAGTATGCAGTAGAGATCCTGAAGCGGTTCAAGATGATGGAATGCAAGGCCATGGCCACACCTATGGCATCGAACCTGAATCTATTGAGTGATGCTTCATCAGAGTCGGTTGATGTCACAGTGTATTGTTAGATTATTGGGTCCTTGATGTCCTGACAAACACAAGACCAGATTTTTTCTTTGCGGTGAACACCTTGAGCCAGTTTCTGACAGATCCTAGACAGGTTCACTTGATTGCTGTAAAGCATATTCTGAGGTACATGAAGGGTTCAATTGATTATGGGCTCAAGTATGATGCGAATCAAAAGTTTAACCTAGAGGGTTATGTTGATTCAGATTGGGCAGGCAGTGCTGCAGATAGGAAGAGCACCTCGGGGTGCTGCTTAAGTATGGGATCAGGTGTGATCTCTTGGTTTAGTAGGAAGAAATCCTGCGTAGCACTGAGTATAGCCGAAGCAGAGTATGTCACAGCTTGTTAGGCTAGTTGTGAGGCAGTATGGCTAAGGAAGCTACTGTCTAATTTATTTGATCTCCAGTTGGATACTACCTATATCTATTGTGACAACCAGAGTTGTGTGAAGTTGTAAGAGAACCCTGTGTTCCATGACAGGTCGAAGCACATCGAGATCAAATATCACTATATCAGGGATATGGTGCAGAGAGGAGAAGTGAAGCTCTAGTATGTTGCGATAGATGAGCATATTTGTAATGCCCTTTGTTAGGAATTTTATTAAAATGACAATTTTTCACTTTTTTCCCTAGTTCGACCTTTGACTAGTTTTGATGCCTTGGTCTCCAATTTGCCCCAAATGCTCCCAAATATTCTAAGAAGGTATATGGATGATGTTAGAACATAAATATGTGTTTCATGGATGATTTTGGACCTTTAAAATACTTCTGAAAATCCTCTTTTAATTCTGGCCAATGTAGGGAACTTTACTAGTAATTTCCCTTTGATTAGTATTGGTCTCCAGGTCTCAAATTGGCTCCAAATGCCTTTAAATATTCAAGGAAGGTTTATGAATGATATTTGTACTTGATTGTGATGTTCAGGGATGATTTATGACCATCAAAATACTTATGCAAACTTGTTTAATATTCTGGACAAAGTATGGAATTTAACTAGCAATTTGGGGTTCAAATCCCCTAGGGTAAGCATTGAAAATGACTCTCCAAATGCCTTCAAACTCACTCAAAATTATAAAAAAAGGTAGGTTATGTATGAGGAACATTATTTAAGTCTCATTTTCACCATTAATAAATTATTAAGTCTATTCTAACCTTCTCCCAAACAGCAGCAAAAATCACTAGTTCGACCCTTGGGGAAATGGCACCAAATCTTCTCCAAATGTAAATAAACTGAGTAAAATGACTTCAAATGCTTGAGTACTGAAGATGAAAATTGTATAATACATCAATAAAATTCCATTTATCAATAAACCATCAGTATTTTACTTATCAATTCGAATCCATCAACATTACATTGGTTCACAACAAGGTAGTGGGGAAATGGCACTGTTCTTTCATTAAAAATGATATTTATACATTTCTACTTGGAATTTTGACCTGAAAATTTTTGGAGATGAATAAAAGAGTATTTAATTCATATTAAAAAATAAATGGGGCATTATAAGCTGCCCCAAAGAGTACAATAGCTCACCAAAAACGCCCTCCCTTAAGGAGCAAGAATATGCCTTCAAAACTGGAAATGGTTGAGAGAATGTGATGCATTAGAAGAAACCATGATATGCCCTATAGATTACACCTGAAACAAATGAATCCATTAAATCTCCAAATGAAAGGTCTGAATGGCCTTTCCAATTACCAACTTGGATGGGGATCTTTCACCCTAGAAATTGGCTAAGGCAAGAAACTAGTCATCCACTAGCTCTCCCTCTTCACAAATGCAATTGCAAATTTATCAAATGATCAAAAGATGGTTTCATTCTTTTTTATTGACATTTATAAACTTCTAATGTCCTACATGGGTTGAATTCCTTCCAAGAGACTCATGCCAACTCAAGTTGGGAAGAGATACCAAAGAACGCCACTTGTACAACAATTCCTAGTTTCCCACTTCCACCAAATCACATGTGGAAGCATATTAGCTTCCCTAAATCCCTTGAGCGCCGTCATGGAGGCTATTTCTAGACCTAAAATGTAATATATGTCATATGGAATCCTTCAGGTCTGATTTGTGTCATAGCATCTTCATCATTGTTGTCATAGAGCTAGGGAATCTAGCCCAAGTGTCTAACTAGCTCCAAATTGCCTCTTCCTCTTCCATGGGAGTTACTCTTCCTCTACATTTCGGCCTTGGATGAGTCACACAATGAATAATACCCTTTTAACTCCCCCAAGTATGTTACCATTCACCTTGAATTCGAATTGGTGAGAGAATGATGCCAAGTGTAGTGGGAAATCTAGCCATATGTGGGTCCCACTTCCTCCATGTGTCTTCATGATCAAATGCCACTTTGATTTTCACCTGTATATATTTATTTAGATAATTTATTAAATATTTATTCCATTCTAATGTGAAAACATCATTTAGTATCCTCCTTATGTCAAATCCCAAAGCTTCCACCCTCAACCTAGGAAGCTAGTAATTTTCCTCCTAGGCAATATTTTGACCCTTAGCATCAATTTGACAAACTCTCATGAATATGACCAATGGGCTTAGGCTATTGTGACCCAATGCAAAATTTGGGACATGACAAATCCTCCCTTCCCAATATTGCTTTTCCTCAAGCAATTCCAAACATGGGTGTTGAAGAACTTGCTTTCTGTATAATTCTTTGAAGTTGCCACTGAATTGCCCATTCTTGAGTCTTGAGATTCCATGAAGATTTTAGAGAGGAACCACCATGCTTTCTGCTGTACTACTCTGATAAAAATCACTTTATTAGGTGGGAAATCCATCTCCCATAATGCTTGTTTCCCCAAATTGTTTTTGAAACCAATGAAACAAAAAATATTCTAGGGTCCCATTGCTTGTTTTGCACCCCAACAATTAAGAGTGCTCTCCAACCCATACCATCAAATAAGAGGATTCCTGGATCCCATTTTCTTGTATGCATTCTTCCAAACATCACGAGTACAAAATATATATCATCAAAGTACATAACAACATAATGAAAATGTACATCAAAAAGATGCTTCATCAAAGCATCATGAAAGTGCTTATACCTCCAAGCAAGTAGACCACCATTTTCCAAGTTCATACAATCAACAAGTAACCAATCAAATCTGCTCCAATGACATAGGTGAGTATCCCATGTCCTATAATGTTGCTCCAAAATGATATGATATGCATCAAAATATTCAGCCATGTATACTTTCATCCAAGAAGTGAATGAAGAATCTCCACTAAAATCTAAACCAAATAACGAGCAGAAAAAACAAGGAGACTTCAAAGGACTCAAATAAGTCTCACCCATACATTCATGAATGTGGGAATAATAAAGATATATCAAAGTATGTGGCTTCCAACAAACATTTTCTCCAATCATAAATTTATTCACCCAACTGTTGGATGAAGTTCCTCCAACATCAAATGAACCAAGTGTTGAGCAAGAAAAACCATGAGTCTTCAAGTGACTCAAATGCATATCATAGGTGCAATTATGTAGATGTGCATCATCATAAAGTAACAAAAAGGATGATGTTGAAAATGTGAATAAGAATATGCTCCAACCATGTCATCATACAAAGTAAATCTAGGAGTTCCATACTCCTCATGTGGCACCATAAAAAATAATCCTTTCACCCATATTTACTTGAGACTAATGCTGCAAAGCATGGAATTGGAGGATGTAGGAGAATGAACTAACTCACCCAATTGATTAAAAAATGCATAAGTTTCATCATGGGAAGGATCCATATGGGTAGTATCATGCATCTCCTTCAAAAGTGTGAAACCTTTGTCATAGATTGGTTCCAATGTAGAAGAATCATGCTCTTCTTTAAAGATTGCATAACCTTCATCAAGAGACAATTCAAGCTCCTCTTCCACCACATCAAGTGTTTGGATCTCTTCAAGTTCATCTTCAAACACATTAAGCACATTCAAATTCCCACATTTCTCATGATCCACCATGTCATGAGAATCCTCCAAACAATCTACCATTTGACAATCTGAAACATAGGAGGAAAAACAAGTATCTTGCAACTTTTCAAGAAGTTGCTCATATTGAATTGTGAGCTTATGAATATCCTCATTATTCTTCAAGTATGCATCATGTAACAATTCATTAAGCTCAAACAAATGGTTTCTATCAAAAATCAAAGACATGAAATTACCTTTGATGTGGCACATTGCTCTTTGAATCTTCTCCATGTCTTCAAGGAAGCATGTTTCCTCCAATGAAGTAGCTCTCCAACAAGAATTTGACACCAATGCTTGAGTGTCATGGAAAATGCTAAGGGACTCTTGGATATTCTTTTCATTCATCTTTAAGGATCCTTCAAGAAAATGAGGTTCTTGCAAATGAACCTCCTCATCTTCTTCATTTTTGCTTGGGCCAACTTCATGAAGCTCACATGGTGATGGGGAAGTTGATCTTGGTTCTTCTTTAACTGCTACAAGGTCTTCATTATCATGATTAATGGAACTTGGGCTTGCAGTAACACTGTCAAAAGTGATCTCTATGTCACCAACATAGAGGTGTGAGCACCCATCAGTAGGTACTCCTTCATAGTTCAAGTATCCATCAGTAGATGCTCCTTGATTCATGTCCAAGGTAGAATGTATCTCGAAATGATCTTCCATGTTTTCGATATAATTTTCTTCATGTTCATGGGATGTATCTTCATTTTTCTCCTTCAAGCAATCTGATTCACTTTTCCCCTTAGTTTCCTTAACATCAATACATTTGGAATCTCTTTTTGAATAATTCCCAAAAACTCTCCTTAACTAGGACATACATTCCTTCGTGGAAGCTTAAGATATTTCATTGAGCTTTTCACTCACCCTCATTTCAGGCACACATATATGATACTCTCTCCAAGGTTCTTTAAAAGAATGGCATAAAACTTTCTTTAATAACTCCACATATTCATTTTTGGGTCTATTTTCAAACAAAATATCAGCATAGTCTTCAAAAGACATGGCATTTTGTGGATCTTCTTTCGAAGCAAGAAATTCTTGATATTGTTAGGGAAAGGTTTTATATGTTTCTCTCCATCTTTGTAACTCATCCATAGCATTATACTTTGGTGGTGTGACATCCTCATATTTATCATACATAGGGTCATAATCATAATATTCATTCCTCCTAAAATTTTAAGAAGTGTTGCGTGATGGCACCTCTTCCTCGTACCATTCACATTCCGTTTCATATTGCTCATAAGCATCTGCATATTCCTCATAAGAATTGTACTCATAGGATTCATCATAATAGTAAGACATGGCTGCCAATTATTCTTGAATTTATGTATCTAATCCACAGGTGCAAGGACCATGCTCTGATACCATTGTAATGTCCATTGTTAGGAATTTTATTAAAATGACAATTTTTCACTTTTTTCCCTAGTTCGACCTTTGACTAGTTTTGATGCCTAGGTCTCCAATTTGCCCCAAATGCTCCCAAATATTCTGAGAAGGTATATGGATGATGTTAGAACATAAATATGTGTTTCATGGATGATTTTGGACCTTTAAAATACTTCTGAAAATCCTATTTCAATTTTGGCCAATGTAGGGAACTTTACTAGTAATTTCCCTTTGACTAGTATTGGTCTCTGGGTCTCAAAATGGCTCCAAATGCCTTCAAATATTCAAGGAAGGTGTATGAATGATATTTGCACTTGATTATTATTTTAAGGGATGATTTATTACCATCAAAATACTTCTGAAAACTTGTTTAATATTCTGGACAAAGTATGGAATTTAACTAGCAATTTGGGGTTCAAATCCCCCCAGGGTAAGTACTGAAAATGACTCTCCAAATGCCTCCAAACTCACTCGAAATTCTAAAAAGAGGTAGGGTTTATATGAAGGAAATTATTTAAGTCTCATGTGCACCATTAATCAATTATTAAGTATTTTCTAACCTTATCCCAAACAACAGCAAAAATCACTAGTTCGACCCTTGGGGAAATGGCACCAAATCTTCTCTAAATGTAAATAAACTGAGTAAAATGACTTCAAATTCTTGAGTAATGAACATTAAAATTGTATAATACATCAATAAAATTCCATTCATCAATAAACCATCATTATTTTACTTATCCATTCGAATCCATCAACATTACATTGGTTCACAACAAGGTAGTGGGGAAATGACATTGTTCTTTCATTAAAAATGAGATTTATACATTTCTACTTGGAATTTCGACCTGAAAATTTCTGGAGATGAAGAAAAGAGTATTTAATTCATATTACAAAATAAATGGGGCATTAGAATCTCCCCAAAAGAGTACAATAGCTCACCAAAAACGCTCTCCCTCAAGGAGCAAGAATATGCCTTCAAAACTAGAAATGGTTGAGAGAATGTGATGCATTAGAAGAAAACATGATCTACCCTGTATCTTACACCTGAAACAAATGAATCCATTAAATCTAAAAATTAAAGGTCTGAATGGCCTTTCCAATTACCAACTTGGATGGGAATCTTTCACCCTCGAAATTGGCTAAGGCAAGAAAATAGTCATGCACTAGCTCTTCCTCTTCACAAATGCAATTGCAAATTTCTCAAATGATCAAAAGCTGGTTTCATTATTTGTTATTGAAATTTATAAACTTCTAATTTAATCCATGGGTCGAATTCCTTCCAAGAGACTCATGCCAACTCAAGTTGGGAAGAGATACCAAAGAATGCCACTTGCACAACAATTCCTACTCTCTCACTTCCACCAAATCACATGTGGAAGCATATTAGCTGCCCTAACTCCCTTGAGCGCCCTCTTGGAGGCTATTTTTAGCCCTGACATGTCATATATGTCATATGGAAGCCTTAATGTCTGATTTGTGTCATAGGTGTCATAGCATCTTCATCATTGTTGTCATAGAGCTAGGGAATCTAGCCCAAGTGTCTCACTAGCTCCAAATTGCCTCTTCCTCTTCCATGGGAGTTACTCTTCCTCTACATTTTGACCTTGGATGAGTCATGCAATGAATAATACCTTTTGAACTCTCCCAAGTATGTTACCATTCATCTTGAATTCGAATTGGTGAGAGAATGATTCCAAGTGTAGTGGGAAATCTAGCCATATGTGGGTCCCACTCCCTCCATGTGTCTTCATGATCAAATGCCACTTTGATTTTCACTTGTATATATTTATTTATCTCCTTTATTAAATATTTATGCCATTCTAATGTGCAAACATCATTTAGTATCCTCCTTATGTCAAATCCCAAAGCTTCCACCCTCAACCTAGGAAACTAGTAATTTTCCTCTTAGGCAATATTTTGACCCTTAGCATCAATTTGACAAACTCTCATGAATATGACCAATGGGATTAGGCTATTGTGACCCAATGCAAAATTTGGGACATGACAAGATTGCAGATGTGTTGACCAAACCACTAGCTAGAGTGAAGTTCAAGTACTTGAGAGAGAGGCATGATGTTCTTTAGATAGAAGATACTTCAAGGAAGAAGTGATGGGACACATTTACAGAAGCCATTTCAAGCATGGTGGTAGGAGGATCCTTCCCATGGATGTGGATGTAAGCACCGTGTGATGAGCATCAGGATGATGCTTTGGTTACTATTATGTATGATGATCAGGATGATAATGTATGATGCGCATCAGGATGATGCTCTAGATGATATGCATGAGGATGATGCTGTGATGATGATCAGGATGATCATGTGTGATGAGCATCAGGACGATGCTCTAGATGATATGCACTAGGGTGATGCTGTGATGATGATCAAGATGATCATGAGCATCAGGACGATACTCCAGATGATATAAATCAGGATGATGTACTGCATGATGATGATCAGTATGATCATGAGTATCAGGATGATACTCCGTGGCCATGGACAGATTGTGTAGGTAGCATAGAAAAGATCCTAGGAGATCCGATAGTTTGAGCTCAGATACTCTTTCAAGGTTTTTCTACAGGTTGGCCATGGACAGATTGTGTAGGTAGCATAGAAAAGATCTCGGGAGATCCGATAGTTTGAGCTCGGATACTCTTTCGAGGTTTTGCTACAGGTTGGCCATGGACAGATTGTCCAGGTAGCATAGAAAAAATCCTGGGAGATCCACTAGTTTGATCTTGGATACTATTTCGACGTTTTGCTACAGGTAGCATAGAAAAGATCCTGGGAGATCCACTAGTTTGAGCTTAGATTCTCTTTTGAGGTTTTTCTACAGGAGGCATTTAATCAGTCTTGGAGATCCGATAGGTTGAGCTGTGTGCTCGTAAAAGTCCCGGGATGCTCTTTAGAGATCTTGCAGGTTGCAAGACACTCTTTTAAGGTTTTTCCTGACCACATGTAAAATATCTTGGAAAATTTGATAGTTTGAGCTCGGATGCTCTTTTGAGGTTTTGTGGTGGTCACATGTAAAAGATCCTGGGAGATCCGATGGGTTGATCTGTGTGCTCGTAAAATTCCTGGGATGCTCTTTCAAGGTTTTGCTGACGCACATTCCACAGGATGGCCGGAGATGTTGAATACCTACAGGAGGCTAAGCCTACAACCAGCATGAAAAAGGGATGGCTCTATAGAACTTCCTATGATGAGAAGAATTGAGAGATAGACCAGTGATCGAGATGACGAGTACATCAGCAGTGACGATGATGCTCCAGTGATCTAGTGACAATGATCCAGCTCCAATATTGAAGACTTGTGTCTATATGTATTGATGACTTGTGTCAAGAGAATTCCTTCCTAGTTAAGAGGGAGTGTTGATGTATTTGTAACTTCGGAAGATATTCACTTGTATATTGTATGTATTACATTTGTACTTTTATTGTATCCCCAACGGAGATGTATCATTCCTCCGATTGGAAGTGTCGTCATTTGTATTTGCAAGTGTCGCAAGTATTATTGTAAGTGTCACAACTTATATTTGATGGGTTATTAGACCACCTTGGTGGGGTCGGCTTTGTATGAGTTGTGTGGGTCAAAGGGTTATTAAACCACCCTAGTGGGGTCGGCCCAATGACAAGTGATAATGGGTTATTAGACTCTCCTAAGGGAGATCATCCCAGTTAGAGTAAAAGGCAAGTCAAAGTAAAGTATAAATAGAGAGTGTGAACCTCTCATTTGTTCATTCACACACTCACTCACTTCACATTAGTGAGAGAGAGGAGGAGTGCGCACAAGTGGAGGAGGAGTAGCTGCTAGGAGAATATCTGTTGTTGTGGGGTTTGATCTTCATGATCTTTGTATTGATGCTCATTCTATCTCTGAGGAAGTTGCGGGGTTTTTCACCTTCTTGGTTTTCCCCGGTGAAATGATTTGTGTCTCTTGTCTCTTGTGTTTAATATGTTGTACATGTTGTTCTCTCCATTAAGATCCTAGATCAGATTGAATTAAATGCTGAAAATATAACACTTTAGCCACTGAAGATCTTCCATAGGATCCCTGTCTTCTGTCATTTGTCATGTAGCATAAGTCACATAAGTATATAGGTCTGCAATATTAAAATAGGTGAGATTCCAATCCATTTTGGCATCTCCTGCTCATAGGAATTTGCTGAAAACTTTCTGAATATTCTGCAGGGTCCAATCTTTTTCATTTCAACTTGTTATACTCTCCTTTTGGAAATATCTTTTTCAACATATGTGCTAAAACCAAATCTCCTACCTCATAGTTTTTCTCTCTTCTCCTGGAATCTTCTCTTGCTTTGTAACTATTGTTACTCTGCTGCAACATTGCTTTAACTTGCTCTTGTAGTTCACAAATCCTTGTTGCAAACTCCTCGTCATCTGCACTTCTCTTCTCCATTTGACCCAAATCACGAAGTTCACACACCCCTCTTGGATGCATACCATACATAATTTGGAATGTACTCATCCCTATACTTTGTTTTGGTGAGTCATTATATGCAAATTTTGCTTGAGCTATCACCTTGTCCCATTGCTTTGGATTTTCTCCAATCAGACTTCTATTCACCACCTCAGTCTGGCCATCAGACTGTGGATGATATGTTGAACTGAAGTTCAACTTGGTTCCCAACTTCTTCCACAAGGTCCTCCAGAAATGACCTGTGAACTTTACATCTCTATCATATACAATGCTCTTAGGTAACCCATGTAGCTTCACAACTTCATTGAAAAAAAAGTTAGCAATGTGTGTGGCATTACTGGTCTTGTAACATGGAACGAAATCTGCCATCTTAGTAAATCTATCCACCACTACAAAAATATTATCATTTCCCTTCTAAGTTTTTGGTAAACCCAAAATGAAATCCATACTTACAGAATCCCAATGTCTAGTTGGAATAGGTAATGGTGTGTATAAGCCTGTGTTTTGGATTCTCCCCTTGGCATGCTGACATACCCTACATCTGCTCACAAAATTTTCAACCTCAGACCTCATCTTTGGCCAAAAATAAAAATGGTTGAAATGTCCAAAGGTTTTATCACTTCCAAGGTGACCTGCCATCCCTCCATTAGGTTTCTCCTGTATCAAATTCTCCCTCATGGAACATTTGGGAATACAAAGTTTACTGTTTTTAAAGAGTAAACCATCTTGCAACACATACTCCATCCATGGCTCTCTGTCCACTTCCACAGGATTCTTACAAACTCTGTATGCATCTTGAAAATCAATGTCAGTCTCATACAAACCTCTCAAATGCTCAAATCCCACTAATTGGATCCGATTTTCTTGCACAATTAATTGCCTCTTGCTTAAGGAATCAACTACTCGATTTGATTTCCCACTGATGTGCTTCAACACCAAGGTAAAGCTTTGCAAGAACTTGACCCATTTGACATGCTTCTGATTCAATTTAGGTTGCTGCATGATGTATTGCAATGCATGATTATCAGAAAACAAAACAAAATCTCTAGGAATTAGATAATGTCTCCAATGCTTTAGTGCTTGGACAATAGAATAAAATTCCTTGTCATAAGATGAGTATTTCTATTTTGACTCATTCAATTTCTCGCTGAAATATGTTATAGGTTTGTCTTCCTGATTGAGTAAAACTCCAATTTCTACTCCACTGGAATCACACTTGACTTGGAAAGGGTGTTTGAAATTTGGTAGCTTCAATGCTGGTTGCTCAGTGATCTTTTTCTTAAAAAACTGAAAGATTCTTTCAGCCTCTGTTGTCCATTTAAATGGTTGTTTGTCCTCTATAATTGTTTCAATGATTGGTGCACAAATACCACTAAAATCATTTATTAACTTTCTATAAAAACTTGCCAATCCATTGAAAATTCTTACCTCAAATATGCTCTGAGGTGAAGGCCAATCAATGATTGCTTTCACCTTTTCTAGATCCATTTTCAATCCATCTCTTGAGATAAAAAAACCCAAATACACTAGTTCAGATTTCAAAAATGTATACTTCTTTACTTTCACCAACACATTTTCCTTTTGTAATTTTTCAAAGACACATCTTAGATGCTTCAAGTGTTCTTTTTCTGTTTTACTGAAAATCAGAATATCATCAAGGTAAACTATTACAAATTTACCTATGAAATCTCTCAAGACTTCATTCATTAATCTCATGAAAGTAATTGGTGCATCGGACAGTCCGAATGGCATAACCAACCACTCATACAACCCATCATGGTATTAAAGGCTGTCTTCCACTCATCTCCTTCCCAAATTCTGATCTGATGGTATCCACTCTTCAGATCTAATTTTGAAAAACATGTTGCACCACTCAGGAAATCCATCATGTCATCCATCCTAGGTAATGGAAACCTATATTTGATGGTAATATTTTTGATGGCTCTGGAATCAGTGCACATCCTCCATTCACCATCCTTCTTTGGGGTGAGAACTGCTGGTACTGGACATCGACTCAGAATTTTCTAAACCAACCCCTTGTCTAAGAATCCTTGTACTTGCTTTCTAACTTATTCATTCTCTTGATGTGTCAATCTGTATGCTGCCTTGTTTGGTAAGATTGCTCCAAGAATAAAATAAATATGGTGACTTATATCCCTCTTCAATGTGGGAAAATCATCTACCACAATGTCACTAAACTCCCCTAGCATCTCCTGAATCTCCTCAGGTAGGTCTGTAATATTGGTCTTCATTAATACCACTCTAGGTTTACATACCAGAACATAATTAAGTTCTTCCTCTTCAATTTGCTACAAATACTCTTTCCCTGTCAACATTAGGACCTTAGATGCTTGTTGTTCTGTTGCACTCCCTTCTTGCAAAGGAAGAAGAACATGTATTATCCCATCTTTATCAAAACTATGACAGTTTCTCCTACCATCATGTATCACCTTTTTGTCAAATTTCCATGGTATCCCTAGAAGAAAATGGCAAACATCCATGGGCATAACATCACATATGATTTTATCTTTATATGTGCCTATTTGAAAATCAACTTCACATTGTTCACTTACCAGGATTTGATGTCTTTTATGCAAACAATATACCTTGTATGGAATAGGGTGTTTGGTTTTCTCCAAACTCAACTTCTCCACCATCTCTGTGGAAATAAGATTTTCAGTGCTCCCACTTTCAATCACCATCTTACAACATTTCCTTTTGAATTTACACATGGTTCTGAATAAATCCTTCCTTTGAGCGGGTTCCACCTTTTCCTTCTCAGGCTTCAATAACACTTTGTTCATCATCAAAGCCTTTCCCATCTCTGGCAGATTCTCAATCACTGCCATATTCTCTTGCTGTTGCTCGTTCTGAGCTACATAGGCTCCTCTCTGTTCTATGTCTTCCTTCCCAGGACATTCAAAGGATCTGTGTCCCAACTTGTTACATTTGTAACATCTGTAAACAACTTCTCTGCCTCTTCCTCTACCTCTACCTCCTTGGTAAGGTCTTCTCCCTCTTGGGTTATCTCCTCTACCTTGCTGCTCCTGTTGGTTTGAGTTGTTGGATTTTCCTTTTTGGGTTGCAAACCATCCTCTTCCAGTTGTTTTTCCCCTTCCTCTGGGTGAACCTCTTCTCCTATTGAAGTTCTGCTTCCTCACTAATTTTTCTTTTGCTCTTAAGGCACATTGGTATGCCTCTTCCATGGTTCTTGGTGATATCATGCTGATCTCATCCTGAATTTCCATCCTTAGACCATTGACATATCTACCATCCTTCTCTGTTGATTCTTCTATATAACCTGCCCTTAGGTTCATTTTTTAGAACCTTTCAGTATACTCTCTTACAGTCAAGAACCTTTTCCTAAGGTTCTGAATTTGTCTATACAAAGTCAGTTGGTAATCCTTGGGAAAGAATTTGTCTCTCATCTTAGCTACCATCCTATACAACCTCTTTATCAATGGCTTGTTCTTGCTTCTCCTTTCAGCTTGCACACTATCCCACCATAGGGATGCATGTACTTTCAATCTTGTCACTACCAAGCTGACCTTCTTGTTCTCTTCAACTTCATCATACTCAAAATACTTCTCTAACTCGTTGATCCAATCAATGAGGCGCTCAGTAGTGAGACTTCCCTCATAGATAGGAAACTCAGGCTTTGGTCTTGACGTTGCTCCAAGAATTGACCGAAAATATCTTAACTCAGGTGTCTCTCGCATGGGTGTTGCTTCTTCTCCTTGTTCCTCTTCTTCAGGTTCACTCACATCCCCTGCTTCTGGGTCTCTTCATCTACCCATATCCATAGATTCCATATGTGCTCGTAGTTCTCTCATTTCTTCCACGACCTCTGCATTCGTTGCTGGTCTTCCTCTGACATGACCTATTGCTCGGCCTACACGTACCGCCATGTCTTTCTTCTACTGCGTTGAGAAAATATCACTCTGATACCACAAATGGTGCAGGAGGGAATGACCAAAATCCAATCCAACTCGCTTCCCGGGAATTATTGTGATCCTTTGAAATTGGACCCCCAACCTTAGCTAACAACTAGCTAGGTTCTTCTCACTTGCGGTCTTCCCCTTCAAAATGGGATTTCCACAAATTTCTGACTGTCCAAATTGACCTTCCACAACAGTCTTGCAGAAACAACTTCTTTCCGCAACTGTAGTGTTCCTCCACAATGATCTTCCTGTAGTCGCCTTCCCGCGACTACCCTTCCACAACGCTCCTTTCTGCAGTTGCCTTCCTGCAACGACCCTTCCACATGCTCCTTTCCGCAGCTGCTTTCCCGCAATGATCCTTCCGCACGCTCCTTTTTGCAGCTTGCAGATTGTGGATTGCGGGCGCGCCTTTCGTGTTTTTGTGAAAGAGTTTCCACAAAGACTCTTCCGCAATGCGGTTCCTACAGCTCATGCCGCTAACTCCCGAGCTCTTCGTTCTGCGGAATGTGATATCGACCATCGATCTTTTTCAGGTCTACTCTCATCCGTTGATCTTTGATCAGTGCAGAACACTTCGCATTGGCTTGTGGAGGCGCTAACTCCGGTGCACTTTCACCTGATCGATTCTTTCCCCGCCATCGATCTTCCTTTCGGCTTTGATCTGAGCCATCCAACCTCTGTTGTTTGAATCAACCGTGACTTTACGATTTTCTCATGGATTGATCAGAGAATCGATCAATCCAGCTCGATATTCATCCGGATCTGATGAAAACTAAAATCACAAGGTATTAAGTCTACAACTTAATGGTCATTAGTTTGCGACTAACTTGAGTGTTCTCACTATTCATATAAACACAAATATAAAGATTCATTCACACAGACATCAGGTTAACATTCGCACACAACTCTACCTGATAGAATCTAGGCTTATCTCTCATTCAAATGCACAGTAACACCATTAACACATAGAACTTGCTAATTTCATTTAGTGATAGCAAAAACATCTATACAATTGTATTTTCCTCTGGCATGCAGGAAAATATCCCACCGACTCTTCCTTACACAGAGCTCTCTCTTGCGCTGACCGACTTCCTCCTCCCTACTAAGTTCCTATCTTCTCCTATTTTACCCATTCGAAAATATCCTCAACCGAATGGCTCAACAGAAAACAAACAAACAAACAAACTTTCCTCCATCACTGAAGGAGTCACTATCATTCAACAACAAACTAGCTATCTGGCTTGATCTCCATGCAGGGAGTATCACTCTCCACTATGTCCGCTTTCTCAAAAATTGACAACGCACTATTTAGATACACACTTGCAAATATTTCAAATTACTTAACAAAACGAATTCCCTTCATGACAACTCGTCCTCCTGCTAGGCACAACATGTGAGCACGTAATCACATTGCTGACTTAGCATTGATGCCCCTGCATCAGACTTCCAAGGTTAAAATTCTGAACCCCTATTCAGTAGATCAGTTAGGTTGAAACCCTTTGTCTCCAAGTATTTGACATCCATCCATGTAGAATCTTCTGCTGGATGTCCTTTCCATTTGATCAAGTACTCCAAGTAGTCTCTCTGTTTGGTACTCTTTGCCACTCTAGTATCTAGGATAGAATCACCTTCTGATGGCTAGGCCATATGCATCTACTTCAGCCACTGAAGATCTTCCATAGGATCCCTGTCTTCTGTCATTTGTCCTGTATCATCAGTCACATAAGTATAAAGGTATGCAATATTAAAATAGGTGAGATTCCAATCCCTGTTGGCATCTCCAGCTCATAGGCATTTGCTGAAAACTTTCTGAGTATTTTGTAGGGTCCAATATTTTTCATTTTCAACTTGTTATACTCTCCTTTTGGAAATATCTCTTTCCTCAGATGTGCTAAAACCAAATCTCCTACCTCATAGTTTTTCTCTCTTCTCCTGGAATCTACTCTTGCTTTGTAACTATTGTTACTCTACTGCAACCTTGCTTTAACTTGCTCTTGTAGTTGACTAATCCTTATTGAAAAATTCTTGTCATCTACACTTATCTTCTCCATTTGACCCAAATCACGAATTTCACACACCCCTCTTGGATGCATACCATACAAAATTTGGAATGTACTCATCCCTGTACTTCAGTTTGGTGAGTCATTATATGCAAATTTTGCTTGAGCTAGCACCTTGTCCCATTGCTTTTGATTTTCTACAATCAAACTTCTCAACATGTTACCCAGAATTCTATTCACCACCTCAGTCTGGCCATCAGATTGTGGATGATATGTTGAACTAAAGTTCAACTTGGTTCCCAACTTCTTCCACAAGGTCCTCCAGAAATGACCTGTGAAATTTACATCTCTGTCAGATACAATGCTCTTAGGTAACCCATGTAGCTTCACAAATTCATTGAAAAACACGTTATCAATGTGTGTGGCATTACTGGTCTTGTAACATGGAACGAAATCTGCCATCTTAGTAAATCTATCCACCACTACAAAAATAGAATAATTTCCCTTCTGAGTTTTTGGTAAACCCAAAATGAAATCCATACTCACAGAATCCCAAGGTCTATTTGGAATAGGTAATGGTGTGTATAAGCCCGTGTTCTGGATTCTCCCCTTGGCATGTTGACATACCCTACATTTGCTCACAAAATTTTCAACCTCAGACCTCATCTTTGGCCAAAAATAGAAATGGCTCAACTGTCCAAAGGTTTTATCACTTCCAAAGTGACCCGTGATCCCTCCATTATGTTTCTCCTGTATCAAATTCTCCCTCATGGAACATTTGGGAATACAAAGTTTACTGTTTTTAAAGATTAAACCATCTTGCAACATATACTCCATCCATGGCTCTCTGTCCACTTCCACAGGATTCTTACAAACTTTGTATGCATCCTGAAAATCAATGTCAGTCTCATACAAATCTCTCAAATGTTCAAATCCTAATACTTGGATATGATTTTCTTGCACAATCAATTGCCTCCTCCTTAAGGCATCAGCTACTCAATTTGATTTCCCACTGATGTGCTTTAACACAAAGGTAAAGCTTTGCAAGAAATCGACACATTTGACATGCTTCTGATTCAATTTAGGTTGCTTCATGATGTATTGCAATGCATGATTCTAAGAAAACAAAACAAACTCTCTAGGAATTAGATAATGGCTCCAATGCTTCAATGCTTGGACAATAGCATAAAATAACTTGTCATAAGATGAGTATTTCTGTTTTGACTCATTCAATTTCTCGCTGAAGTATGCTATAGGTTTGTCTTCCTGACTGATTATAGCTGCAATTGCTGCTCCACTGGAATCACACTTGACTTGGAAAGGGTGTTTGAAATTTGGTAGCTTCAATATTGGTTGCTCAGTGATCTTTTTCTTCAAAAACTTAAAGCTTCTTCCAGCCTCTGCTGTCCATTTAAATGGCTGTTTGTCCTTTCTATTTGTTTCAATGATTGGTTCACAAATACCACTGAAATTATTTATAAACTTTCTATAAAAACTTGCCAATACATGGAAACTTCTTACCTCAAATATGCTCCGAGGTGAAGGCCAATCAATGATTGCTTGCACCTTTTCTGGATCCATTTTCAATCCATCTCTTGAGATAACAAAACCCAAATACACTAGTTCTGATTTCAGAAATGTACACTTCTTTACATTCACCAACAAATTTTCCTTTTGTAATTTCTCAAAGACACATCTTAGATGTTTCAAGTGTTCTTTTTATGTTTTACTGAAAATCAAAATATCATCAAGGTAAACTATTACAAATTTGCTTATGAAATCCCTCAAGACTTCATTCATTAAATCAAAGTACTTGGTGCATTGGACAGTCCGAATGGAATAACCATCCACTCATACAAACCATCATTGGTATTAAAGGTTGTCTTCCACTGATCTCCTTCTCGAATTCTGATCTGATGGTATCCACTCTTCAGATCTAATTTTGAAAAACATGTTTCCCCACTCAGGAAATCCATCATGTCATCCATCCTGGGTAATGGAAACCTATGTTTGATGGTAATATTGTTGATGGCCCTGCAATCAGTGCACATCCTCCATTCACCATCCTTCTTTGGGGTGAGAACTACTGGTACTGCACATGGACTCATACGTTTCTGAACCAACCACTTGTCTAACAATCCTTGTAATTTCTTTCTAACTTCTTCATTCTCTTGAGGTGTCAATTTGTATGCTTCCTTGTTTGGTAAGCTTGCTCTAGGAATAAAATCAATATGGTGACTTATATCCCTCTTCGGTGGTAACTCATTGGGAAAATCATCTACCACAATGTCACTAAACTCCCCTAGCATCTCCTGAATCTCCTCAGGTAGGTCTGTAATATTGGTCTTCATTACTACCACTCTAGGTTTACATACCACATCATATTTAAGTTCTTCCTCTTCAATTTGCTGCAAATACTCTTTCCCTGCCAACATTAGGACCTTAGATTCTTGCTGTTCTGTTGCAATCCCTTCTTGCAAAGGAAGAAGAACATGTCCTATCCCATATTTCTCAAAACTATGATAGTTTCTCCTACCATCATGTATCACCTTTTTGTCAAATTTCCATGGTCTCCCTAGAAGAATATGGCAAACATCCATGGGCATAACATCACATATGATTTTATCTTTATATGTGCCTATTTGCAAATCAACTTCACATTGTCCACTTACTAGGATTTGATGTCCTTTATGCAACCAAGATACCTTGTATGGAATAGGGTGTTTGGTTTTCTCCAAACTCAACTTCTCCACCATCTATGTGGAAACAAGATTGTCAGTGCTCCCACTGTCAATCACCATCTTACATCATTTCCCCTTGACTTTACACATGGTTCTGAATAAAGCTTTCCATTGAGAGGGTTCCACCTTTTCCTTCTCAAGATTCAATAAGACTTTGTTCATCATCAAAGCCTCTCCCATCTCTGGAAGATTCTCAGTCACTGTCATCTTCTCTTGCTGCTGCTCGTTCTGAGCTACATAGGCTCCTTTCTATCCTATGTCTTCCTTCTTAGGACATTCAAAGGATCTGTGTCCCAACTTGTTACATTTGTAACATATGTAGATAGCTTCTCTGCCTCTTCCTATACCTCTACCTCCTTGGTAAGGGCTTCTCCCTCTTAGGTTATCTCCTCTACCTTGCTGCTCCTATTGGTTTGAATTGTTGGATTCTCCTTTTTGGGTTGCAAACCTTCCTCTTCCAGCTGTTTTCGCCTTTCCTCTGGCTGAACCTCTTCCCCTATTGAAGTTATACTTCCTCACTAATTTTTCTTCTGCTCTTAAGGCACATTGGTATGCCTCTTCCATGGTTCTTGGTGATATCATGATGATCTCATCCTGAATTTCCATCCTTAGACCATTGACATATCTAGCATCCTTCTTTGCTGATTCTTCTACATAACCTTCCCTTAGGTTCATTTTGTAGAACCCTTCAGTATACTCTCTTATAGTCAATAAACTTTGCCTAAGGTTCTACATTTGTCTATACAAAGTCAGTTGGTAATCCTTGGGAAAGAATTTGGCTCTCATCTTAGCTACCATCCTATCCCAAGTCTTTATCAATGGCTTGTTCTTCCTTCTCCTTTCATCTTGCACACTATCCCACCATAGGGATGCATGTACTTTCAATCTTGTCACTACCAACCTGACCTTCTTGTTCTCTTCAACTTCATCATACTCAAATTACTTGTCTAACTCGCTGATACAATCAATGAGGTGCTCAGCAGTGAGACTTCGCTCATAGGTAGGAAACTCAGGTTTTGGTCTTGACATTGCTCCAATAATTGAATGAAAGTATTTTAACTCAGGTGTCTCTCGCATGGGTGCTGCTTCTTCTCCTTGTTCCTCTTCTTCAGTTTCACTCACATCCCCTGCTTCTGGGTCTCTTCATCTACCCATCTCCATAGCTTCCATACGTGCTCATAGTTCTCTCATTTCCTCCACGACCTCTGCATTCGTTCTTGGTCTTCCTCTGTCACGACCTCTTGCTCGACCTACATGTACCTCCATGTAATTCTTCCCAGGAATTATTGTGATACTTTGAAATCGGACCCCCAACCTTAGCTAACAAACAGCTAGGTTCTTCTCACTTGCGGTCTTCCCCTTCAAAATGGGATTTCCGCAACGTTCTGACGTTCAGAATTGACCTTCCGTAATAGTCTTGCAGAAACACCTTCTTTCCACAACTGCAGTGTTCCTCTGCAATGATCTTCCCGCAGTCGCCTTCCCGGAACTACCCTTCCGCAACACTCCTTTCCATAGTCGCCTTCCCGCAACGACCCTCCGCACGCTCCTTTCCGTAGTCGCCTTCCCGCAACGACCCTTTCGCATGCTGCTTTCGGCAGCTTGTGGATTGCGGATTGCGGGTGCACCTTTCGTGTTTCCGTGAAAGAGTTTCTGCAAAGACTCTTCCACAATGCGGTTCCCACATCTCTTGCCGCTAACTCTTGATCTCTTCCTTCTGCGGAATGCGATATCGACCATCGATCTTTTTCGGGTTCGATCTCGTCTATTGTTCTTTGATCAGTGCGGAACACTTCGCATTGGCTTGCAGAGGCGCTAACTCCAGTGCACGTTCACTTGATCGATTCTTTCCCCGCCATCGATCTTCCTTTCGGCTTTGATTTGAGCCGTCCAACCTCTGTTGTTTGAATCAACCATGACTCTATGATTTTCTCGTGGATTGATCAGAGAATCGATCAATCCAGCTCGGACTTCGTCCAGATCTGATGAAAACTAAATCCACAAGGTATTAAGTCTACTACTTGATGGTGATCAGTCTGCGACTGACTAGGGTGTTATCACTATTCATACACACACATAGATAAAGGTTCATTCACACAGACATCAGGTTAACATTCGCACACAACTCTACCTGATAGAATCTAGGCTTATCTCTCATTCAAATGCACAGTAACACCATTAACACACAGAACTTGCTAATTTCATTAAGTGATAGAAAAAACATCTATACAGTTGTATTTTCCTTTGGCATGCAAGAAAATATCCCACTGACTCTTCCTTACGCAGAGCTCTCTCTGGGGCTGATCGACTTCCTCCTCCCTACTGAGTTCCTATCTTCTCCTATTTTACCCATTCAAAAATATCCTCAACCGAATGGCTCAACAGAAAACAAACTAACTAACAAAATTTCCTCCATCCCTGAAGGAGTCACTATCATTCAACAACAAACTGGCTATTTGGCTTGATCTCCACGTAGGGAGTATCACTCGCCACTATGCACTATCTCTCAAAAATTGACAACGCACTATTCGGATACACACTTGCAAATATTTCAAATTACTTAACAAAACAAATTCCCTTCATGACAACTCGTCCTCATGCTAGCCACAACATGTGAGCACGTAATCACACTGTTGATGTATATGTAACTTCGGAATGTATTTCATATATGTATATTGTACTCCTATAGAGATGGTATTATTCCTCTATAAGGAAGTGTTTGTATTCCTATAGAGATGTTATTATTCCTCTATACAGAAGTGTTGTCATTTATGTTGTAAGTGTCGTAACTTATACTTGATGGGTTATTAGACCACCTTGTTGGGGTCGGCCCTGCATAAGTCATGTGGGTTGAAGGGTTATTAGACCACCCTATTAGGGGTCGGCCATGTGGGTCAAAGGGTTGTTAGACCACCCTATTGGGTGTCGGCCCAGTCAACATTATGTTATGTGGTTAAGTTAAGGCCGACCTAGTAAAGGTTATTAGGAAAGTCAAGTCAAGTATAAATAGAGTGAGGGAGGCACTCTATTTCATCAATTCTATTCTCTCACACACTTTGGAGAGTGGCTCACTTGTGGAGGAGGAGAAGCTGCTTCTAGGAGATGTCTATCTCTTATGCTTGGGTTGTATCATTGCTCTATCTATCTCTGAGGAAGTTATTGGGGTTTTTCACCTTTATGGTTTTCCCCAAGTAAACTTTGTGTCTCTTGTGTGCTTGCACTATTGTGTCCATGGTTGATATACTGTAGATATGTTGTACATGTTGTTCTCTCAATTAAGATCCTAGATCATATTGAAGTAAATTCTGAAAAATTAACACACACTGCTGACTTAGCATTGATGCCCTTGCATCAGTAATGCATGTGAATTTCTATGTGCTTGGTTATCTACCTTTGTACTAGGTCATTTGATATTTTTATGTGTTGAATATTGTAACTTCTAAGAATATTATATTTGTACATTATTATTCTGGAGATGTTTCATCCCTCTGAGGTGATTCTATTATGTATCCGGAGATGTTTATTCCTCCGATGGTTTGTGGTAACTAGAGTTATTAGACCCACCATGTGGGGGTCGGGCCTGAGTTTATATTTTATGGGTTATTAGACTTCTCTAGGAGAGGTAGGCCCCATTAGGGTTTTTGGTCAGTCGGGAACTAGTATAAATAGAGGAGGAGAGCTCCTCATTTGACACACTTCCACAACTCAGAAAGTAGCGCACTTGTGTCTGGGAGGTCTGCATAAAAGGTAGAGAAGGAGGTCAAGTCTTGGAGCACATCTTGTATTTTGGTTGATCATCTTATTGAGGAAAGCTTTGCTGGGTTTTCTACCCCATGAGGGTTTCCCAAGGTAAATTCTGTGTCTATCTTGTGATTATGTTTCTTTCAGTGATCTTGCTAGTCTATTTGGTTTAAACTTAACATGGTATCAGAGCTAGCCTGAGTAGAACATCTTTCACAAGGTCAAATTATATTTCTCTCTCTCTCTCCCAAAATTAGGGTTTCTGCAAAAGTTAGTATATTTGGATTCTGGATGCATGGCTGAATAGCCCTTCTAAAGATCTATCTTTTGAGCCTTGGATCGAGGTTTTTGGTTGGGTAGAACTCCGGGAAAGTTAAACCCTAGTTTTACCAAAAGTGCGATAAACCAGAAATTCTATTGCAGATCCAGAAAAGTGAAAAGTTAAAATTTCTGGGTAAGTACTACTCTATCTCTTATCTCTTGGAATCCCCCAAGAGAAGATGGCTCCAAGCACTAAGCTTGAAGACAAGCTAGAAGGTATAGAGAATTTCCGGCCATGGAAATACAGAATTGGTCCCATTCTTGAAGAGAATGATCTTGCTCATTATATCAAGGATGAAGTTGCAGAACCTGAAGGAGATGAAGCCAAAGAGAATCATAGGAAGGATTTGATTAGGGCAAAGAGAATCATAGCTGATTCTATTAAAGACCACTTGATTCCCCAAGTGGCTTCCAAGAAGACTCCAAAGGAAATGTATGATGCCCTAGGAAGAATGTATCAAGGAAAGAACATCAATAGGAAGATGAACCTAAGGACTCAGTTGAAGAGTACTAAGATGCACAAAGGAGAATCCATTCAAGACTACTTCTCAAGGGTCTCCCAAATCAAGGAGCAACTAGATGCCATTGGTGATACTCTTGATGAAGATGAACTTGTGATGACTACTCTAAATGGTCTCACTAGACCTTGGGAGTCATTCATACAAATTATGTGTGCCAGAAAAGAAAGTATGAAGTTTGATGTAGTATGGGAGGATTGTGTTCAAGAAGAGGCTAGGGTAGCCAACAGAGAAGCCCTTCTCAAAGAGGATGACCAAGCCTTGGCCACCCACACCAAAAGAAGAAGAAGGGGTCACTTCAAGAAAGTGAACCACAAAAAGTCTCAACCCTCTCATAGATTCAAAAGGAAAGGAGGAACAAACTCAGAAAGAGACCTCTCCACAGTCCAATGTTATAATTGTCTTAAACTAGGACACTATGCTAGAGACTGTACTTTACCAAAAAAGAAGAAGAATAAGTTTGTTCACAAAAGACATTATGCACATATGTCAGAAGATGATAGTGAAGAAGAAGTAGAAGAAGAAGGAGAATAAGAAGAGGAAAGGCCTCGAAGGAAAAGATCTAAAGTAAAGAAAGAAGATCCAGAAGAATATGTCCTATTTTCTGCACTCTCTGGATCTATGTCTCCTGGAGAAGATACATGGCTCATTGATAGTGGTGCTTCAAAGCACATGACAGGTCAAAATAAAACTCTCTCAAGACTTGAAGAAAAGTCTTAACCACAAAAGGTATCTCTAGGAGATGATTATCAATATCCCATCAAGGGATTTGGTGAATCAAGCTACAAGCTTGATTTTGGAACACCCTTGAAAATGAAAGAAATTTTATATGTACCAGGTTTGAAGAAGAACCTACTCTCTATCTCAGCACTAGATAAGAAAGGTTTTAGAGTGGCTTTCATAGATGGACAAGTACTCATGTGGCCCAAAGGAAAATCAATTGAAGATGCAGTTGTCATTGGTGAAGAAGAAGGAGGTCTCTATAAGCTCAAGGGTCATCCAGAAGTTGCCCTTTCTCATGAAACCTCTAGCCCCAGTGAGCTATGGCATAGAATATTAGCTCACATTAACTACAAAGCCTTACCCTATGTAAGCAAGGTGGTCGTAGGATTACCAGATTTGAAGGTTGATCATAATGGCTCATGTAAAGGATGTGAGAAAGAAAAGAATGTCAAGAACCCTTTTCCAAAGAGTGAAACAAAGACTAAGAACATTTTGGAGCTAATACACTCAGATGTATGTGGACCAATGCCCACCACTTCCCTAAGTGGGTTTGAATACTATCTCTCACTCATTGATGACTATTCAAGGAAGACTTGGATATAATTTCTAAAAGGTAAGAATGAAGTCTTTGGAAAATTCAAAGAGTTCAAGGCCCTAATAGAAAATCTCTCAGAAAAGAAAATCAAGATTCTCAGAACAGATAGTGGCGGAGAATATACTTCAAAGGAATTTGAAGACTTTTGTAAAGAAGCTGGAATCAAGAGGGAACTAACCACTCCCTACAATCCCCAACAAAATGGGGTTGCTGAAAGGAAGAATAGAACCATCATGGAAGCTGTTAAGACTATGATACATGACCAAGATCTACCCATGTATCTATGGGCTGAAGCAGCTAGGATAGCAGTCTATGTGAAAATAGACTATCCCATACTACTCTTGAATTCAAAACTCCAGAAGAAGTGCTCACAGGAAATAAGCTCGAGGTAAGTCATATCAAAATATTTGGGTGTCCTGTGTACATTCACATTCCAAAAGAAAAGAGAACCAAGTTGGATCCTTCTGGTAAGAAGGGAATATTTGTTGGATATTGTGAATCATCCAAACCCTTCAGAATTTACATACCAGGTTTTCATCATATGGAAATAAGTAGAGATGTAACATTTGATGAAGAAGCAGCTCTCAAGAAATCCAGGAAGTGCCAACTTGAAGAAATCTATGAAGAAGATACACCTCCTAGAATCACAGAGGCTATGCCCATCCTCGAAGATGATTCACCAGAGGATCATGACATGTTGGAACCACAAGAACCCCCTATTACAGACTTATCTAGGAAAAGAAGGCCAGCATGGGCTAGAGACATTATTCAAAGAGCCGAAAGATATGGAGCTCCTAAAGGCTCCACTAGAGAAAGAAATAAACCAAAGCTAGTGTCCAACTATATGGCCTTGATGTGTGATCTTGTGGATCAACAACCTACTAGCTATGAAGAGGCAGCTCAGAAGAAAGAATGGGTAGAAGCAATGACAGAAGAATATCAGTCAATAATGAAAAATGATGTTTGGGATATAGTTCCCAAACCAAAAGATAAAAGTGTGGTTTCTTCCAAATGGATTTTCAAGATAAAATATGCCGCAGATGGTAGCATTGAAAAATACAAGGCAAGATTTGTAGTCAGAGGATTCTCTCAGAAAGAGGGAATTGACTATGAAGAAACATTTGCACCAGTTGCTAGGTATACTTCAATTAGAACTATCGTGGGACTTGCATCTATGATGAAGTGGAAATTACACCAAATGGATGTTAAGATAACTTTTCTGAATGGTGTAATTGAAGAAGAATTGTACATAGAGCAACCACAAGGGTTTGAGGTTAAAGATGGGAGAACTCATGTATGCAAACTGAAAAAGGCATTATATGGATTGAAGCAAGATCCCAGATCTTGGTACAGAAGGATTGACAATTTCTTAACAAGCATGGGCTTTACCAAGAGTAAAGATGACCCCAATCTTTATCTCAAAGTGATGGATGATGAACCAGTTATACTGTTGTTATATGTAGATGATCTATTTCTAACCGGAAATGAGAAACAAATTATTGAATGCAAGAAGAATCCTTCTTCAGAATTCGAGATGAAAGATCTCGGATTAATGCACTACTTCTTAGGTCTAGAAGTATGGAAAAAACCAAAAGGAATCTTTCTAAATCAAGGTAAGTATGCTGTGGAGATTCTAAAAAGATTTGATATGTTGGAGTGTAAAGCCATGGCCACTCCCATGGACTCCAACTTGAAGTTATTAGTTAATGACTCATCGGAATTAGTGGACTTAACTCTATATAGACAAATCATTGGGTCATTGATGTATTTAACAAATACTAGGCCAAATATATGCTTTGCTGTAAATACCCTGAGTCAGTATCTAGTAGAACCTAGAAAGGTTCACTTAATAGCTACAAAGCATGTAATGAGGTACCTAAAGGGTACATTAGATTTTGGTCTATATTATCTTGGAGATCACAAACTCAGATTACGTGGTTACTCAGATTCTGATTGGGCAGGAAGTGTCTCAGACAGAAAGAGTACATCAGGTGGATGTTATGGTCTTGGATCTGCCATGATCTCATGGTTCATCAAGAAACAATCTAGTGTGGCTCTCAGTACTGCTGAAGCAGAATATATAGCTGCCTGCTCTGCCAGCTGTGAAGCAGTGTGGCTTTGAAAGCTATTAGTTGGAGTGTTTGACTTAGAAATGGATCCCACTATGATCATGTGTGACAATCAAAGCTGTATTAAGATGACAAAAAATCTTGTATTCCGCGATAAGTCAAAACACATAGAGATCCGATACTTTTATATACGAGATATGGTGCAGAGAGGAGCTATCAAGCTCTAGTATGTGAGCACTGAGGATCAAATTGTTGATATATTGACCAAACCTCTGTCTTGAGTGAAATTTGAATACTTACGAGACAAGCTTGGTGTAGTTCAAAAGGACCCTCCTCGAAAGGGGGAGTAGTATAGTCACTGATGATGAGATTGTCTCATCGACAGCAAGGTCGATGATGTGGATACCTGTTTACTACACTTGGATACTTAGATTATTTAGATTTAGGACTCTTATACTTAGAATAGTTATTTTACTTATTTTTACTTTTGATGATATATGTATTGGTGAGAATACATGATTTTGATGATATATGTATTGGTGAGGATACATGTTTTGATGATATATGTATTGGTGAGGATACATGCTTTTGATGATATATGTATTGATGAGAATACTTGTACTGTTACATATTGATGTATTGATGAGAGTACTTGTATTGATGTATTGATGAGAATACATGTATTGATTAATGTATATGTATGGATGAGGATACTTGTACCTGTATTGATGAGGATACAAGTGAGGATTGGATCATCCTTGGATTTTAGTCCTAAAGTGAGCCGTAGACATGATGTCTCCGAGAAAGAAGAGGGATTGCATCATCCTTGAACACATGTTCTAAAGAGATCCGTAGACGTATGTCTTTGAGAATGAAGTCCTTGGTGGACATGTGAGGATTGGATCATCCCTGGAATTCAGTCCTAAAGGGAGCCATAGACATGATGTCTCCGAGAATGAAGTCCTGAATGAACAGGTAGGGGATTGCATCTTCCCCGGACTTCGGTCCTAGAATTGAGCCGTAGACTGATGTCTCTGAGAATTGAAGATAGGACTACATCGTCCCTGGACCTCGGTTCAAAATGTACGGGAGGACTGCATCGTCCATGAACTGGGTTCAAAATGTACGTGAGGACTGCATCGTCCATGAATTGGGTTCAAAATGTACGTGAGGACTGCATCGTCCATGAACTGGGTTCAAAATGTACGGGATGGGATTGCATCGTCCCTAGACATGAGACTTGTCTTAAAGGTACATGAGAGGACTGCATCGTCCATGAACTGGGTTCAAAATGTACGTGATGGGATTGCATCGTCCCTAGACATGAGACTTGTCTTAAAGGTATGTGAGAGGACTGCATCGTCCATGAACTGGGTTCAAAATGTACGTGATGGGATTGCATTGTCCCTAGACATGAGACTTGTCTTAAAGTTACGTGTGAGGACTGCATTGTCCATGAACTAGGTTCAAAATGTACGTGATGGGATTGCATCGTCCCTAGACATGAGACTTGTCTTAAAGTGATAAGGATTGATCATCCTGGAACTTGATCTGGATTGTATCAACCATGGACCTATGTCCTAAAGAGAGTGGGATTGATCATCCTGTAATATGATCATGTGTATTGCAGAGTATGCTACGCAGATGATCCAGATGTTGTAGATCGAGATGATCCATATGCTGTAGATCGAGATGATCCAGATGCTGTAGATCGAGATGATCTAGATGCTGTAGATTGAGATGATCCAAATGCTGTAGATCGAGATGATCCAGATGCTATAGATAGAGATGATCCAGATGCTGTAGATTGAGATGATCCAGATATTGTAGATCGAATGCTGATGATCGTATGATGACAATGCTGATGATCGTGTGATGACGATGATCGTGTGATGACAATGATGTTGATGTTCCAGTAACTGGTTGAGTTACTGATGATGATGTATTGAAGAAAGCTTCTGATGATTTATAGATGTATGATGTATGATGTAGTCGATGACTCCTTGCTCCTGCAGATGTTGTTATAATATCCTTCTCGTTAAGGGGGAGTGTTGAATATTGTAACTTCTAAGAATATTATATTTGTACATTATTATTCTGGAGATGTTTCATCCCTCCGAGGTGGTTCTATTATGTATCCGAAGATGTTTATTCCTTCGATGGTTTGTGGTAACTAGGGTTATTAGACCCACCATGTGGGGGTCGGCCTTGAGTTTATATTTTAGGGGTTATTAGACTTCTCTAGGAGAGGTCGGCCCCATTAGGGTTTTTGGTCAGTCGAGAACTATTATAAATAGAGGAGGAGAGCTCCTCATTTGAAACACTTCCACAACTGAGAAAGTAGCACACTTGTGTCTGGGAGGTCTGCATAGGAGGTAGAGAAGGAGGTCAAGTCTTGGAGCACATCTTGTATTTTGGTTGATCATCTTATTGAGGAAAGCTTTGTTGGGTTTTCTACCCCATGAGGGTTTTCCAGGGTAAATTCTGTGTCTATCTTGTGATTATGTTTCTTTCAATGATCTTGCTAGTCTATTTGGTTTAAACTTAACATTATGGTACTTTGGTTGTCACACCATATGACAATAGGTGTTTAGAAGTCAATCCTAAACTCTGAAAGTATGCCTTACAACCATACACACTGAGCAACTGGATTTACAACTCCTCTGTATTCAGCCTCAATGGATGAAAGTGCAATGGCACTCTGTTTCTTGCTTGACCAAAAATTGGATCATTACCAAGAATAAAGACATATACGGAAGTTGAATTTTGGTCTGAGTTGTTTCCATCCCAATCAACATTTGAAAATCCCATGAGATCCATTGAAGAATCAACAACATCGTGTATCCCAAATGACTTGGTTCCTTGCACATAATGCAAGATCCTTTTGGAAGTATTCAAATGGAGCTCATTTGGATCCTGCATTTACCTTGACACAACACTTAATGCATAATATATATCAGGCCAAGAGTGTGTAATGTACAACAAGCTCCCAACCAATTGCTGTTCACTAGTGGGGAAGAGTCATCATATTCAAGTCTTAATCCATAAAGAAAGGGAGACTTGTTTGGATTTGATTCTTTCATTCTGAACTTCATGAGTAGATCTGAAGCATACTTTGAGTAAGAAGTACTTTTTCCTACAATGGACCGAGTGAGCGAAAATCCCAAATTTTTTCTCAACGGTCCCAAGTCAGTCATTGAAAAAGCATGATGCAAAGCAGTTTGTAATGAAGCAATCTCGTTAGTGGAACTCCCAGTGATAAAAATATCATCAAAATATAATACAATAAGAAAAAGAGAACCATTAACATGCTTCATATAAACATTTGGGTCAGATTTGCATCTGTTGAAACCTTGTGACAGAAGGAAACTGTCCATTTTGGCATACCAGGCTCTAGGAGCCCGATTGAGACCATATAGTGACTTATTCAAATTGCAAACAAGAGAGGGGTCATGAACATAAAATTCTATATGTTTCATGTAAATTTACTCCTCAATATATCCACGGAGGAATTCACTTTTAACATCCGCGTGAAGCACTTCCCAGTGCTTGGATGTTGCAATTGCCAGAACTAGCCTGATTGAATCCATCTTGGCTACCAGTGAAAACGTCTCATTGTAGTCAAGAAATTGGAATTTTGAGAATACCTTAGCCACCAAAATTTATTTATACTTGATTTATTCTCCACCAACATCCATCATTTATCCGAAATATCCACTTACATTGAACCAATTTCCCGCCAGGAGGCAATGCAACTAGTTCCCAGGTTTGATTATTTTGAAGAGACTGAAACTATTCATCCATGGATGCTTTCCATTTGGGATATTTGGAGGAGGAATCAAAATATTATTGTGGATAATATCCTATCATCAAATATCATCTCTTAGGAAGATAAGGATCACTGGTAGAAAATGCACAATGTGCATTGTCAAATTGAGACCTAGTCTTCCTAGTGTCTTGAGGATCACCTGCAAGCTCTCTCGCTGCTTCAATGGTTGCTTCAGCACACTTAGGTCTTGTAGGTGGATTAGAATCTGAAATCATTCTCTATTCTTCATCACCATTATAATTAGAATCAGAATTTTCACTTGAGGCATTAGTTACTTCATGAGATGGTGGATGTGAGCATTCCCGTTCTTCAATTTGAACTGTCTGCAAGGGTTCTTCTTCAAATTGCACACTCCTTTCAATGAATTCCTTTTGAGTGGTCAGATCGAGAAATTTTTAACCCTTTGAATCTTCATGATATCCAACAAATATGCATGGTTGTCTTTGGGGCTGCAAATCCCTTCTCTTCTCAGGAGGTATTCTAGCCCATGATTTAGAGCCAAAAATTATTGAAATGTGACACATCTGGATTGTGTCCACTCCAAGATTCAAAAGGAGTCATACATTTAAAGGATTTATGAGGCACTCTATTCTGAATATAGGCTGCACAATTAATGTTTTCATCCTAGAATCTTGGAGACAAGGACTTGGATTCTAGCACGCAGGTGGCCATCTCCTTGAGTGATCTATTCTTCCACTCCACCACACCATTTTTATGAGGTCCGTAGGGCACAATATGCCACATTTTAATTCCAACATCAACACAAATTTGGTTCAAATAAGACTTGACATATTCCCCCCCATTTTCTGTTCGAAGGGATTTGATATTCCTACTAGACAAATTATCCATAGAGGCTTTAAAATTTTTTAAAACACCAAACACGTTTGACTTGTACTAGAGAAAGTAAAACCAACAGTGTCTTGAGTAGTCATCAATGAAAGTGAGGACATACTTTGCATTGCTCAATGATAAGGTAGGGGAATTACCTGATATATAACTATGGATCAACTCAACGGGTTGAGAATTTCTCTCTGCTCTACCTCTCTCATACTTGTTCTCAAGGTGTTTTCCTGCAAGGACGTAACCGTAACAAATTTCTTTTGAAAACTCAGTATTTGGAAGCCCATTAACCATAGAAAATTTATGCAAATCATGCAAATAATTACAGTTAAGGTGGCCAAATCTCATGCCATAACTTGCTGGTCTCATTAGCATGAGTCAGGATTGGATTAGGTGATGAGAAGGGGAGAAAGTGAGAAAACTTATAAAATTTTGAATCATGGTCTGCAACACCTAAGGAAACAATTTTACCAGTGGAAATTTAAGAAATTTACACATCATTTGGGGTAAAGATGAATTTCTTGGGAGACCTTGTGTGAGCCATCTGATACACAAAAAGGAGGTTGGAAGCTAGATTAGGGACATACAATACATTATTGAAAGAACCATGATCTAGATCAATCCTACCCTTACCTTTTGATGCAGTATCTGAGTCATCTCCCAACAAGATTTAAGGAACACCCATGGATTCGAAGACATAGAAAGTATCCCTTGTGGAAACCATGTGCCTGGAAGCTTCAGAATCAATTATGAATGAAGAATACTTTGATGTGCTATCCATGAGAGCATGGCATATTTATTTTCCGTCTAACTTTGAACCTCCATCCTTCCTCTTGGAACCTTAAGGAATTGGGATGTTATTATTTTCAAGAATTTGATCCATCATGTCTATGGTCTTCTTCATACATGCACTCTCAGGGTGCTAACCCTTGTGACAGTAAGTGCACTTTGTCCTCTCCTTCTTATTCTGCTTCTCTTTCTTAGAATTCAAAGCCTCTTTAGGTGGTTTTGGTTTATCCTTCCTTTGATTTGAAGGCTTTTTTATCTTTGGATTTCTTCTTCCCTTTGGAACTCTTTGAATCTCCAACTGCTAGTGCATGTTATTTTGATGGCTTTATGGATCCCATCAAGACCAACTTATCTTTCTCTTGATTTAGAGACTTCCATGAAATCTACGGGAGAAGGCATTTTCTAGTTTCAAATTGTGATATTGGTAGCATGGAAGGTAGAAACAAAAACTGAGAACTCTTGACCCAATTTCTAAAGTATGGACAAGATCAGCTACTCATATTTCTTTTTGATCCCACGTTGTTTTAGCTGAAGAACCAAAGACTTAAAATTAGTGAATAAGTCTGGTATGGAATCAAAGCTGCTGGGACTCAGAGAAATCAATTCATTCTCCAAATTATGGCCTCTCAATTCATCTAGGCTTACCAAACAAAGCTTCATTTTTGACCCAAACTTCATTCGGTGTGGATAAACCATCCAGATGGAATAAGAGATCCCTGGAAGTACCAAGACACAACATAACATATGCCTCATCTCTTCTTTTATGCCATTTGTCCTTCTCTACAACTGATGTAGGCTCGATCTCAGTGACCATAATAACTCTGCAAAGGCCCTTTTTCCTTAAGGGAATTACCATCTCACCTTTCCAATCGAAATAATTTAATAGAGTTAAGATGATAGACTGAGAATTCTCTAGGATAAACTGTTGCGCTCTTAGTGAGGCTAGATATCAAACTAAGAAATTGAAAAACAACACTAAGGAGGAAGATTTGTTATCACAATGAATCTCTACTTTGAAATTGAGCACATTCAGGAGTGCATCATGCCTGGGTAAACCCTAAAGGAAAATCCAATGGACTCAAGGTGATGACCCCAAGACTTATGTGGAACCTCTACTGCTTCTGGTGCTCAAAGGAAGTATCAGAGAGTGAATGAAAGCAAATTGTGCTTTGACACCATGTGAAAATCAGATCACAGGTTGATCTATTTTCACAAGAAATTCCTCACAAAATTTCTAAGCAAAGATTGCACAATTACACTGAAAAATGAGACATAATTGATGCACACATTAAAACTCTATTGCATAATAGTACATTAGCCAAACTTGGGAAATGAAGTGGTTATCCAAATATATACATAAGTATGAAATTTGATAGCCTAAGGAGGAATTCAAGCAACTCACAAAAATCAGGCTTACATCAGCTTTCCAACTTAGTCAAGAAGCTCATGAATTGGAAAAATCAGATATGGAAGCCTATGTGTGATGAAAAAGAGGAAAGATGATGGATTTAGAAGAGAAAAACAAGGAGGATGTGTTTGCCAAAAATATACTAAATTTCCAAAACCTTGAGAGCGCCCTTTGTTAACACCCAAAAAGTGCTCACTAGATCATTACCTTATTTACATGACCCATTTGTCCACTTTTCCACCATTTGAGCCTCTAAAGCCATCAAAAGGTCACCAAAAAGACCATAATACACCTTTCTTCCCCTCAAAATATATATTTTTCCTCAAAAAACACAAAAAACACAAAAAACTCTCAAAAAGGGTCCAGAATTCCCAAAAAATATTAAAAGGGAATACAAATATTAAAAATATTCAAAAAAGGAAAAAAAGGGAAAAAGAGACCAAAACCATGTTGGTTAATACCACTAGTTTCCCTAAAACCACAATGGTATTCCCCATCACCAAAAACTATAAAAAGGTGATAGGGGCTCCTCACTTTCCATCCACATTTCATCCTATCCTTATGCTGCCGAATTCCCATTGAGAGCAATTGCCTCCCATTTTGAGTTTGAAGACCCCCATTTCACCATCTTGGAGAAGAGACCATTGGAGCTTGGATCTCCTCAACCTTGGAGCTGCACAACACCAAACATCCTCACCATTTGAGGTATTATAATACAAAAGCCATTTTTTACTCTCGTTCTTCCATAGATCTCTTGTTATTGATTTAGTTCTTGTTTATTTACACATGCTTATGTTAATGTTAGATTAAATCTATAGTTGTTATTTGCTTTTTATTGAAGACTGCTATTACAAGTTAATAGGTGCATCCTTGCATATGCTTGGTTGAAAAACCAAGCAACAGTTTTTTGGCGACTCCGGTGGATTTCGAGCTTTAAAATTTTTGTAATTTTTTGCTTTAGATCTTAGTTTTTTACTTGTTTTTACCATTCCAATTAGCATATCTGCCATATTAGACAGCATATTCATTGCTGCCCTAGCTATTGATATTTTCTTTAGCCTTTAACAGGCCGAAACTTCACTTTTTGGTTTCGTTTTCGGTGACTTTTTTTTTTTTAATTTTTTTTAATTTTTTTTTTTATCGCGACTTTTCGCCTGACAGTCACGCGGCTCATCGCGACCTCACGGCCTTTTTCTACGCTGTGCATCATGGCTTCGCGGACATTTTCCGCGTTGCACATCACGACTTCACGGTTGTTTTCCGCACTGCATATCGCGGCTTTGCGGCCTTTTTCCACGCTGCACATCGTGGCTTCGCGGCCCAAACCCGCGATGCCCATCGTGGTTTTTGCTCAGAAACCTGCGATGCTATGTTTTTTCGTTCGGCTGATTTTTTAGAAAATTTTTTGCTGCATTATTGCCCATTTAGCCTATTTTTCCCTATAAATTTTTCCAGCATTCAGTTTTAATTATTGCAGCAATAGTGAATTGTTTTCTATTACATATGCTCCATTAAAATCTTTTTCAAAATTTTCAGTAAGTGAAAGAAAGGTTTTTTGCACTCTGTTTAGATCATAGATTTCACTTCAGATTTGCTCAATAGTTTTGCCCAAGCAAACACTTAGAAATCCATTTATTTCTTACAATTTTTACAATATTTGCTTTCCTTGAAAAAATTATTTCGAAAATCCATAGTTTTTGAATTATTTTTGTGAAAGCATTTACATTTCAAGAAAAGCCTTTTATTTTTTGCAAATTGGAATCGTCTTGTTTTTAATTTGTAATCAATCGCCCAAGCGAGAAAAATCCATTTTCAGTTAAATAATCACACGTGCACCCAATCTGTCACATTTTTAATTAACTGAACCTTAAAATCTACCTTAACTCAATAAACACTTTAACCCCACTTGGGGAACACTTGAAGAATCTTGTAGCTAGGTAGGATTGGGGGGATAGGTGTGCCAATAACACCCCTCAATTATTTACATCTGAGACATAGAATTTGTCTTTTAGGGTCCCAAAAATCTCTTATTATTTGTTGACACGGTTATACACCAATTTATCGGGAAGGCCTCCCCCTTAGGAGGGTTGAAGTAGCCAGATTTGTTCCGAAAGCCTGAGTGGAATACCGCAATCCATTCAGTAAACGAAGGATACCTTTCAAAGTTCTCGGTGTACACCCGTATGGGAGTACATCGGCAATAGAACCAAACTACAGATTCACCCAACCAAAGGTGTCATGAACGGAGTATCCTAGTTTCCATTTTTTAGGATTCACTACCCGGTGTCCCTCCCGGTAGGGGGATATCTAGCCTTTGATTCCACTACCCATATTGTCTGACTTGGATTTCATCACCTTGCAGAGGATATGTTTAGTTGAGTCATAATACCACTTTTAGTTAAGCGTTTGCATGCTCTACTACCCCCCTTGGTCTAGTAAGCACCACTTTTTCTAGGAACTGTTTGACTTTTGGTATTCTGACCACTTTTTTGGATTCCTCCACTTATTATAGCACAACTGTTATAATAAGTGCTTTTGAGGTTGGTTGTTGGCCTGAGAGCCATTATTTTTTCACACTCCCCTCCCGCACACATTGTTGCACTAGGGTTTTTGAGATTTTATCTCACCACCATCCATTGACATTTCTAGACATTTCTCACCATTGAGAACTTAAGACGATCCCACCGTTTTTAGGGTGAACCCCCTCAGTTTGTTCCACTTGACTCTACATGTCATAGACGTAGAGCTTTATCCTTTGACTCCACATGTCATCGGAACAGAACACAATCATCCGATTCTGACACGCCTCATTTCACATCTGATTCTGAGGCTGAATCCGAACACCCTACCGAAACATCACCAACTAACCCCATGGCCGGATCACAATATGACCCCCTTTTCACTAGTGCTATTGGAGCTACATAATCAAACCCCACTACTACTGTGACAACCACGATAGCCACACTCCCCTTAGGTATGCCCAACATGGGGGTCACCCCCCCTCTCATTACCACTACCCAGATCCCAGGGATTTTCGGAACCATTCCTAACCCATCTGCAACCCATGTTGCACTTGGGAGCGCAGGCCCCTCCCACACCACATTGGCTGGAGGAAACATCCCTTTCACACCTAACATACCCATAGGGGGCACTGGACCACTCCGTAATGCTACCATTAATAGTTATACCCCAGTGACCATGCCACACCCATCTGCTAGTCTACTTAACATGGCTAGTCTAAATTTACCAGACTTGGCAAGGTTAACTAATGACCCTATTAGACACAACCCTATGTGGCCACCGATGCCCACCAAGCTTCCCTCAGATATCCCAAAATTTGAAGGCAAAGCCAGAGAAGATCCCCAGAAGCACATCATGTCGTTTCACCTATGGTGTTCCTCTAACTCCATAGTAGATGATTCCATTAGACTAAGAATTTTACAAAGAACATTCACTGGCTCTGTAGCCAAGTGGTACATTGAGCAGCCACATGGGACCCACAACACATTTATGTCCCTTGCATCAACGTTCCTCCAGTTCTTTCAACTACTTGTACGCTATGATGCAGGAGTAGAAATACTTTTGTCTACACACATTATTGATCATATCCATGAGTGGCGTAAGCACCATAGCCTCTGCAAGATAAAACTTGAAGAACGAATATTTTTGGATTGGTTCCTCAAATCACTCCTCCCCCTCATAGCCAAAGATGTAGCTTCCGAATGACCTTAGTAAGAATAAGAAGCCATCTTAAAAGCTCAACAATTTGACCTCATATATGCCTAGTCAAGATATCTATACACTATTTTACCTGATGCCCCGCGTGGCGATCCATCCCACCATGACGCCGAGGGAATCCCATTCCGCCGACAGTATTATCGGCCAGGTTACGACGCAAAACAAACCATTTACAGTGATGAGTACAAACAACACCCCAGACCTTTCTAAGGCTTCATCTAATTCTGGAGCTACAACTTCGTATGCTCTAGTAACACACACCCACCACACTCATGGACCCTCGTGTCCACCACAGTGTTATGGGAAAACACCATCAGCTTATCCGCCAGCTCCGTATTATAACCAACAGGCCCACCAGACTCCGGTCCAGCCGCAAGCCCAAGTGGCTTATTATCCTCAACAGGCAGCACCTCTTGCTCCAACACTTCCAACAACTCAAGGTTACCCACAACCGCAGCAAACACCAGGTCCACCACAGAACCCTCTTGTTTTCTACCCACTGCAACTTGCTCCAGAGCCTGCACAAACTCAAAACCCACCTACTGCCCAAGGGCATGTTTACGCATAGCAAAACCAACCTCCAAACCAGGACAACCAACGAGGTCAACAAAACTGCGGAAGAGGACATAACCGTGGAAACAACCAGCAACATAATCAAGGTGCACCACCACCTAATCCTCCAAACAACAAAAATGCTACTCCTACCAACCAAAACCATGATCTTCCTCCGAAACAGACTAAAAATAATAACTTGAGAACAAACCATCCATGTTCCATATGTGGAGTCTACGGCCATTACACACATTATTGTCCCCATTTAGATCAAGCGCGTCAACTCTGTACTGAAGACGCCCAACGACAAGGACATGCTGCACAGCCAACACCTCCTCCTTAGCAACAACCCATGATATTGCAAAATCCCTTACCTAACCAAGGCACGGTAAACACTCGTCTGAGTGATCCCCCTTAAGGATCTGCTGCACCACGACAGCAAATTACCTATGCAGCCGTCGATTACCAGCATGCTGAGTGCAACACTCACCATTTTCTTATGATGTCAATCTTCAAACCCGTCGAAATCAATATGGATCTTACCCTGAGGCCACACCTACCGACCCATCGTCGAGTACTCTCCCAACCGATCAACCACTTCGCATACCTACTATGCCCATGGACGGGGGCCCCAAAGCACCATGTTTCCCTTTGAAACGAATTAACAATAACCTGAATGCTCGTGCAGCCTCTAATTGCTATGTCCGCTCTTGAAATATTAAAAAAATGTCGTGCACAGAGAAAATTGTTGTTATCTGCCATTGGCGCCATAGATCCTAATGACTCTAACATGATGGCTTTCTACTTAGAACAAGCTGAACCTCGCATGCCTGCATCTCTAGCTTTTCAAGTTTTAGTCTCCATTTCCCAACCTCGTTGTCCATCGATGCATAATCAATGAAGGGGCCTCTACCTGCATCATGTTGACTTTCGTATGGCAGAAACTTGGATCCCCAACACTACAACCATCCACTACCGCATTACGAGCATACGATGGCTGTCTAGCTCAACCTCAAGGTTTTCTAGTGAATGTACCCATACAACTTGGGGGCAAATTGGTTCTCATAGATATAGAGGTCATTAATGCCCAACTTGATTACAATCTCCTTCTGGGACGAAGCTACATGTATAAGATGAAAGTTGTCGCTTCTTAAGTTTTTCGTATCATGATGTTCCCCCATGAAGGACGCGTAGTCAAAATAGACCAGATTACATACTATGATCCAAATTCCCCCACAGTGCCAAAAAATGTTCTTCCCATGATTGAACAACCCATTCTTAGTGCACCAACATCCTTCGTCTCATCAGTCGGACCCGGGATATATTCAGATACTCCCATGACCACCTCATTCCCGTCAATACAACCTCCTCTTTAGGTGACTGCAGTATCCAATTTGTGCACCCTATCATACAACGAACAACAACGTCCTCAACAACCTCAACCACCGCCACAAGCACCCATCGTTCCTAGTCATATCGAAACAACACCAATTTACACAATCCCGTTCTTTTTTCCATTTTTAGGAGTTGTCAGCACGCCAATAATGGCTAAACTTAACCTTCCAGGTTTAACGTTAGGAATACCTGTATGGTATTTACCTGCCCCAAATCCCCCACCGATTCCAACCGTTGTTCTACAATCGGTACAACCTATGAATATGTCGAACCATCCACCACCTGGCATACCCCACCCTCAAAATCGCCCACCACCTGGTGGTTCCAACCCCCAAAACAGATCGATTCCAACAGGAGGCACTACATCGACATCTAGTTATGTCCCCCCTCAATCCCGCCCCACTGGGGGCAGAGGTCCACAAACCTACAACACTGCACCCACAACTTGCACACCCCCAGTGACTCCCAAAGTAGATAAGAATCCCCCAACCCGTGTGCTCCCCAAGTTCTCCTTGTGCGACGATATTGGCCACGCTACTCACCTATGTCTACAACTACTAGCACTTCAAGAACACATGAATATGTTGGAGGACGACACCAACGTTCTAGTAGTCAAACTGGAACTTCCCCCTCAACCTCGTGATAAATCATTGTGCATAAACCATCCTTGTGCAATATGCGGAATCTATGGCCATTATTCACATCACTGCCCCAATCTCCCAGATTACAGAGCAACATTATACGAGTTGAATAATGTAGACTTAGAGATCTCCCCACTGCTTATTGAGGAAATATTTCCCCCAGAATCTTTCCATTCAGAAGAAATCAATACCATTTATATGATTTCAGCTACCTATAAACCCGAGCCAGTTAATTTATGATCCCACTACTTTCGTACCGATGAAGAAATCTTAGAAACACTCACTGCAATGGAATACCCTTGGTATGATATGCACCATCGATCATACTTCCTCCCTGAAGCATCTACGTCCACCACGACAAACCAACTATTTGTTGAATCTAAGGACTTCTTACCAACCAAGGTCGATTGGTTTAAGGACCCAATCCCAGCCCCAGAAGCCTTCGAGGAAGGTAACATGGCTAACATTTTTCCTATTATAAAAATCGACATCTTCACCACCCCCGAAAAACCTGAGCTTATCTCTTTGGGTGCATCTTGCACTGAGAAAGAAACCCAAGCTTATAAGAAACTCTTCCAAGAGTTTCGAGATGTCTTTGCCTAGTCTTATACCAAGATGCTTGGTCTTGATTCTACCATCGTAGAACATCACATAGACACTTGGCCCAACATATCACCGGTCCGCTAGAAACAATGTCCCATTCACCCATCCAAGCTTCCAGCTGTCAAAGCAAAAATTGAGAAGCTTCGAGCAATAAGTTTCATATACCCAATTGCATACACCACCTGGGTTTCAAATCCAGTACCAGTTAATAAGAAAGTAGGTACCATCTGCGTCTGTACTGACTTCCGTGACCTCAACCTAGCTTGTCCCAAAGACAACTTCCCCACACCATTTATTGACCAACTAATCGATGAGTGTGCGGGACATGAGGTACTCTCTTTTATGGACAGTTTCTCCACATATGACCAAATCAAAATCCATAAAGAAGATCAATACAAGACCGCTTTTACCACCCCATGGGGCACCTTCACCTATCGCGTCATGCCTTTCGGTCTCAAGAATGCGGGAGCCACTTTCCAATGAGCCTTGACTTATTGCTTTCATGATCTGTACAAAATCATTAAATTTTATCTAGACGACCTCACCGCCCGATCTAAGAAACGATCTGACCACTTAGAAGATCTTCGACAAGTTTTCTTGCGTTGTCGCAAATACAAAATCCGCTTGAACCCGCTTAAATGTGTATTTTGCGTTACAGCAGGTCTCCTGCTGGGATTTGTCATTTCAGAAAAAGGGATCACCATTGACCCTCTAAAAGTTCAAGCCATAGTGGACCTCCCCTCACCACATACACTAAGACAGTTGCAAAGCCTCCAGGGGAAATCCAACTTCCTTCATCGTTTTATCCCAGACTATGCCACCACAGTACATGGTTTTCTCCATTTGCTACGTCTTCACACCCGCTTTGTATGGGACGACCAAGAAGAAGGAGCCTTTACAGACCTAAAGAAAGCACTTACAAGCACCCTTTGATTTCTCCACCAGATTTCATAAAAGACTTTACCCTTTACATTTTGGCGTCAGATCATGCCGTCTCTGGAGTCCTCGTCCAAGAAGACTCCGCTCGCCAAGAGCATGTCATCTACTATGTGAGCCAGACCTTGTCAGGCCCACCCCTCCACTACCCACATGAAGAGAAGATGGCCCTCATCGTCGTCTTTTCAGTACAAAAGCTGCGACATTACATTCTCCTCAGCCACACCACGGTTGTGGCCAATTCCAATCCAATGGTCTATCTCTTGAATCGTCGCTTTCTACAAGGCCGTGTTGCCAAATCGGTGATCATCTTACAAGAATATGACCTCACTTTCAAAACCCTGAAGAGCACCAAATCATTAGCACTCTCTCAACTCATTACAGATTTACCATCATCGTCATCATCACCAATTATCTAGACTGATCTAATCGATGAACATTTGTTCATTATCTCGTCGGACGACCCTTGGTATGGCAACATTTTAGTATACCTCCGCACCCAGAAGTTTTGACCCAACATCGACGGTGACGAATGCCAACGCATCCGTCACCATGCCCCCCGTTATCTCCTCTTAGGTGATGTCCTCTATCGACGTGGCATCGACACAATCTTATGACGATGCCTTTTCCAAGACGAAGCAGAACAAGTTCTTAACGATTGTCATAGCGGCGCCTACGGCGGCCATTTTTCAGGAATGGCCACCGCCCAAAAGGTAATCCACGCAGGATATTTTTGGCCATCATTATTCACTGATTGTATCACAGCAGTCAAACACTACAAAAACTGCCAGCTCTTTTCCCCAAAGGCAAGAACCCCACCAGCCCCCCTTCATCCAGTCGTCACCGCTGGACCATTTTGCAAATGGGCCATTGACTTCATGGACTGCATTCCCACATTAGCCGGCGGTCACAAACACATTATTGTGGCTGTTGATTACTTTACCAAATGGGCGGAAGCCATGCCCACTTACAATTGCAAAGCCGACACTGCAGCCCATTTTTTCCTCAACCATGTTATTGCTTGTTTCGGAGTACCCAAACAACTTGTCTCAGACCACGGTTCTCACTTTGAAGACTCCGTTTGGAGAGAATTGTCCACACTTCTTAAGTTTGAACACCATTTCTCCTCCGCCTACTACCCCCAAGGGAACGGCCAAGTCGAAGCTGTTAACAAAATTTTGAAAACCATCCTCCAACGCACCGTTGATAAACACAGATCCAATTGGCATCACATGATTTTTCCCACATTATGGGCTTACCGCATGTCAACCAAGACTGCCACCGGCTTTACCCCATTCCATTTAGTTCATGGCGTGGAATCTGTCCTCCCCATTGAATGCCAGATACCCACATTACAAATGTCCGTAGAACTTCTCCCCGATACATCAATGATTGAAGAATGCTTGCTTCTTTTAGAGCAGGCCGATGAAGACCGTCGTGCAACTCTCCAAACAATCAAAGCCACCAAGAACATATCTAAAATTCACTACGATAAACATGTTCACCCACGAGTATTTAGTGAAGGCGACCTCGTACTTGCCTATGATCAAGCTCATGACAAAACAAGAAAAGGAAAGTTTGTGTCCATGTGGCAAGGCCCATATATTGTACACACCTGCCTCGGACAGGGGGCATATATTCTGACCAACTCAGAAGGAAACACCCTACGCAACCCACGTAATGGGTTGTACCTCAAACGATTTTACCCATAGAAAATCTGATGGACACCATAGTCCACAATTGTATAGTCTTATTTTTGTTTTTTTTACAAAAAATACAAAAACCTAAAAATTTGTTTTTCATGCATGACCACAGATGGATCCTGTTCCACTTTGCTACGTTGGCTTCGCTGATGGTGCAATCCGTTGGTCTCCCAATCTTGCCTCTGCAGCTTGGGTAATATATTCCCCTTCACATGAGTTGATCCACATCGACGGAGTGTGCATTGGTGCCGCCACCAACAACCAAGCTGAATATGACGCCGTGACCGGTCTCCTGGCCGCTGCTCTCCAAATGAGCATAAGTCACCTTAGCATTTTCTTGGACTCCCAGCTCCTTGATTCCCAGCTCAACAATGATTACCAGGTACGCGATCCCTGTTTATTCAAAAAATTCTTGCGCACTAAAAAATGATTTGACAGTTCGAGTCCATTTCATTCACACATGTCCCAAGGAATCTCAACAGTGTAGCAGACCATATGGCAAACAACATACTTGATTGGCACACCAATCAAACCATGTAGTAAAAACAAAATTTGCATCCATGTGCATAACATGTGCCTCCAAGGGCATACAAACATAAACATATGCCAGATATATAACATGTGCCTCCACGGGCATATACAAAAATTAAAAGATTGCATCCACGTGCATAACATGTGCCTCCACGGGCATATACAAAAATTAAAAGATTGCATCCACGTACATAACATGTGCCTCCATGGGCATACAATAATCAAACATGCCTCCACGGGAAAACAAATAGACAACAAATGCATCCATGTGCATACACGACTATATATCCAAACATATATATGCATATATATATAATCATAATAGTCAACATGTCATACGTGCCCTCAGCACCCAATCGACAAAAATACATAAGCCGTACAAAAAGGAACGTCCCCATATGCTCATCAGCATTTGGGGGAAAATATACATTCAACTACTCATCACGATCCCTAAGATCCTCTGGCCCCTCCTCCGCTGGCTCCTCCGGATCCTCCTGATCCCGAGCCCTCCTCTCGGCCATCACCACCGCTGCTCTAAGCAGGATAGAATGCCACTCACGAGGAGCATCAAAACAACGCTTGATAATGTCCCGGTCCAACTTCCTCCACCCCTCCTTAGGAGCTCCTGCTAGAATCATGTCCAAAGTTTCTCGTATGCCCTCTAGGGAATCATCTCAAGGGCGCACAATCCCTCAATCACATGGAGGCGATACCACTACAGGTGGAGGAACGACTACCATCGCCCTTCCCCTACGGCCTACATGATCTGGTAGTGGCCTCGGACTAATATCTGCATAATCACATAAGTGAACCAAGTCAATATCATATAAATATCTCTAGCTATACTCATAACAAAAATCATCTAAAAACATGATATGGTAGAGAACCAAAAACAAAACATACCATCTAAACCCCAGGCCTTCCCCTGAGCTCGAGGCATCTCCGGATCTCCTCGATAATCCATGGCAACATATGGATAGTCATCAATCAGTAGGGGGATCTGCTCCCACTACTCATACATATCCTAAGAAAAGAACCGCCGTATACCACCACCACCTCGAGCCATCATTTGCCCCCACCTCACCATCCGTGGCTCACTAACCAACCCATCTCGAACCGGCACATGCGGCCACAAGGTTGGTACCCACTCAAAGAAAAAACAACAAAGGAAGGAGGCATAGCAAAACTCCCCCCCTCCCGATTGACCGTGTCCAGATCTCGTCGGACACAAGCCAAAAACATCTAACCCCAGGCATAGTAGGTCCCTCTCAACATGGAATCCAACATCATCATTTTCTCCCCAGACAAACGATGAGGCACTGCGGCACCCAACACACGCAGAACGCAAGCACCAACCGCCCGCATCTCCCACTCCCTCAGAGATCTCAAACTCAATGCGCTGTTCTGCGCAATAGCCCCCGACACACAGTATCTCTCCAAGAGATCCTCAATATCCAACCCAGTCGCGATCCTCGGCTGGAGATCCCCTACCTCCCCTAAGCGAGGGAACCTAGTAAGAAAATAAATGTCAGAAAGGGTGATCTCTAACCTCTCACCCCCCACCACGAAAGTAGCCTCTACGGGAACCCAGAAACCCACCAATTTGTTTAGTAGATCTCTCACTGAACGCATTGGTGGAATCTGAGTGAACTTTAGGAGCCCGCCTGCAGCCAAGGCATCGTGGACACCCTGGTCGGTCTCAATCCGCTCCGTCAAATCATCATCCATCTCTCGCTCCCGCCATGATACTAGCGGCCTCCTCAACATCTTGCCAAAAAACAAAAGAAATTTTTTTAGAAACATTTTTTTTTTCAAAAAAAAAAAACTTCCATCGCGGCTTTTAGGCCTTTAGCCGCGATGATCATCGTGGCTTTTCCATCAAAATCCGCGATGATCATTGCGGGTATCAGCCGCGCACCCTCGATGTTCATAAGGTCCTCCTCCATCTCCCACTCCCGCCATGATACCAGCGTTCTCCTCAACATCCTGCCAAAAAACAAAGTAAATTTTTTAGAAACATGAAATTTTTTCAAAAAATTTCATCGCGGCTTTTCCATCAAAACCCGTGATGAACATCGCGGGTATCGACCCCACACTCGTGATGAACATCGCGACTGTCATCCCCACAGTCGCGATGAACATCGTGACTATCAGCTAAATAGCCACGATGAACATTGTGACTATCGGCCCCAAACCCGCGATGAACATCGCTGGTTTCGAGCCGAAACCCGCGATGTTCATCGCGGAAAAGGACGCGAAACCCGCGATATTCCACGTTGGAATGCCAAGGTGGAATTTAGTGGTTTTCGGGGGCCCGCCGCCAACTAGAAAGAAAATAAGTTGAAAGGCTAAGGCGAATAGGATTACCTGAAACTCATGGAACGAAAATCCAACGGTTGAATCTCCCACAAATCAAGACAGAGCTTTGACCTCACTCACTTGATTTGTGAAACTCGCACGTAACAATGACACATGTCACTTTGGGCCACACCCTATTTATAGAGATTTGACCAATTTTCCAACAACAATTACGGTGTCATATGATGTCCGTTTTTCAAACAGTTGGTACCGTTGGAATTAGCACAACGAGAACTTCATAATAGCCCTCTCCTTTTCCTAATTCCACCAGGTCTATTTTTTGGGCATTTTTCCCAGGCCCCTCGTCGCCTCGATTTGCATGCCACATCGGGCGTCATCCATTTTTGATGAGTCTTATATTTTCGATTCAGTTTTCCGCGCTTGTGACGATGCTTGAGATCATTTCTCGCTCTCACACCCAGATTTTTTGGGCATTTTTTACATGCCCCTCTTTGCCTCGATTTGTGTGCCACATCGGTCGTCGTCTGTTTTTGATGAGTCTTATATCCCCGGATTCAGTTTTCTGCGCTTGTGACGATGCTTGAGATCATTTCTCGCTCACACCTATATTTTTCAGGCATTTTTGACATGCTCCCCTCGTCACCTCGGTTTGTGTGCCACATCGACTGTCGTCCGTTTTTGACGACTCTTATATCGTCGGATTCAGTTTTCCGTGCTCGTGATGATGCTTGAGATCATTTCTCACTCTCATGCCTAGATTTTCGGGCATTTTTTCAAAATGCCACTCATCACCTCAGTTTGTGTGCCACATCGGCTGTTGCTCGTTTTTCACAATCTTTATGTTGCTGGATTCAGTTCTTCGTGCTCGTGACGATGCTCGAGATTATTTCTCGCTCTCACCAATACCTTTTTGTTCGGTATATTTTTATCCCTTTTTCGGGTTGAGCAATTCTTTTATGAAAAAGGCACTTAGGGAGTTTCTGTTAAGCTCTTTTCTGACTCCTAAAACAATGAAAAGATTGCCGAGCAACCTTGCTTCCTTTCATGCTCGCTAAAAGTATTTGAAAGGGCGTCTACCTGGTATAAGTTTACCCCTTTTCCATACCTTGTAGACTAATTACGAAAAAGGAATACTCTAGTCACATCGGCTAGAAGAGTTCTCCATTTGCATCATTTTATGCTTTTTCGAGCCTTGGAGACTAACTTACGAAAAAGAACACCAATGGAGTCTTCTTACCGCTTTCATACTCTCGAAAAATGAAAGCAACCACGAGCAATCACTGTCTTGGGCTCGCATAAATCCACAGGATGGTACTCCTCCACCAATTCAGAGTCTTATCATTTTCAGACTCCTTAAAAATGAAAGCACTTATGAGCACGAACAGTCCCGGGCTCACAAAATCCACAGGATAGTACCATTTCAGAGCACACTTTTATCCCTTCTTGGAGCTCATTAAAACTAGGAAGAAGAACCCAATGGTGCTTCTCGGCGCCACAACAGATCACGTCTACTCATATGGTAGCTTCCCCATTTTGGTCGCCTTTGTTCAGAGCATTCTGCAGTATGTCACCCTGAGAGTCACTCCAATCTACAATACATACCCTTCAGTCCTTAAAGATATGATCCTCGCACCTACAAGTCAGTTTCCTACGCTGCTAGGTCAACCATGTCATCATGCTCAGAGCAAAGGAGGTTTGAGTCCACCCACTCTATGACCCCATTTATTTCCCATCCCCACAGTATGTCATTCCTACCATCAGTACTATCACACTCCAGTTCTACACCTTGTGCTCCTACCAAGGAAACATCATTGCCTTGGTAGTTGCTGGTCTCCCTCTGTTGATGCCAACCAAATCTATTCCAGAGGATAGACCCAGAGGTCCCTATGCCTTGGACTCATCACTATTAGCGATGAGTTCCTACGGATAATTTTGAAAGGAGTCCTCAGTGCCTCTCGAAATGATTGTTTCTCACATGCTAGACTTCAACACCTTGATCGCATCGTTGAGACTCGTACAGGATATTGGTCCTTTCAGTTATTTGTTGAAGACCCTGGATATCATCCGACTCTACCACATATGAGAGTCTAATTAATGATACAACCAGTTACATATTCCTATGGATATTCGGGTTGCGCTTGGCGACAATTTTCAGATGTTGGACACCTTCAGTTTCAGCAATTCATCAACCCTTTTGATACCTTATTCAGAACGGTTGTTACATTTTTTCCAGTGTATCAGTTATTCAGATTAGTCATGATATGACCATGAGTATGTCCCAGCATTGTGTCCCCTCTGGACCATTATGATGTACCAGCATATTTTTATGTATTTCTTCATGGCCCCCCTTTGTGGGCGTAATTGTTATGTATATGTCTTGATACGAGCATGGGTATGCCCGCATCGTCCATAGTCAGAGATTATTCCTCATTCATTTTGAGGCCATGCAATATTTTTTTAGTTTTTGCAGCTTCCAAGGGGCCGTTATTCCAGTCTCCAATCGGTCTCTCCTCTACTCCAAACCCCAGGAAAAACACAAAAGAACTATGATGTCTATCGGCCATACGATGAGCTTCTGCCCTCACACATCAGGGGGCAATCTGTTAACACCCAAAAAGTGCTCACTAGCTCATTCCCTTATTCACACGACCCATTTGTCCACTTTTCCACCATTTGAGCCTCTAAAGCCATCAAAAGGTCACCCAAAAGACCATAATACACCTTTTTTTCCCCTCAAAATATATATTTTTCCTCAAAAAACACAAAAAACCCTAAAAAAGGGTCCAGAATTCCCAAAAAATATTAAAAGGGAATAAAAATATTAAAAATATTCAAAAAAGGAAAAAGAGAGAAAAAGAGACCTAAACCATGTTGGTTAATACCATTGGTTTCCCTAAAACCACAATGGTATTCCCTATCACCAAAAACTATAAAAAGGTGATAGGGGCTCCTCACTTTCCATCCACATTTCATCCTATTCTTATGCTGCCAAATTCCCATTGAGAGCCATTGCATCCCATTTTGAGTTTGAAGACCCCCATTTCATCATCTTGGAGAAGAGACCATTGGAGCTTCGAGCACCTCAACCTTGGAGCTGCTCAACACCAAACATCCTCACCATTTGAGGTATTATAATACAAAAGTCATTTTTGACTCTTGTTCTTCCATAGATATCTTGTTATTGATTTAGTTCTTGTTTATTTACACATGCTTATGTTAATGTTAGATTAAATCTATAGTTGTTATTTGCTTTTTATTGAAGACTGCTATTACAAGTTAATAGGTGCATCCTTGCACATGCTTGGTCGAAAAACCAAGAAACACCCTTGCTTTATCCTTATCCAACATAAAAGAAGAACATGTTGGTTTATGAGCATAAAAGTAGGACAAAGCTTCCTACAAGCAATACGAGCCACCTTACCAATTAAAATAAATAAAAGAAAGAAGAACATATTCTAGGGGTGGATGAGTCGATAAGCATGACAAGTATCACTTTAAAGTGGTCCAAGTGTGAGTAATGGGGCCAACAACATAGTCTAACACCTAGGAAAATATAAAAAAGATATAATAAATTATATCGTAAGTCTAGATGGAGTAATTTTATTCTAAATTTTTTGAGTTGGATTGCTTTGCTAATATGAATTTTGTTGGTTCTTGAAGAAATATGGTTTAAGTCCTTTCTTCCTTTCATCCTGCTTATCCTTCATCTTATTTTTCTAAGATTTCTGAAAATTTGTCCTTCCTTTGTTCTGACCATACATATGCTTGTCATTCTAAATTGCTTCTTCAAGAGTCTTAGGTTCATCATATTGAATTTTATCCTTGTAAAATGAAGGAAAACAACTTAAAAACCTTTGAATTTTTACTTTATCCTCCATAAATCCAACATATCTCAACAATTCTAGAAACTTCTTTTCATACTCATCCATGCTCATGTTTCCCAGCTTGAGTTCAAAGAACTCTTCCATCTTCTTATCATAATAATGTTATGATAAGTAATTTTTCTGAAAGAACTTCTTGAATTGCCTCCGCAAAATATTATTTTCACTGATATGCTTAACTTGAACTAATTGGTCCCACAAAATAGAAGCTTTTCTCTATAAGTTATAAATGGAAATCCTAGCTTCCATGTTAGAAGAGTAATTATGCGGGTGAAGATACTTCCTCATTCCCAACAACCATGCTTCAACCTCTTCTCCCTTCTTGTTCTCACCATCAAATGTGGGAGGTTTAATTTTTCTAATTTATCCTTGTAGATCGTATTTCACATGCCTTCTTTTATGATGTCTAATTGGGGACATTTCTTGGTTGCTGCTAGAACTCTCAGATACATATGGATTTCTACCTACATAGTGAGATGAGTAATGCTTCTTATGACTCCCGAAAACACTCTTAGAGTGTTCAGACTGATCATATGATCTCTTCCTTGAGTATTCTCTTACTTATTTCTCCTCAATTGTGGTTGATCCCATTTTCATTTGCATCTGTAGCATATTCATACTTTGCACCAGCTGAGTGTTTAACTCATTTTGTTGTTCTTGGTCCCTCAATAACCTCTCATTGTTTGCCCTATAGCTCTACACCTCCATCCTCAGACTTCTCATGGTTTCTGCAAATTCCTATGGATTCATACCCTATCTATGCCCATTTGTTTCTATTTTTGCATTTCCTACAATGATATCTTGACCTATGATATCATCTTCATGGTTGTATGGAAGCTCCCCTTCTTGCATTTTACTATTCTGTATTATTCAGAAATCTTGTCCTGTGACTGTTTAATTTGAAACTGTATCTGCAATGTGTTCATAATTTTACATTTGTTAGACAAATTTATTTCTAAAAATCAAATAAAAATTCCATATACATATGCACATGTATCCATATATTTAAATTTTGAAAAACATTATTTGACAGTTTGTCAAATAAGGCCTACAGGCCCATTTCTTTTCATTTCCTAGAAAATATATGTGTTGCTTAATTTTGAAATTATATTTTATATTTATTTTCATTCAGATAATATTTCCAAGGAATGCTTCCCTGACCATTTCTGAATTCAGAACTGAAAGTTACAGCTCTTCAAAATCAACACTTTGGCCCAATTTTACACTATTCCTGCAACTGCAATTATTCTGAAGGACCAATTTCCAAGGCATGTAGAAGAAAATTACTAAAGAATTGGGGAATTTTTTATATTGGGAGAAGATATCCCATATGATGGTGATTACTTAGATACTTTCAGTGTTCAATTATGATGCTCCCACCAAATTTTATAAAATTTTGGAATAAACAACTTTTAAATTTTAGCACTTTTCCTAGACTAGAATTCTCTGAAAATTTCTATCTCCCAAAATAAGCACTTCTAGAAAATTTTCCTGTAAGAAAATTTGTTCATCTTGATGAGTAGAACAAATGTTGAAAACAATAATTTTTCTGGGGCCACTTTTTTCTCCTCCAAATTTTTAAAAATCACACTTTCGCGTGCCCAAATAATGGCTTTGGCATTCTTTTATCTCTTGACTTCACATAATTTTTAATTTGGCCTCAAGGTCCATATTTGTTTGTGTTCCCGGGTCACAACTGCACCATAAAAAAATGGGTATCAACCAACCCTCCCTCCATCCTCTGGCTATGCACCTTCAAAAACCTCTAAATCCAAATTTATGTTAAAATTAAGCAAAATGGGGCCATGTCCCTCACTTGAAGTTCTGTATCCTTCAAAAATAACATCAAAATGCCACAAGTCTCATCAAATTTTGACATGATTTTCTCCTATTATGGCCAAAATAATATTTTGGTTGTATAATTTTTTGTAACACTTCTATTTTTCCCGCGGATGTGGCATGATGCTAATGTGGCAGAGCGCTGACATGGAAGGGTGGTAACTCATATTTGTTGATGTGTCTAACTGTCCCTCATGTCATCTTGGGATGTATCCATGTCACTCTTCCCTCTTCGTAAGTTATCATGCCACCTTTTCTTAGAGTGAATTTGTGTGAGCGGTTTTCCCTTACCGAAAGCGGTAATGCTCATGAGGAAGGCGGTTTTACAAAAAAAGAGTTTTTCGAGGCATTATCAATCATAAATCGATGCGTATATTGGGTATTTTTTCCTCCAACGCACCCTTGTCCCCTTTTTCGCGGACGACCAGGATTAGAAGATGAGAAAGGAGCGATTTGATCCTAGCCATTGGAGGTACAACACCTTTATTATCTCCCCATGCACCTTCTCATTCCAATAACATTGAGGATTTCCCGATGGGATTTGTGTGATCAAATATCAACCGTCTGCGTCATGGTCATCTTTATTACTTCTTGTTCCTCTTGTCTTGCGTGAATAGTTGAATATTGCCTGATCCAACTTGCTTGATCAATCCAGACCGTTGACGACACAAACCTAAAATTAAACCTTGGGCACTTTTCTTTTGCGTTAATGGATCAGATCTGATCAACGGAATTCTTCTAGCTCGATCTGGGCCGTTGATGGCATGTACAGACTCTTTCTTGTCCTACGTGGATGCTATCCATGCATATTCCCCTTCAAATTCTGCCACATGTACTCAATATACACATGGATGGTCCATGTCATCTTGTCTATGTGGCCAATGTGGGGCTCACATCAAATTTTCCCAAATTTGTATAAACGCTTAAATTTTGAAATTTCTTCATTGTGAAAACATGAAGTTGGGAAACACTTTTTGCCTGTTTTTTGACCAAAAAAGCCGCAAAATTTTATGTTTTTCAACTTCAACCCTTTCAAACCCATATCCCCCTTAGGAATTTCACCTTGACGTTAACACAAGAGGTTTAGAGAATCGTATTAGCTTCGTACTCATATTTTTTTGAAATTTTTTTATGGACATATAGTAGGACAAATTTGAAGGGCACCAATGAAATATACTTTAAAATTTTAGGTTAATTGGATAATGAGTGACTTGTGTGTCCCTCATTTTTTTTAGAGATGGTTATTCATTTTATGGAAACCAAATATACGTTCATAATCTACACAGATTGCACTTTGCAGTGGACTATATGTTGAGGATTTTCAAACTTAAACACTATTTTTTATTATTTATCGAAATAACATTTGTTTAAATAATGGTGCCTTATTGACACATGTTCGTGTCCTCGCATTTTCTTTCAAATGTGACTATTACCATACAAACTAAAACTACCATTTTGAAGAGGATAGCGCAAGGAACATCCTTGTGAGTTTTTACATTTTTTTTGTGCTGTCATTGTGATGATATTGAATTTTCATTGTGACTGATTTTTAGCTTAGTAAATTTTGTAATGATACAGTTTAGAAAAAAAATAGTAAAAAATAGAAATCCCAAATGAAATTAAAAAATTATTATACCATGAGAAAGTAGATTCAATAAGGAACATCCTTGTGAGTTTTTACATTTTTTTTGTGCTGTCATTGTGATGATATTGAATTTTCATTGTGACTGATTTTTAGCTTAGTAAATTTTGTAATGATACAGTTTAGAAAAAAATAGTAAAAAATAGAAATCCCAAATGAAATTCAAAAATTATTAACCATGAGAAAGTAGATTCAATGATGAATTTATTGGTATAAACTCCGACAGGAAATTCTCAGATTTTGTAGGGTTTCCACCTTGTTAAAGTGACAAATTTCAGAAAAATGTAGAAATACTTGTTGTATTTGTTGACCAGAAATGTTATCGGACAATCTACTCGAGCGGACATGAGCATGATCTCCCTAGTCCAAGTGGATCTAGAACAAATGAGAACATAACATAAAACTACTTTCCTAGATCAAATTAGAGATCAAGGTAATTAGATTCCTTTCCTTTAGATTCGTATATCTTTCTCCTCGTTATTGGTCCAAGTTTCGTGGTTGTCATATTTGTAGATGCAAGACCTGTCAAAGCAAATAGAGACAAAACAAGCAGTAAAAGTACATCTAAACACTAACTGATCCAAGTAAACAGTTGAGGAAGTGAACTATAAACATCATTAACACACAAACATTTATGGAAAGAGATTATATTACTGTAAAAAGAGTGATAAATACATAGTAGAGTGATGATTACAACCCAAGCCTTAACGTTGCAATATTCCTCCAACAAGCCAAGTCAATGCCTCCAAAGGAAATTTATGGCTCCCAAGAGATGGATAGGGATCACCTAGGTTAATTCCACCAACATGTAAGTGCTATAGACTTCCTCCCCTTGGAATGGAGAGGAGCTTTGTATTTATAAGACCAAGTGGATAAAGTAGGTTGAGGATTATGGGGAGATGACTAAGGGATCCTCCCTTGAGGTTAGGGAACTGTAGGACAACTCACCTAGGGGTTAGGGATAGAGATACACCTCATCCACCTTCTAGAATTCGCTCGAAAGCTACCTTTATCCAATTTAACCAACCCCAATGCAACCTGCATGAGGGAAACCTGCGCCTGAGAGGGAAAGCGCAGGCTGCACAAAGGCAACTTGAGCCACCAGCGCAGTCTACATGAAGGCAGTATGCACCCAACCTAGTTGGCCGTTCCTTGCTAGATAGAAACCTGTGCCGGTCCAACTAGAAATTGTGGACAAAGGGAAACAACTTGCTCTAAATGACTTCTTGATCAGGGAGAATTCAGGGATTAAGGAACTGAGTTGACATGGGTCTCATGATGATGAGATTTAGGTGTAGCAAGAAACTCTAGGCTGTGAAATTTTCTCGGTCAAGAAATGTACATATTTCTCGGACAAGAGATGTTTGGCCCAAAAATTAACCCGGGGTTAAACAAACTTCTCGCTCGAGATTTTGTTTAAACTTTCAGTTGAAAGAATAAAACAACTCTCGAGCGAGAGTTTTATTACATAACGCCCCGAGAATATTTTAGGGGCCGACCTATTAGTTCCCCGTGATTCTCGGCAAGAGTATATAATTTATCACCCGAGAGTTCTATATATACACTCTTGCCCGAAAGTTGATTTCCATCATTCACCCAGGAAAGTCTGAAAATGAAGTTCAAGTTCAGATCTTTGAACTTCAAGTTTGGATATTTACAGTGCGAAATAAAGTTATAAGGTATTTTTTGTTTTGCTTATGGGGGGTTTTATGGTTATTATATTATAAATTTCTTTACAAAGGGTATATTTTCTTATAGGGTATTTTTTGTTTTCCTTATGGAGGTTTTAAGGTTTTTTATATTATAATTTCTTTACAAAGGGTATATTTGCTTATTTTCTTTATAAGTGAAAATATTATATACTTGGTGTTGGCATATTACTGTTTTTTTAAACATTGTAAAATTGATTTTAGCATATTAATATTTATTATTTTAGAGGACAAAAGCAAATTTGGTTTTGGCATATTTGTTTTTAAGCAACATATTGCATATTTTGTTTTGTCATATTACATTTTTTTATAGAAGGGACATGGTGAATTTGGTTTTAGCATATTACTCTTATTTTTACAAAGAGAAATATTGTGAATTTGGTTTTGTTTTCATGTCATATTCCAATTTGTTTCATTAATTGTACAATTTTATATCCAACATATTACTATGATTTCAGGTTTTTGGCATTGGAGTTTAGGTTTTCAATTCTTTCAACATGTGAAACCAAACGAGATGTGCAACAAAACATGCTCACACCAGAATTGATGGAGAGGCAAGATAAGAAAGAAAACGCGAAAACATGAAAAAGTTAAGAGAAAAAAGAGCATTGGAAAGAAATGTGGAGGCACATGGCAGTGATGAAGAAATGAAAAAAGTGGAGGCACATGGAAGTGATGAAGAAATGAAAAAAGTGGAGGCACATGGCAGTGATGAAGGAATGCAAAATGTCAAGGAACATGTTGATGAAAGAAATGAAGAACATGGAGGTGATGAGGAAATGAAAAATGTGGAGCAAACCATGGGAAAAATTGATATTGAGACCATGATTGGTGAGTAAATATTTTTTAATGTTTATAAAATTGTATTTAATACTTGAGTATATAATTTATTTGAAAGTTCACAATCTTATAAATTTATATATTTTCATGCAGGGTCAACATCCAACCTACAACATCCTACCATACCTATCAATTTATAGAGATTAATTGGAAGTTGCAACAATATTGTCATTGATGAAATTTTTTTGGAGAATATGAATTCAAGTAAAATCGAAGAATTGGGACGTCCAATGTGTGATCACACAACTCGATATAGAGCAAAAATGATACTTGAAAATTATTGGGCATTAAAAGTGTCAAAGAGGTTAACAAAATGAGATGGTATAAAAAAATATGACCTAGACCCTGTCCATACTTGCAAGGAAATGATCTCATGATTTAGTGTTTGTTCGTAATAAATTGCTAACAGGGGTTGTGGAAAAAAACACTGCAACTGATCGTTTGTTGGCTATGACTGCAAGAACGTTAAAAACATCAAGAAAACGTTTATGGAAGCATAAAAACATTAGGGTTGAATTAGATGAGGATGCTGAAGTTGCATGTTGGGATGCTATATGTAGGAAACCTTATCAAGATAAACATCCATATAATGTGAGGGATAATGTGAAAGAGTTTTGGCATTTAAACTCTTGTGTCTTACCAAATGAAAAGGATGTTGTGCAGCATCGTAGATCTAAAGGAAACTATGAAACTCATGCCAAACACATAACAAAGTTCACTCAAGTGGAAATGTTCAATTATTTTTATGGAGAGTAATGTTGATGTGAAGATTGCCCTTAGAACATTTGTGAAGCTTAAACCATGCTATGTCGGGCCCATTAATGTTCGTGACACATGTTGTTGTCGATACCATGTAGAATTTGAATTATATTATGATACATTTAATAATTTTGGCATGCAGTGGTGGCCAAATGTCCCCCCTCCTTCGAGTGTTTGTGCATTTGTATCTAATATATTATGTGCACGAGAGAATGATCAAGTATTCTATAAGAAACAATGCATCAGTGGTAGAAAATATGAAGAATGTTCTCATTTACCTCTTTTTGACATTAAATACCCCATTGATCCAAATGATCCTCAATTGTCAAATCGCATTGTGAAATGGAAGAGATATGTGTTGATGTATATGTAACTTCGGAATGTGTTTCATTTATGTATTTCATATATATTTATTGTACCCTTATTAGAGATGTGTTATTCCTCTATAAGGAAGTGTTGTCATGTGGATTGACAAGTGTCACAAGTGTGTGTACTTGCCGATGGGTTATTAGACCACCATGTGTGGGGTCGGCCCTGAAATGTATATTATATTGTGGATGTATCTAGATAGACAAGTTGGCCCCATAGTGTAACTGGGAAAACAGGTTAAGTATAAATAGAGATCGGGAGATCTCTATTTGGATCATTTGGAAAGTCACACTTCTCTCACTCAGAAAGTGGTGCATTAGTGAGGAGGAGGATCATCTGCTACTAGGAGACTATCTCATTGTATTTTGGTTGTACTTTGGTTGAGCCATTGCTCTCTCTATCTCTGAGGAAGTTGTGGGGTTTTTCACCTTAGGGATTTCCACATGGAAACTCTGTGTCTCTTGTCTCTCATGCTTTTGATTCTTGTGATGCTTTTCATGCTTATTGTGATTGTTATGCATTGATATACAGTACATGTTATTCTCTCAGTGAAGATCCTAGAGTATTGTGAATTAATGCTCAAAATTTAACATGGTATCAGAGCTAACTTGAGAAGAAGACATTGTGTAGTGACGAAAACTTGAGTTTCTTGTTTATTGGGTTTCTCTCCATAGATTTTTGAAAAGATGTATAGTAGATTGACTCTACTCATCAAGGAGAATCTAGCTGTCCAATTAGAATTCAATTCTGAGCATTTTTAGATTTTGCCCTAAAAATTAGGGTTTCCACAAAAATAGGAATTTATGGAATCTGAAGACATAGCTGGAAGCTCCTTACAAAAATCGAAGTTTAGAGCTTTGGATCAAGATTTTTGGCTGGGTAGATCTCCGGGAAACTCAAACCCTAATTCAGGGCTCTCCCTAGTGAACCTAGGAGGACAAAAAGTCAAATCTGAAGGGTAAAACTTTGTTGATCTTAAATTATGAATGCACCAGGTTGATCAGCTCATCAAGGCACATCTTTCTATCCTTTCAGAAAGTTGAAATTCACATTTTGAATTTTTAGGTTTTTTTCGACAAACCCTAATCTGAGACCAGATCCAGTTTTCAGCAATTCAAGTGGTAAGACCTAAATATTTTCTATTTCCATTTGAATTACTCTTTAATATGTCTCACCACACCAAGCTTGAGGATAAGCTTGAAGGGGCTGATAACTTCTGAGCTTGGAAGTATAGGAATGGGTTAATCCTGGAAGAGAATGAGTGGGACTCATATATAAAAGAAGACATCACTATCCCAGAGGATGAAGAGGTCAAGGTATTGCATAAGAAGAAATTGGTCAAGGAAAAGAGAATCATTGCTGATTCTATTAAAGACCATGTCATACCCCATGTGTCTTCTCTAAAGACACCCAAGGAGATGTTTGACTCTCTGACCAAGCTATTTGAAGGGAAGAACATAAATCGGAAGATGACTCTGCGGAATCAATTGAAAGGGGTCAAGATGTTGAATGGAGAAACCATTCAATCTTACTTCTCCAAGTTCTCTCAGATCAAGGAGCAACTTGAAGCTGTGGATGAAGTAGTGGACAATGGTGAAGTTGTTATGACCACCCTGAATGGCCTCCCTAGGTCATGGGACTCTTTTATTCAAGAAATCTGTGCAAGAAATAAATTGATCTCTTTCAGTAAACTGTGGGAGGAATGCTCTCAAGAAGAAGCTAGACTTGTAGCTCGTGAGGAAAAGATGGGAGGTGAAGATCAAGCTCTTGCAGCTCACACCAAAAGAAGCAAGCCCAAGAAGGAGCACTCTCGCTACAAGAGATCCTATTAAAAGAATAAGAAGGATCTAAGATGCTTCACATGCAATGAGAAGGGTCACTTTGCTTCAAATTGTCCCAAGAACAAAAGGGATAATAACAACAACTCCAACAAGAAGAAGAAGGGCAACAAAAGAAAGTTCCATGCTCATGCTGCCGAGGATGATGAACCAACAAAGAAGAAGGCTAGGGCAGAAAGTAATGATAGCGATGATGACTCATCAAGTGAAGAAGAGTATGTTCTAATCTTTGCTCTCACAGGTACTATATCCCATGGTTGTAATGATTGGTTGATTGACAGTGGGTCTTCCAAACACATGACTGGGTTTAAGGAATATTTTGTGAATCTATCTAAACATGAATCACCCCATAAGGTGAAACTTGGGGATGATTATCAATACCCAATCAAAGGAAGTGGTGAAGCCTCCTACAACCTAGATTCTGGAAAATATTTGAAGATGAAAGAAGTCCTTTATGTACCTGGGCTCAAGAAGAACTTACTCTCCATCTCTGCATTGGATGCAAAAGGTACGAGGGTTGCATTTTTGGATGGCCAAGTCCTAATGTGGCCAAAGGGTAAAACAATCGATGATGCAGTAGTGATTGGAGAGCAAGAGGGAGGTTTGTATAAATTGAAGGGTCAACCTGAACATGCCATGGTACATAAATCCATGGAGCCAAGTGAACTGTGGCATAGAAGACTTGCTCATATGCACTATAGGGCACTTCCAATTGCAAGCAAGGTTGTAGAGGGTCTTCCTGAAATCAAGACCAAACATGAAGGTGTTTGCAAAGGATGTGCAAAAGGTAAAACATTAAGAAGGCTTTCCCAAGCAGTGAAAGCAAGGAAAAAGATATCCTGGAAATCATCCACTCAGATGTATGTGGTCCTATGTCATCCAGTTATCTGAGTGGGTATGTTTACTATGTATCATTTATTGATGACTTCTCCAGGAAGACTTGGGTATACTTCTTGAAGAACAAAGATGAGGTGCTTGATAAGTTCAAGGAATTCAAAACCTTGATGGAGAATCAAACTGACAAGAAAATCAAAACATTCAGATCTGACAATGGTGGAGAATTCACCTCAGGTGACTTCAAGAAGCTTTGCAGTGATTCAGGGATTAAGAGGGAGTTGACTGCTCCTTATAATCCTCAACGGAATGGAGTTGCAGAAAGGAAGAACAGAACAATCATGGAAGCAGTAAGGGCAATGCTGCATGACCAAGATCTACCTATGCATCTATGGGCAGAGGCAGCTAGAACAACTGTATATGTGTAGAACAAAACACCACACAAGATATTGGACAACAAGACACCAGAAGAGGTCTTTTCTGGTAAGAAACCTGAAGTCAACCATCTCAGAATATTTGGTTGTCCAGTATACACTCATGTCCCAAAGGAAAAGAGGACCAAACTAGATCCTTCAGGAAAGAAGGGTATATTTGTGGGTTACAGTGAAAGCTTGAAGGCTTACAGAATATACTTTCCAGGGTTCAAGAAGATTGATGTCAGCAGGGATGTAACATTTGATGAAAACTCAGCATTCATCAAATCAACGAAGGCACCTATCGAAGTTTATGAAGAACCTAAGGAAACTAGATTTCAAGACACTACCATGACTGAAGCAATTACAGAAGTTGTTCGTGGGTTTAAAGATCCCCAAGAATTGGTAGATCCACCCCATGAGGATAACTCTCACAAGAAGAAACCTGCATGGGCTAGAGAGATCATTCAAGATGCAGAAAGATTTGGCATTCCAGAAGAAGAACATAGAGCAAAGAATAGAACCAGATCACATACCAGCTATGTTGCTTTACTTTGTGACATCATGAACAAAGAACCTTCCAGTTATGAAGAAGTAGCGGAAAAGAAAGAATGGAAGGATGCCATGGTTGAGGAATACCAATCAATAATGAAGAATGATGTTTGGGATGTTGTCCCAAGACCTAAAGAGAAGTTTGTTGTGACTTCCAAATGGATCTACAAAATCAAGCATGCTGCAGATGGAAGTGTAGAGAAATACAAGGCAATATTCGTAGCTCGTGGCTTCTCTCAGAAAGAGGGAATAGATTATGAAGAAACTTTTGCACCTGTAGCCAGGTATACTTCCATCAGAATAGTACTTTCCCTGGCTGCAGCAATGAAATGGAAAATACACTAGATGTATGTTAAGACTGCTTTCTTGAATGGTGTAGTTGAAGAGGAAGTATATGTGGAGCAGCCACTCGGTTTCGAAATACATGACAGGGAGTCATATGTATGCAGATTGAAGAAATCCTTGTATGGCTTGAAACAAGCTCCCGAAACTTGGTATGGTAGGATGGACAGTTTCCTATCTAGTTTGGGCTTTACCAAGAGTAAAGCGGATTCCAACCTTTACTACAAGGTTGAGGAAGGGAATCCTGTGATTCTACTCCTATATGTGGATGACTTATTTGTAACAGGAGATGACAGATTGATTGCAGATACTAAGAGGAAGCTTGCTGCCGAGTTCGATATGAAAGATTTGGGAATGATGCATTATTTCCTAGGGATGGAGGTGTGGTAGAGTGCAGGTGGGATCTTCCTTGGTCAAGGGAAGTACACAGTAGATATCCTGAAGAGATTTGAGATGATGGATTGCAAGGCCATGGCCACATCTATGGCATCAAATCTAAAGCTTCTATGCGATGCTTCATCTGAGCCAGTTGATGTCTCTATGTATCGTCAGATGATTGGGTCCTTGATGTACCTGACGAATACGAGACCAGATATTTGCTTTGTTATGAACACATTGAGTCAGTTCCTGATAGATCCAAGGAGTGTTCAGCTAGTTGCTGTAAAGCATGTTCTGAGGTACCTGAAGGGTACAATGGATTATGGGCTCAAGTATGAAGCGAATCAAAAGTTTAACCTACAGGGTTATGTTGATTCATATTGGGCTGGCAGTGCTGGAGATAGGAAGAGCACATCTGGTGCTGCTTCAGTATGGGATCAGGTGTGATCTCTTGGTTTAGCAGGAAGCAGTCTTGTGTAGCACTGAGTACAGCTGAGGTAGAGTATGTTGCAGCCTGTTTAGCTAATTGTGAGGTAGTATGGCTACGGAAGCTACTGTTTGAGTTATTTGATCTCCCATTGGATGCTACTGGTATCTTTTGTGATAACCAGAGTTGTGTGAAGCTGTCCGAGAATCCAGTGTTTCATGACAGGTCAAAACATATAAAGATCAAATATCATTATATTAGGGATATGGTGCAGAGAGGAGATGTGAAGCTCCTATATGTTGCGACGGACGAGCATATTGCAGATGTGCTGATGAAACCACTAGCCAGAGTGAAGTTCGAGTACTTCAGGGAGAGGCTTGGTGTTCTTCAGATTGATGACACTTCGAGGAAGAAGTGATGGACACATTTGTTGAAGCCATTCCAAGCATGTTGGAAGGAGGATCCTTCACATGGCTATGGATGTAAGCATTGGATGGTGAGCATCAGGATGATGTTCTGGCTTCTGCTTTGTATGATCAGTTGGATCATTTATATATGTATGTATGCATCATGTTGGATGCTGGATATGATCAGTTGGATCATTTATATGTATATGTATGTATGCATCATGTTGGATGCTGGATATGATCAGTTGGATCATTTATATGTATGTACGCATCATGTTGGATGCTGGATATGATCAGTTGGATCATTTATATGTATGTGCACACCATGTTGGATGCTGGATATGATCAGTTGGATCATTTATATGTATTTATGCATCATGTTGGATGCTGGATATGATCAGTAGGATCATTTGTATGTATTTTGTATATGCATCATGTTGGATGCTTGGACTGTGTATTTGTATATGTATCAGGTGGATACATTGTATGATCAGGTGGATCATGTATGGTGATATGTATCATGTATTTGTATTTGTATCAAGTGGATCATGTGTGATGATATGTATAAGGTAGATACTTGGTGTGAATCAGGTAGATGCATTGTATGATCAGGATGATCATGGATGATGAGCTTCAGTATGTTGCTCTAGATGACATACAGCAGGATGTTGCAGTGATGATGATCAGGATGATCATGTGTACATCAGGATGATGTATGGTGAGTATCAGGTTGATACTCTATGGCCGTGGATCAGGTTGTGCAGATGAGCATATAATTTGGCCCTGGGAGATTTGCAGATAGTCTTTTGAGGTTTTTCCTATGGCATATAATTTGGCCCTGGGATATCTGGAAAATGCTCTTTCGAGGTTTTTCTCTGGGAGGACATATAATTTGGCCCTGGGAGATCTGCAGATAATCTTTCGAGGTTTTTCCTATGGCATATAATCTGGCCCTGGGATATCTGGCAGATGCCATTTTGAGGTTTTGTCCTATGGCATATAATATGTCCCTGGGAGATCCGATAGGTTGAGCTGTGTGCTCGTAATAAGTCCTGGGATGCTCTTGCGAGGTTTTTCCATGACCACATATAATCTGTCCCTGGGAGATCCTATAGGTAGAGCTGTGTGCTCGTAACAGCCTGGGATTCTCTTGCGAGGTTTTGTGGTGACCACATATAATCTGTCCCTGGGAGATCCTGTAGGTAGAGCTGTGTGCTCGTAACATCCTGGGATGCTCTTGTGAGGTTTTGTGGTGAGGTCACATATAATATGGCCCTGGGAGATCCTATAGGTAGAGCCGTGTGCTCGTAACAGCTTGGGATGCTCTTTCGAGGTTTTGTGACGCACATAATAAGTCCTGAGGATTCCACAGTATGGCCAGTGATGAAGAAGACCTGCAGGTGGTGGGCCTACATCTAGTATGAAAAAGGACTGGCTCTGTAGAACTTCCTATGACGAGTAGAGTCAGAGATTGGTTGAGATAGCAGCAGTAGTGACGATGACGATGACAATGCATCGATGACGGTGATCCCGAGAAGAAGACTTGTCTAACAAATCTGTGTCGAGAAATACCTTCCAAGTTAAGAGGGAGTGTTGATGTATATGTAACTTCGGAATGTATTTCATCTATGTATTTCATATATATTTATTGTACCCTTATTAGAGATGTGTTATTCCTCTATAAGGAAGTGTCGTCATGTGGATTGTCAAGTGTCGCAAGTGTGTGTACTTGCCGATGGGTTATTAGACCACCATGTGTGGGGTTGGCCCTGAAATATATATTATATTGTGGATGTATCTAGATAGACAAGTCAGCCCCATAGTGTAACTGGGAAAACAGGTTAAGTAGAAATAGAGATCGGGAGATCTCTATTTGGATCATTCAGAAAGTCACACTTCTCTCACTCAGAAAGTGGCACACTAGTGAGGAGGAGTATCATCTTCTACTAGGAGACTATCTCAGTGTATTTTGGTTGTACTTTGGTTGAGCCATTGCTCTCTCTATCTCTGAGGAAGTTGTGGGGTTTTTCACCTTAGGGTTTTCCCCATGGAAACTCTGTGTCTCTTGTCTCTCATGATTTTGATTCTTGTGATGCTTGTGATGCTTATTGTGATTATTATGCATTGATATACTGTACATGTTATTCTATCAGTGAAGATCCTAGAGTATTGTGAATTAATGCTCAAAATTTAACAATATGAATATGTTGATTATACCCATGTTACAGATTCAATGACAATATCAAGAAATATTGAGTTAGTTGAAGATGATATCTCTATGACATGTTTTATGGAGTCATTCAGGGAGAAAATATATAGATATATCAAACACTCTCCTACATCAAGATGGAAATACTTAGAGTTCAAGCAATCACGAGATGTATTTACAAAAGGAACAATATTATCAATTGTTGATTTTGCTTAAAATTACACTTTCACTCCACAAAAGGAGATACAAAGTGAGTGTTATCATTCAGAGCAGGTATCTATACTTGTGCATATTTTGTATAGACATGTAAAGCTTCATGTCGATGGTTTTGATAGCAATGAAAATAATCGTGAAGTGATAAAAGAGTATCATTTCTACATCAGTGATGATCGTACACATGATACATGTTTTGTCCAACATTGTTTTAATATGGTTTATAACGAATTATCAAGACGAGGGGTCACTTTTAAAGAGAATTGGGTGTGGTCAGATGGTTGTGCTGGTCAATTTAAATCGACACACTCATTCTTATGGTTGTCTCGCATTCATAATAAAATAGATGTTCGCTACACATGGAGTTTTTTTGAAAGGGGACATGGAAAAGGAGAAAATGATGGTGTTGGGGCCTGCATAAAACGTTCACTTAGGAGATATCAAATGAATCAATCCGCTTCTCTCCTCGCAAATTCAAATGATGTTGTTAATTGGTGCAAGAAAAATTTAAGTCATGAATTCAATGAAAGGATGGCTAATGTGAGAAGGTATGTAATTGTTTCAATGACCCTTAATGTTTTCAAATGCAATTATTTACTATGTTTATATGTACATGAATATTTTTATTTAAATTATTTTAAAAAAAGTTTATTAAATTATTTTTAAATGTGAAATTTGATTTGCACAAGTTATATGTTTATCTTGAACAGGTTCTTCTGGAATATTGCAATGGACGATGTTGATAGATCAATGCCATATAATTGTACTGCAATCCCTAAAACAAGGGGCTTACATTCCATTAGGAGTAAAAAAATGGCAAATATACACGCAATCGAGAAACGGAAGTACTCTTGATTCTGTCTTGCATGTATTGATGATGTAGAGTCCTTCGATGAGTGTAAAAAAAACTAACAAAATTTTCAAACCATGGATACACGAAGAATTGACACCATTGCCCCCATTTGGAAATATCACAGATGAAGAGCGCGATAATGAAGTGGTTGTGATTGACAAGGATTATGATCATGTTTTTGATTTGGTTAGAGAAGGTGACATATTTGTTGTCATTGCACCGGTAGATAACCCAGAAAAAGTGCATTATTATTTATTGAGATGCACTAGGTCGAAAAGCACGTTGTTGCAAGAATTTAAGGATCCGTCAAATTATACGTATGCAGTGGGTTCAATGGTTTTAATGGGACATTTCTTTGCTGAATTAAGGAAATGTAATGACCATATTCTTTTTCAAGACTACGAGCCAAATGTTATATGTGCTCAATACAGTCATTTAGTCATAGCGGCCCGGTTGCAGTTGAAACCAATGGAGACTAGGAAAAAGACCAAGAATCAACAATGGAAATTGTCAATAGAAAATCACAATGCCATTCTTGAAAACATGGGCCACTAGCACATTTCATACGAATTGAGAACACATTGATTGAAAAATGATTTTTCTTTCATTCTAGGGATAGAACATAGAACCGTTATATAAATTGGACATTATAGTTTATGGAATTTATATTGGACTTTATAAACTTTATGGACATGTATTGAATTCTCCATTATTTCTTTGTGATTGAATGACAACTTGTGTTTTTGTTTCATTCCTTAAGGTTGATTGACTCCAATGGATACATGCTTTCTTTCTTTCCAATTTTCTCTCTTTTCTTACACTTTTTATATTAATCAATAGAAATTGTTCCATATGTTTTTGTTCATAGTTTGAATTTACATGGTTCTTCAAATTGTTGTTCAATGATGCAATCAATCTTTAAATTATATGGATTTGACATGTCTTGCTATCAAGACATACAATTTATGCATGCAATCACTTTTCGCTTGCTTAATTTCTATAATGTGCTTGAATGCAATAGTTGTATACTTGAAAGTTTATTATTTGTATATCTCCAATGCTTAACAATGAAATAACAATGTCAAAGATATTTTTGACATTGTCTCCTTGTTTTACTCATATGTTAGTCATTTGACATGTCTTTCTAGCAAGACATACATTTTATGCATGCAATTACTTTTCGTTTGTTTAATTTCTATAATTTGCTTGGATGCAATAGTTGTTTACTTGAAAGTTTAAATTTATCGACCACATATTATATTTAGCACCATGCTATCACTTAACCGTAATGGAATATTACACAAAGCCTCCATAAATCCTCCATGAAGTGGTAATGTACTATTCTTAAACTTCTTATCATGCAAACTATGGAGGTTATTTGATGATTATCAAATATAGTGAATAAAAGTACCTCTAGTTCCTCTATGTTAATAATGCCCATCTTCCTAAAATGATTTCACCCTAAAAACAAATTTTCAACATCATGTAAAAGTTCCAAGTAGTTCCATATACATGATGCTTCTCTCATATAATTGTTAACTTTGAATTATAGCTTCTTGAGGTTGAAAAGGAATTAACTAATCCAATCCATCTTTTTTCACTTGGTCTCCATGATTGGTTTTCCATTTCCCTCAATAAATTAAGGTTATAGTAGTATTTTAATTTCTTCCTATTGAAAGGTATACAACCTCCATTACCCCCTAGCTAGGGATGTTTCTCCATGGAGGATAGACTCACAATGAATTGTACCAAAACTTATCTTAAAAAATACCATGGATTTCCTAAAATATAATTATCTATAAGATTTTTCACTATGACTATTACATTTTAGATGTTTGAACTCCACGGTAATTTCGTTAATTTTAGTAATTTTCATTGGACAATGCTAGTATACATTAAGATCTTGATCCATAGGTGTGCTAGTTATTTCACCTTTCTCCAACATAATTTAGCTTCTAATGACAAATATAATAAATCTATCCTTCAGATACATGCTTCTTTTGTTGATTTGCATTTGACTAATTTCACAAAGAAATCAATTTACTTTATTATATACTTTGGAAAAGTCTAATTTCAAGCATCAACCTTTTTATGTTAATTGTGTTGGTTGAATGTAAGGTTTACTGAGTAGTGATTAAATTACACATAATTTGTTTTCCTACGACAAAGCCTCTTTAAGTTATTCAAAACTCAATTATTAAAATTGTTTAGTTGGAATTTGATTTTGAAGGATATTACTTGTGAGATGATCTTATTGTGGAGGAATGTTCTCTTTTTTTAAATTGGAGTTAGATACATTGGAGATATTAAAGACATATTAGAGATCACCTTTGGGAACATAGAAAGTAGGAAGTGCACTTAATCTCTCTTTTACATCCTTCAGGGTTTGTAAAAAAGGTTTGGAATAATTAATCCACTTATTTTTCTATTGAAACACTACACAAAAAAATAAATGATGTCTAACCAATCTCAAACAATATCAATAACGAGTCCGAGTGATTCAAATGGATCAAAGTTTGAGCCATATAAAACATTACAATATATCAAGTCAATCAATCTAAATTTATTGTTAGGTTCTCACTGTTTTCTTAACATATTTCTCATTGGAAGACAAAATAAAAAGAATATTTAAGTCACTTGCTATTGTGCATTCATTTAAAAAACCCATTCTCTTGGGACATTACAAATTGCAACCAACTAGATGGAAGGAATATTTTTCATTCTCAATGCACATTGTACAAAGCAAAATCTTAAAGCTCATTGAGAACAAATCATCACATATATTGACATTGTTCATTCCAATGCAGTTGGAAGAATACTTGACCTGTTATCAAATATATATTTCTACTAAACATCTATATTGGATAACATCTATATTTCTCGATTTCTACTAAACAATCCCTCAGCAAATCTGTCCCCTCCAACACACAGTATTCACTCACAGTTCCATCAAATACCCTTCAAATAACAAGAAGTCAACTTGTTAGTGCTTTATTTGGCATAAATATATATTTTACAGATAGATGCATCAAGAAATCTTTCATTGAAGGTAAGTTACATGTTAATGAGTGAGTTTGATAGTTGATTAGATTGACCACTTCATGCACTAAAATTGAAGTTTGGTAGGTGCAATTCAACAACAACAACGTATTAATCCATGATGATATATTAAGAACTTTTTGAAGCCAATGTCTATTACTTATGTTTTATATAGATATGTCCATGCAACAAATTTGGAGGGGAAATCAAATTATACATTCTCACCACTTGATTATCTATTTCTTAATATATTTTTGTTATTACCATGCAATATTGATTGGAAAAAATACTGAAAGAGTGACAGTGAAAAAAAATTTGCTATGCTTGCTGCTGCTGCACCCAAAAAATATACTACCACTAAGCATAAGATACACTTACACTTGCAAATTGTATATTTGAGTATAAATGATTGAAGGACACAATTTTGTCTCACTGAGTGTATCAAAATGTGTCCACTGGCACAAAACACCTTTGCAAAATTTCATCTTGCAACTTGAAAGACTCTTTTGTGTTGCTTTCCCTAAAATAACCATCAATTACTGTTGTGTAACTGACTCATCAGGCCATAAAATCTACTTCAGCTGAGCATAAGATCCACTTAGACTTCCAAATCGTATATTTGCGCAGAAAAAACTGTGAACAATACTCAAAATGTGTCATTTGGAACATAACCCCTTTTCATAATTTCATGATGCCACTTGAAAGCATGTTTTGTGTTTCTTTCCTTGAAGTAACCATCAATTAAGGTTGTGTAACTTGACTTGTTAGGAACAAGTCCCTTCTCTCTCATTTTTTCAAAGATTGCTTTTGCTTCCTGCATGTTTCTTTGTCTGCAAATCCCATTGATCAGTGCATTGTGAGTAATAACATCAGGCATTACACCAAACTCTACCATTTCATTATCCAGCCTAAAATCTTCCGACATGTTGTCTTCCTTACAATGCCAATGAATAAGTGTGTTGAAATTTATGCTATCTGGCACCAAACTAATCTCCATCATTCTTTTTATGAGTTCTTCTGCTTTTTTAACATCCCTTGATCTACAAAGGTCATTTATCATTGAATTGTATATGAAGACATTTGGTATGATACCTTTCTATGACATTTCTTCACGTAGCCGAAATGCTTCTATAAAGTCTTCTTTCCTGCATAGCTCAACAATGAAAATGTTGTAAGTAATATGGTTTGGAAATATATTTCTGTCTATCATATCATTCCATAATTCTTTTGATTTCTCCATATTCCCTTCCTTGCAGAAGCCATTGATCGAAGCATTGTATGTTACAACATATGGCTTAAGACGTTTTTTCTTTCATTCTATTAATTAGTGCCAGATCCTTTTCTGTATATCCCTCCTTGCAGTATCCATCAATAATGCTTGTGATAGTCATGTAATCTGGTACTAGACCTCTTTCAACCATTTCATTTGAGAGGTCTTTAATTTCCTTGCAGAGGAAATTAATCATTGCATTGTAAGTAACAACATCTGGCATGGAACCCAAGTTTCAACCATTTAATCACACAATTTGAATGCCTCACCCATGTCACCTTTCCTACAGTACCCACCAATGAGCATTGTGTAAATTACACTATCAGGATCCAAGCCATTCTACTGCATTTCATTGAAATATTTCATTTCCTGATACATTAATTCTTCTTTGGAATGTACATTAATCAACAAACTATAATTAGTAAGATCTGGAACAAGTCCACTGCCTACCATTTCATTATAAATCTTGGCAGCTTCCTTTGCATTCCCTTTCTTGCAGTATCCATTTATCAATATATTGTAAGTAGCATTATTAGGAGCCAATCCTTTTTCCAACATTTCCTTCATAAGTTTCCTTGATTCCTCAACCTTTCCTTCTCTGCAATGTCCATTCATAAGAGCACCATATGCGAGGTCCTCCGGAGCTAAACCCTTTTCATACATAGCTTTCAAGAATTTGAATGCCTCACCTAACAAACCATCTTGGAAACAAGCATCAATCAAAGTATTGTAAGTTACTATGTCTGGAGAGAAGCCCTTTATTTCCATTTTGTCTAGCAAGTTCTTTGCTTTTTGGAGATTCCTTTCTTTGCACAGAGCATTTTTCATTATCTTGAATGTATATACATTTATGGAAATTTTGCAGGCAGTTATCGACCCAACTATCCTTGACCAGGACCCCAAGAAGACTATTGCAGGCAGTTATCGATGGAAAGAAGCCAGAATTTCGGATTTTGTGAAATGCCTCTATGGATTCTGTCATCCTCTTAGCCTGGACATAGGTTATGATCAAGAGATCAAACACCAGTGGATTTGAATTACAATTATTGTAGGTATTCACCAGAGCATCCACATCTAGAGATGTTGAAACTCGACTTTTCGCACCATGCGAAGTAATAGAGGTTGGGAATCTTCCAACTTCCTCCCCTTGGTCAATATATGTATCATGGCACTTAGGGATTGGGATGTGTACTAGTAGTTCTGTTGTTTTCCAACCCAATAAAAAAATCTCGTACCTAACTGAGCATTATCCCTACACTTATACAAAACATTGATCACAATTAGTGGGCTCAATAGGTGACCTATCTGCCGCAGATCGCCCCAGTTTTCCAGCCTCAAAAAGTTGTAAAAATATTCAATAAGACGACTATCATATCAAGAGGGAAGAAGGTCGTCCTCTATAACTTGAAATATTAACCGATCTGCTATGGTATTGTTTTCTACCATTATTTTGCTGCTGAATAAATGAACTTAGGTCACTGCTCTTGAATTTTCTATCATGTGCAAAACATAGGCATTTCAATGACAAAGATCATTTTGAGAATGAACAAGTAGCTTACGACTAATGAGATTCTTTGAGAATTTGTCCAAATCTCTTGTTTACCTTCTAATGATTGCCATCATTTTCTTGATTTGGCTGATATTCATTTACGAGATACTCTCAAGCATTTCTGTAAAGATAAATCATCTGCTCTCCTTGAAGTATATGATGACACGCTTTAAACATTGGTAATTAATTCTGACCAAGCATGCTTGATGTGATTTAATTCGAGATATGTGTCCGTGCAAAGAAGCCTTTATTTCACCGAGTTTCCAAATTTGCTCCACTAGTCAACAAACCACTTTCCCTGGGTGAACTAATTACCTTTGTAACTAATCATACTGACTACCCAAGAACATACACAAGCATCATTAGGGTTCCATTTTCAGTAGGCATGGGTAGACTAACACCTCCTTTATCCATGTCCAAACAATCAAGGAAACTCATGAAACAAGGAAGAACCACTGGACATGGTTCTGTTAAACCCCATTAATTTACATTTGTGTCTTTATGGAAAGTCAGTCTTGCCAAGATTCAACTCAATGATCTCACACTTCTCGGGATTATGGCCTTGGTCATTCATACATAATTCATCTCACAGAATTTGAACAAAATAATTCAACCCAAAATTATGAGGGTTTATCCCTTCCAACTAGTATAAACAAACAATGCGTATGGATCCTCAGTGAATTTATTGACTTATTAGGTCTAGGCTTATGTCACCTATAATCATTCCATGCTGCAAATGCTTCTAGTATATTATAAACTAATCCATTCTCTACCAATATTCATAGGTTTTTCCAATCTATCCGGTTGTTATAGATTAAGTTGAAAAAATAATGAACCAATTCATCACCCTAGGACTTTGTACACCTGCGAAATTTGTGGATTGTGTTAGTTGTGAAATGAAGAATTCGTTCTTGTGTTAATGTTTCACAACAATATTGATTGTTGGGTAATTGCAGCGAGCTGAAAACTCAATGAAGATGGAAAATTTACCTCATTGGATAGGATATGCTTGCGAAGCGTACCCATTTACTATCTTCGCATTGTTTCTCTGTAATCCCTTCCCTGAGAATTCCCTGCACTCCGACATGCAAAAATTGTCAATTCCCTAAGTCTATACGTGAGGGACAAGATGCTTCCAACACGAGATTCTGGTTGTAGATTATAACAGAGTAAACTTAAATGGATACCCAAAGCAAAAAGTTTTAGAAGGGAAAATGCCTAGGTGAACTCGCAGGTTTATCTGGATCTCTATGGGGTGCCATAGAATTAAAATATTCTTATGTGTAAATACAATAGCATATCCGCTGAAGTTTTCAAAAATTGTTCTCGAGCCCACTCTACTTCCACTTGGGAATTTAAAAATGCAGGAATGGCTCCCTGTTCTTCTCTGGCATGAATCTTAACAATAACCTTTATCACTTGAGTGACATATGACGGAACACTCAGTTGGGCATGCTTCACTGCAGAGTTTTGTGAAGCTTCTGCATCATCCCTTGAAATGTACCTAATATCTACAGGAAAATTTCTTCTAGTTACATCGAAAATGATGCAACTAGCAAAATAATATGATAATGTATGTGCATCTGCTGTTGCAGACATTATGATAACCCTCAATTCTGGTCTCTTGAGCAAGCATCATTCAAGCAATGCTAAAAGAAGGTTCGTTCTTAAGCTGCGCTCATGAGATTCATCTACTATGAGCTCATGAGATTCATCTACTATGATACAACTAATATCTTCCAACTCTGAATCTGGCATACATAATTGAAAGAGGCATTTATCATCTATTACAAGTGGTTGATTATGTCAGATCCACTATGATGAGACATGCTTGGGTAGATGTTGAGAGGCTTGGATTTGGGGGTGAACAAGACTAGACCTGGAATAACTATTGTGTTTCCCTACAAAATAGTCATGTAATGATTAAATATGAGGAGGACATTCTTCTTTGGTCCAAAAATCCTATTGGTGGTAGTTTCTCTCCAAAACGTGGTTAAAATGCTTTAAGGGGGGGAGAAATGCACATAGAAAATCAATGGTGATTCAAAAGTATATGGATGTTCAAGTGCCCATTAAAAATGAATAACTTTATGTGATTTGTTATAAACAACACGATCCCTAGTTGGGATTTCATGTAGAGGAGGTGTTGGAAAGGCTTGGGGAGATGTGCTCTATGTCAGGTATGTGATGAGGATGTGACACACCCTCCACTACATTGCACATACATGGTGTTTGTCTGGAATAATATTGAAGTTGATTTAGGTATCTGTAATGGTTGAGGAGGTAACTCAGTGGAACTTGATCTAAAATCATGAACACATAACCCAACAAATTCAAAAAATAAGGCTCTACCATTTGTAGTTATTTGGGGGTTCTGGCTTGCTAGGAACGACTGTCTATTTAATGGAAAAATTAAACCTAATTTATTATGTGCCAACACAATAATGGCTATCCTTGAACATTTTAATTATGAAGGTCGTATAAAACCTCCTAGACTGATAACTCTTGAAAATTTCATACTTCTTCTACATACTTCTTACTACCATTGGATGTCAAGGGTGGTAGTCTTCTAAGTATCTGGGGATATCTAAGGATGCAATTCAATTATGTGATTCCTTTTTAGGGGAATTAAAAAGAGATCACGTCAAATTGAGGGAGGAAGAAAATGAAATTGTGTGTATGAAAACAAGGTAGGTGTAAATTATACTGCAAAGTTGGGATACCTTGCTTCACTATAGAATAGACCCAAGTTGAAAAATTTCAGTCTTGTGCTTTTTCTAGTACTCTGGGGAATTTGGATTGATAGGAATAATTGAAATATAACAAACAATAACCATAATTGAAATCTAACAAACAACCATAATTGAAATCTAATGTAGCCATAACTAAAACCTCCTAGTATTCTAAAATTTAACAAACTTAAAGCAATTACAAGAATTAAAAGCATAATCAAAGCTTGAACAAAAGTAATACACTGTCGAAATTTCAAAAGAAAAAACTCATTCTAATATGAAAATTTAGGATATATACCTTGTCATTAATTGCATTTCAAGTACAAACACTATATCTATAGACATAGAACTCATAATTTCTCCAATGCTAGTATGCATGTAAAAAAACTAACAACTTTGCTCAAAATAGATTTTAAGTATTGCATTCTCATGCAAGCCGATTGTCGTTCCCCTATCGCTCACCATTTCCTTCACACATGAATTCCATTTGCTCCTGATTTTATGTGGGATGAAAAGTCAAAATGAAAGTTTATATATATATATATATATATGTTTGGAGACAAAATCTACCAAAACTAATAAAATGTTATCAAAAAGAAATATTGATACCTGCGTCACCTGTGGAAATTGTGTAGCTACAATTTCCTCAACATGTATATTTGTGTCACTACCTTGAAATTTCATTAAAATGTAAGAGACTAACCAACAAGATAAAAAATAGAAGCACAAACATGCAAAAGAAAAGACAAAAGGAGGTAAATTTTTTTATATACATATCAACAAAGTAATACCTCTGTTTCTTCCTCGCCAACAAAAAATCATCAACATAGTCATCATCATTTAGCATTTGGGCATACTGCATAAATTTCAATTAATTTATAGACATGAGATTTGGATAATAAAAACACACACACACACACACACACACACACACATATATATAACATGTACATTCTAGCTCATATTGTAAATGTGTCTTTTGTGAGTTCAATTATTAAATCATACTTACGTACCAAATCCGTGCGTCAATTTTATCGAGCATTGAATCGCTTATACCCGTCTCTACAATATGCTGCATTCTGCTCGAGTTCTGATCAAATCATAAATCTCAAGACATCATCAGAATAGTCATCAAATGAGATGTCATCCATATTGGTTGAAGATGCCATATTATTTATGCCGATTTCTACCCCTGCCAATGCAGCCCCAACATGCTCTTTTATCTGTGCCCTCACCCTACTTGCCAATTCGGATGTCATTTCAAAATCCTCTAGAAAATAAATGAATCTAGGTTGTTGAAATAAACTAAGCGATGAACCGATTGACTATATTCAACATCTCGTAGTGAATCATGATGTTCATATGTATGACCTTTTCCAGCACCATACAAAGGTGATCCCATATTTGTATAGTCAGGGTCCATGTGCAACCGAAACCCTGCAATTAGCATCATGAAAAAATATTGAGGGACCTCATCGTTATTTGGGAACTTCCCATATGCATGTAGGAACCTCGAATAAATATGTGGTGCAATATTTGGATCATTGAATCTTGCAATCTTTAGATGTCTTTTGTCTTCAGGCCGCAAGTCAAATAATGAAAAGACCATTTCTTTTGTGACAATGATTTTTGTTTCTTCAAACTTGTGACGACCCATCACTGCCATTCGCCTCCTATGAATCATGTCATAAAAATATGGGTTGATAGTACAAACCAAACATAACTCTCAATCAAACTATTCAGATTGTGCAAAACAATCTGGAGACTCTGTTGAAAACTGATAGAGATAGTAGAACTCTCAAGTTCACCCTGCAATCTCATGGAATGGTCCCTCATCTCTTCCACAGTAAGCATTGTGATCTTGTCTTCCCAAGGAATCTCATCGGGAACATATTTAGGATGAGTGTAGAGAGGGTCATATGTTTCATTGTGGGCATACTGATGCACTCGATGACCTCTCCTTATATTACGAGGTGGAATAGGAGCACGAGCAACAAATCATGTAAGAAGTAAAACGTGTGCAAGTATTATAATGTATATATAATTTTTCGATCAAAGTATACATATTTAAATAAAATGTGTTCATTAAAAATACCCGGTGGAGCCTCTGCCTCAGCATGTACACTGTGCATACTATAACCTAACTCTTTTGTCCTATCAGTATTTTGAGAATCTGTAGAAGCCCTGTAAAAAACAATAAAATGGCAATCGCATGTAAGTTTAAGCGAAATAGAATATTTTTTCGCAAATAAAACACTCATGTGAAATAAGAATTATGTTCATAATTTAAGTAAACAATCTCTATCTGGTGATGGGCTCTCTTAGCTAGTTGTATCTGCAACATAAGGCACTGAATGCACATGCATAAAAATAATCAAGTCATATGCATGTAACGTTTTAAAAAATTCCAATATATTTAACTTGTACTATAAAATGATAAATAACATTAAAAATTACCTAATCGTGTCCTCCGTGCCTGTCCATTAGCCCCTATAAAAACAATAAATTGACAATCACATACAAGTAAGAGAAATATCATAATTTTTCACAAATTAAACACACATGTCAAACAAGATTTATGAACTTTCATTTCACCTTTACCATGTATATCTTGCATTGGCTTGCTTGTGGTAGGAATATCAGTAGAGTAAAGCACTAAATGCATGTGCACAAAAATAATCAAGTCATATGCATGTAACATTTAAAAAAAGTTAAATATATTTAACTTGTACTACAAAATGATAAATATCATCAGAATGTACTTATGGGTGTCCTCTGTGCATGTGGGTGCGCATCAATCAGGCTAGCCTGAAATTCAAGCTGCTCTCTTTCTATGCGTCTTGTAGACCCGTCAGAAGTGCGTCTGCCATGGTCAGAGGCAGAGGCACTACCTCTACACGACAAGATCTTAGAAAAGTGTGTAAAAGAAGATTTATGTCTATATTTTTCCACATTAAACATTACATATAACATATATACTTGAGCGTGAAATAAATAACAATTGAATTTACCTGACGATGACCTCTGATAGTGTCTGCACATAGTAGGAAAGTTTGCTTCACCCTGAAGCTGTGCAACTATGCATGACGATAATTTTCCACAAATTAAAAAACATGTCAAATTTAACATAAATATGTTCATATCTATATTGACATTAAACATTTGAAATATGTAACCTAGAATTAAACATGTTGAAGTTAATAGTCGAATGCACCTGATAGTGGACCTATGGTGCATCCAATACTCCCATCCAAATGGCGTTTAGGAATGTTGGTACCACTACCAACATTTCTAGATGTATCTAGATGATCCATGTGATCCAGGTGGATATCGGTGGCAGCCCACCTCTTCCAACTGGCTCAAAACAGTCTTCTGGCAATTTTGGTAAATTACTATTTTTAGCAGTTTTTTCGGGTCCTGAACTTCCGGAGCCATTTTGAGGCCCTAAACGACATTTTTTGGCGATTTGGGGGACCAAATGGTTGCCCCTAGCATACATTTGGGCCCAGTCAAAAGTTGTAAATCTCGGATAGACCTTCCCAACGGGCTACCGAGCGCCCCAAACGGAGATCGTATGCAAAAGTTATGACCCCGGGAAGTTGACTGTTCAACTAACCACCTTGGGGCCGCAAACTTTATGACGGTTCATCTTCTAGGGTTAGGTTTTTGGATGTTTGGGATTCTTTCCCTCATGCTTATGATAAATAGGCCCTTTCGGCCTCTCTTTGTATTCATCTTGGCACGAATGAGCATAGCGGCCACATCTCTTCTCAGAGATAGCTACCACCATTCTAGCTATTGTATTTTACAGTCTGTTCTATTTCCGCTATTTAATAGAATATGTGTTACTGTATCACTATGTTATTTGCAATATATCTTTGTATATGATTCTGTATATGCTATCTTTTGTTTCGTTCCCACATAAATCCGGATCAGTGGTATCAGAGCGGTCTGCTCTTTGATTGTTTCTCGGTGCATGTCCCCGTCGAGGTCAGGATACAGAGAGTTGGGTCTCGAACTAGTTTCACTTGGGGAAGACCACTCTCACCGCCCCAAACGGCCTCCCATGGCGGAAGAAAAGAGAGACGACGGAGCAGTAGATCCTATCAAGTTGTTGCTCGAGGAAGCCCTCGCGCGACAGAGGAACGAGATGATGGATAATTTCGCCCAGATCCTTCAACGTATGCCAACAGTGGCAAATGCACCCTCAACGAGTAGCCATTTCGGAGATACGACTCCCTTCAAGGGACAAGTTAATTTTGATATCCCTTTATTTGAAGGCCAAATCGATGCCGATGCCCTAGATAAATGGTTGAATCTACTAGAAGGGTATTTCTCTGTCCACAATTTTTCCGACAGGGAAAAGATCGTCTTTGCACTCCTCAAGGCCGTCCCCCATGTCAAAAATTGGTGGGAAACTTATTGTGAGCAAAACTCATCAGACGAGTCTGGATTGTTTGAATATTCCAATCCCACCTGGGCCTCTTTTATAGATGCCGTCAAGGAACAATATTACCCTGTTGGAAACTATGATGACCAGTACACAAAATGGACCATTCTGCATCAAGAGAAGAACCAAACGGTGTCGGAGTACACCAACAAATTTCATACCTTGCGCACAAATCTAGGTATCAAGGACTCCGAGCGGCACCTAGTACTGAAATATCGCAGTGGCCTACACTGGTACATCCGAACAGAGATGGATTTCCTGGAAATCTCTTCACTTGGATCCGCCCATCGATATGCTGTCAAAATTGAGCAGAAATTTCAGCAAAAGAACAAGCGTGACTTCGGACCTGCGCAGAAGCAGGGCAAGGGAAACTCTGGCTCGCAGAGCATGGGGCAGGAAAAGGACAACCAGTCCCAACCACAGGCGAAGAAGGGTAAAGAAAAGACAAAGAAGGACACCGGGAAGTGGTGCGAGTTCCACAAAAGCCCCTGGCACAACACTGATGATTGTCGCTCAAAACAGTCATTGGTGGTTGAGATCAAAGCTTCAGAATCAGATCCCAGTTCCGATTCTGACTCGGAACCTAATTTTACAGCCGCGCGAAAAGGGAAGCAGATCATTGATGCAGAACCCAGTGCCGTTGTTGCCACCACACAGATTCAGCCAGAGGATCCTGAAGAGTCGGAGGCAGAGGAGTGCCTTTTCCACTCACAGATGTGGGTGAAGGGAATTCCCCTACACTTTGTTGTGGACAGCGGCAGCCAGAAGAACCTGATCTCAGAAGAAGTCATCAAGAGATTGGAGCTACCAATAACGCCACACCCACAACCATACACCATTGGATGGCTAAGCCAAGGACGAAGGATCCGTGTCAGTCACCAATGTCGCCTACCATATGGCATCAAGCCCTTCAAAGATGAGGTATTGTGTGATGTGGCCCCACTTGAAGTATGTGATGTTCTTTTAGGACAACCATATATGTGGAAGCGTCATGCTGTATATGAATCACGACCTCGTAGTGTCATTGTCAGTTTGGGAGGACAACTCTATCGGATACCAGAGATAGTTGCACCTATCCCAAACGAGCAGGGAAGAAAGATAATCTCCCACACTGGGAAATTTTCCCTATTCGCAATTGCCACTAAAGGTGAACATCAGATTGCGGAGACATCCACAACCTCTGCAGATTATCCTTCTACTCAGTAGAAACAAGAAAAACACAAAGTTAGTGCAGCATCGCCTATTCGGGTACCTCTACAGTGCAAGGCCACACATTCAAGGGGCCCCTCCAAAAAGAAACCATCCACACTGGTGCATACCAAGGATACCACAACAACCAAAACTGTTGAACAGCTCCAGCACATCCATCAACAACAATTACAACCCTGTGAAGATGTCAAAGTAAGGCAATCTTTCCACTTCAGCAAATGTCGCACCAAGAGCTCAACTCGACACACAGCTCGACATATGATAAGGGATTTAACGCAATGGAGACCATTGCTTCCTAAGGAGGGAGGATTGATCCAGGTGGATATCGATGGCATCCCACCTCTTCCAACTGGCTCAAAACAGTCTTCTGGCAATTTTGGTAAATTACTATTTTTAGCAGTTTTTCGGGTCCTGAACTTCCGGAGCCATTTTGAGGCCCTAAACGACATTTTTTGGCGATTTGGGGGACCAAATGGGTTCCCCCGGCATATATTTGGGCCCAGTCAAAAGTTGTAAATCTCGGATAGACCTTCCCAACGGGCTACCGAGCGCCCCAAATGGAGATCGTATGCAAAAGTTATGACCCCGGGAAGTTGACTGTTCAACTAACCACCTTGGGGCCGCAAACTTTATGACGGTTCATCTTCTAGGGTTAGGTTTTTGGATGTTTGGGATTCTTTCCCTCATGCTTATGATAAATAGGCCCTTTCGGCCTCTCTTTGTATTCATCTTGGCACGAATGAGCATAGCGGCCACATCTCTTCTCAGAGATAGCTACCACCATTCTAGCTATTGTATTTTACAGTCTGTTCTATTTCCGCTATTTAATAGAATATGTGTTACTATATCACTGTGTTATTTGCAATATATCTTTGTATATGATTCTGTATATGCTATCTTTTGTTTCGTTCCCACATAAATCCGGATCACCATGTGTCCTTAATTAAAAAGCATGTCAAATTTAACATAAATATGTTCATATCTGTATTGACATTAAACAATTGAAATATGTAACCTAGACTTAAACATGTTGAAGTTAACAGTCGAATGCACCTGATAGTGGACCTGTGGTGCATCCAATACTCCCATTCGAATGGCATCTAGGAATGTTGGTAGCACTACCAACATGTATAGATGTCTCTAGATGATCCATGTGTCCTTATTAAGAATAAAAAGTATTAGGTTAACTCCAAGAAATCATAAGACAATGATTGCATTTGTTATGTTTATAGTTTATTCTACAATTCTTATGGCCTTTATTTTAATTGCTGCATCATTTCATTTATTGACACATCAGTTTAATTGTTGCAGATCCCCTGACATAGCCACATAACATTGTTTCCAAATATTTATCTCAGATGGAGATGTACGCATAGATCCTCCAAATCCATCCATATCAAAGAGGAAGCAAATCGATTTAGTTCTAGAGCAACTTGATTTATGGTTTGGCATGAATTATAGCTATTAGGTCAAGCCAAGGTGGAAAATACAAATTATTAAAATTAAAATTTGAAGAGTATAATATAAACTCATGCACTAAAATAAAAGAAAAATAAAAGACTTCACAATCATAGGATAATGCACAACTACTTTAGAAATTGTTGTGGGTAGCAGATCAACACAGATTTGATCAACAAAATCACACATAACATTAATATTTTTATGATTTAAAACAAGAAGAACATGTTGATTGTGAGGATCTAAGTTGTTAATATCAATAACATAAAGAACAACTGCAATAATGGAAATGTTGTGTTAAGTCTTAGGAGGAGGATCAACATGATGAGTAACACTAACGACAACACTAACAACACCATATAGAACAAGTGGATTAGTTGGTGGAAGGGGGACAATAACACATGCATCTTTTGGATGAAGGGAAAGACTGGAATCAACACATGAACCACTAGGAAGGGGGACAATAACACATGCATCTTTTGGATGAAGGGAAATATTGGAATCAATACATGAACCACTAGGATTATCACCCCAACCATGTTTCCAAGAGGAGGAGCCATGACATAGAGCCCCATTTTCCATTATGCACATGGGGAGGAATCATATTGAATTTCCAAGCTGGATTTTCATTTTGAATTGAGATACTTTGCACAACTTCGAGCAATTAAAATATGTCGGAAGGAGAAAAAATATTAAGATTAAAAGCAAGGTGACACATATGAAAATCAAGATTATTTTTTGAGATATAAGTGGTAATTTTGGGCTCGCTATGCAAACTCCTCAATATCAACACCGATATGACCTAAGAATCTAATTATCTCCCTTCCCCCACCACACAAAAAATTAACTTTACTTGGCCAAATTTTTTTGACTCATCCACAAGCTATGCCATGTTCCCTTCACCAAAATCTCATCTAGAAGAGTGATAGATCAACCATCATGTTACAGTGTATTTTGCCACCTTGTGAGCATTAGCACTCATTGGCCTCCATTATTCATTTGATTGACTCAGAACCACTTTTTGTCCTCCAGGAACCCTTGTTTCCCTATTTTTGTTCTTGTACCCGAGCTGCTTCACTGCAACTCGCGCATATGCAGGCTATACCACTATAGCCCGCATACATTGAGTTAAATAGTAAATAATAGTAAAAACTCTATTTTTTCCTCCAAAAAGCGGCCATTGTGACCTTTGACCCTCCATGTATCCCGAAACGACTCGATTCGACCTTTCACCTACCTTTGGAGGGTTATATATTGAGCTCTTATGGTGCATGGAAGGAGGAGAATGAGAGAGCATCGAAACTCTAATGGATTTTTCCATAGCTTGAGTCTACATACATTGATCCTAGTTGTTGTGAACCCTTTATGTTCACCTACCAAACTCTTCCATATATTGTGAAGGACTCATTCCTTTACTCATGAGTTTTCCATTGCATGGGGGATTGAAGTGGTGGAGACACAAGTGGAGGGACTGTTAAGATCCTAGTGGGTGTCCTTCACTAACACCTCCAGGTTTTGGTGTAATGGTTCGTATTATCTGGTATCATAGCACTTTCTTGGGCTCGTTGGGTGGAATTTCTGCCAATTTTTTTTTGCATCTGTTGCAAGTTTGGATCTGGGAATAATCCTTATCCGCTTAACTGTGGGAAGTACTTGGGCATAATCCCTAAAACTCATTGTGAGGAGTATTGCAGGAACCCCAAAGTAGCTGGCCCATTGAGAAGACCTGCCAGCGAAAAGGGAAACGACCCCTACCTGATTGACTGGTTCCCACCCGTAAGGTTAACCAAGAGCTGTCGTTTGTGGCAAAGCCGCTATCAGTTTTACCTGAGCCGTGGAGTGAGGGGTACTACCCCATTACACAAGCCGTTAGACAACATTGGTGGCAGAGTGAAACCCCTGAACTGTTAGGAAGCCGAACATACCTGGGGTCCATATCTATTTTCAGTTGAACTATTGCCGATCACTTCCACATTGTTTTAGATCCATTCCAAGCCATTCTAGATCCAGCCGTTTCAGATCCTGCCATTTTCGATCCATTCGGCGTCATTTCAGATCCAATTGTTCTGATCCCTTCCGCGCCGTTGCAGATCCATTTCTGGAAAAAAAATAAAAATAAATAAATAAAAAAATTCCTGTTTTTTCGCCATATATCCCTTGTTTTAACTATGTTTCCATTGAAAATTCCCAGACACCCCTACAATCCCATTCTGCATATTTCATTCCTGAGGACCCTATCCCAAATTCTACTTCCCAAAGCCAGAAATCTCACATTTGTCTATTTTTAGGGTTTGCCATAACTTCTTCAATTTTCACCCACTCGCCTCCAAATTTTTCCACCGTGTTCATTCCTTATTTTTGCTTCTTTGTCCATCTCTGACAAATTTTCTCATTCTTTCACCCCACTTTTGAAATCCTCATTGTTTGCTTCGCTGTCCATTAGAAAGTGTCCAAAACCTAGTCGAACCCAAAATAACCATCCGATTTTTTACCAAATCCAAATTCTCCTTTACTAAAACACCTTTTGTTTTTTATTTTCTACCCACTCCAAAAAAAAAAAAAAAAAACTTGGTTAGGGTTGTCACCCGCGTAGGAGCAAAAACCATGGAGGAAGCACTTGCAGCCATCCAAACCAAACTCCAAGATTTGGATGAAAAATTTCTCAACCTCCATCTTCAGCATTCAACCATGAACAATAACCGACAGCAAGAGTCTTCTGCAGCCATTGGGTTCTCTTCTTCCAGCAATTTTCCTGGGCCGAAGCTTGAATTTCCTCACTTCAATGGTACTAATCCGATTGGATGGATATACCGGGCAGACCAATATTTCAGTCTGCATAATACTTTTGATGTCCAGAAAGTTCCACTTGCATCCTTTCATTTGGAATAGGAAGCCCTTCAATGGTACCGTTGGTACATCAGAGCTCATCAAAAGCCCAATTGGACAGATTTTTGCCAACTCCTTTTGCAATGGGTTGGTCCTAGTGATTTTGATGACTTCACAGAAGCACTCACGAAACATCGCCAAACTGGCACTGTGAGAGAGTATTAGACAGAATTTGAGAAACTAGCCAATCACATAGAAGGATTGTCTGATGAATTCTACAGGAGTTGTTATATTAGTAATCTCAAGGACAAAATCCGATTAGAGGTTAAAATGTTCTGTCCCAACACAATGATGGAAGTCCTAGGGTTGACTAAGTTGGCAGAGGACAAGATCGCAGCCCAACAACGCTCCAAACCCACCTTTGTTCCCTTCAGAAATATGGGTTCCCAACAACTTCCTATCACGCCAGCTCCTTGACCAAATCCTATCAAGCATTTGTCTGAAGCATAGATGTGGACACGTCGAGAAAAATGGATTTGTTATAATTGTGATGAGAAATTCACTCGGGGGCATAAATGTGTTGAGAAATAGCTCTATCTCTTGGATGTGGATTCTCCGTCTGCCTCCGAACCTTGTGAAGACACTCTAGATACAATAGATGATCAGGTCGACATTCAATAGACGCTTGTTGACCCCCCCTATCAGGATGACCAAGCAGAGATATCTCTCCATGCTTTATTCGGCATCACCACCCCCCAAACAATGCGGGTTAGGGTTACTTCAAGAAGATCCCTCTTACAATACTCATTGATTCTGGTAGCACTCATAATTTCATTGACCATCGGATCGCCAAACAATTTGACTATTTTGTCCATCCTTGCTCCAACTTTGAAGTCATGATTGCCAATGGGGGCACCTTACCTTGTAAGGGGAAGTGTCACAATGTGCATATCTCTATGGAAGATTATAACCTGCGCTCTGACATGTTTGCCTTGTCCTTAGGAGGATGTGATGTGGTTTTGGGCGTTCAATGGTTACGCACTCTTGGCCCCACCTTATGGGATTTTGCTGAACTTTGGATGCAATTTTGAGTCAATGGGAAACAACACAAATTTACGAGCTTACAACCAGGGTCTCTCCGCATCATCAGTTCACATCGCTTGGAAGAACTCCTTAAGAATAATTCACAAGGTGTCATCGCTCAAATCCATTCCATTCAGATGCACCCATCAACGGTCTCCACTACTTCCTTGGATAGACATGCAAGTGTCTTTTCTGAACTAGTGAGCTTGCCGCCTTCAAGAGACCTTTCCGGTAAGAATTTAGCCTCATCTACATCTCAACAGGAAATGATGGCTATTTTGCATGTAGTACAGAGGTGGTATCCATACCTATTAGGGCATTATTTCAGCATCAAGACTGATATTCAGAGTCTAAAAAAATTCCTGGAACAATGGGTCTCCTCCCCAGTACACCTGAAATGCATTATCCAACTCATGGGTTATGCCTATGCGATCACTTACAAGAAGGGTAAGGACAATATGGTGGAAGATTCTCCTTCTCGCACATTTGATGACCCAGTTTCTCTTACATTTATTTCTCTGCTTGTTCCAAATTGGTTGCAATCTATTCAACATGGCTATCTCTTCTATGAAATCCATGCTTCTTCATTAGCAGTGCACTCTGGGTTCCTCGAAATGTATGACTGGGAACAATGTAACTTCTTTTGGCAGGGACTAAAAATGACAATTCAACAGATGGTAGCTGACTGTGATACTTTCCAGGTCAACAAGGGTGAAACGACACTCCTTTCGGGACTGCTGAAAACCTTGCCCATACCTACATAGATTTGGTCAACTATTTCTATGGATTTCCTAGAAGCACTCTGGTGGTATAATACCACATCTAAAAGGCCACCATATGAAGCAGTCTATGGACAGACACCACCAGTTCTTCTTCCATACACCCTCAGCAGCTCCTCAGTTCAGGCAATTGACTCGGTTCTTCGAAACTGCAATCAAATTCTTCTCATTCTACAGGACAATCTTCACATGGCTAGAATTCGACTGAAACAACAAGCCGATCAACACCGTTCTGAGCGCACTTGTCATGCAGTTGATATGGTTCTTCTTCATCTACATCCTTCCAAGTAATCCTCCCTGAAAATCCAAAGGCGTCAGTGGCCTAGAGTGCAACCAGAGGATGCTATAGGGGAACCACTCTTTCAGATTATGCATCAATTTCCACAACTCAAGCTTTGAGGACAAAGCTTTTTCTAAGGGAGAGGGGATGTTAGGAACCCATGTCAACCCTTCTCTTTACTTTTTTAGTATATTGTTGTTGGACGCATATGCTTTGTAAGTCGTCCCGTAGTATTTGTTGATCCATAGTTTATATTAGCCCATGGTATTGACCCATAGTATTGGATGCATATGCTTTGTAAGTCGTCCTGTAGTATTATATGTCCCATGGTTTTGACCCATAGTATTTGGAATAGACTTAGTATATAAGTGTGTGTTGAGGCCAATGAAGGAACCATGAATTTATTTGTATTGAGCTTGCTCAAAGGAGGTTGCCTCCTCGAAGTGGCCTACGATCAATAAAAGTGATTCTGAGTTCTGTTATTTCTGTTATCTCGTGTATTTTCATTAATTAATTGTTGCAGGTTATTCACATCTAGTATCATAGCCTCCACCCAGGTTCGAGTCACAGAGTGGGTGGCAACGTTGGCATTGCAGTGTTCGTTTGGGGCTCTTACGGCTCAAAGGGGACAACACCGTATGGGCGGACATCCAGCCCAGAGTTTGGACTGCGGAGAGTGGTGGGATGTTAAGATACTAGTGGGCGGCCTTCACTAACACCTTGTTGATGTATACGTAACTTCAGAATGTATTTCACCCATCTATTTCATATATGTGTTTGTATTCCTATAGAGATGTTATTATTCCTCTATACGGAAGTGTCAGTCATTTATATTGTAAGTGTCGTAACTTATACTTGATGGGTTATTAGACCACCTTGTTGGGGTCGGCCCTGTATAAGTCATGTGGGTTGAAGGGTTATTAGACCACCCTATTGGGGGTCGACAATGTGGGTCAAATGGTTATTAGACCACCAAGTGTGGGGTCGGCCTGGATTAAGTTAACCATGGGTTAAGCTAGTCATGTAGGCCCCATTAGTTTATTGGGCATGACAGAACAAGTATAAATAGAGATCGAGAGATCTCTATTTGATCATTCATTCACACACTTCTCTCATTTGGAAAGTGGCGCACTTGTGAGGAGGAGGTTTTGCTGCTAGGAGAAGACTATTTCTTGTATTCTGGTTGTATCATTGCTCTATCTATCTCTAAGGAAGTTATTGGTGTTTTTCACCTTTATGGTTTTCCCCAAGTAAACTCTGTGTCTCTTGTGTGCTTGCATTATTGTGTCCATGATTGATATGCTATAGATTTGCTATACATGTTGTTATCTCAGTTAAGATCCTAGATCAGATTGAAGTAAATTCTGAAAATTTAACATGGTATCAGAGCTAGCCTGAAAGAAGGCATGATATGGCATGTATGACACTTGTTGCACTTACGATGCTAGGGCTCGATATAGCAAAAACCAGTCATCGTAGAACTTTCGCTGTAAATCCATTTTGGAGAAATTTTTGGATATGAAATTGTTACAGGTCGAAGATAAGATCCCCATGTACCTTGTGTCCAAAGGACAATCTCTAATTCGTTGTACTTTGTGATTTATGATCTGTACAATATAGGGTTTCTGCCTATTTCAAATCTCAGTTATAAATAGGTGACCTTGGAAAAAAGGTCATAACTTGGGCTAGGAAGCTCCAAATGCAATTTCGTAAAAAGTTACAGGTAGTACATAGATGGTACTATCTTAGGAAACTTTTTCAGAGGCCGAAATTGAACCAATGACACGTGGAACACTGTACAAGTTCGCTCTACTGTCTTATCCCATAAACAGGTCACATTGCGACACTTGGCATAACACTTTCTTAGAGAATACAATTGAGGTCAGACCTATCGGGATGGAAATATGACAGGCCAGGCTACCACAGAAAATGTTTTTAGACCCTGTGGATCGAAAAGTGCGGAGTTACACAAGAAACAATCAGGTATATATTTCTGTCAAAACATAATTATTTTTGAGCACCTTCATTCATGGCTTCTAGAATTTAGGGTTTCGGAGAAAGTTGAAATGTTTGTAATAGGAGACTACGGCTGAATGCTACTCATCAAAATAGAAATTTAGAGACCAAGATCATAATTTTTGGTTGGGCAGAAGGCCGGGCTTGATCAGACCCTAGTTCGGGACTTTGATCGGAAAAGTGGAAATTTAGGGCTTTTGCAAAAATAGGAATTTTTGAAATATGTGACCACGGATGGAAGCTCCTCAAAAAAAAAGAAGCTTAGAGCTTTGGATCAAACCTTTTGATTGGGTAGAATGGTGGGCTTCATCAAACCCTAGTTCTGGGTCATGTCCAATGAATCCAAAAGTTTCAAAGGCAAATTTGAGAGATGAAACTTTGCAGTTTTCAAATTCTGAGTATACCAGCTTGATCAGATCATCAAGGCGCATATTTCTATCCTTTCGAAAGTTTGAAATTCAAATTTTGAATTTTTAGGGTTTCTCTGACAAACCCTAATCCAGCTCTAGATCTAGTTCCTGCAAATCAAGTGGATTGGGTTAATCCTAGAAGAGAATGGATTGGTCACCTGCATAAGTGAAGAAGTTTTTGTTTCAGATGGAGATGAGGCTAAGGCCTTACATAAGGAGATTACAAGCAATATCGATATGTATGACTTATACAGGTATGTTTCAATATTTGCTCATGATTAAGTCTATGGTATGTTTGTCTTCATATTATTACGGTTAGTACAATCTTGTTTAAATTTGGACTTGTTGTATCACCTTAATAAAATTATGAATGCATGATAGAAGATATTCATTGGTTAGGGTGTTGACACTTATGATTGTACTAATGCATTATGGTGTTGTATGAGGTTTATGTTGTCCGCTAACATGAAAGGTACACCAAGAAAGAAAAATCATGTTCTAGTTCAAGAACATATGATCATGATTGCAAAGATTCATCCATTGTCATGGATCTCTTAGAAGATCTACTTACGAGGTATGTATAACTTGGTTCTACAATGGATAACTTATGAGACATGCAGGTTACTAGCACAAGTCATTGAAGAGAACCAGAAGACATTATGCAGGTATGTTAGACATAACTAGCTAGCATGCTAATCTAGGTATGTTTTACCTATATCAAGCTAGAATCCTACCTTGTGTCAGGATCTTATACTGTTGTGTTGTTGATAATGATTATTCATGAAGTCATAGGTTTCAATAGTCATGGTTGTATGCATATTATGTTTCTTACCATAATTGATGATATGACTGACCAAAAGAATCATGAAGGTATAGGTTTGAGTAATCATTGGTTTAGGCATATTATGTTTCTTACTTTAATTTATGATATGACTAACCATAAGAGTCTTATATAAACCTTGAATACTAATGCTTATTATTTCTGTTTGAAATGATCATGACTATACATGCTTAAGATTATTGTGTTTTGATAGTATTAAGAATATACTAATGAATGTATGATTATGTATGAGACCTCAACGATAACACAATGATGGTACTAATAAGCATGCGTAGTGATTAAGGATGGATACAAGTTCAAGTACAGGTAATCCAGGAAGCAAAGATCGAGAGGGAGGACACTCCAGTTGTTCCTGCAAGGAAGCAAAGATCAAGAAGGAGCACACTTCAGTAGTTTCTGCAAGGATGCAGATATTCAGAGGGAGTTGACCACTTCTCACAATCCACAACAAAATGGAGTTGTGGAAAAGAAGAAAAGACTGAGAGGGAGTCAACCCAACAACCAAACAAAGATAAGTATTTGAATTATCATTTCTTACATATTTGTTTGTTTAAATAATGTTATTCAATGATGTATATGCTTATGTTCCTAGACTTAGGTTGTGTATTATGCATATTAAAATAATTGCATTATTGAACAGTATACTACTAATATGCATGCGATGGGTAAGTGGCCTATGGCACTATGCAACATTCCATTACTACTTATCTAGAATGAAACCTCTTTGCTGACATGTTGGGAGTAGTGCAAACTCTTAACGATGTTCTGGTAGAGATTGGAAGGCATCTAGAAAGTAACAGGATATGGATAAATGTTGTATTGAAGCATTGGCTAAGATAATTGCATGACTGTATGACATATTTCTTTATGTGTAATAATTTGTTCTGAAAACTATAAGATGTTTTCTAATCATGCAATTTAACTTGTTGTGTAGGAAATATCGTATACCATCACCTACAAAATAAGGACTACAACATTTGTTCAGCAACAAAGTTATCTATTAAAAATATTGAAGATATTGAAGTTCCTAGGATCTGGGAAGAATGCCATGATCGAGGAGTACCAGTCGATCATGAAGATGTTTGGGATACAGTCCCAAGACCTGAAGGGGAGTCTGCAGTGACTTCCAAGAGAATATACAATATCAAGCATGTTGCAGGTGGTATCATAGAGACTTTTGCTCCTGTAACCAGATACACTTCCATTAGATCAGTGCTTGCTCCGACTACAGTGATGAAGTGGAAGATACACCAAATGGATTTCAAGACAACCTTCTTGAATGGTGTAGTTGAAGAAAAAGTGTATGTGGAGCAGCCACTTGGTTCTGAGACACATGACAGGGAGTCATATATGTGCAAGACTTGGTATGGTACGATAGACAGCTTTCCATCCAGTTTGGGATTTACCAAGAGTAAAGCAAATTCCAACCTTTACTACAAGGTTGAGGAAGGAAATCCAGTGATACTACTTTTGTATATGGATGACCTGTTTATTATAGGTGAAGATAGATTGATTGTTGACACGCAGCGGAAGCTTGCTACCAAGTTCGAGATGAAGAACTTGGGGATGATGCACTATTTGTTTTTTTTTTGGCATGGAGGTGTGGTAGAGTGCAGATGTAATCTTCCTTGGACAAGGGAAGTATGCAGTAGAGATCCTGAAGAGGTTCGGGATGATGGACTGCAAGGCTATGGTCCGGTTGATGTCACGATGTATCGTCAGATGACTGGATCCTCTATGTACCTGACGAACACGAGACCAGATATTTACTTTACGGTGAACACATTGATCCAGTTCCTGATGGATCCGAGAGATGTTCACCTGGTTGCTGTAAAGGATATTCTGAGGTACCTGAAGGGTACGGTTGATTATGGGCTAAAGTATGATGCGAATCAAAATTTTAACCTGTAGGGTTATGTTGATTCAGATTGGGCAGGCAGTGCTGTAGATAGGAAGAGAACTTATGGGTGCTGCTTCAGTATGGGTTCAGGTGTGATCTCTTGGTTTGGCAGGAAGCAGTCCTGTGTAGCATTGAGTACAACCGAAGCAGAGTATGTTGCGAGGGATGAGCAGGTTGCAAATGTATTGACCAAGACATTGGCCAGAGTGCAGTTTGAGTACTTCAGAGAGAGGCTTGGTGCACTTAAGATCGAGGTTCCTTCCAAAGGGAAGTGATGAGTCCGGAAGATGCAGATGCACATGAGATTTTCGGACATGGTTGAGGTGTTCTCCCATGGTCATGATGTAATTACTGAACCATTCTCACATGGTGGTAGATGTGTTCTCCCATGGTGTAGATGTAAGGGTTGAAGCCATTTTTCACATGGTGGTAGATGTGTTGTCCCATGGTGAAAAAGTAAGGGCTGGAGACTTCCCCGAATGGTGGTAGATGTGTTCTCCCATGTCAGTGGTGTAAGTGCTGGATGATGTGCATCTGGGCTGTGCTTTGTGGACGATGAGATGATCTGAAGAAGACGATGCTATAATGATCAGGAGGATCATGGATGATGAGCATCAGGATGATGCTCCAGTTACTGCTGTATATGTATATGTACGCATCATGTTGGATGTTGGATATGATCAGTTGGATCATTTATATATATATATGTATGTATGCATCATGTTTGATGCTGGATATGATCAGTTGGATCATTTGTATGTATTTTTTATATGCATCATGCTGGATGCTTGGACCATGTATCTGTATATGTATCAGGTGGATACATTGTATGATCAGGTAGATCATGTATGATGATATGTATCAGGTAGATACTTGTTATACATCAGGTAGATGCAGTGTATGATTAGGGTGATCATAGATGACGAGCTTTAGGATGTTGCTCCAGATGACATGCAGAAGGATGTTGCAGTGATGATGATCAGGATGATCATGTGTACATCAGGATGATGTATGATGAGTATTAGGATGATACTTTGTGGCCGTGGATCAGGTTGTGCAGATGAGCATGTTTGGGAGATCCTATAGGTTGGATTTGTGTACCCGTAACAGCCTGGGATGCTCTTTCAAGACATTGGTGGTGAGATCCCAATATGGATTCCTAATGAGGGCAGCTTTACTAAGAGCCTACTTTTAGATGTCAACCTGGGGGATGTACAAACTTTAGAGGTTCAGGCACTATCTGTGCTCTTATAGGATAATCTTTGTCACAGTTGGATGTCGGTATCGATGTTCTAAGGGTTGCTTACTAAATATGTAAACTGGTTATGCTACATAATTAAATACCGGAAAACAATAAATCTAATTAAAAGAATTAAAGTGCTGAAAGCAGTAAACCTGTTCTAAGAAATAAAGATACCAAAAGCAGTAAATCTGTTCTAAGAAATAAAGCAGTAAATCTATTTTAAGTAATTAAAATGCTAAAAGTGAAGGGGATGATCTTATGAAATTACTTAATGCAGAATGGTAAATCTAGAAAATGAAAATGCCATAACAAATGTATTCTAAGATTTGGGGAAAATGAGGCATGTAGTTACTTTATACCTAAAACTAGAATTCTAATCTAAACCATTTTAAATCCCAAGACTTAATCGAAGTGCGATTATTTCAAGCTATCCATCTATTACTAAAGAAATTAATCACGATGTGAAACAGTCAAAAACCTCAGATATAAACCATGATATTAAAAGCAAAGCTGATACACATGCAATCGTTGATTCAAATATGCGTTGAAAGAAAGAACCTACAGGACTACTGAAACTGTTCTGCTGTACTACAGAATGTATTATAAACTACTACAGAAATAATAAATCATTCAAGCGCTTCCATATGCAATATAACTGTTCATCAATGTAAAACGCATAATTGGAAAAATACCTGTAAATAGAAATCTCCTGACTTACGTGTTGGAGGGGTCCTCCCCAACCCGTACTCAGGAGAGAATAAAACTTATAAACGCTGTCTGGAATTAATCATCAATATCTTATTAAAATATAAAATCCATGTCAAAACAAAGGTCTATACTTCGCAGTATCGATAGGGCAGAAAACGTTAAAACAATGTTTTTCTCAAAATAACAGTAGGGGCCTCTCGCTACCCGAGAGGTCCATATTTATATGATTTAATGTTGATCCTAACTAATTGTCGAAATGTCGAGCCTCCTTGAACTGGAGTGCGTTCCCTATAAGTCAGGAATAGGGTGCCGAGCTTGGTGATCTCTCAGTCTTCTACACATTCATCCTTTACTGCCATGAACCTACTCAATCACGCTTGGTTTCCACAGAATTAGTTCATTGCATATGCATTTCAACATACAAAAAAATCATCAAAAAAAATTTCATAAAATAATTAAAGTAAAACATTTCTCCACAATTGAGTGTGTTTCTTCGCCATTGCTTGAGCTTGACTGTGGGAAAAAGAGGTCCATTAAATACTTGAAAATTGGGCTCATCATTCTCTCCCATACTTGAAGGATTCACCCATCCTTGGGTGACTTATTCAATTCGTCGATGACCTCCCTGATATCCCATGCTACCACCTTAGGTATCCCTGCCTACCTGTGATATCCAAAATTCTGATCCTCCCCGACCCATGCCTTCCTCTCTTCCTCTTCATTAATCTGTTCTTTGATGACCGGGGAAAGAAAGAATGGGGGATTCAGCCTCATCCCGATCCACCTGAGTTGATTTCTTTCCAGGGATTCTTTGTAGAGTGTGGTTTTGAAAAGGGCATCATCGAGCCTGAGGGGAGAGTGGAGTTCTCTTTCTTTCTCCTTTGAGACTCAAATTTTAGATATCTGCGTGAATCTCTTGTTGCACCTCTTCGACCCCTGATTACTGGTAGGAATATCTGGGTCTGATTTGGGGGAGTCCTCTTTGGAGTGTTTTATTTTGACCAAGGTGTTGGCCACACTATCCATGTCATTTTTTTTTCCCCTGATATAGAGGTGGTCTTACTTTTTGATTAAGGTGGCAAGGGCGTAGTCCTCATTCTTTGAACGTCCTCAGCAGATACCATGATGAACTCCTCGCAAGAGAGCTATAGAATCTGAGCTTTTAGCTCCTCACCAAATATTAGTTTGATCAGCCCATGATGGGCCAAAGCATCCTCTTTTCCCTTAGCCACCTTCCTGCTCATCTCTGCTAGGGATTGGAGTAGGTAAAATGGAATGCTGATATTGTTGTTTGATGAAATGTGACTTCTGTTCTTGAGAAGCTCTAAAATACGAAAATGGAAAATGGGAACATAGCTTAATCTTCCAGTGCATGTAATGTACCTTAGGACAATTGCAGCCATTTCATCCCATGGTGCTGGCATGGAGGGTCTTTTGACTCCATTTTTGTCTTCATCATAAACCTATCCACGCTCAAAGAATGCTGCTTTTGCTGTGTGGTTTGCCTCCCGGTCATTGCTGCTCCAATGCAGGCCTATTGGAAGACCAATGTGTTTGGCTATCATGTCCTCATCCAATTTTATGCATAACCCCTTCACCCGGGTGACGTACTGTTCATCCTTAATATGCTTGAAGTTTCTTGCAAACTCTTGAGCTACCCCTGTATCGTATCCTCTCAATTCAAGGATAAATGGCATCCATCTTGAATTGCGAACGATCTACAGGACTCTCAGCTCTGATAAATGGCACTGTGATCTTCCGGTTCACTCTTCTTAAAACCATTTGTCATTTTTAGATCTTCTTTATAACCAGACAAAACCGGGGCTTTTGGAATGCAGTTTTATACCTTCAACTTGGTCGGGCTCTGCCTACAGGCTCAAGGAATACAATGGTGGATGATTCTCGGGAATTCTGGGTGGTTACTTATATGCAAAGTTGTGGAATATTATGCACCCTAATTCACTGCCTTTCTGCACCTATCCTTTCCATCATACCTGTACTTTCCACTTTTAATCCCCTATTTTTCATGATCGATCTCTGCCTTCTCATGATCGACCTCTGTACTTCATGTGGTGAAGGTTGCGATCATGATTTGCTGAGGGTGACGGGACTTTGGTAGCAATCATGAGTTATGAAGGTCATTCCACCATGCCGCCGATTTGAAATGGAAGCTGTCCTCAGCTGACTTAGAAACAAATGTGGTGTGGGATAATGTTTTACCTTAAAAATAAATGAAATCGTTTGAGAGATTACCTTGGTATGTATGCGTACCTGTATTGATGATTGGGTGCATTTTTCTTGCATGGTGGATTCTGTAGTAGATTTGGTGGTGTCTGTAGTTGATTTCTGCATGTCAGTAGTTACATGTGTGGGTGCTTTTTCCTTTTTGTTCATTTTGAATTTGCTGTAGTTTCTTCTTTTGAAAATTGTGCCATTTGCTGATGCGACTGATATGATGATGCTTTGTATTTGGATGATTGCATGGCTGTATGTGACTGGCTCTCTTGAATACATGGCAGCCTCACTTGAATCATTTTGCAGGCTCGCTTGAATAGATGGTAGCCTCACTTGAATTTATTTTGTAGGCTCGCTTGAATAGGTGGCCGTTTCTTGTGATGATACTGTAGAGTGAATGAAGAGTCCGTAGTTGTAGAAATTTTTGCTGGCTCTCTTGAATGCTGAGTTTGTTTGCGAATTTACTGGCTCGCTTGAGTGTATATTCTTTTGTTTGAATTGTGGTTGATGCCCTGGAAATTTCCTGTTACCTTTTTTTGTGTTGTTTTTTTCTTTTTTATTTCCATTTTTTTATATATTTTTCTCTTTTTTCAATTTTTTTTTCATGATATGCATTGAACTTCACTGATTTGCAGCATGCTCTATCAGCATCAATTGTTGCTGGTAGAGTACTTGTGTAAATTCTTCTTTGGATTGTGGTTTTTTGTAGAGTTTTAGGCAATGCCCATTCACTATCATGGGGAACTCATCATCATCAATTGTAATAATTCTCACAGCCCCATTGTCATAAATTTTCTGTATACTGTAAGGTCCAATCCATCTAGTGGTTAGCTTTCCTTTGAATGTGTGAAATCTGGAGTCGTAGAGTAGTGCCCAATCACCTTCGTTGAATTTCTTATCCTTCAAATGTTGGTCATGCCATTTCTTTCTTTGTTGTTGGATGATTTCAGTATGTGTAAGTGCTTGTTGGTGGTGTTCATCTAGTTGATTTAGCTGTAGCATGTGTTCTTTTTTACTGTCTGATAAGTTCATATTTAAATCGGCTGCAATTCTTAATGTTTTTACTTCAAATTCGATTGGTAGCATGACCTTTTTCCCATAGACCAGTTCATAAGGTGTGAATCCTGTTGTTGTTTTCCATGTAGTATTGTAAGTCCAGAATGCTTCACTAAGTCTGTCATCCCAATCCCTTTTGTGAAGTTGGACAGTTTTTGTCAATGTTCTCTCTAATTCCCTGTTGGTTACCTCAGCTTGACCATTTCCTTGAGGGTGGTAGGAGGATGACTGTCTGTGCTTTACATTGTTTATTTTCATCAAGTCTTCAATTAAATTTGATGTGAATTGTGGTCCCTGATCAGAAACTACTTCTCTTGGCACCCCAAATCTGTGAAATATCTACTCAGTACATAATTTGGACACACTGGTTTCATTTGCAGCAGCCAGTGCTACTACCTCTGTCCATTTTGTAAGGTAATCGGTGCATACGAGGATGTAGCTCTTCTGATTGGATTGTGGGTTGAATGGGCCAACAAAATCAAATCCCCACTTATCAAATGCCTCTAAGGAGATTTGTGGATGTAGTGGCATTTCTTGTTTTTGTGTTGGTTTTCCCATTCTCTGGCAATCGTCACAATGGGACACATACTCATAAGCATCTCTGTGGAGTGTTGGCCAATAGTACCCTGTTTGTAAGATCTTGTAGGCTGTCCTTTTTGTAGCATAGTGCCCTCCATAGGGTTCATTGTGGGTGGCATGCATTATGTCATGTACTTCATCTTCCCTAATGCATCTTCTAAGTACTTGATCTGGTCCTTGTTTAAAAAGCATGCCCTCTATCCATGTATATGTGGCACTTTGCCTTATTATTTTTTTCCTTTCTTTATAACTATAATGTTCTGGAAACTTTCCTGATACTAAATAGTTTGCTATGTCAGCAAACCATGGGATTCTTATTGATATGGAAAAAAGGTGCTCATCAGGGAAGTTATCGTGAACCAATTCGTTATATTTTCCATGTGTGACTGTTGACAAAAAGTCGGCTACCACATTATGCTTGCCTGGTTTATCTATTATAGCAATGTCAAATTCCTGTGGAAGTAGCATCCATCGAATAATTCTTGCACTGGTATTAGGCTTGTTCATAAGATATCTGATCATTGAGTGGTCAGTATGGATAAAACTTTGGTATCCTGCAATGTAATGCCTGAATTTATTGATTGCATGTATGACTGCCATAAATTCCTTCTCTGTGACTGTGTAGTTGAGTTTTGCCCCAGCCAAATTTTTGCTTATATAGTATATGGCATAGGGTTTATTGTCTTGTTCTTGCCCAAGCACAGATCTGATGGCTTTATTTGATGCATCTATGTGAATGTGAAATGGAATTTCCCAGTTTGGTCCTTGAAGTATTGGTGCTGTGATGGTTTTCTATTTAAGACTTTCAAAGGTTGACATGAAGTTGCTTGTCCATATGAACTCATTGTCTTTTGTAAGAAGTGCAAACATGGGGGCAACAATTCTGCTATAATTCTCAATAAACCTTCTGTAGTACCCTGTTTGTCCAAGGAAGCTTCTCACATCTCTTTGTTTGACAGGTGGGGGCAGTGTTTTGATTACTGAGACTTTGGCTTGATCCACCTCTATACCTCTCTGTGATATATGATGTCCTAGAACAATTCCTTCTTCCATTAACATCCTACATTTGTCATTGCTTAGGAACAAGCTCATTTCAATACATTTTTTTAATACTAATTCAAGATTGTTCAATGCCTGGTCAAAGCTCTGTCCATAAGGTGTGAAATCATCCATGAAGACTTCCATTTTTTCATTCAGAAAATTGGAGAAAATACTCAATATGGCTCTTTGAAATGTTGTTGGGGCGTTACATAGACCAAAGGGTAGGACTCTATAGGCGTAAGTTCCCCATGGACATGTAAAGGTCATCTTATCTTGATCAGCTGGGTGTATTAAAATTTGATTGTACCCACTGAAACCGTCTAAGAATGAAAATAATTTGTTTCCAGATAATGTATCCAGCACCTGGTCTATAAATGGAAGTGGAAAATGATCTTTCTTTGTTGCTTTATTCAGCTCCCTGTAGTCTACACAAATTCTCCATTTGCCTCCTTTTTTAGGTACTATGACTAGTGGTGAGACGCACTCACTATCAGATATTGGATAGATGAACCCTGCATCTAATAACTTTTGTAATTCCACTTTGACTATGTCTTTTAGTGTAGGGTTCAGTCTTCTTTGTGGTTTCCTGATAGGAGTAGATCCTTCTTTGATGTAAATGTAGTGTTTGCAGATATCATGATGTATTCCTTTCATATCTGCATATGTCCATGCAAATGCTTTACTTTGTTCGACTAGTATCTTCATCAATTTCTTTTCTTGCTCAGGTTGTAGTTTGGAATTTATGTTGACTGATTTGCCAGGGTGAATTTCCATGAGTTTTAGCTTTTCACTCTGTTATTCGAGTACTTCTGTCCATAAGTCATCCATATTCTATTTTGAACTGTCACCTGTTTCTATAGAAAAAAATTATTGAATAACATGATTGTTAGGAGATACATTTTGTATAAATCTATCTATATGGCCATCTTCATCTACTGCCTTTAAAGATATTGCAGCATCAATTGTTAGGATAGGTCGGAGGTTGTGATTTGGTGTGTTCTGGTAATCATCAGTCCAATTTTGATATTCTAACTCTGAAGATTTCATTGTTGGTGGGTAGATTGTGATTTTCTTCCTGGTGTGTCCACTGGTGATTGTCATATTTCATGATCGACAACCTATGTAAGCGTCCGCAGTTGCTAACCAAGGTCTACCTAGGATAATTGGATAGCCACTAAGTTTGCTTTTGATTTCGATTATTACAAAATCAACTGGGTATTCCCAGGACTCGATATTGATCATAATGTCTTCTAGCATTCCTTCGGGCTTCATAGTGGACATGTCTGCTAGTTGGAGTACTGTTGTGGTTGGTTTGACCAGTGATTGGAGTCCGAGGTATAACATGGTTTCCTTAGTCATGACATTGATTGCAGCTCCCAAATCTATTAAGATTTTATTTATTTGTTTGTTATTTATGGTGATGTTTACTACAGGACTACCAGGATCAAGATATTTAGGGTTTATTATGACACCCAGCATCAAATCGGCCAATTGTCCCATTACGTTAATAGTTGGTGGGTCACGCTTCCTCCTTCCTGGATTCTTTAGGCAATTTTCTCTAATGAATTTGTTGCAGATGGGCACATCCCTTATGGCTTGTAAAATTGGGATTTGGATGTTTAAGTGTTTGAATTCGTTTAAGATTGTATTCTCTTGCTCTTCTTCTGTACTTCGGACAAGTTTTTCTGGAAATGGGGGATTTCTGTTGCGTGGAAGTGGTTGGGTTTCGTCCTCGGGAGGTTCTGGTTCATCGGGATACTGAACATAGGGTTCTGATGTGTGGTCTTGAGCTTCAGATACAGGTTGTTGGATGTTGTGTGGGGATGTATTCTGCAATGTTTTTCCAGATCTCAGGTTTATTTCATTTATTTCTATGGTGTCTACAACATAAGTCGGGAATTGTGTGATATCAGTGTTATAAGCCTGCTGCTGTTGTGGGGGTCTGTTATTATTAGGATTTGGAATTGGTTGGGATGGAATAGGTGGAGGTCTGGGGGGTGGTTGAGGTTGTGGGGGTGGTATAATAAGTGGTTGTTGTAATGGCGCCCTCCAATTTGATGGATGGGGGTACTGGTTTGCATAATTTGTGGTGGATGGAAAAGGTGGGGGGTATTGAGGATAAGATGGTGGATGATATGGTTGTTGATATGTTTGCTGGTTTTGTTGCCATTGGCTTGTTTTGATTTGGCTGTGCTTGCCATGGAATTGGTGCAGAGTTCCAATTTGGCTATCCTTGTATATAGTAAGTTTGATTGCTCTGCTGATATGGTCTAACAAAGTTATTCCTCCTATGATTTATAAAGCAGAGCTGTTCTACTGCTCCTTCAGCTGCTAGGTCTTGAATAGCTTCCTTACATGAGGGTAAGAGGGGACATTTATCAGTGGAATGGTCATCGGTGCAGAGACCACATACTTCTATTGTGTTCAAGGTGCACTGCCCCTTCTCATGCTTCTTTCTACAACAAGGACAGAATACTGCCAAGGCTTGGTTAATTTCGTCCTGTTTCTTTTTGAGTTGAAGAGCATCAAGTTGCATGGCCAGAGATTGCAGTATGTCAGTTTTCATGTCATCCAGCAGGTTTCCTAAATCAGATTTTGTAAGTGTTGGTGTTGAGGATGATGATCCAGCAATGGTTGTATGTGTATCCCTTGTCCCATTCTTAGTTTTCCTAGATCTTGAGTAGTTTTTGAAGATTTGCAGGATCTGGTTAAAATATTTTTGGAATATATCTCCATCTCCAAGGAGATTTAAGACTTCAAAATTCTCCTCTTATACACCTCTGAGAAGGACAAGCTTTAGTGATTCAGGATCCAAAGTGCAATGGCTGGCTCGTTTGTAGCTGAGTTGAAATCTTTGGGCATAATCTTCTAATGACTCTCTATCTCCTTGTTGCATCCTAAAGATTTCATCCCTAGTATATTTGGCCTTGAAGTAGTCCCTATATTTTTCTAAGAATGACTGTTTCATTTGATCCTAGCTAAAGATACTATTTCCTTCAAGGCTCATGAACCACCGAAGTGATAGATCTTTCAGTGTGGAAGGAAAAATCCTTAGCTTTTGTGCATCAATAGTGTAATCAAATGATCTGCAAACTACCTCAAATTCAAACAGAAATGTGTCAGGATCTTCTGAAGTCAACCCATGAAATTTTGGCAGATTATTAGGATTTATGTTCTTCATTCTGGCATCTCCAAGAGGTATGCTAATGTTCGGGTACACAGGGTACTACCAAAGGACCGAACACCAAGAGAAACCACTTCACACAAACAGATCACAGATCACCACACCGATGTTTTGACGTGGTTTAAACCCCCTTGAGGGAAACACTCCACGGCCCCGGCCAAATAGCTTCTACGGGACAATTTATTATGCAAAGAAAGAAAGTTACAAATGAGCTTCTCATAATCGATCAACTAAACAATGACCCTCCATGCTCTTTAAATAGAGATCATGGACCAATCGGGTGTTAAGCCACGGATCAAGGTTAGGTTTGATCTAAGAGAAGTTGAGCCGTCGGATCACTCTATGTCGGAAACATATCGTGACCGTCGGATTAAGTATTTACAAATGCATACTAATGCATACTAAAGAAACACACTATCCCTAACGGATATATTACACAAGTTGATCTTAACTAACTCCTAAGTGTCTAAATATCCTAACATCCCCCCTTAAGAACAACTTGGGATAGGATTTAAGGATTTACAAAAAGTGACACTATTAGGAGAAGGAAGGAGGCATTAGAGCCTATCCCCCCTTAATGACAAGTTCCTGAACTCCTAACATAGATCGAAGTTTAGAAAACTTCGCTTCGGTAAGAGACTTGGTGAAGATGTCTGCAACTTGATCATCTGTAGGGCAAAAGAGCACTTCAAGAACACGATCATGAACAAGATTTCTGATGAAGTGCATATGTAGCTCAATGTGTTTGCTGCGTTGATGTAGAACTGGATCTTTGGCAAGCTTGATGGCACTTTGATTGTCGCACCAAAGTGGAGTAGGCTGCTGCTGCTCGAATCCAAACTCTGAAAGGATCTGTCGAAGCCATAAAGATTCCTGACTGGCATTGACGGCTGCTCGATATTCTGCCTCTGCTGAAGAAAGAGCAAGAGCTTGTTGTTTCTTACAAGCCCAAGTAATAGGTCCAGATCCCAGACTGAAAACATAACCTGCAGTAGACTTTCGATCATCAGGATCGCCGGCCCAATCTGAATCAGTGAAACCAACCAACAAAGGTTTCCCCCCTGTACTGTAATGAATCCCAAACTGAACTGTACCTCGAATATATCGAAGTATTCTTTTAGCTGCTTTCCAGTGACTTTCATGAGGTGTCTGCATATAACGGGCAACTCTACCAACGGCAAAGGAAAGGTCAGGACGGGAATGAGTCAAGTATAAGAGACAACCAACAAGCTGACGATACAATGTGGCATCTACTTCAGGTGAAGTACAAGTGGCAGAAAGTTTGACTCCAGACTGGAAGGGAGAAGGGGCTGGTTTACAATCTTCCATGTGAAAGCGACGAAGAAGGTCACAAGCATACTTAGACTGAGAAAGAAAGATTCCTTCTTTGGTTTGCAGAACTTGGAGACCAAGAAAATAATGCAAATGTCCTAAGTCTGACATTTCAAAAGTTTGTTTAAGACTGGATTTCACATGGGTTATAAGCTTAGGGTCACTACCAGTAAGAATAAGGTTATCAACATATAGAACAAGTATGATGAGATGGTTTCCTACTTTCTTGGTATAGACATTGGGGTCAGAATGGCATCTAGAAAAACCAGTGTCAAGGAGAAAGTTATCCATTTTGGCATACCAAGCTCTAGGAGCTTGCTTAAGGCCATATAAGGATTTCTTAAGGCGACAGACAAGGCTAGAGTTATTCTGAACATAGCCAGGAGGTTGTTCCATGTAAATTTCCTCCTGTAAATCACCATGTAAGAAGGCAGACTTGACATCCATTTGATGGACTTCCCAGTTGTGTAAGGCTGCAAGGGAAAGAACAAGGCGGATGGAGTTCATTTTGGCGACGGGAGCAAAGGTTTCATTGTAGTCAATCCCTTCAACTTGAGAAAAACCTTTGGCAACTAACCTTGCCTTAAGTCTTTCAACACTTCCATCTGATGCATACTTAGTTCTGTAGACCCATTTACATCTGACAAGTTTTCTTCCTTTTGGAAGAGGTACAAGATCCCAAGTATCGTTCGCCATTAAGGAACGATATTCTTCATCCATGGCTGCATCCCAATCTGGATTCCCTGAAGCTTCTGCAAAAGTTTCTGGATCATGATTCTCGGAAACTTGAGCCAAAAGAGAAGAGGCTCGCTGAAACTGAGAACGTGTTCGACGTTGATCTCTAGGATCACCGGCAAGATCACCAGCTGCTTCACATGTTGAACGGACCCATCGAGGAAGCACTTGTGCTGGTGCAACTGGAGGAACATGAGCAGGCGGAGGTGGATTTTCATCCTCACTGTCATCATCAGAAACTGGAGTTGGAAACCTGTCAAGGAAGTTGGAAGAAGAAGAAGAAGGCACAAACGCCGAATCAGGCTCGCAGGCCAAAGATGGCACACTCGCCGAGTTAGGCTCGCAGGCCAAGATATTTTCATCAAATTTAACATCTCTTCTAATGATTATAGCATGAGAAGGTGGTTGAAGAAGTCTATAACCTTTTACATCTTCAGAACATCCAACAAATATGCACTTTTCACTTTTAGGCTGCAATGCTTTCCGTTTTTCATCTGGAATGTGAGCCCATGCTTCACTACCAAACACACGAAAGTGACTTACATCAGGTTTAACTTTACTCCATGCTTCTTCCGGTGTTATACCTTGTAATGCTTTTGTGGGGGTGCGATTAACTATGTAATTTGCACAATTTATGGCTTCAGCCCAAAATTGAAGACTTAGTCCCTTAGATTGGATCATACAATTTGCCATTTCTTTTAAAGTGCGGTTCTTCCGCTCAGCTACACCATTTTGTTGTGGTGTATATGGAACAGTGTGTTGTTGTTGGATGCCTTGTTCAGTGCAGAAAGTAGTGAACTGTTTGTTAACATATTCTCCTCCATTATCAGATCTTAACTTGATAATTTGATGACCAGATTGTTTTTCAACAAGGGCCTTGTAGGCCAAGAACATGTTAAATACTTCGCTCTTAAGTTTTAGGAAATAAACCCAAGTGCGTCTGGTGTAATCATCAATGAAAGTTAAGAAATACTTGAAACCAGAAAAGGAAGCAGATGGAAGAGGACCACACAAGTCACTATGCACAAGCTCCAAGGGAACCGAGGCGTGCCAAGAGGCACGTTTGTCAAAACTGTCCCGATGATGTTTTCCGAGTACACAACCGGAACAAACACCATCTCTGCAAGATACCATCGGAAGACCTGTCACCATATTTTCTTTACATAGTTGTTGCAATGAGCGATAATTTAAGTGACCAAATCGCTCATGCCAAAGTTTGCTCAAGTTATCACTACGAGCAACAAAAACTGAAGGGAAAGGTGATGACCCAAAGTTGTTAAACTTGTACAACCTGGTAATATCATCAACAATTCCGGTAGCTAGAACCTGTTGAGGATCTTTAAAATCCTTGATTACAACTTGGTGAGGTGTAAAGGTCACAGTTTTACCTTCACCAGAATGAGTGATCTGATAGACTGATAACAAATTGCAGGAAATTCTTGGAACACATAGTACATCACTAAAATGACCATTATCTACTGGAACTGTTCCAGCTCCTACAACACTTAGAGATCTATCATCACCAACAAATATTTGTTTGGTGTTACATTCATGCATAGTAGAAAAGATGGCTTGATCCTTAGCCATATGATAAGATGCTCCAGAATCAATGAGCCATTCATTTGAAGTAGAAGAAGAAGATGCATTATAAGAATAACCAGAAGCACAAAGTGCATGTCCATGAGAGGGAGATTCTGAAGGCGAATCTAGGCTGATGTGGTGCTTCTTCATTGCTGCTTCCAAGGCTGCCATCTTCTTGAAACACTTAGATTCATCATGATTATCTTTCCCGCAATAGTTGCAATGACGCTCAGTCTTCTTGCCTTTTTGCTTGGATCCTTTGTCATTTTTTAAAGAAGGAGCTGACTGAGAGGGTTTTGGACCCTTGTTTGACTTATTATTGCGAAAATTTTGTTTCTTGGGAGGCTTGGACTTTTCTTTCTGTTGGGACAATAAGGCTTTCCCAGATGTATCTGCATTGTTGATTATTCCAAGATGAATGAGTTTATCTTGTTCTCTAATCAATGAATCACAAAAGGATTCAAGACTAGGCTCTTGATAGCTAGCTGCATTCAATGACGCTTTCATGGAGTAAAATGTAGATACAAAAACAGAATATGCAGGTCCAAGTTTGGAAAGAATATGATAAATGCATTGTTTGTCTTCCCTCTCAATCTTACATTCTGCACATAAGAGCTTGAGAGTTTTGTACTTAGATAAATAATCTTGAATGCATGAAAAGTCACTTGGATTTAAAGAAATCAACTCATTTTCGAGTTGGTGACCTCGAATTTCATTGTGTTTACCAAACACAGTTTCCAACTTGTCCCAAGCAGCATTAGGTTCATCAATTCCAGATATGTGGAATCGCAAATCAGTAGAGATTGACATCCCAATCAATCCACGAGCTTCATCACATCTATTTGCCCATTTTATTTTCTTATCATCATCAGTGGGTTCTTTTTCTTTTCCTGTTGTAATTCTGAAAAGTCCCCTACTTCGTAGAACATCCTCCATACGAGATTTCCATGAGAAATAGTTGGAACTGTTAAGTAGAATATCACAAAGGGCGGCCATATTTGTAAATTAATGGCTATAAAAACAGAAACCAATAGTCTGGATGTGAAGAGCTCGAAAAAATAGCCGGTTTCAAAAAAAACGGCACTGAAAACGGACTCTGTATGATGAAGTTATGCTTGAACAAAGAAACTGTTGAAGATGTCCCCAATAGTGACGTGGCAGCTAGAGAATGTCCAGCAAAAAAAAGAACCCCCCTCTTCCCAAGATGAACCTTTTGACAATCACTTTACAAAAAAGTTGCTTTTAAGTGAATCACTTTTGTAAAATAAGTGATTTCACTTTTACAATGATATTACTTTTAAATAGTGCAACAATAAATAAAAAGCTTAAGTGACTCACTTGTATTTTTATTTTGCACTTTTACAATAAAGTAACTTGAAAATAGAAATTGCATGCACTTTCCTTTTTAAAAGTAACTTCCTAAGACTTGAACTCAAGACCTATTAAGGAATAAAGCAACTTTGGACCAAGTGAGCTAGTTTAAAAGGTATGTAAAATATGGAAATGAGGAAGGGGGCTTTTTTTTACTCTTCTTGCTCGGTTTGCGTGCTTGTCCTTTTTCCTGCAAAACAAACCACAAAATGAAACAAAAAAAACTTTTCCACACTTGTAGAGTTAGATCTTCTGCCGAGATCGCTCAAGGTGCACGGCAAAGAGCATACGCAGACGGGAAAGCAACAATCCGAAACCAAAAAAAAATCTAACAGTAACAAAAAATGAAATATGAGATTTTCTCTTTTCAAAAAACGAAATAAAAAAAATGCGTCACTATAACATTATACCTTCAGATCTGATGAAAAACGCGTTTCTGGAGCAACCGGGAATCGTTTTCGATCAAACGAAAACTATTTCCCAATGGAAACGACGCTCCGGACGCAATGGAACACCTCCCACAGCCCAGAAATGCACAGAAATACCAGAACTAGAAACCCTTTCCAGTTTCGGCAACAACAGTTCAAGATCTAGATCATAACCGGAAGCGGCTCTTCATAAAAGCTCTGATACCATGTTCGGGTACACAGGGTACTACCAAAGGACCGAACACCAAGAGAAACCACTTCACACAAACAGATCACAGATCAACACACCGATGTTTTGACGTGGTTTAAACCCCCTTGAGGGAAACACTCCACGGCCCCGGCCAAATAGCTTCTACGGGACAATTTATTATGCAAAGAAAGAAAGTTACAAATGAGCTTCTCATAATCGATCAACTAAACAATGACCCTCCATGCTCTTTAAATAGAGATCATGGACCAATCGGGTGTTAAGCCACGGATCAAGGTTAGGTTTGATCTAAGAGAAGTTGAGCCGTCGGATCACTCTATGTCGGAAACATATCGTGACCGTCGGATTAAGTATTTACAAATGCATACTAATGCATACTAAAGAAACACACTATCCCTAACGGATATATTACACAAGTTGATCTTAACTAACTCCTAAGTGTCTAAATATCCTAACAGCTAATGGGAAAGGTGAAAAGCTCCCTAGGTTCCTCCTCTTTGTTTTCCATTGAGGTGTTTGAGCTGGAATTGGTAGTGAAGTTTTCTCTGTTTGGGTCATATGTGTGGTCAGTTTCGTCTTCAGAGTGTACCAATTCAAACTGAGAATGGTCAGAACTGTTATTACCGTTGTTGCTCATGGGGTTCTTGGGAAGAAAGCAACCAAATCTATTCCTTTTCCGACGAGGCATTCATTGCTACAAATATTTATGTTTTTTTTTAATGTAATTTTTGTTTTCTTTTGTGGTTTTTAGGTGATGTCTCCTAAAAGATTTAGCACCTCCCCAGTAGCGGCGCCAAAAAGTGGTGAGCTCCCAATATGGATGCCTAATGAGGGAAGCTTTACTAAGAGCCTACTTTTAAATGTCAACCCGGGGGACGTACAAACTTTAGAGGTGCAGGCACTATCTGTGCTCTTACATGATAATCTCTGTCACAATTGGATGTCGGTATCAATGTTCTAAGGGTTGCTTACTAAATATGTAAACTGGTTATGCTACGGAATTAAATACTAGAAAGCAATAAATCTAATTAAAAGAATTAAAGTGTTGAAAGCAGTAAACCTGTTCTAAGAAATAAAGATACCAAAAGCAATAAATCTGTTCTAAGAAATAAAGCAGTAAGTCTATTTTAAGTAATTAAAATGCTTAAAGTGAAGGGGATGATCTTATGAAATTACTTAATGTAGAATGGTAAATCTAGAAAATGAAAATGCCATAACAGATGTATTCTAAGATTTGGGGAAAACGAGGTATGTAGTTACTTTATACCTAAAACTAGAATTCTAATCTAAACCATTTTAAATCCCAAGACTTAATCGAAGTGCGATTTTTTCGAGCTATCCATCTATTACAAAATAAATTAATCACGATGTGAAACAGTCAAAAACCTCAGATATAAACCATGATATTAAAAGAAAAGCTGATACACATGCAATCGTTGATTCAAATATGCGTTGAAAGAAAGAACCTAGAGGACTACTGAAACTGTTCTGCTGTACTACAGAATGCATTATAAACTACTACGGAAATAATAAATCATTCAAGCGCTTCCATATGCAATATAATTGTTCATCAATGTAAAACACATAATTGGAAAAATACCTGCAAATAGAAATCTCTTGACCTACGTGTTGGAGGGGCCCTCCCCAACCCGTACTCAGGAGAGAATAAAACTTATAAACGCTGGTTGGAATTAATCATCAATATCTTATTAAAATATAAAATCCATGTCAAAACAAAGGGCTGTACTTCGCAGTATCGATAGGGCAGAAAACGTTAAAACAATGTTTTTTCTCAAAATAACAGCAGGGGCCTCTCGCTACCCGAGAGGTCCATATTTATATGATTTAATGTTGATCCTAACTAATTGTCGAAATGTCGAGCATCCTTGAACTGGAATGCGTTCCCTATAAGTCAGGAACAGGGTGCCGAACTTGGTGATCTCTCAGTCTTCTACGCATTCATCCTTTACTACCCTGAACCTAATCAATCACGCTTGGTTTCCACATAATTAGTTCATTGCATATGCATTTCAACATACAAAAAAATCATCAAAAACAATTTCATAAAATAATTAAAGTAAAAAATTTCCCCACAATTGAGTGTGTTTCTTTGCCATTGCTTGAGCTCGACTATGGGAAAAAGAGGTTCATTAAATACCTGAAAATTGGGCTCATCAATTGCTCTGGGAGGACATGTAATTTGTGCCCTGGGAGATTTCAGGTCGGAGTTGTGTACCCGTAACATCTTGAGATGCTCTTGCAAGGTTTTGTCCTATGGCATGTAATTTGTGCCCCGAGAGATTTCAGGTCGGTGTTGTGTACTTGTAACATCCTGAGATGCTCTTTCGAGGTTTTTCCATGACCACAAGTAATTTGTGCCCTGGGATATTTCAGGTCGGAGTTGTGTACCCGTAACATCCTGAGATGCTCTTTCTAGGTTTTGTGGTGACCACATGTAATTTGTGCCCTGGGAGATCCTTCAGGTTGGAGTTGTCTACCCATAACATCCTAGGATGCTCTTTTGAGGTTTTGTGGTGGGGTCACATGTAATAAGTCCCGGAGATCTGGACAGGATGAAAAAGGCCTCAAATGCTCTTTAGGGTTCTTGCTAGTCAAGAGAATCCTTTAAGGTTTTGTGATGCACGTAATAAGTCCTGAGAATTCCACAGTATGGCCAGTGATGATGAAGACCTGCAAGTGGTGGGCCTACATCCAGTATGAAAAAGGACTGGCTCTATAGAACTTCCTATGACGAGTAGATTCAGAGATTGATTGAGATAGTAGCAGCAGTGACGATGACGATGATTCGAGGATGATGATTCGCTGATGATGATCCAGAGAAGAAGACTTGTGCTAGCAGACCTGTGTCGAGAAATACCTTCCTAGTGAAGAGGGAGTGTTGATGTATATGTAACTTCAGAATGTATTTCACCCATGTATTTCATATATGTGTTTGTATTCCTTTAGAGATGTTATTATTCCTCTATACGGAAGTGTCGTCATTTATATTGTAAGTGTCGTAACTTATACTTGATGGGTTATTAGACCACCTTGTTGGGGTCAGCCCTGTATAAGTCATGTGGGTCGAAGGGTTATTAGACCACCCTATTGGGGGTCAGCCATGTGGGTCAAAGGGTTATTAGACCACCAAGTGTGGGGTCGGCCCGGATTAAGTTAACCATGGGTTAAGCTAGACATGTAGGCCCCATTAGTTTATTGGGTAGGACATAACAAGTATAAATAGAGATCGGGAGATCTCTATTTGATCATTCATTCACACGATTCTCTCATTCGAAAAGTGGCACACTTGTGAGGAGGAGGATCTGCTGCTAGGAGAAGACTATCTCTTGTATTCTGGTTGTATCATTGCTCTATCTATCTCTAAGGAAGTTATTGGGGTTTTTCACCTTTATGGTTTTCCCCAAGTAAAATTTGTGTCTCTTGTGTGCTTGCATTATTGTGTCCATGATTGATATGCTGTAGATTTGCTGTACATATTGTTCTCTCAGTTAAGATCCTAGATCAGATTGAAGTAAATTCTGAAAATTTAACACACCTCAGGGTTTTGGTGTAATGGTTCATATTAGGGACCTAGTTCTTGGTTCAGATGAGTTGCCGGCAAGAGGTTGTATCATGTACTTCTCGTTCATATTAATAGAAATACTCATTTTCTTGTCTAATTAATGTTGTGAATGGTTGATTAACATTGGGTAACATTTTCTTATTATATAATAGACCATGCTATTGTTTATGCTAACATCTTTCATATATCATATGCACTTGCTTGTGTTTATTGTTGAGACTAAGCTGCAGGTTCAAGTGTAGAGATTTGAAATGTCAACGGGGATCTACATCAAACGTCCGGTTGAAGGTTGGTATTTTATTCCACATCTGAGCATTTACATTTATATAGCATTGCATTGAGAATTGAGTTGATTTCTAATAGTCATCTGTCTATTGTGTTCTACCCCGAGCCATAGGAAGTTTTTCTCCGTAACATAAATGGAGGCTCCACTGGGGAAGAACCTCCATTTTGTGGATTTTGGGAAATTTTCCTTATTTTGAGTCTCTGTTCTGTCGAGTTTTTGTGTTGTTGATTGGCTGTTAGGGTCTTCATAGAAAATCTTGATTTTTCTTGGTCTTTGGATTCATTTTTGGTTCACCTACCTTTCCCTGTAAATGAGTTAGCCTTGCTTAGCTCGCGTGGATGCGCTACTGTTAGTACAATAGCCTATGTATACACGCTACTGTTCTATGAACATTTGCGTATAACTTTGAGATTGTCTTGTTTGTGATATTTGGTTGTTGCTGGGTGAATTCTGGGTGTTCCTGAATCTTATTAGGCCTATATTTTGACTGTTCCATGCCCTTTTACTGACTAGAAACTCCTCTTTCTTTAGTTTTTGAGAATTTGGTTTTCAACCATTTTTTCTTTTTATATCTCATTAGCTTAGCTGAGTCTTAATTTTTGGAGTTTGTTGGGTTGTCTGCATTACATGTTCTGCATTCTTTTTTGAAAAGTTTTGATTCCACTTGCATTTTTCATTCATTTATATTGAAAAATACAAATAAATTTTTTTGCATTTTCATTTCATTTATAATGAAAATACAATTTTATTTTTATTTATTTATTTTTTCCTGCTTTATTTATCTGCATTTTGCATTAGAGTGCTTTTGCTTTCATTAGGACTTGCTTGTGCATGAAATTATAAAGAGATTTCATTTTTTATTTCTGAAAACGAAACGTTGGTTTGACTGTCATATAGTGGCATAATTTTTCTATGGATAGATGAGTCTAGTGTTTTCCGGGTGTGCATATCATTGAGTCTTTTCACGCCATTAGTTTCACTACCATATCCTTTGAGTAATCACAACCATTAAAATTAATGCTTAACTAAAGAATTGCTTAGAACATTTTCTTTGTTAGGGTGCACCAATTAGCATAGGTTTAGAGTCTTGGAATAGATCACCGTGAGTTAACAATCCAAGACTATTAAACAAACATTATGTGTCTGACTAGGGAGTGGTGAAACCCATGGTATACATCAGTGTTCTCAAGATGCTTTACTCAAACCAGAGTTAAGCATGAGGTCATAGGAGATTGGTTGCGGAGATATCCCTCCAATACTTGCTGAACGTGGGAGATATTTCCAAGATTTGTTCGTATCTAGGGATTCTTGGGGGATTTGACCCTCTTGAGTTTCGGTCTTAGTTACGCTTCCCATGCAACAAATACCACTTGCTACTGTTCTCCTGAGCATTGGTTATATGTGGTGGCCATAGTTGCTTTACCTAGGTATCACATAGGGTACTTGCAACGGTTATTCTGTGAGTGTCCTGAGTCAGATAGGGGTTAGACAACACAGTTGTGTTCGCACAGTGAGGACTGAGGGACCTTAGAATTGATTTTGTTACCTTCGGCTATATTTTGGGAGTCTCAAGCCTCTCCTAGGAGAGACATACCGACTGTAGTGTCGGGAGGTCCCTTGAGCCAGTCTTGTTTGTGTGCATTTGGCTGTAGTTTCTTTTAGGTGTATGCTCTATGACGATCTAGTAGGCCATTAGGAGACATTTATTTGTTGACTTTTTGAAGTCATCTTGGATCGATATCCACCTCTCCACCGATCTCATAGGTTGGCTGGTTTACCAGCTAGCAATCCGTCATTTTCTCTTCGAAGGAGATGCTGGAGGACTACTGCTGGTCCTTTATTTACATCTCACGAGCTTCAGAGAGCTCTCATTATGAGTTACGCATTTGACACATCGGGAGTCCCTTCAACTCCGTCCGCTAGTCCAAAGTGAACTTCCCCTCCTCACATATACTCTCCGAGGACTGATTGGGAGGGAGATTCATCACACACCACTCGTCATGGGTTTGGGACATCCCAGCCCACGAGTACGAACCCATTTGATGAAACATGGTCATCAAGTTATTTGTATGGTTCATCCTTGGGGATGCCAGGTTTCGGTTCTACATACGTCTCTACGGACTCAACCCCATTTTCATTGGGTATGCTCGATTTTGTGCTAACTGTTACTTCCACAATTTCTAGTAGTCATGCTAGCTCTAGTGTCATGTTTGGGGGCACCATGCCCCCTTACACCGCTCATCAGTTTGGAAGTGGTCACATCCCTCCATATTTTCAGAGTGTTGGCGGAGGACCACCTCCTTTGTCAGCCCCTAGCATTAGTGTGAACCCATTCTCGTGTCTGAGTTTCGCTATAGGTAGCGGATCTACAACTTACATTCTGAATTTTCGTCTTGTCTCTAGTTCAACGATTCCTTTGAGTGGGAACATACCATTTTCATATGGCCCTCACTCATTTAGTTTTCCTTCCTCGACTAGTTATATGGGACCCCATTCTTATGGATTTTCGACTGGTCCTAACTATTATCCCAATCCTTCCTATGGAATCCATGCTATACACATGCCTGTGTATTCTAACATGGGCCAATTTGGAGTAGGTTACCATCCTTATGGTCACGGTCACGGTTTCTATCAGAGTTCGTCGACACCTCGGGTGTTGAATTCGATGTACACATTCTGTAATGTACCCATCTGCTGACCCAATGAAAGGAAGGGAACATGGCACTAAAATCTGGGCATTTCATAATACTCAGCCCACTAATTCAAATCATATGAATAAAACAAGAGTGTGCAGATGTGATCCAGCAAGTATGCACAACAAAGTCAAAACATAATACACACACCATACGTGCTCATCCAGCATATCAAAATAAACTACAATTTAAACACTACATAAGTAAATACATAGACAGAAAACACTTATCTTCATTGTGCAATTCTCCCAAGCAACTAGCTATGTCGCTGCAATGTTCCACCCAACCATAGGCTCTTCGAAAGCTTATACCGAGTCCGTCCGAAGGCCACCCCCGAGCTGGGCATGATTCTCACAAGGAAAAGGGGACATTCACTCATTCACAACCCATTTCTCATTTCCTCTCAGCCAAGCCAGTGCACAACTGGGTTTATCAAGCTGCATTTGAACCCTGGAGGCTTACACTCAAGATCAAGCCAAAGCAATGGATTTTCCAACAAGATGGCCATGGGTTTGGGATTTCCCAAATTGTTTCCATCCAAAAACGAATTGTGAGATGAGGAAAACATTCATAGGGAGGAAAAACGATTTTCTCCCCAACCATCTCAGCATTTAACCACCATAATGGTCTCTATGGAACCCCAATTCGAATTTCCATCTTCCCCACTGGTATACAATACAAAAACGCCCTTATCCTAGCTGAGGATCAAGGAGAACACCCAAAAACATGGCTGGAAAACGCCCAGGTAGATCCCAACTCGTGAGGGAGAGCAATTGGTTGATGGATCATGGCTTGGGGAGAAATTCATGGCTCCTTTCTTTCCCAAGAAGTAAAACTCGATTTCCCATACAGGGTGGCTTGCCCATACCCGAATTTGGACAACCATACCTCCCATTCCCCAAGGCATTAACTACCTCAACCAACTCTTGGGAGAAATCAATGATTGGGTACAAAAGTCAACATGGGTAGTTGAGGGTTTGATTGGTTCTCTCATTGACACTTGGCTTGACTTGGTTGGCTCAAGGGTTTGAATGTTTTCCCTCCCAATTCCTTGTAAAATCATGCCCCCATCTCTTGTTGCATTGCATAGCTAGTTGTGGGTATTTATTAAAATGCATATTTACAATTTCAATGTGCTTGGCTAGCACGTAAACCATATGCATCACTAAATCGATGGCGGGGCCTTGGCCTTGAGATCCTCACCACGATTTTATAACAATATTACATCATTTACAATTTAATCCCATGGGGTCAAACTGGGGACATTACATTCCCCTTCCCTTGGAATAACACCATCCTTGGTGTTCCCACACTTAGGTATAAATACCCACTTTACACATTCCTTAGAATTCACAAATGGTGGTAGTTCTGTCCTGCTTTTCATCCCTTTACTTTGAGCTTTCAGGACCAAGTCCTTTGGCTTCCACAAGCTGCTTCGACTGGCTTTGATCTTCCATCGCTGTAGGTGGGAATTGCTCCACAGCAATCCCTTCCATTTGTTTATCTTCCAGCTGATCTACCAGTCTGGAATTTCATGGATTTCATCTTCCTTGCTGTCCTGGTAACTAATTGAGGAATACTTCCAGCCAAAACAAATAGCTTTCAATGTCTCTCCTGTGAGACTCATCATGGCAATTCCTGTTAGGACAAGCATAACACAATATTAAAAATAGTCAATTATTTTTCCAATTGACTTGGAACGTCCATGCTTTACTCATGAGACTTCCACATATTTCATGCTTTCCTAACATACACATGATCTCACTCATGCTCATCCTTCCATAGGAATATAACTATTTCAGCATTCACAATTTATTTCAAGCAATAAACACAATCAACTTCATCTATGACATGCACTCAACAATATTTTGTTTCTAAGATGCATCAGTCAAAAGGAAAGAGAAGAGTAAGAGTTTCCCCCTCTTAGTCTTGTTCCAATCCGGAGCCACACCATCACTTGAGGTTCTATGCTCCTTAGCCTCTTTCACTTCAATGTGAATGCTTGACTTGCCCTTTCTTGGCTATGACACTTAGTGTCTAAGGTCTGTCTAATGCTTTTCAGCTAGGGTATCCTTCCCCATTGCTACTTACAGAACCTTTGGCTGCTAGGACCCACACATGTCCACTAGCACCATCTTTCATTACTGCTCATACTAAGCTCTTTTTAGGATGGTCACATGTCCACATGCATCCTCTAGATGCTTTCATAGTTCTTGCTGTAAAGTTAGTCACAGCAGATCTAATGAACAAATAAATCAGTCACAACAGATGAACATAGAAGAAATGGTGCAAAACTGTGCAAAACATGCAGCAGTGCTCGCTATCCCAGAAAGGGTGAATGAATTACAATACAAACTGTTACAAATGAACAGAGCAATTCGAATTGCCTAAGGAGGTCATTCGAATCACTGAATGGAGTAGCTTGACTCAATCTAGGAGTCCTCATCAATCATCGGTGTTGCTCATCAATCACAACAACCAGTCATCCAGGTGTCAAGCTGAGTCTAACTGATCATAATAAATGTAACTGAAGTGTGTAGCACTGATATAGGATCTGGAGGCTCAGTGGGGGCGCATGGGAGGCTAACTGGAGTCAGAGCAAGTCACCTAATCGAACTGGAGGTCAATCGGAGGTGAAACAGTCAGTCAGGAGTGAAATCGGAGTGAAATCAATCAGAATCGGAGCTAACTGAATGTAACTGGAGTGAATCTGCAGTGGTAGGTGAACAAGTGCGCCCTTCTCTGTCAGTAGGTGAGAAGAGGGCGCCTTTCAGCTTAGGAGGGCTAAAACTCTGTGGAAAGTGGCTCCCGGGTGCTAGAAGAAGGTGGATAAGGTGCTGGAGGCATCAAACTGGTGACTGGACTGCATATCCTGAAATAGATCATGCAAGATCCTGAAGTAGATATGTATCCCGAAATAGATGATCCTGAAATAGATATGTATCCCGAAATAGATGATGGATATCCGAACACCCCCCCTCAAGCTAGACTATGATGTGCCAACTAAAATAATGTGGGGCCCTGGTAACTAAGACCAAAGGTCACCCCAATACAATAATCCAAAAAATGCTGAAAAATAAACTAAGTGAGGAAAGAGGGAAAACCCAGTGGGAAGAAAGCCCCCCCTCAAGTCTAAAGCATAATAATGAATCAATCTGTCTCCACCATGATGGAACTCACCCCCAACAGTGAACGGAGGTAAGAGAACTTCTTCTCAGTGAAGCTCTTGGTGAAGATGTCTGCAATTTGCTCATCGGTAGGGCAATATTGCAGAATGATGGTGCGATCATGCACCAACTGTCGAATGTAATGCATATGAATCTCAATGTGCTTGGTCCTCTGCCGCTGAACTGGATCTGTGGAGATCTTGATAGCACTTTGATTGTCACAAAATAGGACAGTCGAAGTAGTGCCACCAAAACCAAACTCGGAAAGAATACCCTGCAACCAAACTGCCTGAATGCAGGCATTGACTGCCCCTCGATACTCTGCCTCTGCTGAAGAAAGTGCAATGGCTGCTTGCTTTTTGCTGGACCAGCAAATAGCACCATGACCAATCATGAAAACATAACCGGAAGTGGACTTCCGATCAATGCTATCACCTGCCCAATCTGAATCAGTAAAACCAATGAAATCTAGCTCAGAATCTGCAGCATAATGTATGCCAAACTGTCTCGTACCTTGCACATACTGCAAGATCCGCTTGGCTGCTCGCCAATGAAGCTCATGTGGCTGCTGCATATATCTTGACACGGCACTCACGGCATATGAGATATCAGGCCGTGAATGTGTCAAATAAAGTAGTGAACCAATCAACTGTCGATACATACTGCAATCTGCAAGCGGTGTGGAATCTCCCTCCTCAAGACTGATTCCTGAGAGGAATGGGAACGGGGCTGCCTTACATTCAGCCATATTAAACTTCAATAACAGGTCGGAAGCATATTTTTGCTGAGATATAGTGATCCCATCGAAATTTTGAGCTATCTCCAAGCCCAAAAAGTGACTCAGCAAGCCCAAATCGCTCATGTCAAAAGCTAGATTTAAGGCAGTTTTTAGCTTGTTTATTGAAGTAAGTGTGCTACCAGTAATAAGCAGATCATCAACATAAAGTACAATAACCAACAAATTACCTTTAACTCGCTGAAGATAGACATTCGGATCAGATTTGCATCTTTGGAAATTCTGAGAAAGAAGGAAGGAGTCCATCTTTGCGTACCAAGCTCTTGGGGCCTGTTTTAACCCGTACAAAGACTTCTTCAATCTACAAACCAATGATGGATCTGATGTATAACCCTCTGGCTGCTGCATATAGACCTCTTCAGCAAGGTCTCCATGTAAAAATGCACTCTTCACATCCATGTGATGCACCTCCCAGTGCTTGGATGCGGCAATAGCTAAAACAAGGCGGATGGAATCCATCTTTGCAACCGGTGCAAAGGTCTCTGTGTAGTCCACTCCTTGGACTTGGGAAAAACCTTTTGCCACCAACCTTGCTTTATATTTGCTGATAGTGCCATCAGCAGCAACTTTAGTACGGTAGACCCATTTACACTTCACTAATTTTCTTCCAGGTGGAAGAGAAACTAGCTCCCATGTATTGTTTTTTTGAAGAGAACTGTACTCTTCATCCATGGCATCTTTCCATCTCGGATCTCGATGGGCTGAATAATATGATTGGGGATCTGAACCAGCCATCAAATAACAAATCTCAGGAAGAAATGGATCAGCAATAGAAAGAGCCATACCTGCCCTTTGAAAGTCTCCTCTTGTTCGTCTCGGATCAGCAGGATTTCCAAGATTCGAACCAGCAGATTGTAGAGTATTTTGGGCCCACTTTGGTAACTGAGGGAGATCTGAATGGTCGGATTCCGAACCTGATATGTCATGATCATCATATGCTGCTACAATATCAGAAATATCAGAACTCATACCTTCATTATCGCTGCTCGAATCTTCTTCTGGTGAAGGCGGTGAATCGGCAGTTTTCTCCTCAACTAGTTGCAATTCTTGAAGCGGTTCTTCAAACTGCACACTGCGCTCTATGAATATCTTTTTAGATCTGATATCCATGAGTTTATATGCTTTTGATTCTTCCCCATATCCTATCAATATGCACTCGATACTTTGTGGATCTAAAGCTCGTCTCTTCTCAGAAGGAATTCTAGCCCATGCAGTAGAACCAAAAACTCTCAAATTTGACACATCCGGTTTGTGACCAAAGAATGCTTCGAAAGGAGTCATACCTTTCACGGATGAATGTGGAACTCGGTTCTGTATATATGCAGCAACATTGATTGCTTCAGCCCAAAGATTTGCAGCCAAACCTTTTGATTCAATCATGCATGTAGCCATCTCTTTCAGTGACCGGTTTTTCCTTTCCGCTACACCGTTCTGCTGGGGTGTGTAGGGAACTGTATGTTGGATCTTGATTCCGCTTTGGGCACAAAGTTGCAGCAACTCAGACTTGATATATTCCCCACCATTATCAGATCTAAGAGCTTTGATCTTGCTCTCAGTGGTGGTCTCAACAGAAGCCTTAAAATCCTTGAATTTTCCAAGCACTTCTGACTTGTTTTTGAGAAAGAATACCCATGTAAAGCGAGAATAATCATCAATAAATGTCAAAACATACCTTGAACCATTTAATGACATATGGGGCAGCGGACCGCTGATATCAGAATGGATCAATCCCAAAATAGTAGAGGCTCTGCTAGCCTTGCCGCGGTCGAATCTGTGCTCGGGGTGCTTCCCAATAATGCAACCGGAGCATATTCCCTTCGAGGAACGGAGTTGTGGAAGCCCATCAACCATGGATTTATTTGATAGCAGCAGCAAATACTTATAATTTAGATGTCCAAATCTTTCATGCCAAAGCCTACTAACCTCATTACCATGTGTGCGAAGAGCAGTGGGCTTTGCAAGCGGAATAAAGTGCGAAAACTCATAACATTTAGCAGTGTGGTTTACCTTTCCAACCGCAACTAGTCTTCCACTTTTGATATCAGAAATTTCAACTGTATTAGGGCTGAATGTGACTTTCTTTGGATCACCAGTATGTGTCATTTGATACACAGAAAGGAGATTCGAAGCTAAAGAAGGCACATAGAGAACATTCTGAAAGCATCCATGATCTACATGAATCGTACCTTTGCCCTTTGAAGAAATTTTTGAGTCATCTCCCAAATGGATGGGGATGGAGCTGTTTGGATCGAATGAGGAAAAAGAATCAATATTTGCAGCCATATGATTTGATGCACCCGAATCTATCAAGAGAGTGGGCTTCGAAACCGTTGCCATGAGTGCTTGTCCTCTTTCATGATCGTCATTCCGATCCTTCTTCCTTGCACCGTCAGGAAGGGTTATGTTGTTCTTTTCCAAAAGGAGGGCCATTTGATCTATAGTCTTCTTCATACATGAGCTTTCGGGATGAAAGCCACGGTTACAATAAGTACATTTAGATTTTTGGTTACCTTCTTTGCCCTTTTGCTTGGATTTCGAACTGGATGGTGCATCCGTTTGCTTGCCTTTGTCTTTTTGCTTGTGAGGCTCGAATTTGGGCTTCTCCTTCTTTAGCTTTCCTTTACCATTCGAAATCTTGGGTCCTTGAACAAATAGGGCTGAATCTTTGGAGCTTATGGACCCCATTTGAATCAACTTGTCATGCTCTTTCGTAACGGACTCAATGAAGGCATTCAAGGTAGGCATCTTCCAATTCGGGGTAGTTAGCCGACCGGAATTGAAAGTGGAGACAAATACCGAATAATCTTTCCCAAGCTTGCTTAGAATGGAGAGGATCAACTGTTTATCCTCTTTGATAACACCACTGTTCTTCAATTGCAAGTTCAAGTTCTTGAATTTTGTGAAGAATTCATTGATGCTCTCGAAATTCTCAGGATTAAGGCCAATCAATTCATTCTCTAATTGAAAAGCCCTAAGCTCATCCTGCTTGCCGAATAGTGTCTCAAGTTGCTCCCATATGGCTTTTGGAGTCTTCAATCCGCTGAGATGGAAGTGAAGATCCTTGGAGATGGAGAGACAAAGAAGACCGTAAGCTTCATCAAGCTTATTGTAGTGTTTGGTTCTTTCTGCCACATTGTTTGGCTCCAATTCAAGACCAAGAGTGACTCGGTAGTATCCTTTTGAACGTAATATGATCTCCATATCATCTTTCCAATCAAAATAATTGAATGGGGTGAGGATAGGCTTTGAAGAAGAGTATTCCATTGCTAGGAGCGAGTCAAATGATGAAGAAGAAGCTTGCATGCAGACTATAGCGAATGGAGATGCTGTAGGGAAGCTTGCATGCAGAATGTAGCGAGTGCACTTGGAGGAGATAATTAACCTGCAAATCACATAAGAACAATCACAATAAGGTCGAACAATCCACCCTTTGAGAGTTGCATCACACCTGGGATTGGATTTCAAGCAATGTTGAATAGGTCCAATGTATCAGATCCAGGAATTATGTGGTAACTCAAGCTTCTGGAGTGGTATTGGAGTATTTTTCAAGCTTTGCATGCACAGGAGCGAATGCCCTTGAGATATCTCATGCCAAACTTTTTGCAATTTTTTTTTTTAGCAATTCAGTCAAATCTTCTTGTATAAACACCTGTAGAAAAGAGATCTTGTCCCTGCAATGGATCTGATACCATGTAAAGTTAGTCACAACAGATCTAATGAACAAATAAATCAGTCACAACAGATGAACATAGAAGAAATGGTGCAAAACTGTGCAAAACATGCAGCAGTGCTCGCTATCCCAGAAAGGGTGAATGAATTACAATACAAACTGTTACAAATGAACAGAGCAATTCGAATTGCCTAAGGAGGTCATTCGAATCACTGAATGGAGTAGCTTGACTCAATCTAGGAGTCCTCATCAATCATCGGTGTTGCTCATCAATCACAACAACCAGTCATCCAGGTGTCAAGCTGAGTCTAACTGATCATAATAAATGTAACTGAAGTGTGTAGCACTGATATAGGATCTGGAGGCTCAGTGGGGGCGCATGGGAGGCTAACTGGAGTCAGAGCAAGTCACCTAATCGAACTGGAGGTCAATCGGAGGTGAAACAGTCAGTCAGGAGTGAAATCGGAGTGAAATCAATCAGAATCGGAGCTAACTGAATGTAACTGGAGTGAATCTGCAGTGGTAGGTGAACAAGTGCGCCCTTCTCTGTCAGTAGGTGAGAAGAGGGCGCCTTTCAGCTTAGGAGGGCTAAAACTCTGTGGAAAGTGGCTCCCGGGTGCTAGAAGAAGGTGGATAAGGTGCTGGAGGCATCAAACTGGTGACTGGACTGCATATCCTGAAATAGATCATGCAAGATCCTGAAGTAGATATGTATCCCGAAATAGATGATCCTGAAATAGATATGTATCCCGAAATAGATGATGGATATCCGAACACTTGCTTCCAGCAGTACCTACGCTCAAGCATTGAATCAATTCACATGCTTAGTGTATTTTCGTAAGGTTTATCTCTAAACAATAGTTTAAGGAATCATAATTAAATCATATACACACGTATATTCATAAGCAAGAGTTGCAAGATAACCAAATACTTATCTTTATTGGATGTCTTCACTTTATCCCACGGGATCCTTCTTTGCTTTCCAAGCATTGGATTTCCCATGGATACAATAATGAATGTTGGGCCAGCACACAAGCTACTCCACAACCATTCAAATAGGCAATGCCAGGCCAGTACGCTGACTGGGTTTATCAATTATTTAAGGAATATTTGGCTAGCACGCCGACTACTCCACAACATCAAGTGGTTAATGTCCCACCGACTATTCTCTGAATTTATCAATCATCAGTTACTCTCTGGATTTACCAAGAATTTTATAGCGCCTGACTAGTTACTCTCTGGTTCTACCAAGAAATTTATAGCGCCGAACCACTTACTCTCTGGTTTTACCAAGCATTTGTGGCTCTTTCAGGGTCCTTACTTCCTGCAACGGCCAAGGTTTCCAACAAAAGAAGAAACAATGTATTAGCTTGGTTGTCATAAGACTTGTACCTGAAATCTTCATTATTCCAAACAAGAAATAAATGAAAATGAATACTTATTTGTATTGTGCATTTTTCTCGCTACTCCACAGGTTTCCTTCTCTGCTTTACAAGCCTTGGATCACTTGTGGGGTGGATGCTTGGCTAGCACACATGCTACTCCACAACATCATCCGAATAGGAAATGCCAAGCCAGTACGTTGACTGGGTTTATCAGGCATCCCAAAAATCAGTATGCTAAGCCAGTACACCGACTGGGTTTATCAAGCATTTCAAAAATCAGTATGCTAAACCAGTACGCCGACTGGGTTTATCAAGCATACAAAAACCATTTCCAAGCCAGTTCTCCGACTGGGTTTGTCAGGAAATAACACCATAATATGATTACGTGGCTCCTTTTCTTATGCAACCAGTGGTTCCCTCCAGGAACTCCATAGGTGACTCACTTGACTGTAGGCTAGCATGGCCCCACAATACCCACTCACACTACACAAGGATGATACCCCTTTTCTGCAACACAGCTCCTCAGGCCTATCCATCTCTTCTAGTGTCCTTTAGTGTGAGCGTAGAAAGGTTACCACTACCCATACAGTCCTCTTGAGCACCCTTTCTTCACTTTGCCTCTTACGTGCAACATCAAATTGCATTTGTGTAAGTTGATAGCACAAGAAGGATAAGCAGACTCATCAGTATTGCTGCTCTAAAATTGTAATCATATTTCATAACATTCACTATCAAGTATTGAAACACCAGGAATGCGTCCATTCCCTTAGGGTGTAGTCAATATTGAAAACCCTAACATAACCCATCACCCGAAAGGTATGCATCCCTTTCCGATGTGAGCCATGTAGGCCTTAGTCCCACTCAAGCAGTCTGAAATAATAATGAAATAATAAAACATGCCATGCATATTAAATCTAATAACCAGACATGTATATCCTCAGTTAGGGTTACCGAATACTCATTCGTTTCACATATGTATCTTTCTTTAATGGCGAAGAATGGGGGCTCCCTTCTCTGAGTCAACAGTCCTTCGGTTTGCCACCCCAATCCTTTCATGTTCCTTAACCCACACATGCCTTCTTGGCATAATTTTACTGTCTCACTCACATGCTTTACCAACATGTAGTTCGGCTGAGACATTATCAACATTTACAATGGCGTTTCACCCGAAACCCATTTCCAAAGCATGGGATCCTTCCCATCTAGTTTGGCTTCTGCAGGCCATCACACATGGTCTTCCTGCAATGTGTCATCCTGGCACACTTTATCAAATAGCCAAAAAATCAGCAACATTTAGCAATAAGCTTCAAATATGATTGTTCCATAACCAATCAATAGCATTAATAATTAAATTCAATATGAATTTATAATTCTGTCTCCTACAGAAATTGATTTGCTTAGCAATGAGGCCCTCCTCATATTGTTTGGCTCTTGTAAGTGGTATCACTCTGCCCATTATGGTTTCACCCTTTCTACCATACATGAACATCCACCTACAACATGTCCTCCCGACACAATTTTATATAAGCCAAACAGTCATTCGCAAGCAAATTCTCAAATCTGAAATTTGTAAATCTGTTTTCCTACAGAAATTAGATTTGCAACCATGAGACTATTCTCATAACTTAAACCAGACAATTTTCAGATTTGTTTCATGCATAACTTACAACCATGAGAACCTTCTCATAACCTTTGGCTTCTGCACATGGTAGATCCTGGTCTTTACTATGGCCTTATCCTCATTGCCATACGCAAGACTTTTCTACCTAAAAACTAGAATTTCAATCAGCCAAACACGTTGTGAGTATGTATGCATATACTCTTTTCATTGCTACAACAGTCATTGAAGTGATCTCAGAATTATAATGCTCTATAATTCAAACACTTTCAGCTGATAACATTTTAAATTCAATGAAATATATACATCTCTATATATGCATTAAAAATTGCAAGACACAGTCACACTATCCATGCAATTTAGATAAACAGTAAATACTCATTACTTCACATTTCATGCAATTCTGTCCTTCCAACATAGCACTCTTGGTAGCTCATCAACATGTCTACCTTCCATGTTCAATCATTCTCCTACATTCATAGCAGCTTATGAAATGGTCTCGGGATTAGCAATAGTCCACCATCATCTATTATCTAACTGCATTGAAACATATATATGTCACATCCATGCATTCACACAATGCATTTCAACATGTGCACCTACACATGCATGCATATTTACAACATTTACCGAATATTTCAATGCACATCTCTTCAATTCCATCTTGCATGATTTCATGAATACTATGCATTCAAACATACTATGGCCTAACCATGATTACTACATACAACATGCACTACCATGACAGGTCCATAAGTCCTCAGTTGCTTTGGTTATTAAACTCACAACCAATATTCACAAATGGCATGATATGAATTCATATGAATGCATTGAGGTTTCTAGAAACTATAGGGTGTAAGGATCCTGCCTTCACCTACCCACACCTCACCATACTTGGTGGGTTGGCATTCACATTCAGGTACTCAATGCAAAGCAAATTACCTTAGTTTAAGCTTAGTTGAAGAGACTCACCAAATCCTCTTTCAACATTCATGCAATTAAGCATAGTTAACCCCTGCCTGCATGGCTGTTATTAATATCGCTTGATGTTACCTGATCAGTCGGCCTCTTACCAAGGCTACTCAATCCTTTTGCCAACATCATGATCATGGATTTGTTGCACCATCCTCTCTTCATGAGGTTGTATGCAACAATCATCATCCACATCCTTAGCCATGCTTCGGTTGTCTCTGGTCCTACAACCAATGCGAACACAACTAATTATTAGCAACTACCATCATTTGATCTTAAGTGGCTTATTGCATATGTAAATCCTCACTTTTTTTACCAATATGCAATATCATATACATGCAAAAACATTTTCACATGCACTTGTGCAATATGCCATCTATCTATCCCTTTTGCATTTCCAGCATTCCTATGCCATAGCTTCTATGCATATAAAACTTGTAAAATACAAAAACAATAGCAATAGCAGAGTTGAGGAATTATCCCTTTCCAAGCATGACATGGGGTCCCTTCTCCACGTCATAGCTGATCTTTTTCTTGGTTTCCCTACTAAGCATGCAAGGAATCATTAGCTGTCATTTCTCACCAAGTCGCAATTTAATACAAATGTAAAACATTCTTAGTTGTTACTTTTCAAGCATGAAATTCCTATGCTATAACAGAAATAGTTAAGGTGAGAAGTTTCCCTCTTATTAATGTTGTCTTGCTGCTCCCATTGCTTTTATGCAATTCATATTACAGTCGATTACTCTCCACAACCTTCTATGCAATTCCTGCTTCTCATCCCAAGAATACATTTCATGCTTTCAATGACTGTCTTCCGGGGGACGACGGGGGTCAAGGAGGCTTGCCCCCTTGTGGCTTCCGCCACTGCAGGGCGAGTCGAGGGAAGTGCCCTCGTTTTTTTTTTTGTAAATCCTTCCATTTCGCGCAATCTGGTGCACAAGTTCCATTGCATTTTTCAACTTTCGGCACCTGAAAAATCTCCCTGGAAAATGGCTGAAATTTCTTGTTTCAGAGCAACTCAGCGAGTTCTTCCGACCTGTTTTGGGCCAACTCGCCGAGTTCTTTCGGTCGAAGACTCAGTTTTTCCTTCCGATCTATTGCGGACCAACTTGCTGAGTTCTCCCGCTGTTTTAGAGCAACTTGCCGAGTTCTCCCGTTGTTTCAGAGCAACTTGTCGAGTTCTCCCGCTGTTTCGGAGCAACTTGCCAAGTTCTTCTGAAATTTTCTCTTGGATGCCGAAAAATACTTAGAAAAAAATTCCACCGTTTCGGACCATCTTGCTGAGTTCTCTCGCTGTTTCGGAGCAACTCGCCGAGTTCTCCTGCTGTTTCGGAGCAACTCGCCGAGTTCTCCTGCTGTTTCGGAGCAACTCGCCGAGTTCTCCTGCTGTTTCGGAGCAACTCACCAAGTTATTCCGAAATTTGTTCTTCGACGCCGAAAACACTTAGAAAGTTTTTCGGACCAACTCACCGAGTCCTTCTGCTGTTCCGGGGCGACTTGCCGAGTTCTTCGGATCGAACTAAAATTTTCCTTCTGAAATTTTTCCATCTTTCTGCCGAACTTATTCATTTGTTTTTCCGTGTGGCAGAACGACTTGCTGAGTCCTTCCGCAGTTTCGGGCCAACTCGCCGAGTCCGGCCGCCAAAAACACTTAAGAAATTTTTTTGAAATTTTTCTTCCTTTCCCCGCGCACTTCCACAACTTCGGGCCAACTTGCTGAGTTCTTTCGCCATTGTGGAACAACTCGCTAAGTTCTTCCGCAGTTTCAGAGAACTTATTGATTTCCTGCCGCGTTACGGAGCAACTTGCCGAGTCCTTCCGCCGTTGCGGACGAACTCAACGAGTTTTTTCGCCGGCTTAGTTTTTTTTTGGCAGAAAACTCATAGATACATAAATTTTTTTTTGATAAATTTTGAAAATTTGAAAATTTTCTTAACAGTCTATGCTGGGCAGGAAGCATACTTACCTCTGGAAGTTGTAACAGGTAGCCCATGAAGGCCCAATGCTGCAACTAGCAGCTCTGATACCAAAATGTAATGTACCCACCTGCTGACCCAATGCAAGGAAGGGAACATGGCACTAAAATCTGGTCATTTCATAATACTCAGCCCACTAATTCGAATCATATGAATAAAACAAGAGTGTGTAGATGCAATCCAGCAAGTATGCACAACAGAGTCAAAACATCATACACACACCATACGTGCTCATCCAACATATCAAAATAAACTACAATTTAAACACTACATAAGTAAATACATAGATAGAAAACACTTATCTTCATTGTGCAATTGTCCCAATCAATTAGCTATGTCGCTACAACGTTCCACCCAACCATAGGCTCTTCGAAAGCTTATACTGAGTCCATCCGAAGGCCACCCCCGAGATGGGCATGATTCTCACAAGGAAAAGGGGACATTCACTCATTCACAACCCATTTCTCATTTCCTCTCAGCCAAGCCAGTGCACAACTGGGTTTATCAGGCTACATTTGAACCTTGGAGGCTTACACTCAAGATCAAGCCAAAGCAATGGATTTTCCAACAAGATGGCCATGGGTTTGGGATTTCCCAAATTGTTTCCATCCAAAAACGAATTGTGGGATGAGGAAAACATTCACAGGGAGGAAAAACGATTTTCTCCCCAACCATCTCAGCATTTAACTGCCACAATGGTCTCTATGGAACCCCAATTCGAATTTCCATCTTCCCCACTGGTATACAAAACAAAAATTCCCTTATCCTAGCTGAGGATCAAGGAGAACACCCAAAAACATGGCTGGAAAACGCCCAGGTAGATCCCAACTCGTGAGGGAGAGAAATTGGTTGATGGATCATGGCTTGGGGAGCAATTCATGGCTCCTTTCTTGCCCAAGAAGCAAAAATCGATTTCCCATGCAGGGTGGCTTTCCCATACCCAAATTTGGACAGCCATACCTCCCATTCCCCAAGGCATTAACTACCTCAACCAACTCTTGGGAGAAATCAATGATTGGGTACAAAATTCAACATGGGTAGTTGAGGGTTTGATTGGTTCTCTCATTGACACTTGGCTTGACTTGGTTGGCTCAAGGGTTTGAATGTTTTCCCTCCCAATTCCTTGTAAAATCATGCCCCCATCTCTTGTTGCATTGCATAGCTAGTTGTGGGTATTTATTAAAATGCATATTTACAATTTCAATGTGCCTGGCTAGCACGTAAACCATATGCATCACTAAATCGATGGCTGTTAAATTTTCAGAATTTATTTCAATCTGATCTAGGATCTTAACTGAGAGAACAAGATGTACAGCATATCTACAACATATCAAACATGGAGACAATAATGCAAGCACACAAGAGACACAAATATTTACTTGGGGAAAACCATAAAGGTGAAAAACCCCAATAACTTCCTCAGAGATAGATAGAGCAATGGTACAACCAAGCATGAGAGATAGACATAACCTAGCAGCAGATCCTCCTCCTCCATAAGTGCGCCACTCCTCCTTGAGTGCATGAGTGAGAAGTGAGTGAGTAAATAGAGTGCCTCCCGTACTCTATTTATACTTGACTTGACTTTCCTTTTTACCTAACTCATGTAGGCTCGAACTTAACCACATAACATAATGCTGACTGGGACGACCCCCAATAGGGTGGTCTAATAACCCTTTGACCCACATGACTTATACAGGGCCGACCCCAACAAGGTGGTCTAATAACCCATCAAGAATAAGTTACGACATTTACAATATAAATGACGACACTTCCTTATAGAGGTATAATACCATCTCTATAGGAATACAATATACATATATGTGAAATACATTCTGAAGTTACATATACATCAACACTCCCTCTTAACTAGGAAGGTATTTCTCAGCACAGTTCTTCTAGCACAAGTCATCTTCTCTGGATCATCGTCACTGGATAATCGTCATTGAGTCATCATCATTGTCACTGCTGCTGCTATCTCAATCAATCTCTGAATCTACTCGTCATAGGAAGTTCTACAGAGCCAGTCCTTTTTCATACTGGATGTAGGCCCACCACCTGCAGGTCTTCAACATCACTGGCCATACTATGGAATCCTCAGGACTTATTACGTGCATCACAAAACATCGAAAGAGCATCCCAGGATGTTACGGGTACACAACTCCGACCTGTAGGATCTCCCAGGGCGCTATTACATGTGACCCCACCACAAAACCTCGAAAGAGAATCCCAGGATGTTACGGGTACACAACTCCGACCTGTAGGATCTCCCAGGGTGCTATTATATGTGGTCATGGCAAAACCTCGCAAGAGCATCCTAGGACTGATTACGGGCACACAGCCCAACCTATCGGATCTCCTAGGGCACTATTACATGCCATAGGACAAAACCTCGCAAGAGCATCTGCCAGATATTCCAGGGCGCTATTACATGCCATAGGAAAAACCTCGAAAGACTATCTGCATATCTCCCAGGGCACCGAATTACATGTCCTCCCAGAGCAAAACCTCGAAAGATCATTTTCCAGATGTCCCAGGGCACCGATATTACATGCCATAGGCAAAACCTCGAAAGACCATCTGCAAATATCCCAGGGCACCGGATTACATGCTCATCTGCACAACCTGATCCACGGCCATAGAGTATCAACCTGATACTCACCATACATCATCCTGATGTATCCATGATCATCCTGATCATCATCACTGCAACGTCCTGCTGCATGTCATCTGGAGCAACATCCTGAAGCTCGTCATCTATGATCATCCTGATCATACAATGCATCCATCTGATGCACACCACGTATCTACCTGATACATATCATCATACATGATCCACCTGATCATACAATGTATCCACCTGATACAAATAGATGATACATATCTCCTCACATGATCCACCTGATCATACAATGTATCCACCTGATACATATACAGATACATGGTCCAAGCATCCAACATGATTCATATACAAAATACATACACATGATCCAACTGATCATATCCAGCATCCAACATGATGCGTACATACAAATGATCCAACTGATCATATCCAGCATCCAGCATGATGCGTACATACAGATGATCCAACTGATCATATCCAGCATCCAACATGATGCATACATACAAATGATGCAACTGATCATATCCAGCAGAAACCAGAACATCATCCTGATGCTCATCATTCAGCGCTTACATCCTCATCCATGTGAAGGATCCTCCTTCCAACATGCTTGGAATGGCTTCAGCAAATGTGTCCATCACTTCTTCCTCTAAGTGTCCTTGATCTGAAGAACGCCAAGCCTCTCTCTGAAGTACTCGAACTTCACCCTGGCTAATGGCTTCGTCAGCACATCTGCAATCTGCTCGTCCGTCGCAACATACAGGAGCTTCACAGCTCCTCTCTGCACCATATCCCTGATATAGTGATATTTGATCTCTATGTGTTTCGACCTGTCATGAAACATTGGGTTCTCGGACAGCTTCACACAACTCTGGTTATCACAGAAGATACCAGTAGCTTCCAACGGGAGATCAAATAACTTAGACAGTAGCTTCCGTAGCCATACTGCCTCACAACTAGTTGAACAGGCTGCAACATACTCAGCTTTAGTTGTACTCAGTGCTACGCAGGACCGCTTCCTGCTAGACCAAGAGATCACACCTGATCCCATACTGAAGCAGCACCCAGATGTGCTCTTCCTATCTGCAGTACTGCCAACCCAATCTTAATCAACATAACCCTGCAGGTTAAACTTTTGATTCGCTTCATACTTGAGCCCATAATCCACTGTACCCTTCAGGTACCTCAGAACATGCTTTACAGCAACCAGGTGAACACTCCTCGGATCCGTCTGGAACTGGCTCAATGTGTTCACAGCAAAAGCAAATATCTGGTCTCGTGTTCGTTAGGTACATCAAGGACCTAATCATCTGACGATATGTAGAGACATCAACCAGCTCAGATGAAGCATCACATAGAAGCTTCAGATTCGATGTCATAGGTGTGGCCATGGCCTTGCAATCCATCATCCCGAACCTCTTTAGGATCTATACTGCATACTTCCCTTGTCCAAGGAAGATTCCATCTGCACTCTACCACACCTCCATGTCAAAAACAAATAGTACATCATCCCCAAATTCTTCATCTCGAACTCGGCAGTAAGCTTCCGCTGCATGTCGGCAATCAATCTATCTTCACCTGTAACAAATAGGTTATCCGCATACAAAAGTAGTATCACTGGATTGCCTTCCTCAACCTTGTAGTTAAGGTTGGAATTCGCTTTACTCTTGGTAAAGCCCAAACTGGATAGAAGGCTGTCTATCCTACCATACCAAGTTCTGCACACATATATGACTACACCATGCTGTCTTGAAATCCATCTGGTGCATCTTCTATTTCATCACTTTTATATTTCTCAATGCTTCCATCTGCAACATGCTTGATCTGATAGATCCATTTGGAAGTCATAACAAACTTCCCTTCACGTCTTGGGACTACATCCCAAACATCATTCTTCATGATCGATGGATCATGGCATTCCATCCCAGATCCTGGGAACTTCAATATCTTCAATAGATATCTTTGTTGCTGGAACAAAATGTTGTAGTTCTTCTTTTGTAGGAGATGGCATATGATCTTTCCTACACAACAAGTTAAATTGCATGATTAGAAAACATCTCATAGTTTTCAGAACAAATTCTTACACATAAAGAAATATGTCATACAGTCATGCAATTATCTTTAGCCAATGCTTCAATACAACATTTATCCATATCCTGTAACTTTCTAGATGTCTTCCAATCTCTACTAGAACATTGTTAAGAGTGTGCACAACTCCCAACATGTCAGCAAAGAGGTTTCATTCTAGATAAGTAGCAATGGAATGTTGTACAGTGCCATAGGCCACTTACCCATGTATATTAGTAGCATACTGTTCATCAATGCAACTATTCTAATATGCACAATACATATCCTAAGTCTAGGAACATGAGCATATACATCATTGAACAATTTTATTTAAACAGACAAATATGCAAGAAATTAAAATACTTATCTTTGTTTGTTTGTTGGGTGGACTCCCTCTGAGTCTTTGCTTCCTTACAGGAGCTGCTGGAGTCCTAATCTGAAGTAGCTTCTTATACACCTTTCTGTTGTGGAAAGATGGTCAACTCCCTCTGAATATCTGCATCCTTGCAGAAACTACTGAAGTGTGTTCCTTTGCTTTCTTGCAGGAACAACTGGAGTGTGCTCCCTCTTGATCTTTGCTTCCTGGATTACCTGTTCTTGAACTCATATTCATCCTTGGTCCCTATGCATGTTTATTAGTATCATGATTGTTTTATCCTTGTGATCTCATATAAAATCATACATTCATTAGTATACTAATAAAACACAATAATCTCAAGCATGTATAGTCATGATCATTTCAAACATAAAATAATAAGAATTAGCATTCAAGGTTTATGTAGGATTCTTAAGGTTAGTCAAATCATAAGAAACATAACATGTCTAAACCTATAATTACTCAAACCTATGACTCTTCGGATTAGTTGAATCATCAAACAAGATAAGAGATATAATATGCATAAAACCTGTGATTATTCAAACGTATACCTTCATGATTCTTCTGGTTAGTCATATCATCAATTATGGTAAGAAACATAATATGCATACAACCATGATTATTCAAACCTATGATTTCATGAATAATCATTATCAACAACACAACAGTATAAGATCCTAACCCAAGGTAGGATTCTATCTTGATATAGGAAAAACATACCTGGATTAGCATGCTAGTTAGTTATGTCTAACATACTCACATGATGTCTTCTTGTTCTTCTTCAATGACTTGTGCTAGTAACTTGTATATCTCATAGGTTAACTATTACAAAACCAAGTTATACATACCTTGTAAATGGATCTTCTATGAGATCCATGACAGTGGATGAATCTTTGTCCTCATGTTATCATGATCATATGTTCTTGGACCATAACATGATTTGTCTTTCTTGGTGTACCTTTCATGTTAGTAGACAACATAAACCTCATACAACACCATAATGCATTAGTACAATCATAAGTGTCAACACCCTAATCAATGAATATTTTCTATTGTGCATTCATAGTTTTATTATGGTGATATGACAAGTCAAGATTGTACTAACCGTAATAACATGAAGACAAACATACCATAAACTTAATCATGAACAAATCTCGAAACATACCTCAATGAGTCATACCTGTCGAGATCGCTTGTAATCTTTTTATGTAAGGCCTTAGCTTCATCTCCCTCTGAAACAGGAACATCTTCACTTATGCAGGTGACCAATCCATCTTCTTCTAGGATTAACCCAATCCACTTGATTTGCAAGAACTGGACCTGGAGCTGGATATGGGTTTGTTAGAGAAACCCCAAAAATTTAAACTTTGAATTTAAAACTTCCGAAAGGATAGAAATATGCGCCTTGATAAGCTGATCAAACCGGTATATTCAGAATTTGAAAACTACAGAGTTTCACTCCTCAATTTTGCCTTTGAAACTTCCGGATTCACTGGACGTGACCCTGAACTGGGGTTTGATGAATCCCACTCTTCTTCCCAATCAAAAGGTTTGATCCAAATCTCTAAGCTTCTATTTTTCTGAGAAGCTTCCAGCCGTGGTCATAGATTTCAAAAATTCTCATTTTTACAGAAGCCCTAATTTTCCACTTTTCTGATCAAAGCCCCGAACTAGGGTCTGATCAAGCCCGGTCTTTTGCCCAACCAAAAATTCTGATTTTGGTCTCTAAATTTTTATTTTGATGAGTAGCATTCAGCCGTGGTCTCCGATTACAAAAATTCCAACTTTTTCCGAAGCCCTAAATTCCGGAAGCCATGAATGAAGGTACTCAAAAATAATTCTGTTTTGACAGAAATATGTACCTGATTGTTTCTGGTGTAACTCTGAACTTTTTGATCCACAGGGTCTGAAAAAGTTTCCTAAGTTAGCCTGACCTGTTATCTTTCCTTCCTGACAGGTCTGACCTCAATTGGACTCTTTGAGAGAGAGTTATGTCAAATGTCACAACGTGTCCTGTTTTGGGATAAAACAGGAGAGCGAACTTGTACGGCTTGCCATGTGTCATTGTTTGAACTTCGGCCTCTGAAAAAATTTATTGAGATAGCTCGGCCTGTTATATTTCCATCCTGACAGTTCTGACCTCAATTGGACTCTCTGAGAGAGAGTTATGCCAAGTGTCGCAACATGACCTGTTTATGGGATAATACAGGAGAGCGAACTTGTACGGCGTGCCACGTGTTACTGGTTCAACTTCGGCCTCTAAAAATGTTTTTTGAGATAGTACAGTCTGTGTACTACCTGAAACTCTTTACTAAATTTCATTTGGAGATTCCTAGCCTAGGTTATGACCTTTTTCCCAATGTCACCTGATTTTGACTCAGATCTGGAAGAGGCAGAAACCCTATATTGTATAGATCATAAATCACAAAGTACAACTAATTAGAGGTTTTCCTTTGGACACAAGGTACCTGGAGATTTAATCTTCGTCCTATAACAATTTCAGATCCGAAAAATATTTCAAAACGGATTTATAGCGAAAGTGCTACGACGACTGGTTTTTGCTATATCAAGCCCTAGCATCGTAATTGCAACAAGTGTCATACATGCCATATCATGCCTTCTTTCAGGCTAGCTCTGATACCATGTTAAATTTTCAGAATTTACTTCAATCTGATCTAGGATCTTAACTGAGAGAACAACATGTACATCATATCTACAACATATCAAACATGGAGACAATAATGCAAGCACACAAGAGACACAAAGATTTACTTGGGGAAAACCATAAAGGTGAAAAACCCAAATAACTTCCTCATAGATAGATAGAGCAATGATACAACCAACCATGAGAGATAGACATAACCTAGCAGTAGATCCTCCTCCTCCATAAGTGCGCCACTCCTCCTTGAGTGCATGAGTGAGAAGTGAGTGAGTAAATAGAGTGCCTCCCGTACTTTATTTATACTTGACTTGACTTGCCTTTTTACCTAACTCATGTAAGCTCGAACTTAACCACATAACATAATGTTGACTGGGACGACCCCCAATAGGGTGGTCTAATAACCCTTTGACCCACATGGCCAACCCCCAATAGGGTGGTATAATAACCCTTTGACCCACATGACTTATACAGGGCCGACCGCAACAAGGTGGTCTAATAACCCATCAAGAATAAGTTACGACATTTACAATATAAATGACGACACTTCCTTATAGAGGAATAATACCATCTCTATAGGAATACAATATACATATATGTGAAATACATTCCGAAGTTACATATATATCAACAATGGCGGGGCCTTGGACTTGAGCTCCTCACCACAATTTTATAACAATATTACATCATTTTCAATTTAATGCCATGGGGTCAAACTGGGTACATTACACATTCCCATCATCTGGTTTGCAGAGTCAGCCTCTTTCTGGAGCTTATAATCAATCTTCATAGCCTCAGCTCCCGTTTCTTTCTAGGTTAAATCTACTCGATCTTTCAAAGATAAAAAATGATCCAGTGTGTCATGATCCTACATGGCCTCCAGTCCCCACCAAGATCTCTTCCAACGTTCCAAAGTTTGAGGGGAATAAGGGTGAGGATCCAGGTGATCACGTCACCACATTTCATTTATGGTGCTCCTCGAATTCCTTGAACCACGATTCTATTCGTTTGAGGCTATTTCAATGCACCCTCACGGGGGAAGCTGCGAAATGATATGTCGAGTTTCCTGGGGAAACATATAGGGGTTTCAATGATTTAGATTTGGTTTTTTTAGATCACATTCAGTTGTCGGTTCGTTATGATACTGGTACTGATATCTTATCTACCTTCCGCTAGGACAAAGCCACACATATCTCTGATCATATTCAAGAGTGGCACCGACGGAAGAGGCTAGCGAAAGCCAACATTCCTCCAGAGCTTTTGTTGGAATGGTTCCTCAAGTATTTGCTCCCTTACGTTTCAAAGGACGTTTCATTGTCTGGTATTATGAATGAGGAACAAGCTATTTTTAAAGACCAGCAGCTAGACCTAGTCTATGCTTAGTCTGTCGTTTTGTACGATATTATAACTGATGCGCCGAGATCAAGACATGAGCCCAAGCCCATTCTTGGACCACATGTCGATTGTATTGTTGGTTCCACAAGTACTCGTCTTGTAGATCTGGCTATGAATCAGATGCACAATCTTTCTATTAGCCAATCTACCGCTGGACAGGCTCACTCCTCGTCCGTTTCCACCCAGTCGTCCGATGTTCACTCTATACAATCGGCGAACCCATCGAGTAACTAGCAACTTCGTTGGAAGAAAACGGGAAAAAATAATTGTAGGGGTGGGAACAATAGGAACGATAACCCTAATAAAGACAACACCAACCCTCCTCGGGACAGCGGAAATGCTGGTGTGGATCACAAACCTAGACGTAAAGTGAAGTTTCCTTGTAAATTTTGCACGGAATATCACCTTACACATTTGTGTCCTTGTATCGAGGAAGCATCGAAGCATCTTGCGCAGTGTCCAAATGTGCTGAAGGCTCCCCTTCCTCATCATCAAAATATGACTTCAAGTGCTTCCATCGCCGGTAATGGGACTAATGAAACTTCGACATCCTTTACCAATGCTGGTGGTTGAAGATGCGTTAACATGGTTAAGTCGGAGGTTAGTGTTGCTACTCGCTCTCTTGATTATGGAGCTCCACAAACTTCGTTGGGGAATGATCCCCCTCTAGTTGAGACTCCATTGCATATCGAGAAGCCCAATTCTATGCCGCAGATACCGAAAGGTGTTTTCAAGCGTTCGACGCACAATCCCAATGCCCGGGATGCCCAGAACTATTCAATTGTGGAAGATCTGGGCCAGACTCCATGTGCTATGTCGGCTCTCGAGGTTCTCCAAGCTTGTCCTTCACAAAGGACTACCCTTTTATGTGCTTTGGGAGTCCAGGATCAATGTAGTCCTAATATTATCAAGTTTGACACTACTGATGTTGAGCCTCAGTTTCCCAATCATGTGGCTTTCCAAGTCCACGTTAGGTGCCTATAAAAGGTCGTTAAACGTACCATGGTTGACATAGGTGCTTCCACTTCAGTAATGTCATTAGCTTGTTGGAAGGCTCTAGGCTCCCCTCCATTTTCGAAATCTATGACCATGCTTACTGCATTTGATGGTCGTTCATTCAGGTCACATGGAATTATCCCCTACCTTGAGGTCCATTGGGTAGGAAGACCGTGCTAATTGAAGTCGAGGTGGTTGATGCACCCATCGACTACAACCTTTTACTGGGTCAGAATTGGATCTATGCTATGAGAGGGATCATGTCCTCTGTTTTTAGAGTTATTTTCTTTCCCCACGAAGGAAAGATTGTGATTGTCGATCAGCTAGATTTCACTAGTTCCATTCCCGCAGCATCACCAAGAACTGAGGTTCATCCGATTGAAAATTCTCAGCTGGAAACTGGGAATATTGGTAGAGGATTGTATTCCTCTTTTATGGGATATTTTGTCTTTGTTGCACCAATCTCCTTTATAGGATCCATCTCCGATAGTGCTCCATCCTCATTTCATAATATACCGTTTCAGACATCATATTTTAATGATTCATGGAATTTATCCTCCACGAGTTCCTTGTCTGGAAACATTTCACACATCAGGATGACCATGCCCTTGTATGCAACTGAGCTTGCTTACCGTGAGATTCAACAAGCCATTGCAGAGCCAGATCTCTTCTCTTCACAGACAAAAGAATAACATCCCGTTATGCTGCCGGCGTGGGCAGTCGACTCATCTTGCTCGCATGATTTCCTTGATGGTACTTTGACTTTAGATGAAGCTATTATTGAGGCCATGTATGATAGTGATAAGCCTTGGGAAGATCTCGATCATTGATATTATTTTCTTCCCAACCTTGACCTTATTGAGCAGGAGGAGTTTCGGTCGAATCTTGCAGAGAAGGTTGGTCACCCTGTGGCTCCTTTGGATTCGCATGGTATTTACGCAGACGAGAATATGGCTAAAATTTCCCCAACCATTCCGATCAACATTTCTCGCACTCCCTGAAAGATTGAAAATGTTTACATCGATGCCAATTGTTCCCCCGAGGAGATCTGCATTTACACCGAGTTATTCAAAGAATTTCGGGATGTTTTCGCCTGGTCTTGTGAGGAGATGCCAGGTATAGACCCTAGTATTTTCGAGCATGAAATTAAGACTTACCCAAATGTTAAGCTTGTTTGACAACGTATTCGTGTTGTGAATCCTATAAAGGTAGCCTCTATTAAGGCAGAAGTAGAGAAACTACTCAAAGTTGGTTTCATCTACCCGGTTCCCCTTACCGAATGGGTATCCAATCCCGTTCCTGTGGATAAGAAAAGGGGAACCATCCATGTGTGTACCTATTTTCAAGATCTAAATCGAGCATGTCTTAAGGATAACTTTCCCACTCCATTCATAGACCAAATCTTGGATGCATGTGCGGGAAGCGAGGTGTTTTCATTCATGGATGGTTTTTCATGTTACAATCATATCTAGATTAAACTCGAAGATCATCATAAGACCGCATTTATATGTCCTTTGGGTACCTTTGCATACCAAAAAATTCCCTTCGGCCTTAAAAATGTTGGAGCTACTTTTCAGCGGGCTATGACCTATGCCTTTCATGACCTTAAGCGCATAGTGGAGGATTATCTAGATGATCTTGCTGGTCACTCTTGTAAGAGTCGATCACCCCAGTCACCTCCGCCTTATTTTTGAAAGATGTCAGTGCTATAAGATTCGTTTGAATATGAACAAGTGCATCTTTGTCGTGAAAACAGGTCACCTTCTAGGGTTTGTAGTCTCAAAAGAAGGTATTAGAGTCAATCCTTTAAAATTTGAGGCAATACTTCGATTGCCTCCCCCGCATAATTTGATTCAACTTCAGAGCCTCCAAGGGAGAGCCACTTTCTTACGCCACTTTATCGTGAATTATTCCAATATTACTAAGGGTTTCACACGATTATTGAAGAAGGACACTCCTTTTATCTGGGATGAGCAAGCTCAGTAGTCTTTCAACGCCTTAAAGAAAGCCTTGGTATCATCCCCTCTTCTTATTCCACCCGACTTTGCAAGATATTTTTTGCTTTATGTGACCGCGTCTCAAGAGACGATTGGTATGGTATTAGTTCAGGAGGATGATGTGCTTCAGGAGCATGTTGTCTATTATCTTAGTAGAAACCTCATAGATGCTGAACTGAGATATTCTCACGTTGAGAAATTGGCCCTTGCGATTGTTCATGCAGTCCAATGATTACGACATTACATTTTTATTAGGAAAACCACAGTTATAGCGCATGTCAATCCGTTTCAATTTGTGCTCTCATGATGCCTAATTGGGGGGAAATATAAAAAATGGATTGTCATCCTTTAGGATTTTGATCTTGATTTTGCTTCGGCGAAGACGGTGAAGTCCTTGGTTTTCGCAGAACTTATGTCGGATTTCCCGAGACTTGATGAGGAAGTAGTCCATGAAAACTCATTTGTGGATGAACATTTGTTTCTTATCTCTTCAACGGACACTTGGTATGGGTATATGATTATATATCTCCAAAATTTGAAGTTCCCTTTGCATTATTCGCGAGATGAGTGACGACATGTGAGACATCACGCCAAATATTATGTCATCGTCAGTGAAACTTTGTATCGCCAAGGAAAAGACTCTATTCTCCGTCATTGCTTAACTCATGAAGAAGCGAAGCTAGTGCTTAATGACTGCCATAGTGGAGCGTGTGGTGGTCACTTATATGGGCTTGCGACAACCCAACATATCTTGAGAGCAGGCTATTTTTGGCCTACGATCTTCAAAGATTTTGTAAATGTGGTGAAGAGATGTCACCCTTGCCAGGTGTTTGCTCGGAACATGCGCTCGCATCCTGCTCCTTTACATCCGGTCGTCACTGTCGGTCCCTTCACCAAGTGGGGGGTAGATTTCATGGATTGCAACCCAGCCTCAGCTGGGGGGCATCACCATATCATCATGGCTATTGATTATTTTATCAAATGGCCCGAGGCCATGTCGACTATTAAAGCCAATGTTGCAACAGCATCCCACTTCGTATTCAATCAAATTATAGCTCGATTCGGTATCCCGAAGGATATTGTCACTGACCATGGTATTCACTTTCAAAACAAGATGATGGAAGAATTATCACTTAAGCTTGGGTTTCGACAAGATTACTCATCTTCTTATTATCGCCAAGCGAATGGCTAGGTCGAGGTAGTGAATAAGTCCCTTAAGGCCATTCTACAAAGGACCATCTGACAAAGCAAGAGTAACTAGCATATTATGTTGTATCCTGCTTTGTGGGCATATCGAACCGCAATAAATACTTCCACCGATTTCTCACCATTTCAGTTAGTCCATGGTGTGGAGTCTATCTTACCGATTGAATGCGAAATCCCTTCCTTGAAACTAGCTATAGAGCTCCCACCTGACACTTCAGAAGTAGAGCAACATCTAGTCTACCTCGAGCAACTTGACGAGCAACGTCAGGATGCCGCTGTAGTAGTTGATGCCAACAAATGTCATGTTAAGGTTCAATATGATAGGTCTTCCCGTCCCCAACAATATGTTGTAGGTGACTTGGTCCTCCTATATGATCAAGCTGAGGAACCCCTGGGGGCAGACAAGTTCAACCCAATGTGGCACGGTCCTTACGTTGTGAGGCGTGTCATGGAGAAAGGAGCCTATGAGTTGGAATATTACGAGCAGAACACCTTGAAGGAGCCTATAAATGGGATTTACCTCAAGCGGTATTATGCTTGAGATTCTAGCTCGAGTTGATACTTTTGCATACTATTGTATAGTTGTTTCTGTACATAGTTTAGCTTTCTTTTGATTTTTTGGGTTTGCTAATTCACTTCCGTTTGGTTGATAGATGTCATCGAAATCTCCATTCTTCTTGGGATTCGTGGATGGGGCTATCCGTCATACGCAGAGGCTAGCTTCTGCTGTGTGGGTTATTTATTCGCCAGACCATCAGATTGTGTCTTCAGGAGGTGCTTGTCTCGGTACTACATCCAATAATGTGGCTGAGTACAATGCTGTTGTCGAGATACTTCATGATGCCATTTCGCATGGTATCCAGTCTTTAGAAGTCTGCCTAGATTTGCAACTGGTTGTGTCTCAGTTGAATGGCCAGTACCGTGTGAGGGATCCTACGTTACTAAGGAGGGTCTTAAGGGTAAGACTCTTGGAGCTCCATTTTGTTTTCATTACATACATTCATGTTCCGAGACATTTTAATCGTGTAACTGATGCATATGCTAAGTCATAGATTGGAATTTGTCACATCAATAAAAGAAGCACACAAATAACATTCATTCATACATTTGTACATACACAATAGTAGAGCTAGAAAATCATAGTTTTTTCATTAATAATATGTCCAAAAGTGGTGTCATAATACAAAATTGGAGCCTGTAGCTCTCAAAATATACAATCTGATACAAAAATAGAGACCCCATGGCATCTAAGCCCTATGGGGAGGCCTCGATGCCTCGGAATTATGTGTCTGAATATAATAGTGCACAACATTGGATATGCATTGGAGTAGTCTCACCCATGTACCCAGTACCCCTACAACATGTCTCAGCATCGCCCCGGGAGATGATCTACCTCTATGACCAGTACCCTCGCAGTCATGCGGGTCAAGTTGACCCATACCGCCTCTAAAGTACGCTATGCTTCTACGCCTACCACCTCTCCACCCCTGCCTTTACGATGATGTCGTGGGAATCCCTGTGGTCTTTGTGGACCCATATCTGCGAGCAAACAGTCACACATCAATATATGATACCACACCAAAAAAAAAATTGCATTCACTTATAATAAAAAATCCAAGAAAAATTAAATACACAAAACTTAAAAAGTGTAGTCATACCAATGTCCCCGAATGTAGCCCCTGGTGGGAGCAACATGTCTCGGTCACCTTTAAAGTCTATCCCCTCATATGGGTAGTCGTCTATGGCGATCACCTGTCGCCACCACTAGTGGAAAAACTCCTCAGAATATGGGGAAGCTTGTCGAACACCCCCTTATCGTGTCAATACCTCTGCCCAGCGGGTCTGGGCAGGATCTCAGAGACTATGCGGAGGGACTTCAACCCTCAGACTCAAGCTCGACACTCTCTCAAAGAAAAAGCTGCATAAGTAACTGCCAAAACTGAAGTTTTTGGTCCGCCCTAGCTTGCACTCCGTCAGTTGGGTCTTCATAGTACCCAAAAATGTACGTTGTGCACCAGTCATACAGTGTTGGTATCATACACTCGACCACATAGAATATCAAAGGCCTCGAAGCCTGATGAAGTGAAGCCGATCCTGTAATCATCTCGAGGTGAGAACTATGATCTTCATGCTTGGGCTCGCTATATCCTCTATGGGGACCTGACTACCCACCTTCTGGGTGCCAAAAATACAATACCTATCAATGTAATCACTGATAGTGATTCCTCCCCCCACGCTACGAGAACTAAGACTCACCACCTCCCCTCGGCGGGACAATCTAGTGATGAAGTATATATCTTCCACCTCCAATGGAAGTGGTTTCCCATCTAGATAAAAATGATGTGCTTCTGCATCCCAATAGTTGACCAACTGATTGAGCAATTGGTTTTGGGCCCTCAAACCCCCGATGCTCCAAAATTTGTATAACCCACAAGCTTTCAATGCTTGTTGGGTGGCCAAGTCTTCACGTACGTGATGATCGACAATGTCATGTTCTCTCTCTCTCCACTCTAGAACCATCCTGGAAGCAAAACAATGCATTTTTTAGTGCCCATGTGTTTAATTTATATCACTCACGGTGTTGTACGTGGGCTATTTTATATACAGTCGCACATATACGCGGTCAATGCATGCGTTGGCCACACACAAAAATCCCTCCACGTGACCCGTATAGTTATAGTCCATGTACATCGAACTATGGGTGTATCCCATGGAAAAAAAAAATTGACCATTAAAAACTGAAATAAAAACCATGGAAATGAAGAGAAGAGTGAGAGCACCAACCTAATCCAGAAGACTTGTGATTCCGACGCTCGTAGCTCCCAGAATCAACAAATGAAGATCGAGGGTAAACACTAACCAAAAGCACTATGTTGGGTGAAAAGTGAAAATGGAATGGTAAAAGTAATTTCTTTTTACTATTTATAATTTTTCAAACCCACTTTCCTATAGTTTTTTTCGTTTTTGAGCTTTTTTGGACTAATATGTCATTGTAGAGTGTCTTTTTGAGTAGTTTTTTCGACGAGATTGGACTTTTCAATCGTTTCGCGCCTTCGACAGGTATTTTCTACACCTGGAATATAGGTTAGGATTGCATTTCGCTTGCATTTTTGCATTGACCTTATGACCACATTCATAAACCTTAGGTGTGACCCCGCTTTTTAACTGACACAGAACCTCTATGATGCTTTAGAAATGTCGTTATTTGGCGGTAGGGCTTGTCCGAACATGGGTGCTCTAGTTAGATCCTTTTATGCCTTTTGGCGCCCATGCAGTTGTTTATCCTTAGGATTGGGAGTCCTTTGTAGTCACGCCATGACATTGTGATGAAGACTCATACTCTACTTCATTTTATTCTGGCCATCTTCCACGAGGACTCCTGATTTATGTCGAGTTGTGATTGCATTGAATTATCCTGCTTGCCTTTTGAGCCTTGTGTTGGCTCTCGCCTTTTGCAGTTATTAGCCATGTACCTGAGCACTTTACCTTTCGATCCAAGCAGAGCCTCCATTTATCTTTCGCAGCTTGATGAACCTTACCTTGAGGGAACACCCCCTTGAGTGTCCACATCTTGCACATGATTCCTTGCATTGATCATAGGTATGTTCCACTGCTTGGAACTAGTTTCCTTGCACTTGACACTCGTTCCCTCACTTGTTGTACTATAAGAAATTTTATTCTTTTTCAAGCTTTCATAATATAAAAAAGGCCAAAAAAATCATATAACTGAAAAATCTGGACGGGAAAATCTTTACTACCTCTTATTGGTAGCTGTCATGTCTCCTTTGAATAGAGCATTCATATCCACTCTATTCATCATGAGTCGGGACATTAATAGGACCTTAGGAGTTGTACTCGTTTCTCAGATCTTAATCCACCAGTTGGTTAAGATTCCAGTCATTATGGAGCCTTTGTTGATGCCTCCCGAGTCACAAAGTATTATTATCATCTTAGTACTTGAGTCTATGCTGCATGAGTCTATCCATCTACTCATGCTCTTGTTCAAAGGAAGTATTAAAACCAGAGTCGGCCACTCCTCATATCTATTGACTATTGCATGTCGACCATCCCATACAGTTCGATCTGTTAGTCCGAGTTATTCCAAATCTTTCAGCGTAGATGTTACCTCATGCTGGTTGATGGGGGATTCATTAATGCCCTCCTTCCAGCGAGTTTCATTCCATCGACTCCAACTCCTTTATTCCGGAATTAGGACTTAGAGTTCTTTGAGTACCTTGAGGCTTGCAGTCATTAGTGGCAGGTTCTCTCGCCATCGACACTTTGGGAATTCATCAATGTCCCCTGATCGATGGATTCATCACAGTGTTCGACCTCAACACCTCTATTCACACTTGGTGAATGTACTCCGTGCCTTGATGCCCATTTTCATTATTGGTGGGTTATCTTGCGCCTGTTAACAGTATACATCAATGACCAGTAATCAGACGATGCCACATCAGGTTCAACATCAACACCTTTATTCTATTGATAGGGCATGCACCGCAGATAATTTGTGTGGAAAACCCCAGACTTCAGTGGCATTCAATATGCTACTATTGATCATGATTATACTTATGAGAGATCAGTCTCATACATAGCAGTTTGTACCTTCAGTTTGCATCAGCTGTTTCCTCTTCAGTAGGAGACCATATCTTACTGTATATTGGGTCATGGCTATGACCACTCATGACATGCATTTACTATATACTGCCTATTCATGGCCATTGTATCAGATTGCTATGTATTGTACTAATATGTATCTAGAGATATAATTGTATTATGAAGAGTGGGATACTCCTTCCATTTGTGTCTCCATCACTCCACTTCTGATATTTATAATGTATTTCAGCCATCGTAGTACCTTCTCTGACCTCACACATTAGGGGCCATTTGTTACAAAGTATTTTACCACTTTCTGAGCATTAGCACTCATTGGCCTCCATTATTCATTTGATTGACTCAAAACCACTTTTTGTCCTCCAGGAACCCTTGTTTCCCTATTTTTGTTTTCGTACGCGAGCTGCTTCACTGCAACTTGTGCATACACAGGCTATACCACTATAGCTCGCGTACATCGATTTAAATGGTAAATAATAGTAAAAACTCTATTTTTTCACTCCAAAAAGCGTCCATTGTGACCTTTGGTCGTCCATGTATCCCGAAATGACTCGATTTGACCTTTCACCTACCTTTGGAGGGTTATATATTGAGCTCTTATGGTGCATGGAAGGAGGAGAAAGAGAGAGCATTGAAACTCTATTGGAGTTTTGCCATAGCTTGAGTCTACATCCATTGATCCTAGTTTTTGTGAACCCTTTATGTTCACCTACCAAACTCTTCGATATCTTGTGAAGGAATCATTCCTTTAATCATGAGTTTTCCATTGCATGGGGGATTGAAGTGGTGGAGACACAAGTGGAGGGACCTAGTTATTGGTTCGGATGAATTGCCGGCAAGAGGTTGTATCATGTACTTCTTGTTCATATTAATATAAATACTCATTTTCTCGTCCAATTAATGTTGTGAATGGTTTATTAACATTGGGTAACATTTGCTTATTATATCATGGACCATGCTATTGTTTATGCTAACATCTTTCATATATCATATGCACTTGCTTTTGTTTATTGTTGAGACTAAGCTGCAGGTTCAAGTGTAGAGAATTGAAAGCTCAACGAGGATCTACATCAAAAGTCCGGTTGAAGGTTGGTCTTTTATTCCACATCTTAGCATTTACATTTATATAGCATTGCATTGAGAATTGAGTTGATTTCTGGTAGTCATCTATCTGTTGTGGTCTGCCTCGAGCCATAGGAAGTTTTTCTCCGTAACACATCAAATAATTACCATGGACAATAGCACAACTTATTCATCCCAATCAACAATATTCAATATGAAATAACCAAAATTTTTAAGTGGCAATAATCACTTTGAGATTACCAAACATTTCGGGAAACATCATAAAATTATCATAAGAACATACCACTCCATTTTTAAACGAGCCAACCCTCAAGTTATCCATGAACCATTTGTAATTCAAAATAATTCTCTAGATGCATGTGTAATATCTTATCACTATGAAAGTAAGGATCACATTGTAAGGTTGTACAAAAAGAGCACAATATAGAACTTGGTTGAATTCAATGCTACTTACACTAAATTGAATGGTTTGAGATGGTAAAGGAGAGCAAGAAAAAAAATAGAAATGATAAAATTCAATATGCATATGTCCTTTACAAACAATACATAATCATTTTAAGATATTCTAAATCTGCTTAGTTTTGTAAACTCGAGAAAGTTCAAAATGACTGTTTTTTTTCTTTTCTGAACAAACATTTCGTGAAAAAATCGATAATGAGTAAATATATTATGTTCAAGTATATTATGCAATGAGTAAACACAATTCATGTATATTATGAAATTGAGACATAGATCATTGTGACCACAATCAAAATCTTTGAAGTTGTCCTCACTCTTCATGGGGACAAAGTTGAGACATTAATTACTTGTTTTAAATGGGTCTTGCATTCACAGAAAGCATTGGAAACCCATATATAACACATGATAACCATTATACCCTCCTCTATTGGAATTCCTCCTCCGACCAATTATCTATCTTTTAAAACAAATAGATCATGGAAACACCATCATTTACCTCCAATCAATCCTAGTTGATAATATCAATGCTCACAACATTTTCATATCTAAGGTAGTTAAGAATCGAGCTCTATTGTTCTAGTTCCACCTTTAGTCACCCCACATATGCCCATGGGAAACATATCATAGTTCTCAAGAAAGGGTAGGTATGATTCAATAGAATTGTCACTAGTATAGTGATATGATTTTTCATGACAATTTATATGGTTTAGACAAAAAAGGAACCCATAGAAAGCTTAAGGTTTGAATGAATATAAAGGGTGGATTACATCTTTGTTGGATGTGATATTCAAGTGTTGTATAAATTCAAGGTGATGATACCTATCAATGGAAACAAGCATTCATTATCCTATCAAATTCCATTAAAGCTTCCTATCAATTCAAATTTTAGTGGATTTTGATGCACAAGACGCTACTATTGGTTAGTTGGTAAAGGAGATTGAACATAGGACACACTTTTTAAATAATGATATGTAATTTTGTGTATGTAAATTCATTGCACACCTAAGCAAACCTTGATTCTGATGAAATATTTGGGAAGATGAAACAAATATTTTGTATATGCAGAAAATACTTCAAAGTTTTATTGTGAGAGACTAAGGTAATTCTGCAAAGGGTTGGAAGTGTATATTCATATGTAGAAAAGACAAAAAAAATAACAGGGAAAGAGAAGCAGCTAGTAGAGTCTAATTTAATTAATATGTAGAGAATGTTTATGAAATGCTTGATAAAGTAGCCTAAACGCCTTCGAAGACCATCTAAATGTCCTATTTTGTTTAGGGATTTGCATAAAGAGTTTAAAGTCTTCATCAACATTATCATTGTCCACATATCCAAGAATCATTGCATTCCATAAGATTAGGTCTCATTGATGGATTTCATCGAACAATTCACACGCCTTCTCTATAATCATACAATTTACATACATATTTATAAGGGCACTTATCACAAAGACATTAGACTAAAACCCACTTTGATTTATTATCATTCATATGGTATATGTGTAACAATTGTTTCACTAAAAATGGTGCAAGAGTTAAAAACTATATTATTTTCATTTATCTTAGCTGGATGTTTAAAGGAGGAACTACAAACAACAAATAAGCTCGTTTTTTTCATGAACTATCTAGCCTAAGTCTAAATTGGAAAAGAATTTGCATTGTTTCATATTATTATCTACTATATTAACGTAACACCCCCATTTTGACCCTTCGGATATATTGGCTTTTAATGTAAATATTGTATACATGTGATGTATGTTTCCCTAGCGTGGAGCTCAAGGCCAAGGCCTTGCTAGTGGATGCTCAGATTTTATTTAAAAAGGCAAGTATTTGATATTAAGTTATCCATGTGCTATTAAGCCATGGAACATTGTAAAATTATGTAAATATTAATATTGCAATAAAAATACCAAAAACTAGCTATGGAAGCAACTAATAAGAGGGGGGCCATGTGTATCCTCTAGGGAGTGGTGAGGGGGTTGTGGGGTTGAACTATATGTTGCAAAATGTCATATTGAGAACCCATTTGACTTTCCTTGTTGACATTTAATTCTGTTGTAAGGAAGTGGTTGAAGAAATCAGTCCATGGCTTCAATGGAGCATGGGCAACCCAAGAATTCGTATGGCAGGGTATGGGCTCTTTTTACTTGACCCAAAAGTCACTCTACCTCAGGGGAATTCGATTTTTCTCATTCCCATTCCATTGTTGATGACTAGAGCATCAATTTTCATCCATTACACATGCCCAACAATGAGAAAAACCATAAATCACAACTCTGAATTAAGCCACGTTTTGAAGTGACAAAAAAACCTAGAAATTTGTGTGGACAGTGAAATCCAATGGGGGATCCATATATTGAACCTTGGGGAGAATTTGAGAGTGTTAGATTCCCAGAAATCCATAGGAAAACCCCGATTTGATAACCCGAAAATCCAATTATGGGACAAAGTCATTTGGCCATAGAATTGAGAAAATTCAAGCGTGAATGACAGAGAAGAAGATAGAACAAAGGATGGAATTGCTTGAAAAACCCAGTGAAGGATAGAATCTCAAGGATTTAGGAGCTTGGACCTTTCTATGCCCACATTGAATAGCATTGGAGGGAAGGAGCGCCCAAGGAACTATGTAGCAGAGAAGGGGACCTTCCTTGTGTTGGGTGTGGTAGGTATTGTGGGTGCTAATGTTGTTTGGATTTAGTTGAGATGCTTGTAGCTCTATGGTTGAGCTCACTGGCTTAGCATCCTCCTCCTTTGTCTCTTGCATGCTTGATAAACCCAACTGTGTGTTGGCTTAGCATGACTGTTTGTGTGAAACCATGGCTGTGAGTGATCTTGTTTAGTTCCTCCTTAGTGGATACACAACCCAGCTCAGGGGTGGTCTCTCAGCTGAAAGAATATAGGATAGACAAAGACCTATGGTTAGGTGGAACGTTGCTCTCACATAGCCAGTTTCTTGGACAGCTTCATCTTAAAGATAAGCATTCTTCGTGGTTTAAATTATGTACATTTTGTGTTTTGCAATGTTTTAATTTGATGACTGTTATTGATATGCTGAATGCATGATGCAATTGTGTGTGGATAATCTTTTAATTTTGATGTGTTTACTTGAATATGAATTTGCACACATGAGTTTTATTTATTATGAATTTGTTATTCATGAATGGGGTTGAGTTTCCCAAATAATCCTAGAATGTTAGGCATGTTCCCTTCCTTGCATCAGATCGACTGGATGGGATGTGACAATTAAACTTTGAAATTATATAATAACCATCATAAACTGATCTATAATAATTGTAACTACCAACAAGGTTGAATTACCTCTGAAATTAAGAAGAAACATAAATGTGAATAACTTGTACATCCAAGCTAAGGGTAGGGTACATAGATCCAATATCCTTATGTGGATAATAATTGGATCTCCAAATGTGGTAGCGATCTAATATCCTAATCTAGGCCAAAATTTGCAAATCTAATTGTTAATCCTCTTTACCTTAATACACAATTGATGAACATGGGGTCATTTGTCATTATCATTTAGTTAACTACTTCCTTTAAAAAAAATACAACTTCATATTATAGAAGTTTTGAGCTGCCACCATAGAGAACATCCTATTTAAGCGGTTTGGAGCCACTACCATATATATGTTGGAATATTTAAATCCTCCTATCTATATCATTTAATACATTGGTAACATTAAATAATCATTTTATGATTAATTCCGATGTATTAGACTAGATAATTGCCATTTGATCCATTGTGTGGTCCACAAGGAAACTTTGGGGGGACCACAAGAATTGCTGGTGTGGACCACAAGCTTCCTAGGACACTTGGGCGCATTCCTAAATATTTTGGATAAGATTCTAGTGAAAAATGCGCTCCACTGATTTTTACTGCTTTTTGCCTTTGGGGGGAAAGCTAGTCAACTAGGAAACTTGATTTTGGGACCACACATCCTCTATGATGTTTCTTCTTTCCATTTTTTGGATTTGGAATTTTTTTCATTACACATCACTCTCAGGTCACTAATTTAGAAATTCATGAGCCTTTGGAGTGACTTGGAGAACACACTTGCCACCTAGGGGGGATTTGCATAGTTTTAGTAAGTCTGATTTTATGATGATCCAAATGGCATATTTATCCATTCGAATATATGTTGTAATGTTATATATTGACACCCTATTACTTTCCAAAGGTTGAATGATGTATTTTATTCATGAGAGTTAATACAATTTGTATCTATTGTGAGTAATTTTCTGTGCTCTTGACTAGTTGTGTGAGATCTTTGTGAGAGTGTGTAATTTCTTGATCAGATATTGGTGTGAACTGAATTTCACATGGTTTCAGATCTATCAAGATATTCCTTTATTCTTCTATTGTCTTGTAGGATCCAACCAGTCTCAAGGAGGGCACAGTAATTCATCCACATGGCATATTCTATCATTCAGAAGGTGCATAAAGCAAGCTTTGGGCACACCCAAATCATTCCAAAATTAATTTGAGAGATGTCATGGATAAGTCACAACAGATCATCCTCACTCCATTCAATTATTTTGACTGGAAGGCGCAGATCGAGATCATACCAAGGAGCAAAGGGCTCTACAGGGTGACTATGGCAATTGAAGTTGAGCCAACCTCAGCAGTTGAGAAATCAAAGTGGCTGCTAATCGAAGAGATGAGGCTTATGGGATGCTATTTCTCACTACATCCAAGGATATTCTATTGCATCTCTATGGTCTTACCTCTCCCAATGAATTTGGCTACAACTTCAAGAATTGTTCGGAAAGACCGATGAATTAAGAGGCCACCAACTGGATAATGAACTAGTTTCATTGAGCCCACAAAATTTCGATAATCTATAGGATTTATTCTCCAAATTCAAATCACTTGTGTTGTAACTGAAGTAATGTGGTATTGAAAAAAAATATGAGCAATTAGTCTTGTCCATTCTCTCCAAACTTGGCCCTGACTACTCAGTCTTTGTTTCTACCTTCCATTCCACAAAGAAGGCAGTTAAAAATTGGAAGAGCCGGACACTTTCAGAATTCATGGAGTCTTTGACATAAGAACAAGACAAATTGGTCTTGATGGGAGCCATTAAAAATCCATCCAAAGACCACTGTATGAATTTTAGAGATTCAAAGGGTTCGAAAGGGAGGAAGAAGGGAAATTTCAAGAAGCCCACCGGTGAGAGGAAAGACAAGCATAAAGTTCATGAAGACTCCTCGAATTTCAAGAGGAATCCAAATAAAAAGAATGAGAGGACAAAGTGAAATTATTGCAGCAAGGGATTTCATCTTGAAATCTCTTGCATGAAGAAAACCATTGACCAAATGGCTCAAATCTTGGAGAAAGCCAACATTCCTCTTCCAAAGAGCGCAAGGAGGAAGGATGGAGGACACAATTCTGATGACAAGGAGAGAGTACATGCACTGATGGAAAGCACATCCAAACCTACCTCATTCATTATTGATTCTGGAGCTTCAAGACACATGGTGTCTACAAGTAAGTTTTTTACTTCACTTGACTCTTCCAGTGGTCCAAATATTGTATTGGGTGACAATTCTGAAACATCTAACAAAGGCAAGGGTAGCATAGATCTCAAGTTTGGTTCATTCAATAATGTCTTGTATGTTCTTGGACTTGCTGCAAACCTATTGTTAGTCTGTCATATGACCCACACAAGGATTCCCAAGAAGGTAACCTTTACCCCAAATGATGTTGAGATATCTGAAATATCAACAGGCCGAATTGTTGCATTAGGCACCGCTGATCATAGCTCTAGAATCTACAATTTTTCTCACTTTGTGCCATATCCCTCTCTTTATGCTCTTTTAACCCATGCCAATGAGTCAAGTAAATTATGGCATGAAATATTTGGCCATTTGAACTATAAATATCTTTCCCAACTTCATGAGAAAGAAATGGTCATAGTGCTTTTCAATATCATATTTTCCAAAGGTGTCTGTCAATCTTGCATCCTAGGAAAACACCCTGAGCATAAGTATGGGAGATCCAAAACTGAGAGAACCTCTGCACCATTGGATCTTATTCACAGTGACATATCAGTTCCATTCCCTCATGAGTCTTTGAACCATGCCAAATACATACTCACTTTCATAGATGACTTTAGCAGGTACTGTTGGATTTATTACATGAAGCTAAAATCTAAAGTTTTTGGTATGTTCAAGCTATTCAAAGCCTCAGTTGAGAACAAGTTTGGTAGACATATAAAAATTATAAGATCAAATAATGGTGGTGAATATTTGAAATCAGATTTTCAACAATTTTGTGCCTCTTCAGGCATTCAGATGCAACACACAGTTCCATATACACCTCAGCAGAATGGGGTTGCTGAGAGGAAAAACAGGTCTCTTAAGGAGATGGCCACATGTATGCTTGAGGCAAAGTCATTGTCTCCCAAGATATGGGTTGAGGCAATAAATTGTGCCAAATATATTCAGAATAGAGTGCCACACAAAGCTCTCAAAGGTATCACTCCCTTTGAGGCTTGGACAGGGCACAAACCTGATATCTCTCATTTCAGGATTTTTGGCTCAAAGGCTTGGGATAGGATTCCACTTGAGAAGAGGAGGGCTATGCAGCCCCAAATCCAACCATGTATTTTTGTTGGATATTCATAGGACTCCAAAGGGTATAAGTTTCTGAACATGAGCACTAAAAAATCCTTCATAGAAAGAAGTGTTCAAATTGAAGAAGAGCCCTCTCAGAGTGCTGAAATTGGAGAACCATCTTCACCACCACCTGAAGAAGTAAGTGATGATCCTATTGGAATTTTTTATTCTGATATTTCTGATGATGAGGACCATTTTATTGCAGATTCTAATTCATCAACAAATCCTAAATGGGCTGCTAAGACCTTTCTAGCAGCAAGTGAACTAGTGGGAAATACCCAGGACACAAGGAGGACTAGATCACAATTTGAGACTGCTCTCAACGTGACTGACCCCTACCTTTATGATAAATGTTATATGATGGTGGATTCTGATCCTTAGACATATGAGGAAGCCGCACATGACCCAATATGGTAGGCTTCCATGGATGAGGAGTTTCATTCATTGCAAAAGAATGAAACATGGGAGCTAGTCAAGCTCTTCGCAGGTAGAAAATTGGTAAGGTGTAAGTGGATCTACAAAAAAAAGTGTGCAGCTGATGGTACATAAGTGAAATATAAGTCTAGGATGGTAGAAAAGGGCTTCTCCCAAGTCTAAGGCCTTTACTACAATGAGACTTTTGCACCAGTTGCATAGAAGGATTCAATAAGACTAGTTCCGGAAATTTCTACATCCAAGCGCTAGGAAGTGCACCATATGGATGTCAAGAGTGCATTCCTTCATGGATATCTTGAGGAGGATATTTATATGAAGAATCCATAAGGGTATACATATGATCCTAACTATGTGTGCAGGTTGAGTAAGTCCTTATATGGGCTTAAGCAAGCCCCCAGGGCTTGGTATGCCAAAATGGACAACTTTCTCTTGTCACAATCTTATGTTCGATGCAAATCTGATCCTAATGTTTATATGAACCTGATTGATGGTTCAATAATGATTATAGTGTTGTATCTTGACGATTTTCTAATCATAGGTAGCTCTACTGATCAAATAGCTTCATTGAAGACTGCTTTGCATCAAGCTTTTTCCATGAGTGACTTGGGAATTCTTAAGCAAATTTTGGGGCTTGAGATTTCTCAAACAGAGAGTGGAACAAAGGTATCTCAGTCCAAATATGCATATGATCTTTTAAATAAGTTCAAGATGGCTGATTTCAAGCCTTCAAAGACTCCATTTCTTTCAGGAGTTAGAATGGAAGAAGCAGAATCTACACCCTTGGTTGACAGCACCTTGTTGGCAACTTGCTATACTTGACTCACACTTGAACTGATCTTGCTTATGTTATGAGTGTGGCATCAAGATACATGGAGCAGCCACATGATCTCCATTGGAGGGCTGGAAAAATAATTTTTCACTATGTGCAAGGCACCAAGACAAATGGGATCCACTATGCTGCAAATTCTAGCCTAGATTTTCTTGGCTTCACTGATTCAGATTGGGATGGTGACAGCTTTGACAAGAAATCCACATCTAGATTTGCATTCATGCTTGGAGGTGGTCCAGTTTGCTGGTATAGCAAGTAACAAAGTGCCATTGCACTATCTTCAGCAGAGGCCAAGTACAGAGGAGCAGTGAATGTTGCTACTCAGTGTGTGTGGTTGTAGGGTATTCTTTTAGTGATTGAGATTTCCTTTAGTACTCCTACTGTCATCTTTTGTGACAATCAGAGTGCTATAAGGGTCTCAAGTGATCCAGTACAGAGACAGAGGACCAAGCATATTGAGATACATATGCACTACATCAGAGGATTGGTGCATGACCAGATCATTGATTTGCAGTATTGCCCAACAGGTGAGCAAACTGCAAACTTCTTCACCAAAGCTTTTACTGAGAAGACATTCACTTATCTTAGATCACTGCTTGGGATGGTTGAACATGTGGTGGAGTGAAGGATTGATCAACAATATTTCAATTTTGATATGTCCTTTTTTTAAGGGAAGGTTTTTCCCATGAGGTTTTCCTTCTATCCTTGTTTTGTGGACCGACAGTATTGTACAGGGTGACCAAGTCTTGTTACTGGGCCCTTAGTATTTCTATTTTCTGATATTTAAATCATAAATTCATATATATGGGGGGTGTTGTAATATTTAAATCCTCCTATCTATGTCATTTAATACATTGGTAGCATTAATTAATCATTTTATGATTAATTCCTATGTATTAGACTAGATAATTGCCATTTGAGCCATTGTGTGGACCACAAGGCAACTTTGGGGGACCAAAATAATTCCTGGTGTGGACCACAAGATTCCTAGGCCACTTGGGTGCATTCCTAAAGATTCTGGTGAAAAATGCACTCCACTGCTTTTTACTGCTTTTTGCCTTAGGGGGGAAAGCTAGTCAACTAGGGAAACTTGATTTTGGGACCACGCATCCTCTATGATGTTTCTTCTTTCCATTTTTGGGATTTGGCATTTTTTTTCATTACACATCACTCTCAGGTCACTAATTTAGAAATTCATGAGCCTTTGGAGTGACTTGGAGAACACACTTGCCACCTAGGGGGGATTTGCATAGTTTTAGTAAGTCTGATTTTATGATGATCCAAATGGAATCTTTAGCCATTAAAATACCTGTTGTAATTTCATATATTGACATCCTATTACTTTCCAAAGGTTGACTGATGTATTTTATTCATGAGAGTTAATACAGTTTGTATTTATTGTGAGTAATTTTCCGTGTTCTTGACTAGTTGTGTGAGATCATTGTGAGAGTGTGTAATTTATTGATCAGATCTTGGTGTGAACTGAATTTCACAATATAACCCATTATTGGAATTATTTTGAGTTGTCACAATTGTTAATTTCCTACTTAATTCCACTCACTTCTTTTCTGTCATTTTGCAATTCCAAATAGAGAAAATTTATTGTGCATGAGATAGAATTTACAAAATTGCTCAAGGGGAAGAGATGAACTATATCCTACATGGAAGATGAATAAATGAGGGAGGGTGAATTGTGTAGTACATGGAATCTTAGGGAGACGCAAGAACTGGTAGTGGAATCCCTCTGTAGGTTGGTGAAAAAAACTCCAGATAGGTAAAAATGGCAGATAAGAGGGGTATATAAGATGTGTATATATTATGAAGCACATCTAGTATATTATCTAAATTGAGGTTATGGTTGTTAATTAACCAACCTATTATTCTAGTTGTAGGTTAGATGACTTCCTCTTCATGCAAGTCTAATGCCTTCCTCTTAGCATGGCCGCTACCTTCCTCTTCGAGCAAGTCCGATACCTTCTTCCTCTTTGCGTGACCGTTTCCTTTATCTTCGTAGGGACCGACCACGTTCAATGCTGCGTGTGATCCAACAATGTAACCCTTGGACTGTTTTGGGCGTGTGTATTTCAATGAGTGTGATGAGAGGTATTCAGGAGTGTGCTGGTAGGGTTTCATGAGTGTGCTGGGAGGGCTTCAAGAGTGAGTTGGGAGGTCTTCAGGAGTGTGCTGGGAGGGTTTCAGTGTGCCAGGAGTGTGGCGTTCAACAATGACAATAACAGACTGGTGAAGCCATTCTGTGGTTTATATAAAAAAACCTCTTGGTTGAGAGTTTGAAAAGAATCTAAACTCTCGGTCGAGAGACCTGTTCGAAAGTTTCATACCAAAAATTTAAACATACTCTCCACCGAGAAACTGAAATTTTCTCTGCCAAAAAGTTATCTAACCACAGTTAACCTCTCGATCGAGAAAATATTAACCTTGGTTAAATTCTCGTCCTAAATATATTACAACTCTCGGCCGAGAAAATATGTTTCCTTTATTCTTAGTCGATAAATTGGAAATTATAATCCAAAAACACCTAATTCTCAAAAAATTGTATCCCAACTTCGCGTTTTTACCCCTTCATATATACATATGATTTAATTTGGTTCCAACTTTCATTCTCCCATTAACATATGTCCACTTGTAACTTGCACCTTGAAAACATAAATTTTACACTTAGCCAATAGATAATTACTATGGCCTTTTTCCCATTGACGGAAAATTTTATGTCAATTACTAGAGATTGAAATCTTTGGCACGAGTTCGAATCTTACCCGAATTTCTTAATGATGTTTTGTCATACAGTTACCTTGGAAACTGTAAAATTTTCTGAATTAGAGGAAATTTGGGGTCTAAAATGGGCTTCCTAAGGAAAAAAAAAAACCATGTCACACTACAAATATGCCATGTCACACTAAGTGAAAGGTGTTATCCAGTGAAGGTCAACCTATAATATCTCATTAATGGTATTTGACAAGTATGTTGGGTTTGTGTAGAGTTAAGAGATGATGGTTGAAAATAATAATGAAAGGTTTAGATTCTTGTGCATACACAATAAATAATATAGTGGTAAATTTTTTAAATTTATATTATAATTTATTTAATTTTTTAATAAATGTACAACTAATTCTTTTTATATATTTAATAAAATTTAAAACTAAAAAAAAAAGCTAAAATTATAATGAAAAATATAATTACAATAATACCAAAAATAAACAATCACTATTTTTATTTTATATGATTACTACTCCGAAGTCTTTTAAAATGCAAATCTCACATTACTTAAGATGCTAGTGGAGTAATCTTGAAATAATAAAAGCATTTATATAACTAATCTCTTAAAAATAAAAATAAATAAATTTAAAAAAATGTCATAAATAAAAGAAAAATAGGAGAGAGATAAAATAATATTTCGTGACAACTTTCTCCTCCGAACTCGTAATTTGATGTTTTTGGTACCATTGGAAAGGTCTCGTACCGAAAACGTCAAATTACGAGTTCGGAGGAGAAAGTTGTCACAAAAATAGTGAAATACCTTTCCAATGGTACCGAAAATGTCAAATTACGAGTTCGGAGGAGAAAGTTGTCGCGGAATATTATTTTATCTCTCTCGTATTTTTCTTTTATTTATGACACTTTTTTAAATTTATTTATTTTTATTTTTAAGAGATTAGTTATAAAAATGTTTTTATTATTTCAAGATTACTCCACTATCGTCTTAATTAATGTGAGATTTATATTTTAAAGAATCTAGAAGTAGTGATAATATAAAATACTCTATATTTATTATTCCAAGTATATTTATTATTTCAAAATTACTCCACTATCATTTTAACTAATGTGAGATTTATATTTAAAGAAATTAGAAGTAGTGATAATATAAAATACTCTATATTTATTATTTCAAGTATATTTATCATATTTCGAGATGAAAGTTTCAAAATCTTAACCAAGGTGAGTGTTATATGAAGTTAGTTATTGTCAAATAAAATTATGACACATAAGTGTCTTTGACTTCTTGTTGTGAGAAAATCTCCCTACGGATAGGTAGATATCTCCTTGGGATTAGAAAAGGTCCCTAGTTGCCTACCCAAGACAGAGATGAAACAAATAGACACTATAGTCCTCCTAGATCTAGTTCACACATCAGCTAACAAGCTATGGAAATACAAAACAAGTAGATGGCATACCTTACTTTGATGGTTGTCTTGCTGCTCCTAAGTTGCTACAGCTCCAGCCTTTGATTATGGACTTATGAAATTGTTCACAAAGGAAAGACAACACCCTTTCCAACGCAATATATGTATAAACAAAGATCTAACTATATAAATAGAGACAATTTCATGCATTCATCATTAAAGACATGAAAATGAGAGGAATAGGCTAAGTTATATTAATGATAAGAAAGCCAAAAGAAGCTGATTACAATGTTATACCTTGATGTCCAAAGTAGTAGCACCTCCTTCCAAGCTCTCCAACATCACCCTTGCAAGACTCATAGGATCATAGGTTTAGTGTTTCCAAGATCACCCCCCTTAAGCTCATGGATGGCTCTCTTTAAGTAGGATTTGGGAGGCCAACCACTAAGAGGATATTATGGATCTAAGTGAACAATATGTGGATCAAAGATCTAAATCATGCCAAGGAGGGAAAGTGAGATGGGATTCGAAGGGGTACCTCATCCCAAGAAAATCTCCATGAGATCCAAGATCCAAAATAAAAGGGATAATCCTAAATCAAGACTACCGCTCCCCTATAACTAAGCAAAGCACGGTAGTACCGCTCCCCCATAGTCATGCAGAACGCGGTAGTTTGACACTACCGCTCCCCCATAGGCATTCAGGGCACGGTAGTTCCAGAAGACTTAATTTTGGAGATGGTTAATGTGGGTTTCGACCCCTTGTTTGTTGTATTTTCTTCCAAGTGTGACTAGGGAAGGTACCAACATTAGAATGAAGGGTCCTAACACCCTTAGGAGGCATAAACATCATGTTTTCCATGGTGGTGAAACATGTATATTCTCACTTACACATGGTGTGGCAATTTGAGGTATAACAGATGCCCCCTAAAGTGTGAGGTCAGAAGGAATCTGATGGCCGAAACACTTTACAAATAATAAGTCTGCAAGGATATCTGAAGGAGAGTTGGAGAAGAGCTGCAAGCAGATATGGACAATATGTCTAACGACCTCGAGGCGGGCATACCCATGCTCGGAACAACTGACTGAAAGCATGGCTGCCGACCAATACATTGCAGATCCATGATAATACTGACTTAACAATGACTTGAGACAAATCATGGCTACTAGACTACAAGCGTAGATCCATGAAAAGACAATGACACAGCCACGACCAATACAAGAGTGGATCTGCGTGACAGTACATCAATGAGGTCACCAACATAATATATATGTGGGAACCTACCCAAAAAATCTCCATCGCAACCTGGATGTGCTAAAAAGACTTCAGAACTATCCAAGGTCTTCTACTCGATCCCAAATCGATACGAATCTAACCATGTGATTACAAGGTGTTGAAGTCGAACATGGTAGAAACCACTTGATTACTGGTCAATGATTGAAACCGTTAATAAGTGTGAGGGAAATCACCAATGATGAAAATGACTCCCAAGGTATCATCGTACATCTCGACGAAATGTAAATAGATGAGTTGATGTCGAACATCTGCGAGATAATTTGATCAGAGGTCAATGATGAAAACCTACTGTCAAATACGAGGAAACCTGCCATTGAGGCATGCAGGTACCAAGGTACTAAGGTTGGTTTCTAAGACTAATTCCTGGATAATGAGTTGAAGTCGACATGAATAGACTCGTCGAAGGAGGGCCATAATGAATCCCACATCATCGACACGAAACCGACATAGGAAAGTGATATGAAGTAATGAATCAGATGAGTATGGACTGGCACAGGGATGTAAAGGCTAACAATATTGCAGAGTCTGACTAAGGTAAACTTCCCTTGAACATGAACAACATGACAATAATGACTCGGCAACATTGACTCAACGAGGAAGAGACCAAGACATAATGCAACAATGACTGAGGCATTCTTCATATGATTTGAAGGAGCGGTACAACTCATAGAATTGGCATGACTCAGAGACAAGTAGATTACCCAACTGTATGATGAGACGCAAAAAGGTGCCATGTTCAAGGGTGACACAAGCTGCCATGAAGCTTTCTAAAAGAAACTTAACTTATTCCCCCCCCAACCCCCATCATGTTTGATGAGTACCTCTTTGTTTTTTAACGAGCTTGAGGAGGATAACGGATTCCCGGTATAGCTCATCCTTTGGATGAGTCCAATCCCACATGTTTTACGAACCTGAGAAAGGAGGGGTTTGGTCCCAAAAGGATCCTTCGATGTTTGATTTTACGATTCCAAGGAAGGAAAACTCGGTAGTTTTTCATGTTTAGAGAGTTTGAAAAGAACTAAAGAAGACTCCAATGGTCCTTTTTTGTAAAGTTAGCCTCATCGCCTGAAAAAGAGTAAAACCACGCGGGAGAGGACTCTTCCAGTCATGATTGGCTGGAGTATTCCTTTTTCATAAATAGTACTTCCTGGTCTGAAAAAGGGGTAAGCTATCACCAGAGAGACGATCATTCAAATGCTTTTACAAGCGTGAAAGCATCAAGTTCGCTTGGAAATCTTTTCCTATTTAGGGAGTTTGAAAAGAGCTTAAAGAGGACTCCATGTACAACTTTGTCATGGTTGATGACCGAGTACGACAAAGGAAAAGTAAACTCGGCACAGTTCCTTTTCTGTAAATAGTCTAGCGAGGCCGGATAAAGTGATAAACCTATACTCGTTAGACACACCTTTTTGCTCAATTTTTAACGAGCGCGACAATGGTATCAAAAGCACTCGGAATCTTTTTCATGTTTGGATCCAGAGCACGGAAAAGGAAAAATTAAGCTCAAACCACTTTTCATGTTTTTAACCAGAGCACGAAAAAGTGAAAAGTAAGCTCAAACCACTTTTCATGTTTTTAACCAGAGCACGAAAAAGTGAAAAGTAAGCTCAAACACCATCTTACGAGCTCGAAGATAGGTTGGAAGAATGCTCATGATGTCTGCTTCATTTTTTAACGAGCTTGTAACAGAAAATGAACTATGCTCAGGATAATTTTCATGGTTTAATGAGCTCGAAACCTAAAAAGGAAAGTATGCTAAAAAATGTTCCTAATGGTGAACTTCTTCCCGTCATGAAATCCAAAGGTTGGTACATGCCTCCCAACATGATTGCTAGAAGTAAGTGACTTAGCTCCAACATGGTGTGGAGAGGTGATCGAGTTGACTTCAACGTAACTTCCAGAGGTTGAAGACATGCCCCCAAGCTTCATTTCATTCACCTAAGGTATAGGCGAGTGAAAAGAAGGTTCAGGTACTAAGTATGCGAGGAGACTCAACTCAAAGGGAAAGGATATGTTTCATTTTTTAACGAGCTTGACACAGGAGTAGAACTTTTCTCAGAATACTGGTTTCAATTTTTAATGAGCTTGAAGCCAATGGTAAACTCTGCTCACAGTTAAGTCCCATTGACGGGTTCCTTCCCAACATGATGAACAGAGGTTGGTAAATGCCCCCAGCATGATTGCTAACAGCTAAACATGCCCCCCAAGCTTCGTTTCGTCTGACTACTCTTCTTCCTTACCCCACCCCAAAAAAAAACCCTAACTACTAAGCCGAATGTGTTCACCAGGGGGGGTAGGGAGAACTAGGATCAAGTGACCTGGGCAGATGAAATGAAGGTTCAATCCTAACTCTAGCGAGAGACTCGAACAAATGGAAAGGAGATCTATTTCATTTTTACACAAGCTTGAAATAGATAATAACAATGCTTGAAAGGGTCCTTTATATTTTTTAATGAGCTTAAAACAGAAAGAAATTATGCTCGAAGGTAGTTTCATTTTTACACAAGCTTAAAACCAAACGTAAACCATGCTTGGGATTGGTTTCGTTTTTACACAAGCTCGAAACCAATGGTAAACTGTGCTTGAGGATCAGTTTCATTTTTTAACAAGCTTGAAACAAAGAATAAACTATGCTCGTAGGAATATATTTCATTTTTTAACGAGCTTGACATAGAAAGGGAACCATGCTCATGGTGACCTGTTTCATTTTTTAACGAGCTTGACACATAAAGGGAACTCTGCTCAAAATTATGGTTGGTTTCATTTTTACGCAAGCTTAAAACCAAAAGTAAACTATGCTTGAGATGATGGTTGGTTTTATTTTTACACAAGCTTAAAACCAAAAGTAAACTATGCTTGAGAAAATGGTTTCATTTTTTAACGAGCTTGACACCGGAATAGAACTTTGCTCCAATGTCCTCCCCCCCTAGGGGGAAGAAACCACTAAAACATGTGGAACATTTAGGGAAGTTTGGTGACTAGGAGTCATGCGATGAGTGGGCGTCACAAAGGAAAGCTGATCGATGGTCACAACATTCCCATGATGGGGAAAATACATCACTCGAAAGAGTGAGGACACTACAGCCTTCATTGCATAGACGTAATCACATCCAAGGAGTAGATTAAAATCTAAGGGACCTTGGACGACCATGACATCAATACAGACAGTTTTTCCTCCCAAAGTGATAGGTAACTGAGGAAGGGACCCTAAAGGTCCAGTAGGCCTTCTGTTGAAAGCCAGTATCTGGTTAGTGACGGGCACAAGCTGAGGGGAACCTAAGGCTTGCCAAGCAGTTGAGGATAGAATACTAACAGAAGCTCCTTCATCAACTATCGTATGAAAAATTTCTTTATCGGAAACTCCTACAGATATTTGAAAAGGAACTCTTGAGGGAAGACGAGATTCTGTTAGACCATTCCAATCAAATTAAATAAGCTCAGTACTTGGAGGGGTACTCGCAGAAACAGACAAGGTTTCCCCTTGTCGAGGACATTCTGACCCGATAAAGAAAACATCAGCGGTCTCCAATTCACTCTCGTTTGGAAGATAAGAATGAGACGAAGATTGTGTCAAGATGGCTGCTTCAGTATGGAATTTCTTCAATGAAAGAGTGGGATCAAGTGGAGATGACAGCGACTGGATCACTTCACTTTCAGAAGGGAGGGTGGGATCAATTACAGATGAAACTGAATTGATCACTTGGCCAACCAGCGGGGGGTCGATGGACAACTTACTATGGTCTGTTGGAGGCACCAATTGAGAACTAGTAATATCTTCCAACCACCGCGAGGCTTCATCCATGCTTGGACAAAGCAAAGTACGGTGCATACCCTTGCATATCAAACAAGGATATAGGACTTTACCCTTCCTACCCTTCACCAAGGGGTCATTGGTTGAGGGAGTGTCATTGACATGATGGTCAGAGGTTGATGATACAAGTGGTTTGGGGTTTTTAGACCACACTTTTGATACACGGGAAAGACCAGGGAAATCCTTGAGAAAGTGATCACCCTTGCAGAGTTTGCAAGGGAACTTGGGCTTACGAGGTGTTTTCGTAGAATGAGTGCCATTAGAGGCAACTGGTTTACGCTTGGTCTCTTCCTTATCCTTCTTCTTCTTAACTTTCCTTTTCTTCTTCTTCTTATCCACCTGACTACTAACACTATTGCTTTGATCAGGCAAGGAAGAAGGAACGGAAGAAGATTCATCCGACGAAGAAGGGGAAGGATTAGTTTGGGATTGACTCTCTCGTGGTGGAGAGTTAACATTCGAAACATTGGGCGCAATCGGAATTATCGGATTGAATAACCATACCGGTAATCCTATGGTTAATCCAGGAAGATTTAACGTGGCAATGAAGGGAGGACCAATATCTCCAACTGGAGGAAAAGTAAAAGGTACCCCTTGAAAAGGGGTCTCCGGATTGGTAGTCCCAGAAGGAGCATGGGTGCATGGAGGTGGATTCTCCATGGAACAAAACTAAGTGATGTGGACGAAGTCTTGTTAAAAAGAACTCAAAAACCCTTAGGAAACCGAGCGTGCGAAAGGGGAGCTAGGAAAAGACAAGGCTCACAGGCCAAAAGAGCAAGCTCAAAAAACTATACTGAGGCCACTGCCACAGTAAGCGAGCTGTACAACAAAACGGCCAGAATGCCAACAAGCAGCCCTACAAAGAAAAAGACCCTCTACAAGATAGCAAGCAAAACCTCCTAACTAAGAGCTGGAGACCTCAACAAATTGTATCCTTCGCAAGGTGATGAAATCCAAGTCGAACAATACAAAATGAGAGACCAATATGAGAAGGATATCCCTCTACCGAAAGGGATCCTGGGTAAAAGAGCCCTAGTAGAAAAGTCACTAAGCTACCTCGTTCATGACACGTTGGAAAATGTTTTGGGCGCTTCTGCCTTATCACCCTTTCATTACTATGAATTACAAGGAAGACAATGATCGATGTTGCCTTAGGGCTAAGTGGAGTGCGGCATTCCACAAAGTCCGTCCGGTTCTCAATCTCGCGGCCGTTTAACCCCTGAAAGTTAAAAACAGTCAGGAGGCCCCTCCACAAACTGGTTGTGACCGTGTCAATAAATACTAGAGGATTTTAGTTCCCTAAAGACAACGACAATGTCTTAGATGAAAAATGACAAGGGGAAATTATTTTGATGCCTATCCACGGTGTCCTACCTAACTACCAAATTCTTTTGATTTCCTCAAGTGAGATTAATGTTGGTTTATTTAGGGAGATTAATTTTAGAGGCTGTCTTACTCAATCGGGTAAATGGACGTGAAACTTGGTGATATTATGATGACCCAAACCATGCAAATGAGAATGAATCTAAATGAGCCTTTCTATTCGATGAACACTAGCTAAAGTAAGGAAGAATTCTTTCCATTCCCAATATGCACAACCCAATGCACATGCAATTTTATTTCTTTTCAAAATGATAGAAAGAAGTAAAATATGTACCCAAGACTAACCCAAAGTAATGAAAAAGTTCTTCATATGAACACCAAATGTAATGTTTCTAATCCATTTCCTATCTTTTCACACTTGAAAAAGACACATCTAAGCTATGGAAAGAAAGCTTCTACAAATGCTTCCGATCAAATGCAAGACAAAGAGAAGAACCTAATAATATCGTCTAACTCAAATGCACATAAATATGAAACAAGTATTTCTTCTTCTCATGAATTCAATACCAAGAATGTCAAATGATTAAATTAAAGCAAGAAGAATACCTATGTGTTTCAATTTCATGAATATGGTAAAAGAACGACAAAATCAAGCTTCTCTTTCAACTAAAGCGGAGGCAAGGAATCAATTTTTTCCAACGACCAATAAATAGCTAAAGATGCAAAGGAAACAAAGCACAAAACCCAAGAAAATGACTTCAAAAGACAAGGATGTCCCAAGTTTTTCAAAGCCAATCTAATCAATCCAAATGATGCCAAACCAAACAAACCTTTGGAATATCACACTAAAGAGATTTAAAAATTAAAAATTAAAAAAAAAATGAATCCAATCACAATCCGATGGCGAGAAGAAGTTTTAAAAACCAATGCAAGCTATTGGGGCTTGAAAAGAATGATAATTATACCCAACAAGCAAACAAAGCACTAGTCTGACTCAAGAAACCAAACAAAGGCTTTGATCTTCCAAAATATGCAAAGAGTTTCTAAAACAAGCTAAAAATGAATTGTATCAGTCCAAATTAGTCATGTAATGGTCACAAAATCATTGATCAAGAGACTCTAAATCAGAAAAATTGAAAACGTACACAAGGGATCGATTTAACCCAAGGGGATTTCAACTTTCCAAGATAGAACCTAGTCTTCCAAACAAAGAAAAAGGGGCACAAATCTTCCCAAATGAGGTTTGGAATGGTTCAAAGTTATGTTATAGAGATCCTAAAGTGACTGGGAAGGTACACTTGACTCCCAGAACTAAAAAATGGCTTAGAGGACTCAAAATTGACCAAATGGCCTCAAAGATGCCAATGAAGGACTAGAGACAAAAATGTGGATGAAAAGGACTCAAAAGAGACTCAAATATCTTCAAAAATGTGTAAAAAATAAGCCAATGGACCATATGGAGGCACCCCAAGAGTTTGGGAGCAAAAAACACAAGGGAACCCCTCCAAATAAGCTCAAAAATGACCAAAAAATGACAGTGCCGCCCCCTGGAACACTGTGGGGGAGTGGTAGTTGGACAGTACCGCACCCTAGAACATTGTGGGGGAGCGGTAGTTTGACAGTACCGCTCCCTAGAACACTATGGGGGAGCGGTAGTCTCTTGTAGGATTAAAAAATCAAAGTTTAGCCAAGATTCGAGCAAGGATAAGGTCCTAAGTTTAAAATGGTCCTCAATGATGATCTAAAGTGATGAGAAACAACACTTAGAAGAGGATTTGATGACCTAAACAAGCAAGCAAAGGTGAAACTAGGGAATAAAGGCTCCCTAGCGGAGTCGCCAGTTTCTGTTGTGAGAAAATCTCCCTACGGATAGGTAGATATCTCCTTGGGATTAGAAAAGGTTCCTAGTTGCCTACCCAAGACAGAGATGAAACAAATAGACACTATAGTCCTCCTAGATCTAGTTCACACATCAGTTAACAAGCTATGGAAATACAAAGCAAGTAGATGACATACCTTACTTTGATGGTTGTCCTGCTGCTCCTAAGTTGCTACAGCTCCAGTCTTAGAGGTATCAAACTTATGATCTTGCAGCTTTGTGGAGATAGCTAGAGGAGGAAGCACTTGGAGCTGGAGGATTGGCTTGGACATCAAACAACCTTTGTAAGTATTCTTCAAGTTTGTAATAAAATAACTTGTCTTGTTTTTCCCATTTCATGTGTATTCTATGAGTTTTTAACATGGAATGTATCTAGTCCAGATTTGAATTTAATCTTTACTTCAAGGTATTTGGAAGCTTGTATGCTTGTTCCTTGTTTGATTTCAACAGGTTCTACATTAGAGCTTTGAGATCGAAAATCGGAAGCGGGACAAACGTCGAATTGAAGAGTAATTTATATCTTTCATACCTTCTGAATGCATGTAATCTTGTTGTGAAAATTAAATCAGGAGATTCAAGGTAGCATTTGTTTTGTTTTGTTCTTAGTTTAGAGTTAGTGAAAATCTACTTTAATCTAAGAGAATTTTGACTTATCCGTAGGGAAAAATTCTACTAACACTTCTATATGCCCAACTAAACCATAATGGTTGACCAAAGTTATTGAAATTCTATTGGTTTGAGAAATCCAACTCATCCATGGAACAGTTTTTTATAAGGCCCATTTTAGATCCCAAATTTCCTCTAATGGGCCAATTAGCACAGAACCGACTCAAACCTTTAATTTTTTACTTTGCTTTCTCTCCACATCCGACCTAGACCATAATTCAATCATATATATGCCGATTTATGCTCTGAAATTCAACAATTGAGGAATTATACATTGTTTTCCCGATATTATATTCATGTAACTTACATCATACACTTCATGCGCAACCTGTTATTTTTCCTGTAAACTTCAAATTCGGCTCATGCAGTCCTAGTGCTACAAACCTGGGATTTGATACCAATTTGTGATGTACCCAACAACCTCATTTGCCCATGGAGACCACGTGGCACTCAATTCCCATGTCTGAATTTTAAAAATTCATATTCAATTTCATTTTTTGTGAATTCATTCAATTATACATCGGAAATAAATAAATGTGGTCACCCAAACATTCTATGCATTCATTATAATTTGTAGATAATTCAGGCATGAACACACATTCCATGCCATACAATTCCATACATGTATGCATTCAATCAATAGTAAATGAACATTATACATACACAAAATTAACCATGGAAATCATAAAAATGATACTTATATTTTGAATCAAGTTTCTCCAACTAGTTGCGTGTGAAGGATGTTCCTGCCATCCATAGGCTTTGTCAAGCCAAGTCTCACTTTGACAGGCCACCCCCGAGTTGGGGCTATCAATCCACAAGGGAAACACTTTCTCAATCCACAAATCACTCAACTGAATCTCTCATGCAATCCCATTGGTACTTAAACCCCCTCCATAGTTGTCCCAATCGTCAATTCTCCTTCCCCATCAACTTGCACAATGCCAAGAACAAGCTTACTTCTCTGAGTTAATAGTCCCTCGGGAAGCCTCCAATTCCCTTCTGGCGCTCCAACACAGGATAGACATGAATTCTCTGAATTGGGACTCCAGGGCACAAGCTACAGGTTAGGTTTCTCTCACACCAGCCCACCTGGGTTAATTGCATGCATAATTCATGTTCAACAGTAGTGGTGTCTTCATTCTCTGCTACAATATCTGGATATATCTTTCAGAGCTAGTGGTAGAAGAGTGAAATTCGAAATGGTGAAGGAATCATAAAGAAAAGAAACCCTCTCTAGCTTAGAAACTCACTTTTATAGGCATCACTCAGCTTTCCATGTGTCAACTCCACATAGAGCCACTTTCCCCCTCTTAATCCCCTTCTTAAACTAATTAGGTAATTCTTAATCAAATAATGACTCTTAATCAAGGTTTAAGAACTTGGTTTAAATAAATAAGCCCGAGGATATAAACTGAAGCCTACTATCACTTTCCCACTTGTGTATTCATAGGCCCCCATCTCTTCTTCGTCCTTCTTCCCATGCAACCATTAGAGATTTTTAATTTTTTTTTTTTAATTAATATCAAAAACATATTACATAGTCTTGTCTTTTAGCCTTTACATCAATATTTACAATTTTTACATTGTGGGTCAAAACCGAGGTGTTACAGTTTGAAAAGAAATAGTGTTGTTGAGGGAATTTGGATTGGAACCCTATACAAGAAATTAGGAATCGTTATCACTGATGGGTGTAACAATACCATTGTCCTTATAATGAAACTGGTAAAACTCCTACTCTTCCCATAGATAAGACAATGCTCTGACATTAGAGAATGGTACATATTGGAAATAAGGGTTTCTATGCTTTGCATAGTAAAGGAATAGTTGGAGGTATCCCTAATTGTTCTTTAGATTCTGATTTCTATGAACACTGTGTATATGGTAAAAAAAATCGAGCGAGATTCCTATCTCATGCCACAAAGGAAAAATGGATCTTGGAGATAATACACAATGATGTGTTTGTACTTGTACATGTTCCATGTTTGGAAGGATTTATTTATTTTTTCTCATTTATAGATGGTTCTTTTAAGAAAACATGGTTGCATTTCCCAAAGAAGATATCTAATATGTTCCAATAATTTTTAAAGAGGAAGTTGGCTTCGAAGAGGATAGACTCTAGAAGAAGGACATGGTAGAATAAATTGAGGTATTTGACAAAAAAGAGGCATGTGACTTGGTCTAGTTGTTGTGGAGAATTATGTACAAATGTGTGCAGCCTATCCCACTTTGGGTGAAATCCCTTGAGGTTGTTGACTAGGCCCATTATTTAGAAAAAAAATCAAATGTGATAACCCCAAAATAGATCCTACAAGGCCGTGTTAGTGAAATAAAAAAAAAAAAAAAACTAAAAAAACTAAAAATAAAAAAAAGGGAACAAGAGGGTGCAAACCACAACAAAGAACCAATGCATGAACCACTTTATATTTCCAAATGGTCAAGCAAATACATGTAGTGTCACCTAGGATGTGAATGATTCAAAGGGAAGCCAAACAATCTCCCTTAGGGAGGTCTATTTTGTCCACACAGAATACTAGATAGCTCAAATAACCAGTGGAGAGAAGTACTTTCCCCTTGAAGGAAAGAGGCAAAGGATTTTGGAGAATGCTAACAAATATGAAAGAGATGGGCTATGAGGAAGCTCCAAAATAATTTCCGCAGCATAACCTTGCTCTTGGGTTCTCCTCCAAGATGCATGCCCATGGATTCCTTTTATAGGCCAAGAGGTGGCCAAGAAACAAATAGATCGAAGTGTGAATCCCATCACCTCATGAACTAGCTTCAAGTACACAATGGAGGCTATTGAATGCCAATCCATCATGTTGAGAAGATAAGTTCAAATTTGTGTTGGTGATGGGATTTTATTAGCCTTTAATGAGCAGATGGTGGTTGATATCCTTCTGTTTTGAAAGTTGCATGGATATCGAAGGGAAATCCATGCAAGAGTCATGCAGGCACACAACTAGTAATATGCACAGTCGTGCACTTGAACAAAGGTCATGGCGTGTGATCCTATCTTTTGACTATTCTTTAGCATTTATGGACTCATATTGTTTCTTGGATATGATGAGGATGTCTACGGTGGGATGCATACTATATTTTGACGACACCTTACCATGTGAATTGCAAAAATGTCACATGTGTGCGAGATTTATGTGTTAAAAGATTCCCCCTGATGTATGAGGTTCGAAGGGTACTGTAGGACTGATAATGCATCATCGTTTCTTTTGTGCTCTCTGGTGTTATTGAAAGCTATGAATCATGTGTGGATGAATAGGGTATTACCATAGAGGAAGAGTGATGGTGAAGATGGCATAAAGAATAATGTTTTATACAAACGAGGCAGCCATTCCCATGCTCGTGAAAATATACTAAAGTGGCTGGAAGATGAGTAGACCAAGGGGTCAACTAATTGTATTTTTGGCACATGGATGAAGGTGGATTCAATCCATGCAATAGTAATTGAACCTAGAAATACTGTTACAGGTGTTGAAGAAGTGGAATTGTTGATAACCATGATAATCCCATGGGGGTGGGGGATTGGAACACTAGTGAGGGTGTTGACTGGAGGACCTCATTTATATGCTGCTACCATGATGTATAAATGTGAAAATTTATACCTTTGAAATGTGTGAATATCCCTAATGTGATTTATGTGTTGACGTCAAGCATAAGATAGACTACTAAGGTAGGGATCACTAAGGAGTCCCCCTACTTAGTTTGAGGCGATCCCTTATGGTGATTGAAAGGGACCCACAAGGTAAAACTGCAACTACTTCAACTATCGAAATAGGATGATTTGAGGTTGAGGAGAGCGGAATTAAATGATAAGGAGCCACTCTTACCTTGAGAACCAAGATCATTTTGTAACCAACTGTTGGATTGATAGACCTGACACAATATTGACTAGTAAGCATGAGTCTCATGACTTCCTTTGATCAATGTCAACTTGGGGAGTAATGGATGAAAAAATTCTTCAACATAAAGGTATAGGTTGTAACAAAGGGAGACAGACTGTGGATGAAGTATTTTGTTGGTTACACAACACTAAGGGTGATGGTGGCTGACAAAACTCATAATGCTAGGGGTAGTGTGACTAAATGACATCGATCAAAAGCGACTAGGGGTTGTTTCCAAAACGAATAGTGATGTTCCCATGGTTTCAAGTGGATTGGGGAAAATTATGTACATAAAGAATAGCTGGAGGGGTCCCCATGGTTGTTGGGGGTGTCGAGGGACCAATTCATGATGGGTGGTGTTAGCCCTAAAGTTTTCACTAGACTATCATATTGCAAAGTTTAGGCACCCCAAGATTGATGGAATTTTGGTAAAGGTAAGGTAGAGAAAAATAGGTTTTAAAGATAAGAAGATCAAGTTATAGATTACATCAAACTATGATGCAAGGAACCAAAAGCATGGAACTGATGGACTTTAAATATGCATGAACATAAGCCAATATTCCATAAAAAACAAATGAAAATAAAAATATCATAAACTGCAAACTTTATATATTCACATGACTGATCATCACATTCATAATAAAATTATAAAATTAGACAATCAAATTTGGTTATGTTTCAAATAATCATAGGCATTCACAATAAATACTTTACCGTAAAATATTATATAATCAATGAAAACAATTTAAACTAAATTGTCATGCATTCATATCCAAAGAAAAACTAGTTAAACTAGATTAAAATAGATTATATAGATCCATCCAACAAATACAGGAGTTTCTGATCATAAACATCAGCGTAACTGAACTCCCTATTACAAAATATAATGTCTCTATCTTGACCCTCAGACTCAAACCTTTCAAAATGTTTATGCCTTAATTTATAATTACATGACATTTCTAAAATAGAAAACAGATCCCAAAAGATGAATCGAGAATAAGACTAAGAGCTAAAAATAAAAATAGAGTATGCCATCCACATTTGAAGGAACTCCTTTGACTTGGATGGATATTAATTTGATTTTCATGACACTATTAATCTGTAGATCAGGAACAATTCCTTCGCTTGGTTTGTGATAAGAGATGATCTTTGCACACCTCCCACTTAACAAAATTGATTGGAAACAGATTTGCAGGGCTTCCGACAATCAACAAATTTTTTTCCAAAACGTGTTACCAGAACTTGAGAATATTCTGCAATGAACAACTTAGGAATATTGAAGAAACCAAAAACACATCATATGAAAACTCAAATAAACCTTCAATCCTTTTGAAGTCTTCTTTTACGAAATTTCTTTTTAAGCATCCTGTTCTTCTTGAATAATTTCTTATTCTGCCTGAGAAGTTCTTTGTTCTTATGAAGAAGTTTCTTCTTCTTTTCTAAATACCTCTCAGCCCAATCATAAAATTGATTATGCTTAATGGAAAGTTGTTGATAGTCTTCTTCAACCTCTTATTTCTCCTTCTTGATTGCAATTTTTATTTCTTTCAAATGCTCATTCCAATCCTCAATCCTGTGCACCTTCTCTTGGAGCTTTGATATTTCTTTCAATTTTTCATCTATAAGTGTTCGGATATCCACATCATCTTTTTCAGGATCTTGCATGCAATTAGGGTTTGCATGCAAATTCTAGGGTTTGCATGCACTTGCATGCATCCCAGTCACCAGTTTGATGCCTCCAGCACCTTAGCCACCTTATTCTAGCACCCGGGAGCCACTTCCTTCAGAGTTTTAGCCCTCCTAGGCTGAAAGGCGCCCACTTCTTACCTACTGCCAGAGAAGGGCGCACTTGTTCACCTACCACTGCACACTTGTTCACCTACCACTGCAGTTCCACTTCAGTTACATTCAGTTAGCTCTGATTCTCCCTGATTTATGGCTAGTTTCACTCCCGACTGACTGTTACACTTCCGTTGGACCTCCACTTTGACTAGATGACTTGTTCTGACTTCAGTTAGTCTCCCATGCGCCCCCCACTGAGCCTCCTTCCCTTAATCAATGCTACACACTTCAGTTACACATGACACACTCAGTTAGACTCAGATTGACACCTGGATGATTGGTTCTTGTGCATTGATGACCACCACCGATTGATGATGAGGACTCCTAGTTGGAGTCAAGCTACTCCATTCAGTGATTCGAATGGCCTACTTAGTCAATTCGAATTGCTCAGTGACAGGTTGTATTCTATTGTAATTCATTCACCCTTTCTGGGATATTGAGCACTGCTGCATGTTTTGCACAGTTTTACACCATATTTTCTATATTCATCTGTTGTGATTGATTTACTTGTTCATTAGATCTGCTGTGACTAATTTTACATGGTATCAGAGCCATGCCAAGGAAAATATTTCTTTTCTACAGGTGTTCTACATGAAGAGAGAGCAATCTTTGCTCACCAATATATTTCAGCAACGGCATGCAAAATCTCATGTGCATTCGCTCATGTGCATGCAAGGCTGAAAACATAGTGTTTGTTTGTGTGTGATTTGCAGGTTTCTTACTTCTCCATGTGCATTCGCTAATGCAAAGATGGATACTTCTTCTTCACAAAATATTCTTACTCCATTCAACTATGATGAATGGAAACCAAAGATGATTGCATTCTTGAAGAGACAATGTCTTTTTGATATGTGCATTGGTAATACAAGAGATTTTGATTCCGATGAAGAGGAGAATGATTGGCTCAATGATTGTGACAGAGATTTTGGAGCAATATGTCTTGCTATGTCTCCTTGTATGCGCTACCTCAGTAAGACTGCTGAAAATCCAAGTGATCTATGGGTCCAACTTGACAGAGAATTTGGAAAGCAGGAAGAAGAGGATCATGCTAGCCTTTTGGAGAACAAGCCCAGTGAGATCTCCTTATGTGTTCTTTCCGATCATGTGTTGGCCTCAACAATTGTTCAAGATGAAGAAGAAACTGTAGATTCAACACTCATTCTCTCAAAGTCTTCTATTTCGAATTCTGAGCAAGATAAACAAGCTCATACTCTAGATTTCGAAGAGGTTCTTGAATCCTCTCTTTCATGTGAGTTTGCAAGCATGCAGAATAATGATCTACTTGAAGTTTTGGAGGTAAAATCTGATTTTGGAGGTGAAGCATTCGCCCTCCTTGATTTCATGCCCCCTATAGACTTATGTTCTATCATTTGCAAAGTTTCTCGGATTTTTAATGAAGATGAAGAGCACTACCATTCGCTTGAGTTCAATTCTCATGCACTTTTTGCTAATTTTGGTTTTGATCTCACCCTTGTTGGTTCAAAGGAGATGTCAAGAAACTATTCATCTATTTTTGGAGCTGATTTAACTTCTATTGTTAAGAAGTTCAAGTTTCAAGATCTATTTGATCCGATTGGAGCTATTCCTACCTCACTTGGTTCGAATCACAGGTTCCAGGATCATCCTCATATTTTCAGATTTGTTCTCACCATTTTCGGTATGAAGAGCAAGTTCTTAAAGTCTCCACATTCGCTTGCATCCACTGATGGAGAATTCAAGCACATGTTTTTGGAGCATAATCCATTTACTCCCAAGAGTAAGATACCTCCAGACATATCTACTTGATTTTGGAGTAGTTAAATCTTTTGGTGTACTACAGTCTATTTTGAGGGGGGGTATTTTTCCCATGAGGTTTTCCCCATTTCCTCGGTTTATTGACTGTTATTAGTTTTTGGATTATTGTATTGGGGTGACCTTTGGTCTTAGTTACCAGGGCCCCACATTATTTTTTTTTTCACATCATAGTCTAGCTTGAGGGGGGGTGTTCGGATATCCACATCATCTTTTTCAGGATCTTGCATGCAATTAGGGTTTGCATGCAAATTCTAGGGTTTGCATGCACTTGCATGCATCCCAGTCACCAGTTTGATGCCTCCAGCACCTTAGCCACCTTATTCTAGCACCCGGGAGCCACTTCCTTCAGAGTTTTATCCCTCCTAGGCTGAAAGGCGCCCACTTCTCACCTACTGCCAGAGAAGGGCGCACTTGTTCACCTACCACTGTAGTTCCACTTCATTTACATTTAGTTAGCTCCGATTCTCCCTGATTTATGGCTAGTTTCACTCCCGACTGACTGTTACACTTCCGTTGGACCTCCACTTTGACTAGATGACTTGTTCTGACTTCAGTTAGTCTCCCATGCGCCCCCCACTGAGCCTCCTTCCCTTAATCAGTGCTACACACTTCAGTTACACATGACACACTCAGTTAGACTCAGATTGACACCTGGATGACTGGTTCTTGTGCATTGATGACCACCACCGATTGATTATGAGGACTCCTAGTTGGAGTCAAGCTACTCCATTCAGTGATTCGAATGGCCTACTTAGTCGATTCGAATGGCCTACTTAGTCAATTCGAATTGCTCAGTGACAGGTTGTATTCTATTGTAATTCATTCACCCTTTTTGGGATATTGAGCACTGCTGCATGTTTTGCACAGTTTTACACCATATTTTCTATATTCATCTGTTGTGATTGATTTACTTGTTCATTAGATCTGCTGTGACTAATTTTACAATAAGTTGGTATGTAGTTTTCTCCTGAGTCATTACATATTTAAAAATTTCAAACTCCCTTTCATGCTCAAATTTTCGAGCCTCTAAAATTTGTAACTCTACAACTTTTAATTGATTTTTCTGGAAATGTATACCATGCCTTCCATACTTTTTTTGAATATGAAAATCCATCATAATTATCTCCAGGTAAATCAAGGATATTATTTAATCTTGTTTCAATTTGGATTAAAGTTTGAGAAATTTCATTCTCAAACCTAATAGCCCGTGCATCTTCCTCTTCAAAATTTTCTTCTATAGTAATGACAACATCTTTCTTAAAGGATGGGTCCATGGTAGCCCTAACATTCATTATGAGATTATTTGAATGTCTAGTATGGGGCATTCTAGTAGAAAATATAGATATCTCTGGTCGAGCTCGCTTGAATTATTTTCTAACCTTTTCAAGTGCATATTGACTTCCAGAAGATTCAATCACAAGCACAATAGAGTCTTTCTGACTAGATTCAAGGGCATCTGTGTTATACCTCCTTTTTCCACTTGCATTCTTGTTGTCATGGAGAATTTTCTCCCTAAGCAGGTTAGAAAATAGTGTATTGGTATCTCAGTCTACACATTATCCTGAGAAATTTCTATGTCACCAAAAATCTGAAATCTATCTCATCCCCTACTTCCTTGAGCCTTTGAAGACACTTTTTTCACACTTTGTCAGTTAGGCAGGGAGCGATTATCGAGCTTCCACAACTTATAAAAACACAAAAAATTCCTGATTTTCGTGCCTTGCATGCTTTGAAGAGTGCAAAATCCACCTTTATCGCATTTTTCACTCTCTTCAAGGCGTGAAAAAGTTGACTGGGAGTGATTTCCTTAGATCTTGGATCTTATCCTTCAAGGAGATTTTTGTGGTATTGACTTATTCTTAGAATTCTGCTTGCTTTCTATCCATGGAAACCTGGTCCACCTTCTCCTGATGAGATCCAAATATTTCTCCATTTGGTTTAGCTCTCTTAATCCTATAAATGCAAACTATTACCTTGGCCCAGGGGGGAGAGTACTTGAAGCATGGAACTTATGGTCTCATTTCTCTTGAAGGATATTGAAGGAGATTCTAGAAGAAATATTGCTAGTTTATCGTCAAGGTATACCATTGTACAAGTTTCTTCATGCTCTTTATTAATATAAACTTGGACTGTTTATCTCATGAATGTGTTCTTGAATCCATGCTAGATTTGTGAAATATTAAGTTAGATAGATCTATTTTAAACTTAATATCTTTTGGAAAGTAGTTTGTGTAAGATTTGACAAGTTATCTCCAACCTTCAGGGTTTGGACATCAAGCTTGGAGGCTAGAGCACTAGGACAAACTCTAAGAGAAGGTAAGACATCTATTTCTTCTCTGTGTTTCTTTCTATAGATGTTGTATGTATAGATATATAGAGAATGTTAGTACCCATTTTTTAGTTTTTTGTATTGGATTTTGTTTCTAGGGAACTTTTCGATATCCAAGAATACTTTCTTTTATCCGTAGAAGAATTTCTTGTCACATAAATTGGCCACTCCGCCAAGGAGCTAGCCCTAGTCTTACCCTAGTCTACTTTCCTTCTTGAACTTTTGTTTGGATATTTCACCTCTTGAAGTCTAATATTTTTTGAGTTTTGAGTCTACCTGGTTGTTGTTTGGAAGCAGTTCTTGCTGGGCATTGCATCCCTCTTTTGTTTCTGAGCAGGACCAACTTCCCTTTAGACAATTTTTGTTCTCATTATCGCGCCCTTTTAGGATATTACAGGGAAAAAATATTTGTTTTTCGTGCCTTTATAACTCACCCAGGAGTGAAAAATTTCAAGAATTTAGCGCCATCCCAAGATTACGAGTTACAAAAACTTCCTATTTTTCGTGCCCCCACAGTGTGTTGAAGCACAATAATTAGCCTTTATCACCCTGTTTGTGAAACTTAAAGTGTGAAAATAATTTCCTGGAACAATTTTTTGCTTGGTTTTCTTGACGATTGTTAAGTTTTTTGCCTTTGGATTGTGTGTGTGATCCTACACTGCATTTATTGGGTGATGTATGCTTTTGTAAAGCATTTGAATTTCTCTTGAATCCATTTGAACAACTTTGTGTTTTCATCACTATTGGCCCTTGAAGATCTAGAGTTGGTGTAGGTTAACTTGATCATACTTCCTATTCAAGGTTCCAGAGTCTGATTTGTTCACCCACAGAGATCTCAAAGTTGACTACATTTGTTGGTTTCAAGAAGAACTCTTAGAAGCTTCAAATGTTTGGGTTTTGACTTGGAGAAAATTGAGTACTTCACTTTCTTCTTGGTTTTGGTTGATTACATGCTTGTTTTTACCCTCTTCTGGTCTCTGTATTGTTTTCAAGAGGCTGCTTGTTAGTGCTAGTTTTGTTGTATAAAATATTGATTGCTTTTACAACCCTTTGATCCTATTGAATTTTTTTACAAATAGTGATTTTTGTTGTCTTCTTTTGCACAAAAAATTGTCTTTATTCGAAATATTGTCACTTGAAAACAAGCAAGTTTTGCGAATCTTTTTATGTTTTGTCATGGTTGTTAAAGAACATTTGTAATTGTTATCTTTTCTTACCTTTACCCTACTGAAAATTCTAGTGAGAACAAAAAGTTGTGCAAGATTTTTAGGCATCTTAGTATTTAATTGTTTCATGTTGAAAGGATTTTTGTGTTCACTATTTTGAACTCGAGCCACATTTAGTTTGGTTTAGTGCAGCTCATTGAAAAGTAAATTTTTGAGATAGTGCATGTGCATGGGTTTTTGCATTTGGGAAAATAGAAGAACTCTCTCTCACTTAGCTAGAATTTCATCTAAGAGAAAGACTTGCATACTCATTATATCTTGCATGGTTTTGAGTCAAGTCCACACTCCATCATTTGCACTTCCGCTTCCCTTTTGAGTAAATAACAACTTCTAAAAGTAAGTGCCAAAACTAAACACACGTTAAACTCATTTGAGGAAACAAAAGAATTGTGTATTTAGGTAGGACATTGGGGATAAGCATCCAAATAACTCCCCCTTGTCACTTTACATATGAAACATAGAATTTGTCTCTTAGGGAAATAAAATCCTATAGTATTTTTTGACACTGTTAAAGCCAATTTTCCCAGGGGTCTCTCTTCATAGGGTTGAAGTCACAAGATGGGTTCCAGAGGTCAGGGTGGAATACCACACTCCACTCTATACTGAAGGACACCTACTCGTTTTACATACCTTATTGGTGATGAAGCAGCCAAAGTGTTGAAGTGGCATATTCACCTACTCAGACGTGTCATGAACGAGGTAGCCTAGTGACCATTCTTTTAGAGCTCTTATACCCGGGATGCATTTTGGTAGAGGGATATCCCTTGGCCTTTTTTATCTATCATTTCATATTTCCTGACTATGGATTTCATCACCCTGCAAGGATTATGATTTTTTGAGGTTTCCGGCTCTTAGTTTGGTGGTTGCTCGTCCTTATACCTTGTAGAGACTCATTTTTTCTAGGTAGTGTTTCTTGTTGGATTTTTGGCCTTTTTGTTGTAGCTCGCTTGCTGTTACATCGGTTGCAATAAAGTTTTTGAGCCCTCTTTTTGGCATCTGTGCCTATTTTTCTAGCTCCCCTTTTGTGCATTCGGCTACTTTAGGGTTTTTGAGCTCTTTTTGTGAGATTTATCTTGCACCACTTGGTCGTTCTCCATGGAGGATCCATGAAAAATGGAGACATCAAGGGTTGAGTCCCAAATCATCCATGCCCAGAGCTACCCGAACAACACCTCAACGTAACCAAGATCCTCCTACTGGAAGACAAGCTATTGGAGAGGTTGTCCTAGGACAAAATAGTGCAACACCATAGGTTACTGCAACACCATAGGTTACTGCAGCACCACAAGTTACGGAAACACCACACTTTAGCACAACACCAGATATTAGTCCAGCACCGGAGGTTAGTGTTGCATCAGAAAGTAAAGTAACACCATAAATTCCATCACATGACTACCCACCCGAGGGGTCCATCGAAATCATTGAAGAATCAGATCCTTTCCCTTCTACGACTATCCAATTAGGAGGAAATTTCAATCAACCATTAGTCTAGTTGGTAGCACTAACTGTTGTGCCTACTACCTCCATCACACCTTGCTGTCAACCTGAATCTTTTCATAGGATAAATTTAGGAATTCCAACCTCCGAACTTCGCAAAGGTGAAGAAGTTACGACATCCATATAAAGATAAATGTTGCTTTATCTCGCGACAGACAAGAGCATGCGACAATAAACATCTTGATGCATAATGATATACAACCTCAAAGGATGGTCCCCTCAAATTCATTAATTTCATTTCCTTCCACTTCCAAAGTGGTAGATCCTTCTAATATAATAAGCCCCCAATTTTCTCCCCGTGATTCAACTTATGGCATATCATTTGTAGGTTGATCTGCACCCATAGATTGGGTGTTTACCCAACCCCTACCAGATGACCCGGAAACGATAAATTTTTTTGACTTGTTGTTGTCATTATGGAACACTAATTTGGGCAAAGCACTTAATGAATTTCACGCCCATCCATTGTCCATGCAATTGACTCCTCAACCTCCCCTTCGAACACTCCCACACATATTACCAAGAAAAATTCTTGGTCGTTCTATAGGGATTGTTCCTAGTCGAGGAATTGATCTTAATATTTATTTGTTACCCATAGTTATTGGGTTAGGTGCACATTCATCCTCATAATTCAGTAACATATCGACAGTCACTGAAATTTCCCGATCACTTTCCTTCAATTCTCCAATTGGAAGTTCGCATACTTCTTCTGTTGGAATTCCAATTCTAACTGGAGGTCAATCTTCAACTACAATTTATACCATATATGGAGGAAAACCTTTTATCGTTGGACCAAGAATGGCCAATGGTCAACCTCCACAAATAGGAAAATATGTCTCATGGGGAAAACAACAAACACCTGCTGGGGGGACACCTATAGTAGGTAACCAGAATCCTGTTGGGGGGAAAACAAATCAATTTCAACCCATTTACCCCACCAACACCAATTTACATCCTGGTTTACCTTACCCAGGGGTAATGTCCCCCAAGGATATAAAGGGGTATTAGGGACACATAATTATCTCTATAGGGATAATTATAATATTTTATCACAGTGGAATAATTTTATAAATATTTAATTTCATTTTCTATAATTTAATTATGACAAAATATCGATAATTCCAAATAAATTAAAATAAAATTCATAACTGATCAATCAAATTGAAACAAAGTTGGGAAATATTATACAACACTATCTAAACTCATTATGAATCCATCCCAAGCCATAAAACAGGTTACTTGCACCTAAAAAGGTAATTTTCACTTAATCATGATTAACTAATAATTAGTGTACTAATTATGACACTTAGCGCTAATTGAAGACACTTAACATAACTTAGTTTTTTTATCACCTAATCATCATTTATCAATCCCAATGCATAATTAACACCTAATATCATGTAAATAAGGCCTAATTATCATTTTCCAATTAATTAAACAAAACAAGTATGAAAATGACTCCACAAGACTAGTTAACTAGTATTTAACAAAAACAACTAGTTTTGCACAGATTCAACACACAACCATGCCAATGAACCAAAAATTGAACTTACATCCATTATAAATATATTTAATCATGCACATACAACCAAATAAAGGTTTATTTTCAGATCATTCCAATTGCACATAAGGTGATCTTTTCCATCAATTCCAATGAAACTACTTAACATTCACCACAAGGAATTGAGTCTAAATAACTGGACCAAAATGAAATGAATCCATAAGTAAAGGATAACACCTGATAAGTATCCACCTACATCACAATAAAATTTTAGAAACATAGGACATGGATGTAGCATTCTGTTTTTACGAAAACATATATTTCAATCCACAACTAGTTATCAATTTTCACCGCAATGTACCTAGTTTCCAATTTAACTTTCCAAATGCCAAATAAAGAGAAATATATGACTAATGTATATCATGAAAAGATTATAAGGGGAAACATAAATTCATATTTATATATATTTACTTCCATACACATTCCATGAAATAATTCACAAATCTAGCTAATTCTACTCATCCAAATTGACTAGTAATTCTAAGAATCGCTAGAATAATTGAATCCACAGCTCATAGAATCATTCAAATTACATTCCAAATACAAATAATATGTTTTATAAGTCATAAAATAGGTATATATCATTCAAAAATTTCATCAAACACTTCATATGCAAAGTCACAAATCTACTCAAACAATTCCATTGAAGGAGCCATAAATTGGAAATTGATCTAGAATTTTAGTAGACATTTCCAAAACACTATCAAGAATATTTACCCTCACTTTATCAGAAAAATTTAAATTTTATTTATCATACATAAAAATAAAAAGAACACTCATGCATTTTTACAAACACTTCATGTTCCTAGTCTCCAAACTATGCAAAACAATCCAATCGAAGAACTAGTTTTCAAATAAAAGGTAGAAGCAACAAAGAGAAGTGCCTTAAACTATTCCGAGGATATTGAGACATAAAAATAAATATTATATAATGAACATGGGAATAAATATCATTTATATATAATAGGTTCCAAAGAATCATTTCCTCAAACAATTTGTGCCCAAAATCCCAAAAACTAGTTTCCAATTCCTTCACAAAATTTACTTGCATAGATAGATTGAATTCCATGAGAGATTTATTCCACAATTAGCTCATAAATTTCATAAAAAATTTCATGTGATTCCATAAATAAATCATATCATATCCAAATAAAGTAAATAAACATGATATAAAGTGCTTATCTTTCAAAATGCACAATTGAAATCGACCGTGCCATGTTCCACCCAACCGTAGACATAATGCAAGCCAAAAATCACTTTGCAATGGTCACCGTCGAGATGGAACCATGATTCCACAAGAAAGAGTGCACTCAACCACAAAAACCATCTAACATTGCACCAACCAAAATCCAATGCCAATAGGATTACACATCACTTCTAATCCAAGATCTCTAGTGGTAATTGCAGGACACTTTTTTTAGGAGAAATCAGTCTAACCACAACCTAATGGAAAGTATTCCTCGAATTCCACTCCAGGGAAATTCCAATGGCTCCAGGAAAAAATATTCAGAAATATATCAATACAACCTCAAATCCAATGGCAAGTGGATTCCACATCACTTCCAATCCAGGATCTCCAGAGGCAATTCCAGGACAAAATATTCAGGAGAAATCAGTCCAACCACAAACCAATGGAAATTTTTCCTCGAATTACACTCCATGGAAATGTTAAATTTTTAGCATTAATTCACAATACTCTAGGATCTTTACTGAGAGAATAACATGTACAGTATATCAATGCATATCAATCATAACAAGCATGTCAATCATCACAAGAATCAAAAGCATGAGAGACAAGAGACACAAAGTTTCTGTGGGGAAAACCCTAAGGTGAAAAACCCCACAACTTCCTCAGAGATAGAGAGAGCAATGGCTCAACCAAAGTACAACCAAAATACACTTGAGATAGTATCCTAGAGTAGATGATCCTCCTCCTCACTAGTCCGCCACTTTTTGAGTGAGAGAGATATAACTTTCCGAATGATCCAAATAGAGATCTCCTGATATCTATTTATACTTAACCTGTTTTCCCAGTTACACTATGGGGATGAATGGTCTATCTAGATACATCCACAATATAATATATATTTCAGGGTCGACTCCACACATGGTGGTCTAATAACCCATTGGCAAGTACACACACTTGCGACACTTGTCAATCCACATGACGACACTTCCTTATAGAGGAATAACACATCTCTTATAAGGGTACAATAAATATATATAAAATACATAGATGAAATACATTCCGAAGTTACATATACATCAACACTCCCTCTTAACTAGGAAGGTATTTCTCGACACAGTTATGTTAGACAAGTCTTCTTCTCTGGATCTTCATCATCATCATCGTCACTACTGCTGCTATCTCGACCAATCTCTCACTCTACTCGTCATAGCAAGTTCTACAGAGCCAGTCCTTTTTCATACTGGATGTAGGCCCACCACCTGCAGGTCTTCATCATCTGTGCGAACGGTCTGATGGAGGTGGCCTCTCAGGACTAATTTTATGTGCGGATGTAATACCGGAAAGAGTATCCCAGGAAAATTTATGTGCCTAAGCACGACCGAAAAGATCTCCTAGGACTGATTACATGCATCTCCTCCACAATACCTTTAAAGAGCATCCCAAGAACATTTATGTGCCGCAGCACGACTGAAAAGATCTCTAAAGAGCATCCCAGGACTTATTATGAGCACACAACTCAACCTCTCAGATCTCTAGGACTGCTTACATGTGGATAGACAAAACCTTTAAAGAGCATCCCAGGAACATTTATGTGCCGCAGCACGACCGACAAGATCTCTAAAGAGCATCCCGGGACTTATTATGAGCACACAACTCAACCTCTCGGATCTCTAGGACTGATTACATGTGGATAGACAAAACCTTTAAAGAGCATCCCAGGAACATTTATGTGCCGCAGCACGACCGACAAGATCTCTAAAGAGCATCCCAGGACTAATTACGAGCACACAGCTCAACCTCTTGGATCTCCAGGATTGATTACATGTCTCCATAGTAATACCTAATCCTAGGACTGATAACGAGCACACAACTCAACCTATCAGATATCTGAGGACTGATTACATACTACATAGCAATACCGGAAAGAGTACCCCAGGAACATTTATGTGCCACAGCACGACCGACAAGATCTCCCAGGACTGATTACATGTTATTTGCACAACCTACCACATATCATCTCTGACCTCCAAGTATCAACCTGATACTCATGATCCAATGGATCATCATCGCACGAGGCATCATCCTAATGCCCATGATCATACTGATCATCATCACTGTACCATCCTGGTACATATCATCTGGAGCAACATCCTGAAGCTCATCATCATGATCATTCTGATCATACAATGCATCCACCTGATGCATACCAAGTATCTACCTGATACATATCATCATACATGATCCACCTGATCATACAGTGTATCCACCTGATACAAATACAAATACATGATCCACCTGATCATACCTGATACATATCAACATACATGATCTACCTGATCATACAATGTATCCACCTGATACATATACAGATACATGGTCCAAGCATCCAACATGATGCATATAAAAAACACATACAAATGATCCAACTGATCATATCCAACATCCAACATCATGCATACATACATAAATGATCCAACTGATCATATCCAGCATCCAACATCATGCATACATACATAAATGATCCAACTGATCATATCCAACATCCAACATGATGCATACATACATAAATGATCCAATTGATCATATCTAGCATCAACACGATGTGTACATACATACAAATATAAATGATCCAACTGATCATATCCAGCATCAACACGATGCGTACATACATACAAATATAAATGATCCAACTGATCATATCCAACATCCAACATGATGCATATACAGAGCAGTAACTGGAGCATCATCCTGATACTCATCATCCAGCGCTTACATCCATAGCCATGTGAAGGATCCTCCTTCCAACATACTTGGAATGGCTTCAGCAAATGTGTCCATCACTTCTTCCTTGAAGTGTCGTCGATCTGAAGAACACCAAGCCGCTCCCTGAAGTACTCGAACTTCACCCTGGCTAGTGGCTTCGTCAGCACATCTGCAATTTGCTCGTCTGTTGCAATGTACAGGAGCTTCATAGCTCCTCTCTGCACCATATCCCTGATATAGTGATATTTGATCTCTATGTGTTTCGACCTGTCATGAAACATTGGGCTCTCGGACAGCTTCACACAACTCTGGTTATCACAAAAGATACCAGTAGCATCCAACGAGAGATAAAATAACTCAGACAGTAGCTTCCGTAGCCATACTGCCTCACAACTAGCTGAACAGGCTGTAACATACTCTGCCTCAGCTGTACTCAGTGCTACGCAGGAATGGTTCCTGCTAAACCAAGAGATCACACCTGATCCCATACTGAAGCAGTACCCAGATGTGCTCTTCCTATCTACAGCACTGCCAGCCCAATCTGAATCAACATAACCCTGCAGGTTAAACTTTTAATTCGCTTCATACTTGAGCCCATAATCCACTGTACCCTTCAGGTACCTCAGGACATGCTTTACAGCAACCAGGTGAACACTCCTCAGATCCGTCAGGAACTGGCTCAATGTGTTCATAGTAAAGCAAATATCTGGTCTCATGTTCGTTAGGTACATCAAGGACCCAATCATCTAACAATACATAGAGATATCACCCGGCTTAGATGAAGCATCACATAGAAGCTTTAGATTCGATGCCATGGGTGTGGCCATGGCCTTGCAATCCATCATCCCAAATCTCTTCAGTATATATACTGTGTACTTCCCTTGACCAAGGAAGATCCCACCTGAATTCTGCCACACCTCCATACCTAGGAAATAATGCACCATTCCCAAATCTTTCATATCGAACTCAGCAACAAGCTTCCTCTTAGTATCTGCAATCAGTCTGTCATCTCCTATTACAAATAAGTCATCCACATACAAGAGTAGAATCACAGTATTCCCTTCCTCAACCTTGTAGTAGAGGTCGGAATCCGCTTTACTCTTGGTAAAGCCTAAACTAGATAGGAAACTGTCCATCCTACCATACCAGGTTCTGGGAGCTTGTTTCAAGCCATACAAGGCTTTCTTCAATCTGCACACATATGACTCCCTGTCAGGTCTTGGGACTGCATCCCAAACATCTTCTTCATGATCGACGGATCATGGCATTCCATTTCTTCATCCCAGATCCTGGGAACTTCAATATCTTCAATAGATATCTTTGTTGCTGGAACAAATGTTGTAGTCCTTTTGTAGGTGAAGATATACGGTCTTTCCTACAAAACAAGTTAAATTGCATGATTAGAAACATCTCATAATTTTTAGAACAAATTCTTTACACATAAAGAAATATGTCATGCAGTCATGCAGTTATCTTAGCCAATGCTTCAATACAACATTTATCCATGTTCCACAACTTTCTAGATGCCTTCTAATCTCTACCAGAACATTGTTAAGAGTTTGCACTACTCCCAACATGTCAACAAAGAGGTTTCATTCTAGATAGGTAGCACTGGAATGTTGTATAGTTCCATAGGCCACTTACCCATCACATGCATATTAGTAGTATACTGTTCATTAATGCAATCATTCTAATATACACAATACATCTCCTAATTCTAGGAAGATAAGCATAATACTATTTAAACAAACAAAATAGGCAAGAAATGATAATTGAAATACTTATCTTTGTTTGTTTGTTGGGTGGACTCCCTCTGAGTCTTTGCTTCCTTGCAGGAGCTACTGAAGTCCTAATCTGAAGTAGCTTCTCATACACCTTTCTGTTGTGGAATGTAGAGAGATCGTCAACTCCCTTTGAATATCTGCATCCTTGCAGAAACCACTGCAGTGTGCTCCCTCTTGATCTTTGCTTCCTGGATTACCTGTTCTTGAACTTATATTCATTCTCAATCCTTATGCATGCTTGTTAGTATCATCATTGTGTTAACCTCGAGGTCTCATACATAATCATTAGTATAATCTTAAAATTATCAAAACACAGTAATCTCAAGCATGTATAGTCAAGATCATTTCAAATAGAAATAATAAGCATTATTATGGTTAGTCATAAACATAATATTCCTAAACCTGTGATCACTCAAACCTATTAATTAAGGTAAGAAACATAATATGCATAAGTCCTAGATTACTCAAACTTGTAACTTCAAGAGTAATCATTATCAACCATACACAATTATACGATATATATAACAAAACATACCTGGTCATCATATTTGCTAGTTATGTCTAGCAATGTATTCTTGTTCTCTTCAATGACCTGCATAACTCATTAGTTAACTTTTGCAAAAACAAATTATACATACCTCCTTAGAGAACTGGATGACATGGGACCACAAACATCTGATTAGATGATTTCCAAGATGCCTTTTTCCTTGCTTTCCTTGCTTGGAAATGCCTTCTTAATGTTATTTCCTTTTTGCACATCCTTTGCAAACACCTTCATGTTTGGTTTTGATTTCAGGAAGACCCTCTACACCCTTGCTTGCAATTGGAAGTGCCCTATAGTGCATATGAGCAAGTCTTCTATGCCAAATTTCACTTGGCTCCATGGATTCATGCACCATGGCATGTTCAGGTTGTCCTTTTAATTTATACAAACCTCCCTCTTGCTCTCCAATCACTACTGCATCATCTATGGTCTTTCCCTTTGGCCACATTAGGACTTGGCCATCCACAAATGCAACCCTCATACCTTTTGCATCTAATGCAGAGATGGAGAGTAAGTTCTTCTTGAGCCCAAGTACATAAAGGACTTCTTTCATCTTCAAAGATTTTCCAGAATCTATGTTGTAGGAGGCTTCACCACTTCCTTTGATTGGGTATTGATAATCATCCCCAAGTTTCACCTTATGGGGTGATTCATGTTCAGATAGATTCACAAAAGATTCCTGAAACCCAGTCATGTGTTTGGAAGCCCCACTGTCAATTAACCAATCATTACAACCATGGGAGATAGTACCTGTTAGAGTAGATATTAGAACATACTCTTCTTCACTTGATGAGTCATCATTACTATCATCACTTTCTGCCCTAGCCTTCTTCTTTGGAGGTTCATCATCTTCGGAAGCATGAGCATGGTACCTTCTTTTGTTACCCTTCTTCTTCTTGCTAGAGTTGTTGTTGTTGTGTTTGTCCCTTTTGTTCTTGGGACATTCTGAAGCAAAGTGACCCTTCTCATTACAAGTGAAACACCTTAGATCTTTCTTGTCTTTTTGAAAATGATGAGAAGATTTCTTCTTGTGATGGGATGGCTCCCTCTTGAACTTGCCCTTCATAGTGTGAGCTGTGAGAGCTTGATCTTCATTTCCCATCTTCTCTTCTCTTGCCACAAGCCTTGCTTCTTCTTGAGAACATTCCTCCCATAATCTGCTGAAGGAGATTAACTTCTTTCTGGCACAGATCCCCTGGATAAAAGAGTCCCATGACCTAGGTAGGCCATTCAAAGTAGTCATAACAATTTCACCATTCTCTACCATTTCATCTACAGCTTCAAGTTGTTCCTTGATCTGAGAGACCTTGGAGAAATAGGATTGAATGGTTTCTCCATTCGACATCTTGACCCCTTTCAATTGATTCTGTAGGGTCATCTTCCGATTTATGTTCTTTCCTTCAAATAGCTTGGTCAAAGAGTCAAACATAGCCTTGGGTGTCTTTAGAGAAAACACATGGGGTATGAGATGGTCTTTGATAGAATCAGTAATGATTCTCTTTGCCTTGACCAAGTTCTTCTTATGCAATACCTTAGCCTATTCATCCTCTGGGATAGGGATGTCTTCTTTTATATATGAGTCCAACTCATTCTCTTCCAGGATTAACCTAATCCTATACTTCCAAGCTCAGAAGTTATCAGCCCCTTCAAGCTTATCCTCAATCTTGGTGTGGTGATACATCTTAAAGAGTACGTCAAATGGAAATAGAAAAGATTTAGGTCTTACCACTTGAAATGCTGAAAACTGGATCTGGTCCCGGATTAGGGTTTGTCGAAAAAACCCTAAAAATTCAAAATGTGAATTTCAACTTTCTGAAAGGATAGAAAGATGCACCTTGATGAGCTGATCTTCCTGGTGTATTTAGAATTTGAGATAAGCAAAGCTTTACCCTTCAGATTTTCCTTTTTGTCCTCCCGCGTTCACTCAGGAGAGCCCTGAATTAGGGTTTGAGTTTCCCGGAGATCTACCCAGCCAAAAATCTCGATCCAAAGCTCTAAACTTTGATTTTTGCAAGGAGCTTCCATCTATGGCTTCAGATTTCAGAAATTCCTATTTTTGTGGAAACCCTAATTTTTAGGGCCAAATTAGAAAATGCTCAGAATTGAATTCTGATTGGATAGATAGATTTTCCTTGATGAGTAGAGTCAATATACTATACTGCGTTTCCAAATTTTTTTGAGAGAAACCCAATAAACAAGAAACACAATTTTTCGTCACTGCAAAATGTCTTCTTCTCAGGTTAGCTCTGATACCATGTTAAATTTTGAGCATTAATTCACAATACTCTAGGATCTTACTGAGAGAATACATGTACAGTATATCAATGCATATAAATCATAACAAGCATGTCAATCATCACAAGAATCAAAAGCATGAGAGACAAGAGACATAGAGTTTCCGTGGGGAAAACCCTAAGGTGAAAAATCCCACAACTTCCTCATAGATAGAGAGAGCAATGTCTCAACCAAAGTACAACCAAAATACACTTGAGATAGTCTCCTAGAGCAGATGATCCTCCTCCTCACTAGTGCGCCACTTTCTGAGTGAGAGAGATATAACTTTTCGAATGATCCAAATAGAGATCTCTTGATCTCTATTTATACTTAACCTATTTGCCCAGTTACACTATGGGGCCGACTTGTCTATCTAGATACATCCACAATATAATATATATTTCAGGGCCGACCCCACACATGGTGGTCTAATAACTCGTCAGCAAGTACACACACTTGCGACACTTGTCAATCCATATGACGACACTTCCTTATAGAGGAATAACACATCTCTTATAAGGGTACAATAAATATATATAAAATACATAGATGAAATACATTCCGAAGTTACATATACATCAATAGGAAATTCAAGTGGCTCCAAGACAAAATATTCAGAAACATATCATTCCAACCTCAAATCCAATGGCAAGTCGATTCTACATCACTTCCAATCCAGGATCTCCATAGGAAATTCTAGGACAAAGTGGTGGAAATTCCACAATAACTCAACTTGGGAATAGGCTCAAAAAGGGCACAATGACCAACAAGCATCTCATACCAAGAGTATCCAAAATCGAACCACAAGTGCCAAACACAAGAACAATATAAAAAGCATGAAACACACACAAGTGTGACTAGACAACACAAGCAAATCAAATTCCTCATGAGTAATTCGAATTGGGAGAGAGAGGGACACAATCATGGGAGTTACATTCTTAGAATAGTAAATTGGATTTACACATCATGAGGCTACACCAAGGGACACACTAACCCAACTCAAGAGGGCACACTAGGTGAGAGAGAGAGAGAGACACTAAAACTAATAAAAAAATAATCTTGGAATAAATGAAACCAAGAAGTAACATAACACGTGAGGGTACATATCTAGAGGGTCCACCAAGTCCACAAGAAGGGTGTATAACATCAACATAGACACAAACACAATGGTGACACTTTTCCTGTAACCCCTTGCTCGTAGCATCATGGTTCCTCATACTCTTTAATGTGGCATCGGTTGATTCAATTATTTTATTTTATTAATTAATAATGTTCAACATAATAAAAATAATAATAATGTGCAAACCATAGTCTCGACACCTTGTTCCATAATATCCAACATAATAACAACAATAATATGTCCGTGGGATAAACCAGAGGGTCATTACATCCCCCCCTCAAACCATGCATCGTCCTCCATGCATACACATACATGCCCCTACATGCCTCAGAAAGATAACATATTTTTAACCACAATACTTCCTGTCCATCTCCACTACCCATGGAAGAACCGAGACTAGTAGAGTGGACTCAAGGAAGCAAGGGTCGATCTTCAATCCCCATGATAGGGTCTTCAATCCTCTTTACAAGGCCTTCAAACCTCAACAAAGATACACCCACCTGAAAAATCATATTTTATTCACTCATATGATTAACATCAGGCATAAAAATATATGATACATGATATTCTTCATCAAGAATATTTTCTTCACATTCCAACAACACATGATTAGAAGCAAATACATACATACATATATATATATATATATATATACTGTTCATCTAGATACATAAAATACATATTCAAGATACATGCTAGATACATAAAATACATCTTCAATATACATGATACATTAAATAAATGAAACAAAATACATTAGTATATACAAGGTACATGAGATATAGATAATTCTTCAACAAAATACTTGAAATGCATCTACCTGAATATTATTCTAATCAATTTCAATCATATGACACGCATCAGGTGTATCAATTAATTTCATGAAGTGCATCAAGTATACCATTCAATCTCATGAAGTGCATTAAGTGTGTACTCTTTCTCCATGAAATGCATTCCAGAAAATCAATCACACAAGATGCATATACTTTACCTACATATACAATAAATGCATCATGCATATGCTCTATCAACAAGATGCATGAAATGCATCTAAGATATATGAAATGTTAGTCAATCACGGGATATGCATTACCAAGATGATTTTACATGATTTATCACCCAAATAATTTTCCTACAAGGATGTATGAGATTTACCATGATAGTTTACAAATATGCCTTTCAACAAAGGTATTTGATATACCACAAGGATACCCTAACAAGATACTTTCAACAATGATCACAAGGATACTTGTATTAGTATTGGATATATAAGGATACATGAAGTACATCCAACAAAGGTACCTGAATCATGCTTTAATCAGTTACACGGTTAGTACATACTTTGCAACAAGCTATACAAAATACCACTAGGATATTACCAGATACTTACACATGAAATGTCACCAAGATACCACCAAAATAATTTTCAACAAATATCACAAAGATACCTTTCTAATGAAGATAGCAAAGATAAAGATCACAAAGATACCTTTCTAATTAAGATTTCAAAGATCATAAAGATATTTTTCTAGTAAAGATCGCAAAGATCACCTCATCATTTTATGCACTTAATGTAACAAGTAAGCAAAATTATATACAACAACTCCAATCTAACTAAGAAACCAAAAAGAGCCATAATGACTAGTAGTTAAACATACTAACTTTCATATCCACACAAAGCATAAGTCTTCTTTAGAGAACATTCAAAAATCCATTATACATCAACTAATAGTAATTAGTACCAACCAGTAACATCAACCAATATCAATCATACAACAGTCATATAGGAGTCAGTCCATAATACATTAATTCATAATATTTCAACCATATATCAATCATATGTCGATCATATATCAATAATACACCAATATCAACCAATGCCAACCATACAAACATCAATCATAGTACATCAACCATAATACACCAACCATAAATCCTCAACCAAAACACATCAACCAGAACACATCAATCTAAATACATCAATGAGAAGCAAAATATATCAAACCGGAATACATCAACCAGAATTGTTAGGATATTCCTATACTCCATCCTAGTCCCACCAATATTTTGATCATTTACATTTTCAGTCATGCATGCACTTTTAGGGTTTGCATGCATTTTGCATGCATCCCAGTCATCAGTCCAGCACCTAGCCCTCAGTTAGCCAGCCCCCAGGAGATTCTCACTATTCAGTTTTAGCCCTCCAGTTGCTTAATGCGCCCTTCTTCCTTGATTTTAGGGAGCAACTAACCCTTCTTCACCTACCAGTACAGTTGTCTTTAGTTTACACTCAGTTACACTTAGTTACACTCAGTTACACTTAGCTACAGTCAGTTACACTCAGTTACACTTAGTTACATTGAGTTACACCTACCAGAGTTAGTTTGACTGATGGTTGAAAGTTACTTTAGCGTTGATGACTCCACTGATGATGATGAAGACTTCCAGTTGTGCTCCGATGATCATGAGGAAACCTAGTTGTGCTCCGATGATCATGAGGAAACCTAGTTGTGCTCCGATGACACTCTATTGATCTTATGATCACTCTGAGACGCTAATTCGAATTGCCACCTTAGGCATTCGAATACTCTCTACCATTGTACTATTTATTTTTCCATATTGTGATTAATTAACCAGTGTGTGTGAAGTATTATTGCTTCTATCTAAGTTCTACTATACCATATTATTATGTTGCTCATTATACTGTATTGTTCACTCTTCTTCTATTTTCCTGCTTAATCATAATTACTCTTGTGAGGTATACATCATCTCTTAGATCTACTGTGAGGATTTTCACATGGTATCAGAGCATGTTGAGAGTATTTTTTATCTCCATTCCTGAGAGTTTTTTGCAGGTTATTATCAAGATTTTGAGTGCAGCAGTTGCAGCAGTTTCTGCATTTTTGCAGCAGTAGCAGTTGCAGATATTCTCTATTGATGCATTCACCCTCCTTGATGATCTCATTGATCATGAATCAATATCAAACATATCGCATATTGAAGTTGTCCACAAAGAAGAAGAACTTGCAGATTCTACACTCATGCTCCAAATTTCTTCTATTTCGAATTCTGTGCCAGCTCACACTCTAGATATTGCAGAAGGTCCTAAATCCTCTCTTGCACCAGAGTTTGTTGGTTTGCATCATGATCATATGATTATTTTGGAGGTCAAAACAGCTATTGAAGGTAATGCATTCGCTCCTCTCCAGCTATCTCCTCTTTTATACTACTATATGATCATAATTCCATGCTTTCAGAAGGTCATTGAAGAATATGGCCATTGCGATTTGCTTGGGATAATTTCTCATGCATCTACTGGTTTTGATCTCACCTCTCATGGTTCAAAGGATATCTCAAGAAACCATGATTCAAGTCTTGTATCTAATTTTGGTTCTAAGTAATTATTGCTTGGGATAATTTCTCATGCATATGATAGTTTTGATCTCACCCCTGCTAGTTCAAAGGAGATCTCAAGAAACTATTTTTTAAGTCTTAAATCTGATTTTGATTTAAAGCAAACATGTAATAGTTCTTTTTGGCATAATCTCACCCATGGTGGTTTGAAGGAGAAGACAAAAGACTGTATGCACATTCAAAATTTTGATCCTACCTCAGCTGATTCAAATCACAGGTTCAAGGATCATTCTCATACTGTTGGATTTGTTCTCATCACATTCGATCCGAAGAGCAAGTACAAGCACATGTTTTTTTAGCATGATCCACTTCTTCCCAAGAAGAAGATACCTCTAAACTTATGACCAAGCATCAAACCTGCTTGAGTTTGGAGCATTTATTTTTGTGTGTGCCTTATAGTCTGTTTTTTGAGGAGGGGGTATGTTTCCCATGAAACTTTCCCACTTCTTTGGTTTATTGATTGTTATTATTCATTGTATTGGGTGACCTTTGGTCTTAGTTACCAGGGCCCAAGATGGATTAAGGGGGGTGTTAGGATATTCCTATACTCCATCCTAGTCCCACCAGTATTTTGATCATTTACATTTTTAGTCATGCATGTACTTTTAGGTTTTTCATGCATTCTAGGGTTTGCATGCATTTTTCATGCATCCCAGTCATCAGTCCAGCACCTAGCCCTCAGTTAGCCAGCCCCCAGGAGCTTCTCACTATTCAGTTTTATCCCTCCAGTTGCTTAATGTGCCCTTCTTCCTTGATTTTAGGGAGCAACTCGCCCTTCTTCACCTACCAGTACAGTTGTCTTTAGTTTACACTCAATTACACTCAGTTACACTTAGCTACAGTCAGTTACACTCAGTTACACTTAGTTACACTGAGTTACACCTACCAGAGTTAGTTTGACTGATGGTTGAAAGTTACTTGAGCATTGATGACTCCACTGATGATGATGAAGACTTCCAGTTGTGCTCCGATGATCATGAGGACACCTAGTTGTTCTCCGATGACACTCTATTGATCTTATGATCACTCTGAGAGGCTAATTTGAATTGCCACCTTAGGCATTCGAATCCTCTCTACCATTGTACTATTTATTTTTCCATATTGTGATTAATTAAATAGTGTGTGTGAAGTATTATTGCTTCTATCTGAGTTCTACTGTACCATATTATTCTATTGTTCATTATACTGTATTGTTCACTCTTCTTCTATTTTCCTGCTTAATCATAATTACTCTTGTGAGGTATACATCATCTCTTAGATCTGCTGTGAGGATTTTCACAAGAATACCTCAACCATAACACATCAACCAGAACACATCAATCGAAATACATCAACGAGATACAAAATACATCACCCAGAATACATCGAACATAATACATAAACCATAGTACATCAACCAAAATACCTCAACTAGAACACATCAATCAGAATACATCAATCGAAATACATCAATTGGAGTACATCAATCGGAATACATCAATCAGAATACATCAACCATACATCGATCATCAAATATCAATAATCAACAACAACCAAACATAACCATACTTACATTAATCATACCTCGATCACCCATCAATCTCCAATGACAAACAAGAGCAATCAATAATATCCATACATACAATAATGACAATATCATACATGTATCATGCATTAATCAAGGAACGCCAATCATTAACAATCAATAGTATCAAACAACATACATCAACCATTCAAACATCATACATCGACCATAGCAATCATATCGAATAGTTACTATTTATAATAACATTATATATAATTATTAGCACATGGTGATATATATAATATCCATATATTAATAATACATGTATACAACCAACATCACACAAACACTACTAATACTACATTCATGTAAACACTCAACATATACACAATCATACATCTTGCATGCATACATACTCCATCAATAGAAATGTTATACATACTTTAATGGAAATCCCATCTAATCCCATATACTAACCATACACTACGTTACTAATTATTCACATGCAGCACACTACTTATACTATCGACCAAAGTAAATACATAGTTGCCTCAAACAACCAAACATCTTGCCACCAAGATATTCTAATATTCTACGATAAAATAATTACTAGGTATACAGCACACCATCATACACTCATACCATACACCATACTTACTATTACCATGTATTATTTCTATACATACGCCCATTTTTTTTTCGTGTGGTTCACATAACACCCTCTTTTTTTCGGTGCCCCGCTACGTCCACGTTAACCTACCCGGCGTCCGGAGACATATGAAGGGTGGTTAATTGGCTAGTATATCTCGTGAAGAGATCAATGGATCACTTAAGAGAAAGTGTCATTGGCGGGACTTGAAACTGGGTGGAGCGGATAACAATCCGATAACTCAACCACTTAGGCTAAACCCAATTGATTATACATCCACCCATTTTTCTACATGCATATTATAATTCTTCAATCAATCATATATCATATGATTATTAATCATATACACATCATATTAGTCATATAACTCATATATCCTATATTTTATACATTCGTATAATTATTATGTTATACCATAATATCCATACAATTACAGCGGTATAATTACTTAATCCAATGCTATCATATTAGGTACACATTATAACATATATACTAACATAATACTTCTGATCACACTATATTTCCTACTACTTCCAAAAACTTCCAAATACTCCCAAATACTTTCAAACATTTACAAATACTTTACACTTACTTCATTACATATGTTCACATCGATACATATAATATATACACAATATCATATACACGCAATACTAATAATTACTACATATTTTAAAATACATATTATAGTACACACACACACACACACACACATATATACTTTTAGCAACTATATGTATACCACACACATTATACAATTATATATATACCATATATACCATATATAAAATTTATATTATGCTATATTCAATATCATATACCCCTCATCTATCTTACACCACATATTATGTTATGCATGTTTAAATTTATGTTATATATATATATATATATATATAACACATTATCATACACTGCTATACTACTTACTTACCCACATAAAATAAAATAAAGACAATATGAACCTTTAAAGGCAAGTGGTTCATTTTCTCCAAAAATAGACAAGGAGTTACATCCCCATAAACAAAATAAATAAAATAAAAGAGAATATGAACCATTAAGGACAAGTGGCTCATTTCCTCCAAAAATAGACAAGGAGTTACATCTCCATAAATAAAATAAAAAAGAACATGAACCATTAAGGACAAGTGGCTCATTCTCCAAAAATAGACAAGGAGTAACTCACATACATTGAAAATAAAAAGGAAAATGGAACCATTATTAAGACAAGTGGTCTATTTCCCCAAAATAGACAAGGAGTTACTCATCAATGTAACCACCACCATCCAAGTGACATAAATAAGCCTATAAAAGCATACCATTAATAGAAAATCCAAAATCCATATAGGGTACAAATTCCACTTAATAATTAATAATAATAAACTATATCATCTTAATAACTTAGAATTAAATTAATACTGATAATGGTACATAGTACATACTATTATAATGACAATTATTTACTTATCAATTAATAATCATAGTGTACTAGTAAATAAATCATACCATAAGAAGCATTTCAATATTAACAATTCAATGAGCAGTAAAAGAGGCAATGCACGATGAACAAGCATCAACCAAACAATTCATTGAATCGTAAAAGAGGCAATGCACAAGCATCAAGCAATCAAGTCACTGAATAGTAAAAGAGGAAATGCATAAGCATCGACCAATCAAGTCACTGAAGCAGTAAAATAAGCAATGCATAATCATCGACCAATCATATCATTGAAAAAATAAAAGAGGCAATGCAAGCTGAACATGCATCAACCAATCAATCTACTTGATGATTAGATATGCACCACACAGTACTTACCAATCAATCTATTGAACAATAAATATGCAATATTAATTAATTCTAAAGCATGCAACAAATTTATATTTGAAGTGAGGCTTCTTATTCTTCCATTAACATAAGGGAGGTTAAAATTCTTTCACAAAGAACATTTATAAATTCCCAATGCACATGAACATAAAATTATGAGTCCGTAACATGCCCAACAACTGCAGAGTTGGAACCATAGCTCTAATACCACCTGTAATGTCCCCTGGGGATTTAAAATGGTATTAAGGAAATATCATTATTTCTCTAGGGCTAATTAGAATATTTTAGCACAACGAGATAATTTTATAAATATTTAATTTCATTTTCTACAGTTTAATTATGACAAAATATCGATAATTCCAAATAAATTAAAATAAAATTCATAACTGATCAAAAAAATTGAACCAAGGTTTGGAAATCTTATCCAACACTATATAACATTATTGTGTATCCATCCCAAGCCATAACACACGTTACTTGAACCTAAAAAGGCCATTTTCACTTAATCATGATTAATTAGCAATTAGTGTACTAATTATGACACTTAGCGCATAATTGATGACACTTAACATAAATTCATTTGATTATAACCTAATCACAGTTTATCAATCCCAATGGATCATGAACACATAATATCATGTAAATAAGGCCTAATTATCATTTTCCAATTAATTAAACAAAACAATTACAAAAATGACTCCATAAGACTAGTTATGTAGTATTTAACACAGATAGCTAGGCTTGCACGGATTCAACACAAAACCATGCCAATGAACCAAAAAGTGAACCTACGGAAATTATACATATATTTAATCATGCACATACAACCAAATAAATGTTTATTTTCAGATCATTCCAATTGCACATAAGGTGATATTTTCTATCAATTCCAATGAAACTAGTTAATATTCACCGCAAGGAATTGAGTCTAAATAACTGAACCAAAATGAAATGCATCCATAAGTAAATGATCACACCTGATAAGTATACACCTACAACACAATAATATGTTAGAAAAATAGCACATGGTTGTAGCATTCCGTTTTTATGAAAACAAAGATTTCAATCCACAATTAGTTATCAATTTTCACCGCAATGTACCTAGTTTCCAATTTAACTTTCCAAATGCCAAATAAAGAGAAATATATAATTAATGTATCTCATGTATAGTGTATCAGGGTTAACCTACATTCATCTAGATTTATCTTTCATCCCATATAAATTTGATTAAATAATTCACAAAACTAGCTAATTCTACTCATCCGAATTGACTAGTAATTCTAAGAATCGCTAGAATAATTGAATCCACAACACATAGAATATTCAAATGCAATTCAAAATAAAAATAACATCTTTTATCAGTAATAATAGAGGTATATCTCATTCAATTTTTTTTTCAAACACTTCATATTCAAAGTCACAAATCTACTCAAACAATTCCATTGAAGGATCTCGAAATTGGAAATTGATCTACAATTTCAGTAAACATTTCCCAAACACTATCAAGAATATTTACCCTCAAATTCTCACAAAAAATTCAATTTTATTTATCATACATAAGAATAAAAATAACACTCATTAATTTTTACAAACACTTCATGTGCCAAATCTCCAAACTACGCAAAACAATCCAATCGAAGAACTAGTTTTCGAATAAAAGGTAGAATCGTCAAAGAGAAGTGCCTTAAAAAATTCCGAGGCTATTGAGCCATCAAAATAAAAATTATTTAATGAACAGGGGAATAAATATCATTTATATATAAGAGGTTCCAAAGAATCTGACGCAAGGTGCCTCGACGAGGTTCTTACTTACCCGTTAACACACAAAGCAAACACACAAAGGGCTTACACAGACAATATATGTGAACTGGAAATGACGTGAGGTCGGCTTCTTCTATTGAACTGAATGAATATTACAATGTGAAAATACAAAGTAAACTATCAAACTAGTCAGCCTTAGCCTGTTACAATGTACAGAAAATATCTGTCTTCAGTGTGTTTCTTCTCACTGTGTGTGATCCTCTCCTCCTCTCAGACTTCTCCAACATGCATGAACGAATGGGCTATGAGCAATGAGCAATCCTTCCTATGTGCCTTCGCACTGCTCTTCTACCCTATTTTTGCGCATCCCAATGTCTACTCCAACACCTGAGACAGTCTTCCTCTCTGTCCGCCGATCCTCTCTGATCACCCAGACCTGCAACTCTGCGGCTGTCAGCGCCCTCAGGCCGTGCTGCACAACCTTCCCTTGTGGTGACATCTGGCATGTCTTCAACCACCTTCATAACTGCCTTAACTTCTACAACAACCATGAATTCCTGTTGAGTACTTCGCTTGACTTCTACACGTCCTTTCTAATAAGCTACAGTAATCCGTCATGTCGGCCATACTGTCTGTTAGCTTCTGTACCTCGACCTTTCCTGTCGACTTTACTTTGACAGCTTCCGCCTGCCTACCTGGCTTCAATTCGCCAGTCTCCGCAACTTCTTCACAACCACCTCTGTCGGCATCCCCTTCGACTAGAGTGCTCATTATGCTTCGCCCATCCGTCGGTATTCTCGTCGATCGGACTAAACTCTGTGCGACCGGTAGCAATCCTTAGCTTTGGCCTTGACTCCTTGCAGTTGTTGGTATTCCCTTCGACTAGAATGAACTCTGAGTCGTTTCTCCCTTTGTCTTCTCCTCTTCCTACCATGCCAATTCGACAGTTTTCTACTCGACTCATTGACTTTGACAACCAATATTCCTTCGTACCAGCGGTCGTCGGTAATCCCCTTGGTCGGCATCCTTCATGTCGATCATCCTCAACTTGTCCTCTTATGATCAGTCAGCACGCCGTCAACCTAACCATACTCTGACTCGTTGGCACGCACTCAGCCCATCATGTTGATCTTCAGTTCGACCTTCTTCTGCGACCCTAGCTTCCGTCGCCTTCATCCTTCAGTTGTCATCCCTTCCGCATGTCAGTCATAGTTAACAGCTTTTGATCTTGGTTCCACAACTCTGGGCTTTCATGGAAACAGTCTTCGCACTTCAACTGGCCATCCTGACTCTGGTCAATGTGGCTTCCTTGGACAGTTTCTCTTGTACCTTAATTCATCTTGGCGACTTAACCATTGATCCTTTGATCCCCCTTGGTCTTTGTCATCTTCATCCCTCGACCACTCTGATATAGTCGGCATTCCTTATGTCGGCGTCACCTCCGACTTGCCTAGTTCTTCGACTAGTCTCATCTCTACTACGAATTGGTCCTCCGACCGAAGTCTTCTCTTAGTCATTTCCTAACCATGTGGACTAGCTGTACCTTTCTTCAATAGAAGGAAATCACCCTCTGTATGTGACTCCTGCAGTCACTCTCCCTGGCCTCTAACACGACCAATCCTTGTCGACCATCTGTTGTCGACTTCCCTTCCGATCTTCCAACAATCTTTGTCGGTGTCAACTCTCGACTGCTTTCTACGCCCTAGTTGGTATCACCTTCGACCATTTCACCACTCTGTCTGAGTGGTCAGCCATCGACCCCAGTGGTCGGAAACCCCTCAAATCACTACCCTGTTGACTATCGCCCTTTGTCCTAGAGGCCGTCGATGGTCCTCTGGGCGTCTTTTATCGGTCATGCCCGACTATTTCTCTTGGGCTTGGATGCCCCTGCATCAGACTTCTGGGGTACGAAAAGAACTATGTCCTCAGTTCTAATCTCCCATCTGGACTTCTCCTTTCTCCATTTGCGTCGGCTTTGATGGCAAACTTGGTACCAAAAACAAGTTGGTCCATATGCATCTCCTCTCGACTCTATCGAACTCATGTCCGATTCTTCCAGAACGTGTTCATTTTGCTCCATCCTAGCGGTTGAAATTGTCTGTCGCAACAACTCATTCCGCAGACCCACTCCTTGAGTTGACTTGTTAGGGGTGTTACTTCTCCTCAACAACTCTGTTGAAATGTCCTCAACTTTCTAAACCTTCTCTTGGGATTTTCTTCCCACTTCACCTGTTGCATCAGACTCGGTGGCTTTCATCTCCTTTGCAAGTTCCTTCTCCATCTGCAGCAGACTCACTATGGCCTTCGTGGAATCACCTTCCATAGTAAGTTGATCTCTGACTTGTGTCGCCTCTTCCGACCGTGGGTGTCGACTCACATGCATGTCAGTGGTTTCCTCATCTAGGATATTCATGGCTCTACTGCCAATCCTCTCTCCTTGGACAGTTTCTCTTCTACCTTGAATCATCTTGGTGACTTGACCATTGATCCTTTGATCCCCCTTGGTCTTCATCATCTTCATCCCTCGACCACTCTGATGTAGTCGACATTCCTTATGTCGGCATCACCTACGAATCTCCTAGTTCTCCAACTAGTCTCATCTCTACTGCGACTTAGTCCTCCGACCAAAGTCTTCTCTTGGTCGTTTCCTGACAATCTGGACTAGCTGTCCCTTTCTTCAACAGAAGGAAATCACCCTTTGTATGTGACTCCTGCAGTCACTCTCCCTAGCCTCTAACGCAACCAATCCTTATTGACCATCTGTTGTCTACTTCCCTTCCGGTCTTCCAACAATATCTATCGGTGTCAACTCTCGACTGCTTTCTACGCCCTGGTCAGTATCACCTTCAACCATTTCATCACTCTGTCTGAGTGGTCGGCCATCGACCCCAGTGGTCGAAAACCCCTCAAATAACTACCCTGTTGACTATTTCCCTTTGTCATAGAGGTCGTCGATGGTCGTCTGGGCGTCTTTTGTCGGTCATGCCCGAATGTTTCTCTTGGGCTTGGATGCCCCTGCATCAGACTTCCGGGGTACGAAAAGAACTACGTCCTTGGTTCTGATCTCTCGTCTGGACTTCCCCTTTCTCCATTTGCGTCGGCTTCGATGCCGAACTTGGTACCAAAAACAAGTTGGTCCATACGCATCTCCTCTCGACTCTATCGAACTCATGTTTGATTCTTCCAGAACTTGTTCGTTCTGCTCCATCCTGGCGGTTGAAATTGTTTGTCGCGACAACGCGTTCCGCAGACCCACTCCTTGAGTTGACTTGTTTGGGGTGTTACTGCTCCTCAACAACTCTGTCAAAATGTCCTCGACTTTCTGAACCTTCTCTTGGGATTTTTTTCCCACTTCACCTGTTGCATCAGACTCGGTGGCTTGCATCTCCTCTGCAAGTTCCTTCTCCATCCGCAGCAGACTCACTACGGCCTTCATGGAATCACCTTCCATCGCAAGTTGATCTCCGACTTGCGTCCCCTCTTTCGACCATGGGTGTTGACTCACATGCATGTCAGTGGTTTCCTCATCTGGGATATTCATGGCTCTACTGCCAATCCTCTCTCCTACGCCCACACATAGGGACCCTTCCGACTTTTCAGTCGAAGTATTTTCCTCTATGTGGCTCACTTGCATACTTTATGTCCTACCTTTTCCCACAGCGGTTGCTCCACTATCTTCGTCAAAGTCGGCAGCAACACTTCTACCGCTTCCTGCCTTATTCATGTCGGGATTTTCATCAACAACTTCATTAGCAACTCTGACGTCTACTTCATATCCACTCATGTGAAGATTGTCTACCTTCACCTCGTCGATCGCTTCTTTGACCGAAATCATGGACTCCTCGACAGTCCTCTGACTCAACTGTCCTTCCAACTCATCAACATTCTTCTCATCCGACGGTTCTTCCACAATCCCCGCAGGTGACTACTCCTGGGAGTTCTTAACTGGCTCCCTTTGTGCGGTACCCCCCTCGCACTTGTCAGCTCTCCGCACGTCCGACTCCTTCACAGCTCTTACGCAAGACTGTTCTTGCACTTCCTTGAGTGCTTGCACCTTCAGTTCGATCAGTGCATTTACAACTCTCACCGGCTCGACCATGAGGTGGTTTTTCTTCAGGAGTTTCTTCAGAGATATGTCTTGGTGGATGGGTTCTGCACACCCTTGGGCCAGTTCCATGGCTCCAACTTCCCTTACCAATTTCCTCAGGTTCTTCACAAACCCTTCAGGAAGTGTCCCTTCCTGATATCTCTGCGTCGGTTCACATCCGACCATTCTACACAACCTCCTGGAGGACTCCATCTATCCGTCCATGCTGTCTGCAACTCTACCCGCAACCACAACTATGGAGCTACAATGTTCACGTGCTTCAATAGTTTGTCTCTGCAACCCATTCAGGAAACTCTACCCGACTTCCTGTCAGATTTATCCCCTCACTTATCTTTTATTGATCTTCAGCTCTACCTAACCATAGTTGGAGTTGTTATCCTTCGTCCAATCGCAACCGGACTTCCACATTCATGCACAACTCTACCCAACTGCAGCTGGAGTTGTTTAACGCACTTGCAGGCTTAATACCGCCTGATGCTCTTCTGTGCGCAAGACTCACTTCCCGCTCTTGTATAGCTATCCTTCGGCTCTCAGGATGCTATGGCTCTGATACCAACTGATGCAAGTCAGGTTGGTATAGTCGTCTTCTTCAACTGGACTCGCTTCTGGGCTCTGATACCAACTAACACAAGTCAGTTTGGTATAGTCGTCTCCCCAACCGGACTTCCTTCCAGGCTTTGAAACCAACTGATGCAAGTCAGGTTGGTATAGTTTTCTTCTCAACCGGACTTCCTTCCAGGCTCTGATACCAACTGATGCAAGTTAGGTTGGTATAGGCGTTTTCCTCAACCGGACTCACTTTCGGGCTCTCATACCAACTAACGCAAGGCACCTCGACGAGGTTCTTGCTTACCCGTTAACACACAAAGCAAACACACAAAGGGCTCACACAGACAATATATGTGAACTGGAAATGCCATGAGGTTGGCTTCTTCTATTGAACTAAATGAATATCACAATGTGCAAATACAAAGTAAACTATCAAACTAGTCGGCCTTAGCCTATTACAATGTATAGAAAATATCTGTCTTTAGTGTGTTTCTTCTCACTGTGTGTGATCCTCTCCTCCTCACAGAATTCTGCAACATGCATGAAGGAATGAGCTATGAGCGATGAGCGATCCTTCCTATGTGCCTTCGCACTGCTCTTCTACCCTACTATTGCGCATCCCGATGTCTACTCCAACACCTGAGACACTCTTCCTCTTTGTCCGCCGATCCTCTCTGATCACGCAGACCTACATATCTGCGGTTGTCAATGCCCTCAGGCCGTGATACACAACCTTCCCTTGTGGCGACATCTGGCATGTATTCAACCACCTTCATAGCTGACTTAACTTCTCCAACAACCACGAATGCCTGTTGAGTACTTCGCTTGACTTCTACATGTCCTTTCTGACAAGCTACAGTAATCCGTCATGTCGGCCATACTGTCTGTCAGCTTCTGTACCTCGACCTTTCCTGTCGACTTTACTTCGATAGCTTCCGCCTACCTACCTGGCTTCAACTTACCAGTCTCCACAACTTCTTCACAACCACCTCTGTCAGCATCCCCTTCGACTAGAGTGCTCATTATGCTTTTCCCATCCATCGGTATTCCTATCGATCAGACTGAACTCTATGCAACCGGTAGCAATCCTCAGCTCTGGCCTCGACTCCTTGCAGCTATCGGTAGTCCCTTCAACTAGAATGAACTCTGATTCGTTTCTCCCTTTGGCTTCTCCTCTTCCTGTCGCGCCACTTTGACAGTTTCCTGCTCGACTCATTGACTTTGACAGCCAATATTCCTTCGTTCCAGTGGTCATCGAAAATCCCCCTGGTTGGCATCCTTCATGTCGATCATCCTCGACTTGTCCTCTTATGATTAGTTGGCACGCCGTCAGCCTAAACATACTCTGGCTCGTTGGCTCGCACTCAGCCCATCATGTCGATCTTCAGTTTGACCTTCTTCTGCGACCCTAGCTTCCGTCGCCTTCATCCTTTAGTTGTCGTCCCTTCCACATGTCGGTCATAGTTAACGGCTTCTGATCTTGGCTCCACAACTCTGGGATTTCACGGAAACAGTCTTCGCACTTCAACCAGCCATCCTGACTTTGGTTGATGCGGCTTCCTTGGACAGTTTCTCTTCTACCTTGAATCATCTTGGTGACTTAACCATTGATCCTCTGATCCCCCTTGGTCTTCATCATCTTCATGCCTCGACCACTCTGATGTAGTCGACATTCCTTATGTCGGTGTCACCTCCGACTCGCCTAGTTCTTCAACTAGTCTCATCTCTACTGCGACTTGGTCCTCCAACCGAAGTCTTCTCTTGGTCGTTTCCTGACAATCTGGACTAGCTATCCCTTTCTTCAACAGAAGGAAATCACCCTCTGTATGTGAATCCTGTGGTCACTCTCCCTGGCCTCTAACGCGACCAATCCTTGTCGACCATCTGTTGTTGACTTCCCTTCCGGTCTTCCAACAATCTCTGTCGGTGTCAACTCTCGACTTCTTTCTATGCCCTGGTCGGTATCATCTTCGACCATTTTATCACTCTGTCTAAGTGGTCGGCCATTGACCCCAGTTGTCGGAAACCCCTCAAATCACTACCCTGTCGACTATTGCCCTTTGTCCTAGAGGTCGTCGATGGTCCTCTGGGTGTCTTTTTTCTGTCATTCCCGACTATTTCTCTTGGGCTTGGATGCCCCTGCTTCAGAATCATTTCCTCAAACAATTGTTTCCCAAAATCCCCAAAACTAGTTTCCAATTCCTTCACAAAATTTACGTGCATAAATAGATTGAATTCCATGAGAGATTTATTCCACAATTAGCTCATAAATTTATTCAAAAATTTCATGTGAGTCCATAAATAAATCATATCAGATCCAAATAAATTAAATAAACATGACATAAATCACTTGTCTTGCAAAATACGCAACAGAAATCGACCGTGCCACGTTCCACCTAGCCGTAGACATAATGCAAGGCAAAACTCACTTTGCAATGGTCACCCCCGAGATGAAACCATGATTCCACAAGAAAGAGTGCACTCAACCACACAACCCATCAAAAATTGGTCCAACAACAATGCAATGGCATGTGTATTCTACATCACTTCCAATCCAGGATCTCCAATGGCAATTCCAGGACAAATTTTTAAGGAGAAATCGGTTCAACCAAAAACCAATGGAAAGTATTCATCGACTTTCACTCCAGGGAAATTTCAGTGGCTCTAGGACAAAATATTCAGAAATATATCAGTCCAAACTCAAATCCAATGGCAAGTGGATTCCACATCACTTACAATCCAGGATCTCCAGAGGCAATTCCAGGACAAAATTTTCAGGAGAAATCAGTCCAACCAAAACCCAATGGAAATTATTCCTCAACTTCAAATCCAGGGAAATTATAGTGGCTCCAGGACAAAAGATTCAGAAATATATCAATCCAACCTAAAATCCAATGGCAAGTGGATTCCACATCACTTCCAATCCATGATCTCTAAAGGAAATTCCAAGACAAAGTGGTGGCAATTGCAGAGTAACTCAACTTGGGTACAGGCTCAACAAGGGAATAATGAACAACAAGCATCTCATACCAAGAGTAGCCAAAATTGAACCACAAGTTCCAAACAAAAGCACAAGAGAAAACGTATGAACCAACACACAAGTGTGACTAGCCAACATAAGCAAATCGAATTCCTTCATGAGCAATTCGAATTGGGAGGGAGAGGGACACAAGCATGAGAGTTACATTCCCAGAATAGTAAATTGCAGTTACACATCATGAGGCTACACCAAGAGACACACTAACCCAATTCAAGAGGGCGCACTAGGTGAGTGAGAGAGAGAAAATCTAAAACTAATAAAAAATTAATCCCGGAATAAATGAAACCAAGAAGTAACATAGTACGTGAGGGTACATATCCAAGAGGGTCTAGCAAGTCCACAAGAAGGGTGCATAACATCAAAATAGACACAAACACAATGGTAACACTTTTCCCGCAACCCCTTGATCGTAACATCATGGTTCCTCATACTCTATTATGTGGCATCGGTCGATCCAATTATTTTATTTTATTAATTAATAATGTTCAACATAATAAAAATAATAATAATGTGCTAACCATAGTCTCGACACCTCGTGCCATAATATCCAACATAATAACAACAATAATGTGTCCAGGGGATAAAACAGAGGGTCATTACATTGTGAATAATCAATGAGTTCCACCCCTTCTGACGCCTCCCCATAATCAAGGAGTTGTTCCTCCCCCTAATCAATGAGTTGTAAATAATCAATGGGTTCCTTCTGCTTCGACACCTCCACCCTTTAACACCATGATGCATAACTTGAAACCTTTCAACCTTATGTTTCAGAACCCACAACCTGTTAATCCTATGGTTCCGAACCCTAAAGGCTTCCAATAGTACTCTGTGGGTAACACATATGGCTATAATATGAAACCACCTCTAGTGCATGGCCCCACGTGTATTCTGATATCCCATCAATATTATTCCCACCCGCAACAAAATAGGAAACTTCCTTTCCTGATGATGTTGGAATTTCCATACTTGTCAAGACTTATCAATGATCCCATATGGAATGGACCTCATTTCCCTCCCATCCCTGCCAAACTACCATCGAACATCCCAAAATTCGATGGCAAACCCGAGGAAGATTTGAAAAACCACGTTATGACATTCCATCTTTGGTGTTCTTCCAACTCATTTATGGATGAATCCATACGATTAAGTCTCTTCCAACGAATGCTCATTGGGATGGAAACAAAATGGTACATTGAGATACCTCAACACTCCTTTAGATATTTCAACTCCCTTGTAATGCGGTTTCTTACACATTTTCAATTACCAAATAGGTATGAAACTAACATAGACCTGTTAACCTTGTTGCTACAATCCACCTCTATTGATATTACTAATCACATACATGAGTGTAGGAGGTGCCGAATGTTGATAAAGGGCCCTATCCCCTACCATTTATTAGCCGATTGATTTAGAAAATCATTACTTTCCCCCATTGCTAGGAATGTTTCCATGGGAGGGGCTGTTACAGAAGAGTAAGTGATCAATCGTGCTCAGTACCTGGACTTGGTCTATTCCCAGTCGGGAACTCTATATGACTTGATCCCAAATGCTCCTCGTCTCACCAATGATCCTTCTAGGCCCTCTACCAAAATTCCTACCGATGGCATAGTGGGTTCCGTGAAGGCCCAACCTGCATAAAAAACAAGTGGACAACATAGTCAACCTACCTCAACTCAACCCCAAAATTGGGTTGATTCCAACACAAAAATTATTGCTTCTCCTGCTCAACCCTCCGAGGTGAACATGGTTTAATCCTTGTCAGAAAAATCCATAGGTAAGAATAATAATAATAAAGGGAAATCCAAGAAATATTACAATCAGGAGGAAAATCCAAAACCTCAGAAACCAACGCTGATAATAAACCTAAGAGGAAAGCTAAGTTTCCCTTCCTGATCTATCAGGAATACCATTATACAAAAGATTGTCCTTACCACGAGGAAGTCAATAAGTTTGTGAAATATTCTTACCTTCTGGTAGTGTTAACCGACCCTTTCCCACATCAACAACAGCAAATGGTCACACACACACACCCGCAAGGGGGAACTGTTGGCTTGGTTTTGCAACCAATTTTAGTGCTATGGGCACCTGCTAACTAGTAGCAGCAGTTTCAATAGAAATAAATAACAATAAACTAAATCTAAACTAAACTAAACTAGCATGTGCATTTTGAATTAAAGAACAAGAACAAGAAAGATAAAAAATAATTTTTGTATTGACAATGGGGCAAGCAAATGCTTGCAAGAACAATACCTCCAAGTGATGAAGGTTGTTTGAATGGCTCCAATGGTGAGCAGCTCCAATCTCCAATGGGTCCTTTCTCCAAGGTTGCTACAATGGCCAAAACTCAAGGGAGATTTTGGCAGCATGAGGATAGGAATATGGATGGATGTGAAATGAGGAGCCCCTACCACCTTTTTATAGGTTTTGGTGGTGGGGAATACCATTTGTGGTTTTGTGGAAACCAAATGGTATTGACCAACATGGTTTAGGTACTTTTCCCTCCTTTTTCCTTTTTTGAATAAAATTAATATTTTTATTCCCTTTTTAATATTTTGGGAATTTTGGACCCTTTTTGAGGGTTTTTTATGCTTTTTTTAGGAAAAATAATCTTTTTGAGTGGGAAAAAAGGGGTGTACCAAGGTCTTTTGGTGACCTTTTGTTGGCTTCAGAGGCTCAGATGGTGGAAAAGTGGACAAATGGGTCATGTGAATAAGGGAATGAGCTCGTGAGCACTTTTTGGGTGTTAACAGGAACTACAAACAATTCCAATCAAGCTGAGACATCCTTCTATGCACAAATTCTCATGTGCAATGATACCGTTAATATTTCTACCAAGTCAAAGAATTATGAGTCTATTCGAAATTCAAACCAAAATGGAAGTTCTAAAGATAAATATCCTATGGATGATTCTTCTGCCACCCCTCCACCTTCTGTCCATATTCACATTGAAAGGCCTATTCCTGACACTGTGTTGTGCCCACCAAATGCCACCATTCGAAAAGTGAAATTCAATCTGAGTGAGCGAGTTGCTCAAATTTATTTCATCATTTCCATTGACTATTTTACCAAATGGGATGAGGCTATGGCTACATATGCTAAAGACAGTAAAACAACAACGCTTTTCATATTCAATCACATTATTGCAAGGTTTGGAGTCCCTCAAGCCATTGTTATCGATCATGGTTCCCATTTCAAGAATCACATGAGGGTTGAGCTAAGCACTAAATTGGGTTTTCCTCATGAAAAATCATCTCCCTATTACCCGCAAGGAAACAAAAAAGTATAGGCGATTAATAAAGTATTGAAAAATATGATCCAACGCATGGTGGGGACCCATACATCAAATTGGCGCTTAATGAAGGTGGCCTAGTCTTAACATATGAGAAAATGCATGATAAACTAGGAAAAGGAAAGCTTGAATCCATGTGGTACGATCCCTATATCGTTAAACGAGTTTTAGAGGAAGGGGCTTACGAGCTGGTTGATTGTGATGGTACACATTTAGGAGAGCCCTGCAATGGGATCTACCTTAAAAGGTATTACGCATAGGGACATACTATGTGTATGATTTGTATATAGTGTGACTTTTATTTCTTTTATGTGTTAGGATCTTGTTTCTCCTACGACTATTTACCTTGATTTGTGCTTTGACGCACATATGTTGGTGTATTATGGATTTGTGGATGGTGCTAGTCGACATACCCAGAGTCTTTCTTATGCAACATGGGTGGTCTATTCCCCTACTGATGAGTTGGTATCCTCAGGTGGAATCTGCTTAGGTCCTGCAATGAATAACATCACGAAATACCGTGTAGTGATTGGAATTCTAACCAAAGCATCCTCTTTTGGTGTTTTCCATCTCGTAGTTTACCTAGATTCCCAACCCGTGGTATCTCAACTGAACCACATTTACACCGTTCATGATCCCATATTACTTCGTTTATATCGAAGGATACAACTATTGGAAATATTGTTTGACTCTATTCAGTATCAACACATTCCACAACAACTTAATACAATTGTGGATTCTTTAGCTAATGTTGTATTAGATTGGCAGCTAGTGCATACATTAAACATTTCACCATGAAGTGTAAACATCAAAAGCACGAAATAGAAAATGTACATAAACACATTTTAGGGAAATAAATAGCTGAAACAAGAACTTTATAGATCATAGAAAAAGTTTGTATCGGAGTTTTGGTCACATCATAAGTTCCAAAAAGGTACGATAGGGACAAAATTTGGGCTTTATTGCCCATACATAACATAAATTGCGCAAAAACTGAGTCCTAAAAGAAAACCTATACTCTATATCTAATCACAAGGGGTGTTGTGCTCATGATAGCACACAACTATTCGGTCCACTCGACGTAGCAATCGACTAATCCTCTCAGGAACCCTCACAGTGTTCCTATAAAGGCAGTAGGGTACATCATGCACCCTCATCACCGAGATTCCCATCGTCAATCCCTCTAGGATCCTCTCTACATCCCGTAGTACACCCTCATCCTGCTCGTCCATTGCAAATATTTGTCCTCGGCGACGAAGGGGAGAAGATCCCACTGGTCGTATAGGCCCAACATTTGCACAATAACATGTACATATATTAGACCCCTGTTGTAAACCAAAAAAATGAAATATTAAAAAAAAAATTCAAAAAAATACATTCTTTCTATGAGGACATAACTGAAGCATCCTAGTGGTCCCCCTCCAGAATAAATAAGTATGGATCTCCGTGAAAGTCCATACAAACATAGGGATAGTATTCTATCATTGGGATCTGGTGCCTCCACCATGAAAATAAATCTGCATCATACTTGAGCCATTGTGGGCCCCCGATTCGTCCTGCATAACTAGTCCACAAATCCATCCATGGCTTTGACGAAGGACATATTGGTATATCGAGCTATGGGCGGAGTAGTGGTAGCCGCTCTAGAAAGAATGTGACCAAAATGGTCCCATAACCAATCTGTTTTTGCCTTCCACTCCTACACTTGGTTAGTTGGTCTTTCAAGTTTACCAAAAACCCTCCACACTAGTTGAATATCGTGGCTCGATGCACTCTAGAGAACACAACATCTATGCTTTGGTAGCATAATGTGCCACGATGCTTCCGGCGACCCTAGCAATTGTCAACAAAATAGTGCGTAGCAACAAATCAACCACATTCTTTATCGAAATTTTTCCGCTTGTTATTTATGTGCCCAGGGAACAAAACCGATCAATGAGGTCATTGGTACTATCATCACCACCCCGGTGACCACTTAAAACCATTGGTGCCCCTCTCCTTGAGATACCCATCGATAAATATATATCCTCTATTTCGATCTCTAGGACATGTGGGCCTACATTAAAAACTTGATTATCCACACCCCAAATTTCTATGACATGATTCAATAGCGCCTCTTGTTTCCTCATGCCTTGGGTCCTGAAAAACTTCATCAACCCACAATTCCGTAGTGCATTCAAAGTAGTTGGGTAATTGAGGGAAGCCCAATCATCACTTTCATGCTCTCTCTCTTTCCAGTGGATCATTTTTCTCCTTCAAAGTTGCAAATACGTGCAATGGGAAAAATAAACATCTAGGCAAATTTTGGGAGCCAACCCTTTCTTCTAACCCACTGAATAAGGCTCAATTTTTCCTTTGAATGCGCATTTTTGCGCCCCTGCAGTAGATTATAGAGCGAAAAATGGAGATTTTCACGCCCTAGAAACTGTGGGAGGAGTGAAAATCTTGATATTTTTGTTCCTCTCGATATGAGGAGTGCACATTAATATCTAAGGGGGAAAAATGGGCCCCCCCAATCCCAAAAACATTGAAACAATTTCATGAAATGAAAAAAAATGACTACGAAAAGAAAGAGAATGGCCCGATCTATTACCTAGAACAAATGGCTCGTTAAATTGTGCTCCATATCTCCTTTGATCAACAGTTGAATATTTCATTCCAAATAGGGTAAAAATCACTCAAAGAGGTAAATGAGGTAAAATGTAATTTCCTTATGTATATTTTTAATTTTAAGCATCTTGGAACCAGTTATTTGGTTTACACTTGGGATTTCCTTTTTGGAACTTTTCACTCATTGTTACTAAGTTTTGCTTGGAGATCTAATGCCTTTTTCATTTAGTCTCAATATTTTGTGCAAGGTAATCATGAATTTGGGTATGGGTGCATGGTTTGACTGTTTCAATCACATTATAGACATGAAATGGTCATCATTATGAAGTTATTTTTATTGCTTTTTTGGCCTCGTAATGATTATGATACAAAAAAGAATCCTTTGGAGTTTTCTTTAAGCCCTTTACAAACTCCTTAAATGTGAAAAGATCGTCGAGCAAACTTATTTCCCTTCACGCTCGTAAAAGGATCTGAGTGGACATCTATTCAGTTTTGGTTTATCCCCTTTTCAGGTTGGGTAGCATTAATGAAAAAAAATTATACTATGGTCAACCATTGACTAGAAGAGTTATCCTTTGCACTATTTTACACTTTTTCGGGCTTAGGGGACTAATTTTACGAAAAAGTCACTTTGGAGTCTTCTTTTGACCGTTTCAGAATCTCTAAATGTGAAATATCGCAAAGTTTTCCTTCTTTGGACTCATGAAATTAAACATTGAAGGGACCTTATGGGACTGAACCCCTCCTTTCTCAGGTTCATGGAACATGTGAGATTGGACTCATCAAAAGATGAGCTATACCGAGCATCTTTTATCCTCCTCAATCTTGTTAAAAAACAAAGGGGCACCCATCCATCATGATGGGGATTAGGGATAAATAAGCCAAGTTTACCTCTAAATATATTTATGGTAGCTTGTGTCTCCCTTGAACATGGAACATGTTTGTCTTGTCATACAGTTGGAAAATATGCTTTGCCTCTTGGTCGTGCCAATTCATGAGTCATCCTACTCCTTCGAGTCATCCAAAGAATGTCTCAGTCGTTGTCACATTATGTCTTGGTCTCTTCCTTGTTGATTCAATGCTTCTATTTAAGTTATTGTCATGTCGATCCATGTTCAAGGGAATTTTTACTTGAGTTAACCTCTGCGATATTGTCATCCTTTGCACCCTTGTGTCAGTCCATGTTCAGAAAGTCCACCATATTACATCACTTTACTTCTGGTTTCCTGTCGATGATGTGGGATTCATCATGGCCCTCCTTCGACGAGTCTATTTCCATTGAATTCAACACATAATCCAGGAATTAGACTTAGGAACCACCTTAGTACCTTGGTACCTACATGCCTCAATGGCAATTTTCCTTGTATTCGACATTATGTTTTCATCATTGACATCTGATCGAATGATTTCATGAGTGTTTGATGTCAAAACATCTATTCACATTCGTCAGAATGTACTAGTGATATATTGGGGATCATTATCATCATTGATGATTTCCCTCGCACTTGTTATCAATTTATATTATTGACCATTAATCAAGTGGTTTCTGCCATGTTTGACTTCAGCACATTGTAATCACATGGTAGATTCATATCGATTCGGGATCGGGTAGAAGACCCTAGGCTATCTTGAAGTTTATTTAACATACCCAGGATGCAATGGAGATTTTTGTAGGAGGGCCCTACATAGACATTATGTTGGTTTATTGTCACACAGATCCACTTTGTACTGGTCATGGCTGTGCCATTTTCTTATCATGGATCTATGCTTGTGTTCTAATAGCCATGATTTATTTCCAATCATTTTTAGTCTTGGATCTGTAATTTATTGGTCGACATCCATGTTTTGAGTCAAGTTCATTTCGAGCATGGGAATGCCCGCCTCGGGATTGGCATATTCTCAATGGTTGATTTTGCAGGATCTTCTATGATTCTATTTCAGTTATCCTTCACTTTTTATTTGGTAAAGTGTTTCATCCATCGATTTCATTTATGACCTCACACTTTATGGGGCACCTATTATACCTCATTTTTCCACTTGCAGTATTGTTGTCATGGAGATTTTTCTCCCTAAGAAGGTTAGAACACAGTGTATTGGTCTCTCAGTCCACACATTATCCTGAGAACCTTCTATGTCATAAAAACTCTGAAATCCATCTCATCCCCTACTTCCTTGAGCCTTTGAAGACACTTTTTCTCACCTTGTTAGTTAGGCAGGGACTGATTATCATTCCCCTGCATCTTAGCACAATGCAAAAAATTCCTGATTTTTCGTTTGCATGCTTTGCAGAGCGCAAAAATCGCACTTTATCCCATGTTGCACTCTCTTCAAGGTGTGGAAAAGTTGACTTGGAGTGATTTCCTTAGATCTTGGATCTTATTCTTTGAGGATGTTTTTGTGGTATTGACTTATCCTTCGAATCTTGCTTGATTTCTATCCCTGGAAACATGATCCACCTTATCCTCATGAGATCCAAATATTTCTCCATTTGGTTTAGCTCTCCTAATACTATAAATACAATTTCTTACCTTGGCCCACGGGGGATAGGACTTGAAGGGTGGAACTTATAGTCTCATGTCTCTTGAAGGATATTGAAGGAGAGTCTATAAGAGATAGTGCTAGTTTATAGTCAAGGTATACCAATGTACAAGTTTCTTGATGCTCTTTATTAATATAAAGTTGTCATGTTTATCTCATGAATGTGTTCTTGCATCCATGCTAGCTTTGCGAAATATTAAGTTAGATAGATCTATTTTAAACTTAATATATTTTGGAGAGGAGTTTGTGTAAGCTTTGAAAGGTTATCTACAACCTTTGGGGTTTGGACATCAAGCTTGGAAGTTGGAGCAGCGAGGAAAACTCTAAGAGAAGGTAAGACATCTATTTCTTCTCTTTGTTTCTTTCTACATATGTTGTATGTATAGATCTATAGGGAATGTTAGTACACATTTGTTAGTTTTTTGTCTTTGATTTTTTTGCTAGGGAACTTTTCGATATCTAAGAAGAATTTCTTTTAGCCGTAGAAGAATTTATTGTCAAAATATGCAATTGTTTCTGAGTGTTTTCCTTTCTTAACATTCATTTATTTTTCACACGGAACATGAACCAATTTTTCCTTAACTGAACTGTCTTGCAGAGATTGGAGCTTCCTTTTCCGGCTTCTGGTTTCTCTCATTGGAATTTCCTCCTATTGTTTTTCACTTGAATATTTCCTAACCCTACTTTTAGAAACCCTAGAAGAATCAAATTCTAGAACAGGGGTTTCAATTTGAACTTCTGGATTTCAGATTCTTTCTCGAGAGAAAATCCCCAAGAAATTAGAAAGTTCTTCCATGTCTGATCTAGTTTCTTCAATTCATCCAAAACCAAGACTTTGATCAAGACATAATGGAATATACTATGTTTAGAGTGGTCTGGATGGGTTTGAACCCTCATGGACATTTTGGTTAAGCTCTTTAGAAATAAGTATGGTAAATTCACGTTTTTAATACCCGAAACGTGAAGGAGAAAATGTATATGATAAATAAAGGTAGTAGAAAACCTACCTTCATAGGTTGTGTATAGTTGTACCATATTCAAGGTGTCTTCCCAATCCTCTTTTAAATAACTCCTTGGAATACCCTTGCGCTAGTTAGGATCCTGATGGTCCAGCTTTAAAACATGATTGAAGTTAGATGGAAAACCTTGGATCTTAAACCATTTATCACCATCAAGGGATAGACAAGTTTCTGCAGATATTGACTCTTTTGTGACCCAAAACCTGAAATTCCCAAAGTCTACAACATCCCCATCAAATGTTTGAGTGAATTTCTATGCAACCTCATTATTGGAGCCCTGAAGCTTCTGACAAAATGTAAACCATCCCACTTCTTTAAAATTATAAACACGGTCTGGAAATGATTCCAAACTATGTACATCAACATGTTCATACCTTCATACTAACCCTCATTTATTGCCCATTTTAACGAGATATTCTATCTGTAATTGATTTCAACCTTGGAAGAAAGGAGTTTAAAATTATAAGAAAAATAACTTCAAAATATGGCCGGCATAGTGAGAACTAGGTCCATTTAAATTCTACTGAGAAAAAATCATGACCACCAGAAATCATCATTTCCACTTTCAGGCACATTCTAGAATAAGATAGTAACAATGTGTGATTATACAGGATGAATCATGAGAAATAAAGTATCAATACAATCCATTTGTCATATCAGTCTCGTTTGAAAATATAATTCCATGTTCTGACAACCTTCACGAGAAATGATAATCTATTCTTAAAAAAAAATTAGCTGGAACTCATTAACTTCCTACGCGCCTTGTTTTAAACAAAGTTTGATTTGTGCTACCAAAAATTAGAAATTTCCGGTAGCACTTTAATTAGATGCAAAATGTTAGAGACAAAACCCTCTTTTTCGACGGAATTATACAACTAAAGTAAGTGAAATTACTAACTACCATTCTAGAGTAGAACATATTCAAAGTCAATCATGAAAAATAAATAAAATAAAGAAAGAGATAAACATGATTAAGAAAAATAATCAAGAATAAAAGAACTAGGAGTAAGAAAAGGAATAAGGTAAAGGAAGAATTTGGGTCAACTAACTAGGACTAAAATCTAGCTCCACTTGGGGATGCTAATATCCGTGTGAGATACCAAGAACAACAGACCATGTTCCTTTCCCAGACTGTGATTTGAAAAAATAATTTATGAACACTAAGCCTCATTCCTCCAATTCTCAAAATCAAGTAACAAAATGAAACTATTTCAACTATGTAAAACACTTCCATTGGTCCATGGAGTCTTATTAAAAAATTCCACATACATATATCTACAATGAAATAGCCACGCACAACTTACTAAGTGAAAAAGTGCTTAAGAAAACGCTTATTGATTGGGATGCCATCCAAATATTTACCTTCCACGTTCTGAAGAATGAAAGTTTTATTGTTTAATATTTTTGCAATCTTAAAAGGCCCAAACCATAAATTATCAAACTTACCATGTCTATATTTATCCTCTCTTCTTGCATCCCACCTTAGAACCAGATCTCCAACTTGAAAACTGTCTTCTTTAGATCTTTTGTCAAAAATAGTTTTAATCTTATCCCGATAAGCTTGAGATTTTCCACATGATGATTCTCTAACTTGTTGAACTTCAATCAACTGATTTATACTCCTCTGAATATCATTAGGTTCTACCATTTCATCTTGCAAAAAATTCATGGCAAGAAAACCTAGTTGAACATGAAAAATCACATCCGTACCATATACCAATTGGAATGGGTATGTTCCAATAGCCTTCTTAGTGCTGACCTATCAACCCACAATGTATATTTGAACTTTGAATCCCATGCCTTCTTATTTTCAGTCAACAACTTCTTAATGATCCTAATCAAACTCTTATTAGAAGACTCAACCGATCCATTACCCTGTGGATAATATGGAGTAGAATGCCCCAAAATAATATTATAATTATCATAGAAATTGACCATTGTTGTATACTTAAATGCAGGAGCATTATCTGTTATTATCTTCCTTGGACACCCAAATCTAGATAATATGTCCTCTTCTAAGAAATTCATGATTGCTTTATCTATTGCATTTCTAGTGGGGATGGATTCTATCCATTTAGTAAATAAATATGTAGCTGTTAATATCTACCTGTGTTGATCACTTGATGGAGGATGAATTTCTCCAATGAAATCCAATCCCCACTACTGAAAAGGACCATCAACTACAATGGGCTACAAAGGAAAAGATAAAATATTTTTCTTACCAGCAAACAATTGGCATTCCAGACAAGCTCTAAATTTAGAAAACACATCAGAGAATAGAGAAGGCCATTGATACATTGCTCCTAAAATTTTAAGAGTTGTTTCCTTCCAGTAATGGTGACCTCCACAAATCCCTTTGTGCATTTCTAAAATAATTTTCTCTACTTCATCTTCATTAACACATCTCAGAAGAAGACCACTAGGGTCTTTCCAAAACAAATACTGATTGACAAGACAATATTTCATAGCCTTCAATTTCAAATATCTATATTTAGTCTTATAAAAATCAGGAGGGCATTGCAGGTTCAACAATAAATAAACAATATATTTGTGCTAGGATGAAGAAGCATACTATTCATATACATGTAACCTTCTTTCTTATGTCTAATATTCTTCTTGAATAGATCGATGAAAGATATAATTCAACCCAATAACTTTACAATTAGACTTTTCCAAAAGCATAGCTAATCGTTTCCCTTTTACTAATTTTGTAGGATTTATTTATAAAGCATACTCAAGCACCTTGACAATCCACGTTCCCCTTCTTCCATAGTTGTATGACTGTACAATAACATATTTGACTCTAGAACTAGGAACATATGCTATTATTTTAGAATGCAAAATATAAATCAAGAAAAATTTCAGATCTATGACAAGAGCATAAGCGTTTTTTTTCAATAATATTATATTTAACCTTTGCGTCTCTTAAATTTTTACTAAATAAGGAAATGGGTTGTTCATGCCCCTCTGCATTCTTTTGCAATAAAACTGCTACAAGAGTATCTTCAGATGCAAAATAAAAGGTCAATAATTCTTTTGTAAAATCAGGACTTACCAACATTGGAGCCTTAGTCAAATCCTCTTTGATACCTTCAAAATATGCTTTTGCTTCTTCAATCCATTTAATTTCACTACCCTTCTTCAACATGCTGGTAATCTGTTTGATAATTTTTGCAAAATTTATTATAAACCACCTCAAGAAATTAAATTTTCCAAGAAAATATTGAATCTCTTTTTTGTTTCTTGGAATGGATATCTTCTGAATTTCCTCTACTCTAGATGGATCAATCTTAATTCCCTCCAGAGAAACAATATGTCCAAGAAGTTTACCTTCCTGTATGGAAAAATAAGATTTTTTTGGGTTTAAGGATAGAACATACTTCCTGCATTTTAATAAGGTATGTTTCAAATGCTTCAAATGTTTATCATCATATTTTGAAAAAACAATGATGTCATCTAAAAAGATGACAACAAACCTATCCCTTTCACCAACAAAGGCTATATCCATAGCCCTTTGAAAATTTTCCACTGCTTTCATAAGACCGAAAGGCATCTTGTCATACATGAAGGTGCCCCAAGGTGTGACAAAGGAATTTTTTTCTCTATTATCAGGATGAACAACAATTTGGTTGTAACCTGAGAAACCATCACTCATGAACATCCTTCGAGCACCAACAAATATTTGCAGAATTTGATCAATCTTTGGTAATGGGTAATTATCCCTGAGAGAATTTATGTTTAAATTCTTGAAATCTACACACAATCTCATCTCTCCATTTTTCTTTCGAACTGACACTAAATTTTCCACCCAAGTTGATTACTTGAGAGGCACTATAATCTTTGCATCCAATTTTTTTTTAACTTCCTTTTCTATCACATGGAGCAAAAATGGATTAATATTCTGTAACTTATGCCTGAAAGGATTAGTACCAAGTTTCTAAGGAGTCTTGTGCTGAATTATAATAGTATCATATGTCCTAAGGTCTTCGTATGACCAAGCAAAAATATCTACAAATTCTTACAAGAGAGAAACATACCTTTTCTTCTATTCATCCAACAATGTTTTGACAATTTAATCGTCTTTGGATCTGCTTCATTTCCGATATTACAGCTGAAAATATTATCTTTTGAGGACTGGATAATAGGCTTCAATATTGCATCATTGTTTGAAAAAAGTCTCTCCAAAGGCACTAATCCTTTAGGAATAAAATTCCATTTCAACTCAATAATATCATGATTAGAAATCACATTTTTAAAACAAGAATATTCTTGACTCACCTCCAAATCGTGATCTTGATCAAACTGAGAGACATAAAATTCATCTTCTAATTCCATAAATTTTCTGATTTCTTGATCATCATGGAAAGCATGCCAATGTTTTATGTTGTCAAGGATTGACGGGGTATGCCTTAATTCAACTTATATCTCAACTATAAATCAATTGGAGTCTTGAATCCACTTGCTACTAATGCTAAAGAATCAACTCTTTGATTAGCACTTCTTGGAATAAGAGTTATATTGAAAGCCTCAAAGAAATTTTCAACAAGATCCCATACTTTGTTTCTATAAATATTCAACAATTGTTGTTTGGTCTGATAGACATTGTTTACCTGTTGCATGATAAAATATGAATCACCAAAAACCTCCAACTTCCCGACATTCATACTTTTAACTACTCTCAACCCCAAAACTAATGCCATCATTAATGACATCATTTGAAGGAGACACCAAGACTATCCCTGCTCCCGAACCTTCTTTTGAAGAATAGCCACTGAAGTAGATCTGCTACACAGTATTTTGCACAGCTTCTTGTTTCTGAGTTATAATATGCTTACAATCATCCACTTGATCATTAATATGAAGAATATAAGATCCAATATCTGTCTGAACTACATAGATATGATAATTAACATGATTTTCATGATCGATGACTATATAATCCAACTGTACTTCCCTATACAATCTCCTCTTCTCCCCTCCAAAAACATGAATTGTAGCATATGAAAGATCCATTTGTAATGTTCCACCTAATGTTTTTGACCATGACCTAGATGAAATCATGCCAAACTTAGGAGGAATATCAACAACAACTATGTCAATTAAAACACTTTTCATGGGTAATTGAGCAGGGTTTACAACAAGATCTTTAATCACCCCCAAAAATTTTATTGATTTAGATTCAAATGAATATAACTTTCATGATAATACTTGGTGACATTCAACCCTAAATATTCCATAAATACTTGTGGAATCGAATTATGAGAAGCTCCAGAATCTAAAAGACGGTTATGCAACATTTTGTCATCAATAGTAAGAGTAATGAAAAATGGTGGGGGATTATGAGTTTTATATTCTGAATGTGGGCCCAAAAAGGCATTAGGGTTTTCACCTTACATATTAACAGTATCAGAAGGCACTAAATTGGCAGAAGACTGAAATATTTTAAGAGTAGACTCTCTATAGGACTGATTTTTCATCATCTTTACTAATGGAACAAGAATTTTGATTTTATTAATCTCATTTTCCAAATTGAAGGATGAGTAATTATAAAATTATTTCACTTATGCTTCTTGATTTTTACCTAAACCATATGTTGTCATCTGTTTACACATTTCTGTCGACGGGGGTTCACTTCGCATTGCTGTCAACAAACACCAACCAAAAAGCCTTAAGCACCGACCCAAAAAGGTTTTACCCTTTCTAGCAACACCCGCGAAGCGAGTGAAGTCTCACCCGAGATGATTAAGGGGGGTGTAGGAACCAGGTTTCCACAGTGGGGGAAGGACATGCATCTATTCTCACTCTATCGCTACAGAAACCAGAGATTTATCTTCGCATCATGCTTCACAATTCAAACATACATTCATTATTCGCATATTCAATATGTAATCGACATTCACATTAACAGGGTAAAATTGGCGATCGCATCAATCAGAAACAACAACATTTAAGCATGACACAATATTCATCATTCGACACAAACAGAGATAAAAGAGACATATCCAAACATCTTCATGCATTAACTCATCAAAACCTGCGGTAAAACCTTCGCAAGGACAATTCAAAACACCTTATTGCGGATCCATACAAAACTTGTTGAAGGCAAAGCAAAACATTACACAATTCATCTGCACATCTATTGATCAACTTATGATATCCTGCTAAGCTTCCCTTAGGCTTACAATCATAATACTATTTATAGTTAACTATGGCAATTACAAAATGGTCCAAATGACCCATTCTAACTAACTAAACTAATCTTGCGCTTTCGTCAGCTCCTTGTTCTCCATGAATGGTCCTTTCTTCCATGGATGGTCCTTATCCACTGTTGTCGGCTTTCGCACTTTATGCGGTCTAACAACATGCCAACAAGCCCCCAACACAAACTTGTGGCTTGCCCTCGAGCCACCTTAGCTAGAGCCTATTGGAACTATTCTTGTCCTTCTCTATTCTATACTTCCGAGGCTGATCCTTCTGTCTAGTGCTCGTTGTCATGTACTTCTTGAACTCATCCTCCAGTCTCTTGGTCGCTATCATGTACTTCTTGAACTCATCCTCCAGTCTCTTGGTCGCTGTCATGTACTTCTTGAACTCATCCTCCAGTCTCTTGGTTGTTGTCATGTAATTCTCGAACTCATCCTCCAATCTCTTGGAACCTTCATCATCTATTCCTTCTCGGTCATTTGTTCCCTTTGACCCTGGCTTGCAATTGGACAGAAGTTTATCGACAACACCAACTTGTGGAAATGGCGTAGTGGTACGGCATATCTATTTCACACATTTGATCATCCTTTGTTGGTGTCGGCATGCCTTTTCTCTTGGTACTTATGCGGTCGAAGGGACCAATTTTCTTCTAACACTTGAAACTTGCTTAGACATCTCGGGTAAGACCTCATATTTGTTCTTCCTGATACTTGGTGCCTCTACATCTGTTGGTTTCTCATGAACACTTGTCATCCTTTCCCTTAGCGCACCATGGGTGCTTCCGTTGGAAACGAAATGCACCATACTCTAATCTCACTTCCTTAGTCCACAACTTCCTTGGAATTGATCATTCGACTTACTGACTCTCTTCATAATGCACATAAGCCTTCATCCTCCACTCTCTTCGCTTGTATTTATGCTCGTTCCTCGTATCCTTGACGCATGATTATCAATTCATTCACTAAATATTTCATGTTTTCATTGGATTCTGTCATTATAAACTTCCGCTACCCTCCGTTGATGCTTAGTTGCAGTACTTATGCTTTGACTTGACTTCCACGTGCTAAACATCGACATGTGACCGGTCTTTCCATGTCTCCAACTTCTTGTCATTATTGTTTTTTTTTTACTCTTTTATCAGCTGCTATGCACCTGGTCATGGCGATAGGGTTTCAAACGATTCACGTTTACTAGATTTGTCAACAATGTCCCATCTAACCTTTGTAACTGCACTGCACCTCCATCAGTAACAAAATTTATTATGTAGGGATCCAACCAATGCATTTGCAACTTACCTGGATTCTTTGCAAACTTACTGTCATATAATAGGACATATTGCCTCGCTAGAAGTGCTTTGTTTTGATGTGGCAATCATGCCAAGCCTTCTATCCATCCTTTTCTATCTTCTGATGGAATCCTGCGACAAATCCATCCTCATCAAGTTGTACCAACTGCGCCAGTTGTTCTTTGATTGCTTCATCGTCGCTCATTTATGTAGCTATTGCTATGCATAGACTTGGGACGCTATATTCCATTGGCATTACTGCTTCCTTTCCATAGACTAACTTGAACGGGGTCTATCCTATCAATTGTTTGCAAGTTGTTCGATACGCCTAGAGTATCGCTGGAATATTCAAATCCCAATCGTCACGGTTTGTGTTGGACACCTTTGTGAGTGCATGCTCCAATATTTTGTTGAATGCATCAACTATCCTGTTAGCTTGCGAATGATATGGGGTTCTCTTCCTGTGTTGAATTTGAAACTCCTCCGTCATCACTGTGATTGTCTGATTAACAAAATGAGTACCCTGGTCGCTCATTAGTACCTTTGGGCACCCAAACCTGGTGACCACGTTATCGAAGAGGAACCTTGCTACAGTCCCAGTTGTGCAATCCTTTACCGGTGTAGCTTCCGTCCATCGTATCAAATAATATGTCACAGTAATTATGTAACACAACCCTGTTCTTTTTCCTGGTGGGTTGATGGGTCCCACAAAGTCAACTTCCCACTTGTCAAAATCCTACAGTGTCAATTGGGGTACTAATGGCATCTCATCCCTTCGTAACAGTTTTCCTGTTCTTTGAAATACGTCACAACTTTTTGCGTAGTCTGCAGCATCTCCATGCATCATCGGCCACCATAGTCCAACTCGAAGTATCTTTCTAACAGTGGCACGTCCTCCATAGTGTCCTCCTGTGATCCCATCGTGAGCTTTGTTATGGAGAAAAATTCTTATGGCTCGGGGTGGACCACAACAGACAACTGACTACCAGAAAATAACTCAATTCCCAATGCAATGTTATGATAATGAAAATGCTAAGATATGGAGAATCAAACCAACCTTCAACCGTATTTTCAAAGTAGATCCCCGTTGAGCTTTCAATCTCTACACTTGGACCTGCAGATTAGTCTCAACAACAAATACAAGCAAGTGCATATAATATGTGAAATACATTAGCATAATCAATAACATGATCCATGATATCATAAGCAAATGTAACCCAATGTAATTTAAACAACATTCACAACATCAATTGGACGAGAAAATGAGTATTTCCATTAATTAATAACAAGAAGTACAATGATACGACCTCTTGCCGGCAACCAATCTAAACCAAGAACTGGGTCTCTCCACTTTTTCCTCCACCACTTCAATCCCCCATGCAATGGAAAACTCAAACTATGAAAGGAGTTTGGTAGGTGAACATAAGGAGTTCACAACAACAAGGATCAATGAGTGTAGACTCAAGTCACGACAAAAATCCACTAGAGTTATCTTGCTTTCTCTTTCTCCTCCCTTCCATACACCATAAGAGCTCAATATATAGCCTTCCGAAGGTAAGTGAAAGGTCGAATCGAGTCATTTCGGGGTATATGGAGGGCCAAAGGTCACCCTAAGACCGCGTTTTGGGAGTAAAAAGTAATTATTTATTGGTTTTTACCATTTAACTTGGTGTACACTAGCTATAGTGGAATAACCTGCGTGTACGCTGGCTATAGTGGAACAACTAGCGTACAGGAGAAAAATAAGGAAAAGTGTGTTCCTGGAGGATAATGTGGATCTGAACCAATAAAATGGATCCTGAAGGCCAATCAATGTTGATGCTCACAAGGTGGAAAATTACGCTGTAACAAGCTTCCGTTAAAATCCTTTCCTATTCATGCAGAAGGACATATCGTCGAAATATCTTGTCTAGTCCCATATTATATAGTTATCGTGCAATCAGTTGGAAATCTACAGCTTTGACAACTAACTGTTTCTTTTGGTTGGTATTGAATTCCTCCGGTGCCTTCCCTGTCGCCAAAAATTGAATAATTTGCTCGTAATAATCATCAATCATTCCAACCCTGAATAAATGAGCATCGGGAAGTCCTTCGTCAATGTTCCTTGGTTATTCTCCTGATTCTATCTGCGATAGATGGTCGGGTCCTGCATTTAGTCTCCCATGCTTTATAATTATCTCGAAGTCAAATTCTTGGAAGAGTAATATCCATCGACAGATTCCCCCCCCCCAACAAAGGCTTGTTGACTAGGTATTTAAGTGTCGAGTGATTAGTAAACATTTTAAAATGACCTCCTAAGAGATAATGTTGAAACTTCTGCAAGGCGTAGACCGTCACCAAACCTTCCCTTTCCGTCATTGTATAGTTTTTCTCTGCAATTTACAGTTTTCGACTTGCGAATGTGATTGGTTGGTCGATTGCTCCTTATCATGGCTGGGTCAATACTACTCGTAGTGAAAGTGATGACGCGTCGACATGCACATGGAATTCCTTCGTCCAGTCGGGAAACACTAGTATTGGTGCTGTGACCATCTTTGCTTTCAGTGTATCAAGGATTTTTTGGCATTCTTTGTTCCACTCGAACTTGGCGTCCTTCTTCAACAGTTTCTCCATCGGTGCTGTGATTACTGCATAACCTTTGATAAAATTCCTATAGTATCTCGTGTGTCCCAATGTTTCTCTTAATTGTTTTACCGTCGTCGGTGGGGGTAGGTTGACAATAATCACAATCTTTGTAGGGTCGACCAACATTCCTTCCCTGCAAACAATATTTCCTAGCAAAATCCCAATTGGAGGACAGAAAATGCACTTCTTCAGGTTTAACAAAATCTGGTGTTGTCGACATATTTCTAGCATCAACCTCAGATTCGCAACATGATCCTTGACCAACCCGTATATTGTCCAATCATCCATGTATACGGAAATAAATTTATGGATGAAATATTTGAACGTAGCAACTACCAGTCTTGAAAAGATTGCTTGCACATTCTTCATGCTGAATGGCATCACTGTATATTGAAAGCATCCCCATTCTATGACCAATGTTGTATTGTGCCAATCCTCCTTCGCAATTTTTATCTGGTGGTAGCATGAGAATCTGTCTGTGAAGGATTATATTTCCTGACCTCCCAATCCTTCTAATACTTCATCCATGAACGGTGTAGGGAATGGATCATGTAGGAATGCGCCATTCAGCTTTCTTAAATCGACACAAATCCTGACTTCGCTAGTTTTCTTATCTTGGACCACCATTGGGCTAATCCACTCTGATTCCTCCATTGGTTCTATAATTCATGCTTCCAACATTATCTCGAGTTCAGTCTTGACCCGCTCCTTATACCTCAGATTCAAGATGTAAGGTCACTACTTTATTGGATTCGCATCAGGTTTCAGTGGGATTTTCATCTCGCCTAGGTCCCCAGAAATACTTTTCATCTCTAAAAATTTTTTCGGGAACAAGTCCTGAAATTCATGCAATAGGTCAGTCATCTTGGCGATGGTTAAGTCGTCCCAATAATCTTCAATGCTCGCAAACTTGGGATTTTATTCCGACCCAATGTTCACTTTCTTGATTCACAATGGCTGCGTAAACTTGTCAGAAGGCATATCTAGTGCCTCAACACTGTGACTTCCTTCTGACTCTGGTATATATGTATCCCTCGGATCATACTCATCGTCTGGTTCTCCTGTTATGTTATAGCATTCCATCATCATTTTGGGTGTCGCAGTCCACTGAAGTCCCATAGGTTTCTTTGTTGGAACTACTTCGAGTATTTTCTCATAGACCTTCTATAATGCGTTGTGGATGAAGGGGTTTTCGTCAAAGAAACTGAACATTTGGATAAATCCAATAGTTAGTTGTTCCCATGAGGTTGTTCCATGTTGCAGCTCTGTTGCGATATACCAACTTCACCGTACTTAATCCAATGTATGAATAAATGCGTGGACCCATTCCTGTCTTGCTCGTGGTCACCATTTGCTTTGACATTCATTCAAATGATCCTTTGGGTATCCTCTACCATCGTACTTACTTCCGCAATATCCTTTAGTGTCTCTGAACCTAACCTCCATTAGGTGTTGACATAATGGCTAGTTTTTTATTGTTGATTTTTTGCACCTCCCACCATTGTGATGGTGTAGCCTTCAAGGATTCCTCCAAGGCCAATAGCCATTGTGGTTCTGCCACTTTATATTCAAACTCAATGATAAATGAAGCCAAGTTGGGAAACCCCTCATACTTTGGTATTGCACAATATTATGTAGCTACCCATTGCAACACCTAGGTGATCCATGCACACCTCCTAAATGATACTTCATGCAGCCGATTTTGCCAATTTTCAAGTGCTTCATCTGAATCTGACGACGTCGAAATGCCACTGCACCATCCTAACTCTCCATCTGCGTTCAGATTTATGTAGTCTTTGGATATGTTGTAGATATTATCCCATCCCTCAGTGAATTCATCCCTTTTTGGCTCAACATATCTCTGCCCTTCTACGGGATCAAGAGATGCGACTACCCTCATTTCACGGTTTTCAAACGACATGGTTCGTTTCTTGAAATTGATGATGGCCTGATTCTCCATCACCCAGTTTATCCCTAGAAGCATTGGATAGGGGCTTGTGTTGTCGACAATCTCTATCACATCAAAATCTGCGTAAGTTTTGAGCCCTTCTATCTCAACTGGGACCTAACATAATCGACCAATCGGGGTGACCTTACTTTGATTCGCTAGTCGCAGTTTTACCAAGGACCAGGCCAACTGTGGTTTCCCCATCGTTTCCCAAGTCTGTTTTGTCACGATGTTTACATCTAACCCCATTTCTAAGATAATGGAGTCGAAATAGAATTCTCTGATCGGCGCGAACATCCTCATCTCTCTTCCCGTCTTCCTCTTATGCATTCGATTGACCGTTCACTTTTGTCTTGCACCCTCCTTTCGATGAAACAGGATAGATATCTTTGCCCATGCATCCTGATCTTTTTCTAACTCCATGAAGGTTTCTAGGAATTCCCTTAAGGTGTTATCCTTTTACTGCGAATTCATCGTTTCGAATGTCGATGACATATCATAAGTGACTTCTTTCTGGTGAAGAGGTGGCTACATCATTTGTCTCATTGCCTCTTGTTCTTTCAAGAAGATATCCCTTTCTGCTTCCACGTCGAATGTGACTTGTTTTCTTGTTGTTGGTCAGACACTAGTATGTGACCTATCGACCCCTGTCATAGCTCCTCCTTGGGTCACTACTCCAATAGTCCCAGTTTGACTTCTGACCTCTATCAATATCTTCTGTACCGCTGGTGGCAGATTCTGGTTCTGATTCTAATTTGGTGGAGGTGGGGGTAGGTTCTTATTTTTCCACTTCGCGATGAGCTGAGGACATTCTTTGACACCATGGTCCACAGCGCTATAGTAAGTGCACTGTGGGGTTGGATTCGGGCAATCCCTCTGATAATGCCCCTATTGACCAAAATTGTAACATATGATTGGCCCTCGACCTCATCCAACAGCTCCTCCTCGGCCGGCTCTAGTACCTAGACCTTCGCCTAACCCCCCTCTGAAACGTCCACACAGTGTCCTATATGGCGGGTACTGTGGTTGACCATACTACGGTGGTGGATATTGCGGTTGACTATACTGCGGTGGTTGATATTGTGGTTGTGTATATTGCGGTTGACCATACTGCGATTGACCATACTGCGATTGATCATACTGCAATTGTGGATTATAGTGAGGCTGGTGTTGATTGTACTATTGTTGCTGCTATACCGACGGTTGTTCCTCTCCCTTCATGAAGAATGTATCCGAAGTCCTTTATTGGATTAGGTCGTAAGCCCTGCAATATTTTTCATCATGGCCAACCGATCGACAGAATTTGAAATACAAATTAACTGACTTTGACACAATCTTCTACAGGTACATTCATTCTTCTAGTCGATGTCCTCTTGTTTGATAGACGTAACACCAAGGCATCCCTCCTTGACTGAGAGAATTCAGTGCACATAACTGTAAATATTTTCGAAAATCTAGGCACTGATCCTTGTGGCTCCATTCTGTTTTGCATCTACTGCAACATATGTCTTCATAAAATTCTTTTCCCTTCTTCATATCTTGTAGCTGGATCGTCAAATTTTCAAACTGCGCTTGTATCCGATCCATGCCTATGCCCATTTCGTCGATCAGTGAAGCCTCTAGCTTCATTGCAATTTACAGCTCTTCTACTTGAGTCGATACCTTCTGTTGCATAGATGGCCCACGAATTTGTGGCACCAACCCTACGATAAACTACTCTTTCGGCTGCATGTCGCTCATCCTGAAACTCACCTTTTCCATTAGCATTTTATACCGTTGGTCGAATTCCCATACTGATTCCTTGGAAACTGCTTGATTTCCTTGAGCTTTGTGATGTACTGCGACTCAGATTTCGGTTTTCTAAATTCATCAATCATTCCATCCTTGATCTGTGGCAGTTTTTTATCCGCAGTTCCTGTCTGTACCTTAGTAAATTTCATAAACCAGTCTAGTGCACGGGCCCTGAGGGTCGTCGCTAGATGTCCCTTTTTGATATTTTCATCCTAGACTTGCTTCACAGTCCATACGGCTTCACACAAAAACCAATATTGTTCAGGATCATTGGTCCTGTTACCCTGGAAAGTTGGCATTTTTGCATCATCACTTGCCATTCTTGTAATCCTACTATTGTTATTTACTGATCCACTACTCTTACCGTTGTTCAGACACGTAGGAAATCTCTGCGAATAACTTGTATTTCTTCCTAAAAAGTTTTGAGTAGTGCGTGGGGTTGAAGGTACGTTGTAGCTTAGGGTCCGTCCCTCTTTGGCTTCTGGGGTAGCCTGTTCACCTTCTTCGTCATAATAAGGTCGATTTGTCCCTTGTGGTCTTGTTTCGCAGTATTCCATTCTGGTCCCCTCAAGAGACTCTCTCTGAGTCCTCCTCTTCTTCTCTGTTCGCCGGAATATTGCCCCACTTCTCAAGGTACCACAATATTCCTTAGCCTCCCTTATAAATTCGTCGTCTCTCATGTCCATCTACCTCGCATCTTTCTATCGGACCTGCATTCACGCAATACCCACAACCTCCACACATGGATCTTCTACTCGTCGGAATTCATCCTCAATATACCCTTTTCGCAGATGAGCATCTTAATCCACAACTTCAGCGATAGTAGGAATCTCCCTCTAGGTCCTTTGAAAAATTTCCTTTCTGCGTCGTTGTATGATTTGATTGTATCAACGACAAACTTAGTGATGTATCCCTCTAGGATACTGTCTACCCAGAATTCAATATCCCTTGATACCCTATTGTCGTCATGTTTCAACTGTTGGATCAGTTCTGGATTCCAGTGACCAGGTTCACCTCCTTGGAAATTTTTCTTTTGAAATGTCAGCTATGCCAACCACTCGTGTAGCAATACCAGGAATTCACATAAAAATACCTCGGAGATATCAGAATAGATATGATTTTCCAACCAGTTGCTTGTTGTCTACCTAGGGTTACGATTTTCTCCTTTCATGAATTATTTTGTCTTCTTGTCGAACCAATCCTGAATCTCCGGTTTCGTTGGGTGCCACAGCATATCCTCTCATTTCTTCTTCAGGGTCCTAGAAACAGAACCATTTGTTGACACAGTTCTATCGACAGGGGTTCACTTTGCACTGCTGTGAACAAACACCAACCAAACACCCTTAAGCATCGACCCAGAAAGGTTTTACCCTTTCTAGCAACACCCGTGAAGTGAGTGAAGTCTCACCCGAGATGATTAAGGGGGATGTAGGAACCAAGTTTCCACAGTGGGGGAAGGATATGCATCTATTCTCACTCTATCACTAAAGAAACTAGAGATTTATCTTCGCATCATGCTTCACAATTCAAACATACATTCATTATTCGCATATTCAACATGGAATCGACATTCACATTGATAGGGTAAAAATGGCGATCGCATCAATCAGAAACAACAACATTTAATCATGACACGGTATTCATCATTCGAAAGAAACAGAGATAAAAGAGACATATCTAAACATATTCATGCATTAACGCATCAAAACCTGCAATAAAACCTTCACAGGGACAATTCAAAACACCTTATCACAGATCCATACAAAACTTGCCGAAGGCAGAGCAGAAAATTACACAATTCATCCGCACATCTATTGATCAACTTATGATCTCCTGCTAAGCTTCCCTTAGGCTTACAATCATAGTCTTATTTATAGCTAACTATGGCGGTTACAAAATGGTCCAAATGACCCATTCTAACTAAATAAACTAATCTTGCGCTTTTGTCGGCTCCTTGTTCTCCGTGAATGGTCCTTTCTTCTGTGGATAGTCCTTCTTCGCTACTGTTGGCTTCCACACTTTATGTGGTCTAACCCCGTGCCAAAATCACTTTCTTTACTGGAATAACTGCTTTCCTACTTAGATCATTTAAATTCTGCTTCTGACCAGACCTTAAATCATATCTCTTTTATGAATGAGATTGATAAATATCAACTGTCTGCTGAAAAATATTATTATTCTTGTGATTTGTATTTAATGAATTATGATATTCAGTTGAAGTAAGAAAACTGGATGATAACTCACCTTCAAGATGATTTACATCTGGATCCACATCATCAATCCCAATTTCATCAAGATCATCAACCAAATTGTTCTAGAAGGGAGGTCGAATCTTCTGATTGTCATTATTCCTTCTTTATCATGGTAGAAAATGTGGATTAAAAGGTCTCCTAAATTGATTAGTATTCCTATTCTTAGATTCCTGTGCAGGCATGTTCTAATTTCTATTCTCCATATCCATCTTTGCAAGCTTTGATGGCAGGCCCTTGATAATCTTGGACATTTCTTTCTTTGCATTATCCATTGACTTGGTTGTAGAAGTCTGTGCTTTCTTTTCTTCCTTTGGTTTCTTCTTAGTGATATCTTCTTATTCAACTTTACCCTTAAGTCTTTTTGCTTCCAAAACTTTTTATTCCACTTCCAAAGTTGCTTCCTGCATATTGGTCAAAGTGACTGTTCTTCATGATCTGAGCAACAAAGAAAAATATGCATTGAAAGCATTCACATAGGTCAACTTGGCAAAGGTTTCTGTTGGTTTAATCTCCATTGGGATCTTCTTATACATTTTATTAAACCTCTTATTTAAATCTGATACGGATTCTGTAGACTTCTTTCTCAAAGAACCAAACTTAGTGATATAATACAAATAATCCTTTTGATCCCCGCATTGTCTTAAAAATATCTCATCTAAGTTATCAATATCATGGATAGAGTTTGTTGGAAGCTCCCTGAACCATTTTCTAACCTCCCCCTCAAGTATTTGCACAAACAACCTCATCCAAACATCTACGTTTTCAATATTGTGGTTATATGTAAAGTTATAAAAAGATTTCAAATGTTCTTCTGCATTCACCTCTCCTTCATCATTAAACCTAGGTAAATATTTTAGATAATCGCCTGTAGGAAATGCATGTAGGTTTTTTTCATGTCTTCATCTTGACCCTATCACATTAAAATTGTAAATGATGTAATCTTGTTATATAATCGTGGTGAGGAGCTCAAGGCCAAGGCCCCGCCATCGATTTATTGATGCATATGGTTTACGTGCTATCCCGGCACAATGGAATTGTAAATATCATGTAAATATGCATTTAATAAAATACCCACAACTAGCGATGCAATGCAACAAGAGATGGGGGCATGATTTTACAAGGAATTGGGAGGAAAAACATTCAAACTCATGGATCCAATCAATTCAAGCCAAGTGTCAATGAGGGAACCCATCAAACCCTCAACTACTCATGTTGACTTTTGTACCCAATCATTGATTTCTCCCAAGAGTTGGTTGAGGTAGTTAATGCCTTGGGGAAAGAGAGGTATGGCTGTCCAAATTCGGGTATGGGCAAGCCACCCTGCATGGAAAATCGTGTTTTGCTTCTGGGGCAAGAAAAGAGCCAGGGATTGCTCCCCAAGCCATTATCCATCACCCACTCTTCCTCCCTCACGCGTTTAGAGCTACCTGGGCGTTTTCCAGCCATGTTTAAGGTTTTTTTTCCTTCACTCTCCTAGCGGAGAAGGGCGTTTTTGTATTGTATACCAGTGGTGAAGAAGGGGAATGGAATTGGGGTTCCATAGAGATCGTTTTTGCTGTTAAATGCTGACAGAGTTGGGAAGGAAACATTTTCCTCCCTGTGAATGTTTTTCCCCATCCCACAATTCATTTTTTTGGATGGAAACGATTTGGGGAAATCCCAAACCCATGGCCATCCTGTTGGTAAATCCATTTCTTTGGCTTGATCTTGAGTGTAAGCCTCCACGGTTCAAATGTAGCCTGATAAACCCAGCTGTGGATTGGCTTGGCTCAGATGAAATGATTAATTGGCTGTGAGAGAGTGAATGTCCCCTTTTCCTTGTAGGAATCATGCCCAGCTTGGGGGTGGCAGTTGTGTTGATAGATTGATGAACACAACTGGCCTATGGTTGGGTGGAACATTGCAGTGACATAGCTAGTTGTTTGGGACAATTGCAAAAATGGAGATAAGTGTTTTTCTGTCTATGTATTTACTTCTGCAATGTATTAATTTGATGACTGTTGATATGCTGTATGCATGAGTAATGTGTGTGGATAAGTTTAATTCCGTTGTGCATATTTGATTAGTTTTACATCTGCACACAAATGATTTACTCATATGATTCTAATGAATGGGATGATATTATGTGAAAGCCCCAGAGATTGGCATCATGTTCCCTTCCTTGCCTTGGATGGATGGGTGGGTATGTGACAGATGGTATCAGAGCTGCTGGTTGCAGCATTGGGCCTTTATGGGCTACCTATCATAGTTGCAGAGGTAAGTATGCTTCCTACTCAACCCTGATAATTAAGAAAATTTTCAAATTTTCAAAATTTTTCTAAGTGTCTATGAGTTTCTGCCAAAAATTGTGCTGACGAATCTCGATGAGTTCGTCTGCAACAACGGAGGAACTCGGCAAGTTCGTCTGCAATGGCGGAGAAACTCAGTGATTTCATTCGCAACAGCAGAAGAACTCGGCGAGTTGCGCCGACAGAGTTGCGGGATGCCCGGGAAAAGAAGAAAAATTTTCAAAAGTTTTTCTAAGTATTTTTTAAAATTTTGTCTAAAGTCTGTATCGGAAGGAACTTGTGAGTTTTCGCCGCAACTGCAGAAGAACTCAGCAAGTTGGCCCGCAACGACGGAAGAACTCGGTGAGATGGTCCGAAATGGAAGAAGATTTTTCTAAGTGTTTTTCAGCGTCCAAGAGAAAATTTTGGAAGAAATCGGCAAGTTGGTCTGCAATGGCGGAAAGAACTGGCGAGTTTGCGCCGAAGTTGTCAGAAGGAAAAGCTAAGTTTTCGACCGGAAGAACTTGACGAGTTGGTTCGCAACGGCAGAAGGAATCAGCGAGTTGGTCCGAAAAATATCAAAAATTTTCTAAGTGTTTTCGGTGGAAGAACTCAGGGAGTTGCCTCGCAACAGGTTGGAAGAACTCAGCGAGTTGCTCTGCAACAAGTCGGAAGAACTGGATGAGTTGCTCCGAAACAGGAAATTTCAGCTGTTTTTCAGGGAGATTTTCAGGTGCTGAAAATGGAAAAATTGCCATGGAACTTATGCGCCAGATTGCGCGAAATCAAAGGATTTACAACAAAAAAAAATGAGGGCGCTGCCCTCGAGCCACAAGGGGGCAAGCCCCCTTAACCCCCGTCGTCCCTCGGAGACAGTTGCTATAAGTGTTAAATGTATTCTTGGAATGAAGAGCAAGAATTGCATAGAAGGGGTTGTGAAATCTCAATAAGAGTAATGGGTTGTAATACCCATTATGGAGGATGAAAGGGAAATTCCTCACCTTAAACTACTTTTGTTTATAGCATAAGAATTGCATATTTGGAAAATATCAATAATGAATGTTATATACGTATGTATATACTGAATTGCTAATTCGTGAGAAGATCATAGATAATGAATCCTTGTGTGCTTGGTAGGGAAGCCAAGAAAAGGATCAGCTCTGATGTGGAGGAGGAACTCCATGTCATGATGAGGAATTGGAAAGGGAGAATTCCTTAACTCCTCCATTGCTCTTATATTTATATTTCCTAAGTTGTCTATACTGAAAATTATGGCATAGGGATGCTGGAAATGCAAAAGGATAGATAGATGAAGTGAATATGTCCTAGATGGCATATTGCACAGTGCATGTGAAAATGTTTTTTATGTGTATATGATATTGCATATTAGTAAAATAGTGAGGTTTTACATATACAATGAGCCACTAAAGATAATTATTGTGGTTGCTAATAATTAGTCATGTTCACATTGGTTGTAGGACCAAAGACAATCCAAGCATGGCTAAGGATGTGGATGATGATTGTTGCATACAACCTTATGAAGAGAGGATGGTGCAACAAATCCATGATCATGATGTTGGAAAAAGGATGGAGTAGCCTTGGTAAGAGACCAACTGATCAGGTAACATCAAGCGATGTTAATGACAGCCATGCAGGTAATAGTTATTTATGCTTAGTTGCATGAATGTTGAAGGAGGATTTGGTAAGATCCCTTCAATTACAGTTAAACTATGTTGATTTGGTTTGCATGTGGTATTGAGTGCCTGAATGTGAATGTCAACCTACCAAGTATGGTGAGGTATGGGGTAGTAAGGGCAAGGAACCCTCTACCATATGACTATTTTAAATACTAGAATGCATTCATAGGGGATTATATCATGCCATTTGTGTATGTTGGTTGTGAGTTAAGAAAACAAAGCAAGTGAGGACTTATGGTCCTATCATGGTAGTGCATGCTATGTGGGGAAGACATGGTTAGGCCATAATATGTTTGAAGTGATAATATTTGTGAATTAATGCAAGGATTGAGGGGATGTGCATTAAAAATATTTTGTACAATCTCGTGGTTATGCACAAAATGGTGATCTATTTAATGAGCTGCTGTGAATGCAGGAGAATGATTGAATATAGAAGGTAGACATGTTCATGGGCTACCAAGAGTGCTCTGTTGGAAGGACAGAATTGCATGAAATGTGAAGTAATGAGTATTTACTGTTTATCTAAATTGCAAGGATAGTGTGACTGTGTCTTGCAATTTTTAATGCATATATAGAGATGTATATATTTCATTGCATTTAAAATGTTAACAGCTGAAAGTGTTTGAATTATTGAGCATTATAATTTTGAGATCACTTCAGTGACTATTGTAGCAATGAAGAGAGTATATGCATACATACTCACAACGTGTTTGGCTGATTGAAATTTCAGTTTTCAGGTAGGAAGGTCTTGCGTATGGCAATGAGGATAAGTCCATAGTAAAGACCAGGATCTACCATGTGCAGAAGCCAAAGCTTATGAGAAGGTTCTCATGGTTGTAATTTATGCATGAAACAAATCTGAAAATTGTCTGGTTTAAGTTTATGAGAATAGTTTCATAGTTGCAAGTCTAATTTCTGTAGGAAAATAGATTTACAAATTTCAGATTTGAGAATTGCTAATGACTATTTGGCTTATATAGAATTGTGTGAGGAGGACATGTTGTAGGTGGATGTTCATGTATGGTAGCAAGGGTGAAACCATAATGGACAGAGTGATACCAATTACGAGAGCCAAACAATATGAGGGTATCCTCATGGTTAAACAAATCAATTTCTGTACGAGACAGAATTGCAAATTCTTATTGAGTTAATTATTAATGTTATTGATTGGTTATGAAACAATCATATTTGAGGCTTATTGCTAAATGTTGTTGACTGTTTGGCTATTTGATAAGTGTGCCAGGATGACACATTGCAGGAAGACCATGTGTGATGGCCTATAGAAGCCAAACCAGATGGGAAGGATCCCATGCTTTGGAAATGGGTTTCGAGTGAAACGCCATTGTAAATGTTGATAATGTCTCAACCGAACTACATGTTGGTAAAGAATGTGAGTGAGACAATAAATTATGCCAAGAAGGCATGTGTGGGTTACGGAATGTGAAAAGATTGGGATGGAAAACCGAAGGACTAATGACTCAGAGAAGGGAACCCCCATTCTTCGCAAATGAAGGAAAGATACGTCTGTAAAACGAATGAGTATTCTATAACCCTAACTAAGAATATACCTGTCTGGTTATTAGATTTGATATGCAGAGCATGTTTCATTGTTTCATTATTATTCCAGACTGCTTGAGTATGATTAGGTCCTACATGGCTCACATCGGAAAGGGATGCATACCTTTCAGATACTGGGTTATGTTAGGGTTGTCAATATTGACTACACCCTAAGGGAATGGACACATTCCTGGTGTTTCAATACTTGATAGTGAATGTTATAAAATATGGTTACAATTTTAGAGCAGCAATACTGATGAGTCTGCTTATCCTTCTTGTGCTATCAGCTTACACAGATGCAATTTGGTGTTGCACGTAAGAGGCGAAGTGAAGAAAGGGTGCTCAAGAGGACTGTATGGGAAGTGGTAACCTGTCTATGCTCACACTAAAGGACACTAGAAGAGATGGATAGGCCCGAGGAGATGTGTTGCAGAAAAGGGGTATCATCCTTGTGTAGTGTGAGTGGGTATTGTGGGGCCATGCTAGCCTGCAGTCAAGTGAGTCACCTATGGAGTTCCTGTAGGGAACCACTGGTTGCATAAGAGAAGGAGCCACGTAATCATGTTATGTTGTTCATATTGCCTGATAAACCCAGTCGATGTATTGGCTTGGCATTGGTTATTTGCATGTTGTGGAGGTATTGGTGAAGGGTGTTATTTCCTGACAAACCTAGTCAGAGAACTAGCTTGGAAATGGTTGTTGTATGCTTGATAAACCCAGTCGGTGTATTGGATTAGCATACTGATTTTTGAAATGCTTGATAAACCCAATCAGCGTATTGGCTTAGCATATCGATTTTTGAAATGCTTGATAAACCCAATCGATGTACTGGCTTAGCATACCGATTTTTGAAATGCTTGATAAACCCAATCGGTGTACTGGCTTAGCATACTGATTTTTGAAATGCTTGATAAACCCAGTCGGCGTACTGGCTTAGCATACTGATTTTTGAAATGCTTGATAAACCCAGTCGACGTACTGGCTTAGCATACTGATTTTTGAAATGCTTGATAAACCCAGTCGGTGTACTGGCTTACCATACTGATTTTTGAAATGCTTGATAAACCCAATCGGCGTACTGGCTTAGCATACTGATTTTTGAAATGCTTGATAAACCCAGTTGGCGTACTAGCTTAGCATACTGATTTTTGAAATGCTTGATAAACCCAGTCGGTGTACTGGCTTGGCATACTGATTTTTGAAATGCTTGATAAACCCAGTTGGCGTACTGGCTTGGCATACTGATTTTTGAAATGCTTGATAAACCCAGTCGGTGTACTGGCTTGGCATACTGATTTTTGAAATGCTTGATAAACCCAATCGGCGTACTGGCTTCGCATACTGATTTTATGGATGCCTGACAAACCCAGTCGGTGTACTAGCTTGGCATTGATTATTCGGATGATGTTGTGGAGCAACATGTGTACTGGTCAAGCATCCACCCCACAAGTGATCCAAGGCTTGTAAAGCAGAGAAGGAAACCTGTGGAGTAACAAGGAAAATGCACAATACAAATAAGTATTCATTTCATTTATTTCTTGTTTGGAATAATGAATATTTCAAGTATAAGTCTTCTAACAGCTAAGTTGATATACTATTGTTTCTTTGTTGGAAACCTTGGGCATTGCAAGAAAGCATGGACCCTGAAAGAACTGTAAATTCTTGATAAAACCAGGGAGTAACTGGTTGTGCACTATAAAATTCTTGGTAAATCTAGATAGTAAATGATGCTTGATAAATTAAGAGAATAGTTGGTGGGAACATTAACCACTTGATGTTGTGGAGCAGCCGGCGTGCTGGCCAAACATTCCTTAATTGATTGATAAAACCCAGTCGGCGTACTGCCCTGGCATTGCCTATTTGAATGGTTGAAGAGTAGCCTGCGTGTTGGCCCAACATTCATTGTTGTAACCACAGGGAATCCAATGCTTGGAGAGCAAAGAAGGATCTTGTGGAGTAAAGTGAAGACATCCCATATAAATAAGTATTTGGTTATCTTGCAGCTCCTTTCTTATGAATATACATGTTTATATGAATTGTTTATGATTCCTTAAGCTCTTGTTTAGAGATAAACCCTATGAGAATAAACTAAACATGTAAATTGATTCAATGTTTGGACATAGGTGTTGCTGGAAACAAGGACTATGAAAGCATCTGGAGGATGCATGTGGACATGTGACCATCCTAAAGAGAGCTCAGTATGAGCAGTAATGAAAGATGGTGCTAGTGGACATGTGTGGGTCCTAGTAGCCAAAGGTTCTGTAAGCAACAATGGGAAAAGGTTCCCTAGCTGAAAAGCATTGGACAGACCTTAGACACTAAGTGTCATAGCCAAGAAAGGGCAAGTCAAGCATTCATATTGAAGTGAAAGATGCTAAGGAGAAGAGCACCACAAGTGATGGTGTGGCTCTGGATTGGAACAAGACTAAGAGGGGGAAACTCTTACTCTTCTCTTTCATTTTTGGCTGATGCATCTTGAAAACAAAGGATTGTTGAGTGCATGTCATAGATGAAAGTAGATTGTGTTTAATTGCTTGAAATGAATTGTGAATGTTGAATTAGTTATTTCCCTATGAAAGGGTGAACATGAATGAGTTCATGTGTATGTTGGGAAAGCATGAAATGTGTGGAAGTCTCATGAGTAAAGCATGGACGTTCCAAGTCAATTGGGAAAATAATTGACTAATTTTGATATTGTGTTATGCTTGTCCTAATAGGAATTGCCATGATGAGTCTCACGGGTGAAAAATTGAAAGCCATTGGTTGCAGTTGTTACCAACCAAGTGTTGCTAGTGAGCAAAGTGAGAGCCAATTGTGCACCGTGATCATGGCAGCAGACCAGAAGCTATTTGTTTTGGCTATAAATATTCCTCAATTAATTGTCATGATGTCAAGAAAGATGGTAACCATGAAATTCCATACTTGTAGATCAACTGGAAGGGTAATAAAGGAAATGGATTGTCGTGGAGCAATGCCCACCTCCAGAGATGGAAGATCAAAGCTAGCAAGAGCAGCTTGAGGAAGCCAAAGGACTTGATCCTGAAAGTTCAAATTCAAGAGATGAAACGCAGGACAGACCTGCCACTAGTTGTGAATTTTGAGGCATGTGTAAAGTGGGTATATATTCTGAAGTATTGGAACACCGAGGACGGTGTTATTCCAAGGGGAGGGGAATGTCATGTCCCCATCTTGACCCTATCACATTAAAATTGTAAATGATGTAATCTTGTTATATAATCGTGGTGAGGAGCTCAAGGCCAAGGCCCCGCCATCGATTTATTGATGCATATGGTTTACGTGCTAGCTTGGCACAATGGAATTGTAAATATCATGTAAATATGCATTTAATAAAATACCCACAACTAGCTATGCAATGCAACAAGAGATGGGGGCATGATTTTACAAGGAATTGGGAGGGAAAACATTCAAACTCGTGGAGCCAATCAATTCAAGCCAAGTGTCAATGAGGGAACCCATCAAACCCTCAACTACCCATGTTGACTTTTGTACCCAATCATTGATTTCTCCCAAGAGTTGGTTGAGGTAGTTAATGCCTTGGGGAAAGAGAGGTATGGCTGTCCAAATTCGGGTATGGGCAAGCCACCCTGCATGGGAAATCATGTTTTGCTTCTGGGGCAAGAAAAGAGCCAGGAATTGCTCCCCAAGCCATTATCCATCACCCACTCCTCCTCCCTCACGAGTTTAGAGCTACCTAGGCGTTTTCCAGCCATGTTTAAGGTTTTTTTCCTTCACTCTCCCAGTGGAGAAGGGCGTTTTTGTATTGTATACTAGTGGTGAAGAAGGGGAATGGAATTGGGGTTCCATAGAGACCGTTTTTGCTGTTAAATGCTGAGAGAGTTGGGGAGGAAACGTTTTCCTCCCTGTGAATGTTTTTCTCCATCCCGCAATTCATTTTTTTGGATGGAAACGATTTGGGGAAAGCCCAAACCCATGGCCATCCTGTTGGTAAATCCATTGCTTTGGCTTGAGCTTGAGTGTAAGCCTTCAGGGTTCAAATGTAGCCTGATAAACCCAGCTGTGGACTGGCTTGGCTCAGATGAAATGCTTAATTGGCTGTGAGAGAGTGAATGTCCCCTTTTCCTTGTAGGAATCATGCCCAGCTCGAGGGTGACATTTGTGTTGATAGATTGATGAACACAACTAGCCTATGGTTGGGTGGAACGTTGCAGTGACATAGCTAGTTGTTTGGGACAATTGCAAAAATGGAGATAAGTGTTTTTATGTCTATGTATTTACTTTTGCAATTTATTAATTTGATGACTGTTGATATGCTATATGCAAGACTAATGTGTGTGGATAAGTTTAATTCCGTTGTGCATATTTGATTAGTTTTACATCTGCACACAAATGATTTACTCATATGATTCTAATGAATGGGTTGATATTATGTGAAAGCCCCAGAGATTGGCATCATGTTCCTCCCTTGCCTTGGATGGATGGGTGGGTACGTGACAGTTTTGAGGCAAAACTAAAGGTGCATATCTTGTGGAAATTATTGCATCCATCTTATTAATAGGTTTTTTTTCCATTACTAATGAATATTGAACTTTGACTTGACTAGAAAGAGGATAGTATACAAGGTTAACACATGTACTGGATGTTTTAGGAAATCAAACTCTTAAGATACTTTATTCTCTTCCTTGACTTATTTTTGTGCTAAGGTATTAGTGAAAACTCTGTATGTGGCAGTTTGAGTTTCAGGATCAATAACTTGGAATTCAGGTATAGAAATGGATAGAGTTTGTTTCTTTTCAGCTTCTTTAAAAAATAATGGCAAAATTTCCAAGGAATTAGTATACAAAGTATCCTCTTCTCTTTATATTTCTTTATTAAAGAATTGAGTATTTTTAGATGTACATAATTTTGTAGAAGCCATTTTCCACTGACCTTTAGAACCTCTAAACAAATTCTCAGGATCTGAATTAGCTGAAACAATAGGATACTGAGGATTAGCTCTTTTTCCAATCTTCTTTGGAGCCACAGATGCTGATGTAGAGTTTCCAAGTGACTAATGAATAGTATATTCTGTATAATTGATATTGTTCACCATCAAAACCAGTTTAAATTGATCACATACCCAGGGAAAATATTTTAAATCTCCTTCCTTGACAATAGCGCCAAAAGATGTTAGCCCTAAAGTTTGCACTAGACTATCATATTGCAAAGTTTAGGCACCTCAAGATTGATGAAATTTTTGTAAAGGTAAGGTAGAGTAAAATAGGTTTTAAAGATATGAATATCAAGTTATATATTACATCAAACTCCGATGCAAGGAAACATAATCCTGGAACTCGAAGGATGGACTTTAAATATGCATGAACATAAGCCAATATTCCATAAAAAGCAAATGAAAATAAAAAGATCAGAAACTGCAAACTTTATATATTCACTTAACTGATCATCATGTTCAAAATAAAATTATACAATAAAACAATCAAATTTGGATATGTTTCAAATAATCATAGGAATTCACAATAAATACTGTTATAGGTCAAATCAGCACTTCTCCATCCATGATCACATTGCCCTCTTGATCACACAAAATGACACTATGGATGGAAGAGCTAGATTAACCTTAGATGACTTAGTGCTGAGATTCCACATCTTCAGCTGAAAACCTTATTTTTTCTGCATGTTTCATTGGAAAGTCGCGACTCTAATAGTTGACATCTAGCGGGTCACATGCGGGTTCCAATATTGACAACCCACGCACATCACTTAAAAGTTATACTCATGAGTATGACCCTAGGAAACAGGTGCATGGTGCATGGATAGTTCTCTTAGCAACTCACACATACAAATTTTAAGTCATGTGCGCGGGTTGTCAATATTGGAACCCGTGCATGACCCGCTAGATGTCAACTATTAGAGTCGCGGCTTTCCAATGAAATATGCAGAAAAAATAAGGTTTTTAGCTAAAGATGTGGAATATCAACACTAAGTCATCTAAGGTTAATCTAGCTCTTCCATCCATAGTGTCCTTTTGTGTGATCGACAGGGAAATGTGATCACAGACGGAGAAGTGTTGATTTGACCTATAACATAGAGTATTCATTTTTCATAATTAATCCACAAAGGTCCGGAAAAGGGGTAAACTTATACCTAAGTGGATGTCTCTTCAAATCCTTTAACGAGTCTGAAAGGTATAAGTATACTCGCAAATCTTGTCAATTTTAAGGATTCTAACAAGAGCATAAAGAAGACTCCATATGAACGGGAGCTTGATTAAAGGTGGCTAGCAAAATAATGAACGTAAAAAGTATGGATTCTAATGTATGTAGATCACAATATAGGTGACAAGCTCCTGAGGTAGAAAGTGATGGCATGGGTACCAATATGACATAGTGTGCTATCTAGGGTAACCCATGTTAGGTAGGTCCTAACCATGGAAGAACAATGACAATGAAGGGAAAATGAAGGCTAATGTCGCATTTGATGGTGTAAAAAGGGGTCCTAAGGCATAAAAGATGATAAGGTATAAATGTGATGTGGAATGCAATGGAAACCTAACTGACATGCCATGAGAAATGAACCCTTTCAAAGAGTACCAATGTAGGCACAACCTTGTAAAAGAGCCTTTTCGTTCAATGACCTAGTCAAAACAACTTTATTAGTCTTCAATATTGAAAAATATGACATAAAAAGGTCCCAAAACTATATAAAGTGGGTAAAAAAAAAGAAGACAATTACCAAAAATATTAAAAAGAGAAAAACTAAGTCATTGTTACCATTTACAATTTCAAAAGAGTAAAAATCCCTAATATTTGCATCATTGCATACGGCCAATCCGGAGGATGATTTCCAGTTCGTGTCATTTGCAGGTAACTTCTATCTCTATTCTCTACATTTTCATGTGTTTTTTGAATATTTTTGGTGGAGTTTTTAATTTTTTATTTGGATTTTAAATTTGATTATGCGCACCCACGGGTAGTTGTGGTGAAAGCCGCAGTTTCAAGCAATATTCGTAAGTGGAGAGATATTCACTCACGGGTTGTTCACTATTGTTCTAAAAAGGACCCACGGGTGGCACAATTTAAATATAAAAACTCAACGCTCATGGATTTTAATGGATGAAATGCAGCAATGGTGCTCACATGGAGGGAGAGGGAGCATGAAGAAATGGATAGAGAGGCTATGAGGGATCCATTAACTCTCAATTCCTTGCGACATTGTGGTCTTTTGAAGTTATTTCTCACATCCAATATGAGGACACAACCCAACTTGCTTCAAAGTTTCGTGCATTTACGGGATCCCGATCAGGGGGTGTTCAACCTTCAAGGTGAAACTCTAAAGGTCATGGTGGATGACATCTATTTCATTACCATATTTCCCAGACAAGGAGAAGTTTTTAACCTCAAACGAACATTTCGAGGCATGGGGGCCCTATCAGTGCAAGATTACATAAACACATATTGCACGGCTGGAGCAGAGAAAAGTGGCACTCAAGTGCCAATTGGGAAAATAGCTAGCTTCCCATTGAAGGTCATATTGAGTACTATCAACAGAGTAGGCAGGAGTGCTACTCAACACTTGGATTTTTGCAATTACATGCAAATTGGTGTGGAGTGCTTGCAGAATGTGATATTCGATTGGTGCATGGATTTCTTGGTAAACATGAAGCACCAAATTACCGAGTGTAGGACTGGGAAGAAGAAGAAATTCGGCTATGGGAGTATACTATGCACCTTTTTCTTTGAGAGAGTTTTGAGTTTGATTCCAAGAGTGTCTCTCCCACCTCTTAACCATCGTGAGACTATGATGACTCGTTGGGGTGAGATATTCTTGAGATAGGCAAGTGGAGACACTAGTACCTCGTATGATGATGAGGATTCCTTGGGTTGGTGGAGCCGAAAGGTTCCTACATTTGAGCAGTTTCCCTATGCTGGGATGGACTTCCGTAGTGACTTGGAACTCATACTCCCTCTAGGAGCTGCTTGGGGAGAGATAGGTACCATTTTTTGCTTTTATCATTATTCAATTTTTATGGTTTTTGTTATAAATATGTACATATGCTTTTGGTGAGTTTAAGTATTGACAACATACTTGATGCAGATATTGGACCATTGAGGCTAGCCAGACACCCAACAGTGTTCATACGATTAGCAAATCCAAGCGGAGCAGAGGCCATGCTATGAACCATTGAGGGAAAGATGAGCCGGCTAACTCATGATATTACTACCTATCGCATAGAGCGCATTCCTATGGATATGCAAGAGCATGTAGTGGGTGTTCCCCCTGGATGGATTAGGCTACTACGGAAAGCATCTAGGATGGTTATTTTCTATAAAGAGGTTATGGTAGAGGAGGCTGAGGCTCCTTCCTCCCCATGGGGACATCTACACCATTTTGAGGCTATCATGCCTGATTTTTGTATATTGATATGTATATTTGACGGAGATGGATACTTGTAATATCTCGAGACTTTGACCTTTTATTATGTGTTGAGCGTAGGCTCTGGAGCACATGGATGACCTATGTGCTGGGCGTAAGCCCCGATGTACATAGATTAATTTTATTATGTGTTGGGCATAAGCCCCGATGTACATAGAGTGTTGGGCATAATCCCTGGAGCACTCCAACATGATGTTGAGCATAAGCTCTAAAGCATCGGATCTTTGGCCATTGTATCCCTAGGTGTATCTTACAAATACATCCTAGTACTAGTGTTGAGCGAGAAGCTCTAGAATTGCACTAGTGTAACGCCCATTTGAGAGTGTTGAGCATAAGCTCTAAATAGCACTCGGGGTTACTTTAATTAAAGGTGTTGAGTTGAAAAGTGTCTAAATAGCACCCACAGTCATCATACTTATTCAAATGATTAATTGAATCATTATTTATCTCTCATCATTGATCGAAAGATACTGCCATGAAATACGAGGTAATCCGATATGCAAGGAAATCTAAGGCTACTTATCCTAGTCGATCGACCAAACCCCCACATGAGGCCTTGTTAAAGAATTAACCTAAACTAAGGAAGCATCGAATAAACAACTATGTTATATGATGCATGGGTATTTATAAGATGAATAAATTAAACAAGTCTTTATATATATATATATATATATATATATATATATATATATATAAAGTTATTTTATAAATAAAGATAAAATATCTAAGTGAAATCTACATACATATATTAGAATAATATATATGTGAAGTAATTAAAAGGAAATAAAAGATAACAAAAGTAAAAGTCTATATATATAACTAGATAAATCAATTAAAAGCCCTCTTCTAAACTCAAGTAGGAACGTAGTAAAAGTTCTTAGTTATCAAAAATTACTAGCCTCTAAATATATTACATATAATTCAAACTAAGAGTTATTTTCAAGAAAAGGTATTAAAATATTGAGATAACTCAAGTTAACCAAACTGCCCCTTTCCAAAGAAATCTATTTAAAGAAAAAATCCATGAGAGGGAGGACATTTGATCATTATTTTTGTATGGGATTTGAGAAAATTCAAAACCCAGAACTTAGAAAATACAGAGCTTAACTCCAAGATTCCAGAAACCTCATCCTTATGTGTTCTAGTTTCTCTTGCATGTTGGATCCAACTCGGGGGGGATCCAATTAAGAACCAGGAATAGTTCTAGGTCAAGGTTGGGAGGAACGTGGCAGTTCCGAGGTTATCCGATTACTATTCTACATGTCAGAAACAAAGTATTTCCTATTAATTGGTGCTTGAAGTGTGCAAGGTTATAGAGTTATTGCAACAACACCGCTCTAGGTAAGAGTTCACCCTCTGCTATATATTAGATTTTATTTTTGTTCTAGAATAGGTCTACAAGCTGAATTATATAGTCATTAAAATTTCCTTCGACAACTACAAACTGTCCTCATAAACTTTACTTGAATTTGTTTTCTATTTTCTGTTGGTCCATTGATAGATTTATTTAGTCATGGTACCTAGGTTTTATTTAAGAATTTTTATAAGTAGATAACCCTTTAAAAAAATTTACTGCTTAGATTAAAAACCTAGGGCAGATCTCTTTTCCTTTTTCAAAGATAGGGTTTAAATTTTATCAGACCTATTCGAAAAATCTATGATAAAGTTTATGCTGACTCATTCTTCTAAACATCATAAATCAACATTAAAAATTAGCTTAAACCTCATCAACATCACACACAATTATATTACAGGAATCAAAGAGTCCAAGATCTATACAAATAACAATTAAATTTAAATAATATGACAAATCAATTATGGTGAGGATCGCTCTAGCAAAGTAAAACTCGTGCTAGAGCTCTTCCTCGTAAAAACCTAATTTAACACTTAATAGTTAATTGCAATCATTCACGCATAACCTTCACAACTAAGAAAACACGAATTATCCTTTTTACAAACCCTAGGTCTTTCTACACTATCGTTTAAACCAAGTATTACTTGCCAACAGAAAATCGTTTCAACAAAATAGAGTACCCTAGGTTGTTTTCTAGTTAAGGATGGAATCCCTTGGGGATAAATTCCATGCCCTCAACGTTCCGGGTTTATACATTAAATTCCTTCTTACAAGCCCAACATTGGATGGAAATCCACGCTTCCATTAATAAATTATTTAGGATAAAGAAAACGTTACATTTACAGGCTAAGATCACGCTTACAACATGGATCAAATTTACCCCACCCTTTAAGTGAATTTACGAACAGTTCCAGGTTGTCAACTTTTCTACCAAACAAAATTTATACAAGATTTAGCAATGAATTATATCAAGCTTTTATCCAAAAACATTATACAGAGCCTTTAGTTATCAATCAAATTTACAGAGTCATTACTATCGCAGTAAACCAAGAAATCCTTTTTAAATTATAAATAGGGCCTAGCCCAGCAAAGATCAACTAGGAATATAATATTACTTAAAGAACAGAGTTCTCACATTAAATTTAAATAGCCATAAGACATGCAATCAAATCACTGTGCACATTCATTTACACCAAAACAAAATCAATCCAAAAAATACAAGCTCAAAATCGAACCCTGTAGAGCATCCTTATTCGTGTCTTGTACTAGGGTAAACTTGACCACGCTACAACGTTGGTCCAAGTACCTTTGTACCTCCTAATTTTAATCAAAATTCCAGACAGAGTCAGGCCTAGCCTACACTGCTGTAGATAGTTAACTTAAGCAAAAGCTTCAATAAAAAAAAGGAAACACAATAAATTACCAATGAAAAGAAAAACAGAATCACCACAATGCATTCCGGCAAAACATTAACCTATTCATTAGAATGTTAGCACATGGTTATAGTCATGGCTACGCCCAGAAGTTTAAGCAACACAAGGAATTCGAAATCTTCAACAAGCAAAACCAAATAGCATCACCACAAAGCAGATTTAGCATTTAAAATACAGAACACCGGTGGAGTCCATTTCCTTCAATGTTAGAGAATCTTATAGCACTGTTTATACAACTAAAAGGTAGAGAATGAAAAAACAGTATCACTGAAACACTCTTAAAATTGAAACATAGACCTCTTGTTAAAACATACAGCCTCACGACTTCCAGGATTGATAGCCTTTTTCATTTTACAAACAGCGCAGAGATATTCTCATCACGAATTATCGAATTATCAAACATGAAATTCTAAACCTTGAAATTGTTGGAATATTCTCCCCATCATTTTGTATTTTGCATGCTTGCATGCAGATCTGCATGCTGCATGCAATTGCATGCATTCAGTCATCATCATGGTGGTCTCCCCAGCACCTAGAGCTTTCTTCTAGCTCTTATTTACCTGCATGCAAAATGCCACTGCATGCATCCAGTCATCATCATGGTGAACCTCCCAGCTCCAAACTCTATGAGTTTTCTCACTTCATTCCTCTCTCAAAAGGTATTGATACACAAACAGAGATTGAGAAAAAGAGGAATCTTGAAGAAGTACAAATGCATGAAACAATTCCTGTTACAGAATGGACTTCCTCCTTTGATCTAAATGAAGATCCATCATCATCTAGTTCTTGTTCTTCCATTGATTATAGTTATGATGGTTCCAAGGAGGACAACTCGCATATTCTAGAGCAGTTTCATGACATCAGCAGTTTTGATTATACTCCTTCGTCAAGAGATGATGAGCATGAGTCAGTTTTACTTGCTCATGAGTATTCAGTTTCAGAGTTTGCACATGGTGAGCACGAGTCAGTTTCACTTGTTCCAGATTCAGAGCGAATGCTAGACCCAGATCCACAAGAACCTGAAGGTCTAGAAACTAAGGATGATGATGATAGAATGCTAGATCCAGATCCACAAGAATCTGAAGGTCTAGAACCTGATGATGAAGATGAACGAATGGGAGATCCAGATCCACAAGAACCATAAGATATCTCACCTGATATTCCTCCTCTTCCTTGATGGGCATCTGCTACGCTCCGAACTGCCGATGATTTGGTTGGTGATCCACATGATCATAGAAGAACCAGATCATATTTTCAGCATGGAAGGTTTCATTCTTTTCACATTACTAACCCATTGCATATTGATCGATCCTTCTTCATAAAAGAAGGGCACTTGCCTCCTTCAGGGGTAAGTCATGATATGCTAGTTTAGCACTTTCAATCTATTTTTTAGGGAGGGATTTCTTCCCACTGGGTTTTCCCTCTTTCCTCAGTTAGTTTATTTTAGATTGATTGTACGGGGTGACCTTTGGTCTCAATAACCAGGACCCTATCTTGTTGTTTTACAGGGTGACCTTTGGTCTTAGTTACCAGGGCCATATTCTTCTGTTATTTCCTCATAGTATAGCTTGCAAGGGGTGTTGGAATATTCTCCCCATCAATTTTTATTTTGCATGCTTGCATGCAGATATGTATGCTGCATGCACTTACATGCAATTGCATGCATCCAATCATCATCATGGTGGTCTCCCCAACACCTAGAGCTTGCTTCTAGCTCTTCTTTACCTGCATGCAAAATTGCATGCTGCATGCATCCAGTCATCATCATGGTGAACCTCCCAGCTCCTAGAGCTTGGTTCTAGATCTCCACAGCCTGTCTATAGCCCCCAGGGGGCCTCCCAGCTACCAAGGGTGCCCTTATCCAGTATTTTGCATGGCTAGTGCGCCTTTCTCACCTACCATAGACAGTTAAGAGCCTTTCTCACCTACGAGTCAGTTATCTCTCAGTTCTTCCTTGATTTGAGGCTCGATTGACTCCCCCACTGACTGTTTCACTCCGATGGACCTCCAGTGAGACTAGTCTTCCCATTCTGACTCCAGTTAGCTCCTCATGTGCCCTCCACTGAGCCTCCTTCATTCAGTTAGTTCCTACTTCACTCAGTTAGACTCAGTTGACTGACTATTACCTCTAATGACTGATACATTGACTGGATGATGAATCCACTATCATTCAAGCCACACTCTGAGTTAGGAATTCGAATTCCCTACTTGGCCTATTAGAATCCTATATTATGCACCTTATTATTCTATTGTACTCATTCACTTACATTCTTATTCATTGTATAATACTGAGATTATGTTCTATTCTACTGTGTTTATGAGTGATCATTGAGTGTCTCCTTCTCTTCTTCTTTGCAACATATTTGTGAGTTTGATTGTGAGTTGCTACAGCTGTCAGATCCTTGCATATTATTACATGGTATCAGAGCAGGAAGCAGCTATTCGAATTGCAATAGTTGCAGCATTTCTTTGAGCAGCTATCTTTCACTTGTGCACCATAAGCCTCTGAGTTTCCACAACAAATCCCGGTGCTATTACTTGATTTCATCGGAGAAATCCGTTGAGGTCTATCTAGGTGTGAAGGAATTAGTCCATGTGCCAAGTGTCCTTAAGGTAGTGTTCAGTCGAAGGGTAGCATTCTCCATCAGCACATCTTTTATTGTTTTGCAGGTTTATTCACCCGTTCAGAATCTTCTTCAACTATTGACTTTCTCTGTTCAGATGGATCTAAATCTTACATCTTCCAACTATGTTGAGTGGAAAACCAAGATGGCTCTCTTCATGAGATCCAAGAGCTTCACCCGAATACTCAACAGAACGATGGTAGAACCTCTCAGTGCAGTTGAAAAGTCCAAGTACTTGGATCGGCTTGATGAAGCAATTGGTCTCCTCTTCCTCTCAATTTATGATGAACTGCTCTTTCATGTTATCGATCTTACATCTTCGAAAGAGGTGTGGGACAAGCTCAAATATCACTTTGGGCCAAAAGATGATATGGTAGCACATAAATTGGAGAATGAGCTCATATGTTTGAGTCCTAACAGGTTCGATTCAGTCAATGCCTTTCTCACCAAGTTCAAAAGCTTGATATCACAATTGAAAATATATGAGATAATAAAGGAAGATAAGCAGCTTATACTTGCCATTCTCTCAAAGGAAAATTTCTTAGTTTTTGTCTCTACTTTCCAGTCAACTAGGTTGTCCATTCCAAGATGGAAGTTTCCCTCATTTGATGATTTCACACAATCTCTTACCCAAGAGGAAGAGAAGTTGATTTCAATGGGAATGATCATACCCAAATTGGATTCATCGCCTTACATTTGTAGAGAGAGCGAATGATATAGGAAAGCTAGAGATTCCTGGTGATACAAGGCCTACACACCAGTCAGCTAGAGTTTCGTACTCTAAGAAGGCCAAACATTCTCAAAAGGGAAAGACAGAGTGCACATACTGTCATAGAGGACCTCATCCTGAGAGTGCTTGCATGCGAAAGACTATAGATTTGATGGCAAAGTTACTTGAGGAAAACAACCTTCCTATACCAGCATGTGAAAGGAAGAAAGATTCTGAATCTCCCAGATCCAAAGGAAAGGAAAGATGTAATGCTCTCATAGCATCTGCATCAACTAGTTCTTTTCTTATCATAGATTCAGGAGCATCTTGTCATATGGTTTCCTCCAAGGAACTTTTCTCTAGTCTCGAAAGCTTCAGTGGTCCTTCCATCAGAATGAGCAATGATTCATAAATCCCTTCTCAAGGTATCGGAAGAATTGATCTTGACTCTGGATATTTTTCTGATGTGCTTTATGTTCCTTCTCTTGCACTCAATATCCTCTCAGTACATCAGATGACTCATACTGGAGAGCCAAAAAGGGTGATCTTTACTCCATATGAAGTCGAGGTACAAAGCATGGTTTCAGGGGAAATTATTGCCAAAGGAGTTGCAAATCATAAGTCCAAACTCTATGAGTTTTCTCACTTCATTCCTCTCTCAAAAGGTATTGATACACCAATAGAGATTGAGAAAAAGAGGAATCTTGCAGAAGTACAAATGCATGAAACAATTCTTGTTACAGAATGTACCTCCTCCTTTGATCTAAATGAAGATCCATCATCATCTAGTTCTTGTTCTTCCATTGATTACAGTTATGATGGTTCCGAGGAGGACTACTCGCATATTCTAGAGCAATTTCATGAAATCAACAATTTTGATTATACTCCTTTGTCAAGAGATGATGAGCATGAGTCGATTTTATTTTCTCATGAGTATTTAGTTTCAGAGTTTGCACATGGTGAGCATGAGTCAGTTTCACTTGTTCCAGATTCAGAGGGAATGCTAGACCCAGATCCATAAGAACCTGAAGGTCTAGAAACTAAGGATGATGATGATAGAATGCTAGATCCAGATCCAAAAGAACCTGAATGTCTAGCAACTGATGATGAAGATGAGCGAATGGGAGATCCAGATCCATAAGAACCTGAAGATCTCTCACCTGATATTCCTCCTCTTCCTCGATGGGAATTCGCTACACTCCGATCTGCCGGTGATTTGGTTGGTGATCCACATGATCATAGAAGAACCATATCAGATTTTCAGCATGGAAGGTTTCATCCTTCTCACATTATAGACCCATTGCAGATCGATCAATCCTTCTTCGGAAAAGAAGGGCACTTGCCTCCTTCAGGGGTAAGTCATGATATGCTAGTTTAGCACTTTCAGTCTATTTTTTATGGAGGGCTTTCTTCACACTGGGTTTTCCCTCTTTCCTCACTTAGTTTATTTTAGATTGATTGTACGGGGTGACCTTGGGTCTCAGTAACCAGGGCCCTATCTTGTTGTTTTACAGGGTGACCTTTGGTTTTAGTTACCAGGGCCCTATTCTTCTATTATTTCCTCATAGTATAGCTTAAAGGGGGGGGGTGTTGGAATATTCTCCCTATCATTTTGTATTTTGCATGCAAATATGCATGTTTCATGCAATTGCATGCATCCAGTCATGATCATGGTGGTCTCCCCAGCACCTAGAACTTGCTTCTAGCTCTTCTTTACCTGCATGTTGCATGCCACTACATGCATCTAGTCATCATCATGGTGAACCTCCCAACTCCTAGAGCTTGGTTCTAGCTCTCCACAGCCTGTCTACAGACCCCAGGGGGCCTCCCGGCTACCAAAGGCGCCCTTCTCCAGTCTTTTGCATGGCTAGTGCACCTTTCTCACCTACCAGTCAGTTATCTCTCAGTTCTTCCTTGATTTGAGGCTAGATTGACTCCCCCCACTGACTGTTTCACTCCTTGATTTGAGGCTAGATTGACTCCCCCACTGACTATTTCACTCCTATCAATGCTCCTTTTGACCTAGTGCATTGCATCAAATAGTAGTGCATCTTTTTTTAGATGATTTTATGATGCAAGGGAAACAAAAACATCACCTCCTCTAACAATATCACAAACACAATCACAATCCTTGTCAATCATAACCTCTTTATTGCAGGCATCTCTACATCCTTAGCATTTCGAAATGGTGGCACTAATCCTAGTTCTTCATGTTTCCATTGTTTGACCAATTTTTTTATTCCGGTTTTAACACTAATTGGTGGACTCTACATCATCAATAAAAGCAAGACAATAGAAAAAAGTACTTATGCTTTTCAATTTAGTATACATTTGTCATTTTTTCACTCATAGGGGAGTGTAAATTTCTTGTTCTAGGTACTTTAACACAATTAGATAGCATCAATCATCAATCCCATGCATCACAATATTCCAAAACAATCTTCTTGAGACAAATGAGTTTGTGCAAATAAAATTTCACAAATAAATAATTATTTCAATATAAAAACACAAATTTATTTAATCAACTATAAGCTCTAAGGTCATCCACACTTGCATGGACACATGAACCATCCTTTGGTTGAATTTATGGATTAAATCTTATTTTCACCAATTAACACAATCATTTGAATCTAGTAATTTAGTTGGTACCTCAATGCCCATTTTTTATAGGCTCTAACACCCATTTATGATCTCATTTTCCATGCCCCAACTCAAATCAAATCTAGGTGTTATGATTGTTCATTTTCTTATCAAGGCAACATCACCATAAAAATGATCATGTTGATTTAAGCTAACCAACACAATCATCTAACCACTCTCGATGATCGTTAAAAATGAGCCCTCGTCTCATCAATTATGTATCAGGTAAATCAAAACAATGTTGAACAAAAAATATATATTGGTTATGACCATCACTAATGTAAAATAAATATTCCTTAATCACTTCATGATTATCTACATTGCTATCATAACCATTGATACCAAACTAAAAAATTATCTATAAAGTATGAACAAGTATGGAAACTTGGTCTTGATGTTAGTATTGATCTGGTATCTCCCTCTACGTAAAGAAAGTGTAATTCTTAGAAAAATCAACCACTAATAATATTTTCATTTAGGAAATGTGTTAAGTGATTGCTTGAATTATAAGACTTGCCACTGCACTTTATGAGAGTACTTGATACATCTATATATTTGATCCCTAAAATTCTTCAAGAAATATGTTGTCGTGATATATTATTTAACATAATCAATATTTTTGAGGTTGTAGATGAATCTATGATAGGAGTGTACATAGCATATCCATATCTCTTCCACTTTACAATTATAGTTGACAATCAAGGATCATTAAGCTCAATACAATACTTAGTATTAAAGAGTGCCAAATCATAACATTATTTGCAATTTATCTCACCAACACATTATTTCTTATAAAATAATTTAGAATTCTCTCATGCGCATAATATCTTAGATAAAAATCCATGAACAATGGAAGAAAGAGAGTCATTTAACCAATGTTACATGCCAAAATATTGAAATATCTTGTAATACAAAGTTATGGAATTCTACATGATAACCTGTGTTATATGCTTGGCATGAGTTTCATGCTCACTTCTTGATATACAACATCACATGATGTATTTTTCATTTGGTAAAACACAAGAATTTAAATGCCAAAAATATTGCACCTTATTCCTTACATTATCAATAGTTATATCTTAGTAGGGATACATACAAATAATAGCCCAATAAGAAAGTCCATCATCCTTTTCTAATTGAACCCGGAATTTTTTATGCTTCCTTATGTTTTCTTCGAGGTTCTTAACACTTTTGTAGTAATTGACATCAAATGTTTTGATGAAGTTCTTTTTGCAATGTCTCCTATTATTATTGATATATAAGAAACGCTAGCATTGGTGGACTGCCTATTTTCAAGTGAAAAAAGTGCCAAGGTACTTTTTTTAATGCCTCATTTACCTTAGCCTCTTTGCATGTTTTAATGCCCAATAATCTAACTACATCTCTTACATTTCACTAATCTACATAGCATTTGAGCTTGTGCTATAAGTGATTTAACTCAAAAATAAGTATTTATCATCACATTTACCCACAAGAATGTGGTATATCAGCAAGCAACGAGGTGATTGGTATTGTATTAATGTGGAGATCTGGGTTCAAATTCCTAAGTATCTATGATTGTAAATATGGCCTTGTAAATATAAGAAGTATTTCTAAAAAATGTATTTATCATCACATTTACTATATCAAGTTGTGAGATTGTGGATCCCAAGTTCAATTTCTTCAATGTTAGTTGCATCCCTGTTCTACATAAAATTATTGTTAAAGTGGATGTTGATGTAACCACTTATTATTTTTTGTTTATTGTCCAATGTGGTAGGATCTCATTGTTTCTTTTTGTAAATTAACCGATTATATTAAAATTAGAAAATTACAAGAATATCAGTCTGGCTGGTCAACCGCAAGGGAAACCTGACCAACCATAAAACAAAAGGTCCTCATTAAGGAATTTCCATTGTTTAAATCTTTGAGTTTTTTGGAACCAAAAGGAACAAAAATTGCCATTGTTTGTAGTTGTGCTATGAAACTAGACTAGGATACTTTGCTATTAGCCTATGATAAATGAAAAAGGCTAAATTAAAAGACATCTAGATAGAACTAGGTGGATTGACCTTCATCATTAGTGATGGAGATGATAGGAACCTCTTGGGAAGATGCATGAGGTTGAGCATCAACGCAATGATCCGGGATCATGAACTCGAACCCATCTGCAACTTTGTTAATGATATTGAGTTTCTCATGGACAGTCTTCATATACAGCTACATTTCATCCATTTTTAACAAGATTTCCTTTTTTTCCTCCTGGTGATCCATTAATACATTGTCGAACATCGATTTGGCATGCTAGTAAAGAATGACATCTTAGAGATATTGGAGTCGTGAGTTCTAGATTTACCCAAATCTGGTACCCAAACTTTAACATCCTTGTATATTTCATTGTCTAGAGTAACCTCTAGCTCGCCCTTAACCCAATTTTTCACCTCTACTATCTCCTGCTTGATGTTGATGAGGATCTTTTTTTGGTAGTGAGAGGTCGAAGACTTTTCCTCCAGTAGGATGCACATGCAGTGGGAGTATTTACATCCCTAGTCATGACCTCACTGGGGACTCCTAGTGTGAGCCACCATGATGGCAGGGGAGAAACTCCATACCTCCTCCAAGATATCAGCACAAACTTTATCTAAAGCAGCAAAACAGGTTCAACCGTTATGAAACAATAAATATAGAAGATCATTGTGCTATGCCTCTAACCTTTCCCAACATAGTCACAATTAGAGACTGAATAAAATAAAAGAACAATCGATCTCGATGCATCTAATACCCAATTTATTTCATGATGGTTGGAGTGTCATGTGATGGCAAGTCATCGAAACCATGAGTAATATCCATGTGTGGGGAAGGAAGAACTCGCATGAAGAGTTCCAATTTAATCACCTGGGGCGTGCAGGAGGTGGAGAGTACCAGCATTCAGTTGTCTTGAGGACATCTTGACTATGTTATTGTGAATGCAACAGATGGGCGGATCAAGAGGGGTTTCCATGTCTTTAGATTATGGCCCCTCTATATCACCATGCATCCTCACCTGAATAAGGAGTGGTAGGATATCATTGTTTGCTACATGTTGTCATTTCTTAAAATTTTATAAATTTCCATTTATAATTTAATTAAATATATATGATTTCAAAATATTCTTTAAAACTTGACCAAATCAAATCTAGTTTAAAAAATTCAAAATTTATGAAATTCTTGATTCAACAATAGTGTCAATATCAACATTGACTTGTTAATTCATTCCATTGGTGAGTTCCTACACATATTTCTACCTCATTTCTTTATCGTCACCATGTTCCTCCACATAGATTTCACCCATTTAATTTTCTCTTTGTTTTTTTTTTTGTTTGCATATAATCACGTTTATCAACATTGATTTGTTAATTCATTCCATTGGTGAGTTCCTACACATATTTCTACCTCATTTCTTTGATGTCACCATGTTCCTCCACATAGCTTTCACCCATTTAATTTTCTCTTTGTTTTTTTTGCATGTAATCATGTTTTTCCTCTATTTTCAACTTTATCAAATCTTTGCAATCAATATTTTTATATGTAATGTCTTTGGCATCCCCAAGTGAAGCCAAAACCCATAAATGGTAATTATTTTCAACTTTATCAAATCTTTTGCAATCAATATTTTTATATGTAATGTCTTTGGCATCCCCAAGTGAAGCCAAAACCCATAAATGATAATCCAGATTCCATAAATGATATGCCAAATTTAAATATCCCAAATTCAAAAATCAATCAATCCAATATCTAGTGTGTTTAAATCAACACCCTTTTCTTTTTTGCCCTTTTCCTTTGTGCTTTCTTTTTTAGGTAATGTCTAGTGTGTTTAGATCAACACCCTTTTCTTTTTTGCCCTTTTCCTTTATGCTTTCTTTTTTTAGGTATTTTTAATATGAGTGACACAAAAGATGTGTTTCCAAGAATATATATACAAATCTCAAATAAAACATTACTTTATTTAGATTCCAAGCTTGAAATGATTTTGAGGTGAGGTTGAATTGAACTCTTAGTTGAGAGTTAGTTTCAACTCTTAACCGAGAGTTTTTAAGAGTTAATTTGAACTTCCTTTGTGTAAAAATCTCTCATCTAATACTTAAAGTGATCTGTCAATCAAAACATCAACTTACCTTAGAGCTTTTGGCTAACCAAAACAACAATGTCTTCTATAGTTTTCATAAACGTATACAACTTTTTCAAGGGTGGACCCCTCCAATTTTTAAATGTCATCAGTCAATGCAGTAGAAATTTGTGTACATATTTTTTTTTGAAATGAAAAAATATGACCGTATAAATTACTTTCTATCCTTACCTAATTATAAATTATATATCGTTAATAATCATCATATATATATAATTAAAAGAACATATAAATACAAAGGTAATGCAATTCTTTATCAAGCTTGCTTTTATTATAACATAAAATTTTCAAAATAAATATGAGTTTTAAAGTTTATTTTTATTATTATAAAAAATAATAAAAATGTTATTTATTTATATATTTTTATTATTAAATTAAATTGTTATTCACATTAATTTTATATAGCTAAAAATTAATGAAATTCCATTCATTAGAATAAGTAAATTAAATTGGTTAGTCATATTCATTGTATATAGTTAAAAAATTAATGAAATTTCATTACTCATAATAAGCAATGAAAAACTAAGTTGACAAATAAATAAATCAATTATCAAAAATATTTGAATTAGTGATTTTAGATTTGAAGATCAATATCCAATATATGGTGTTGTATGCTTGTTTTAAAAGATTAAACTTACAAAATTGATGGCAATGTTTATGGTGTTGTAGGCTTTTCCTAAAAGATAAACTTATGAAATCGAAGGCAACGTTTATGGGTGTATAGTCATAACCATAAACAAGACATTTAAGATGGCAATGTTTATGGGTATATAGTCATAACCATAAACAAGACATTTAAGATGGCAATGTTTATGGGCATATAGTCATAACCATAAATAAGACATTTAAGATGTCAATGTTGGTTAGCATTTAAGTTATGAAATTGATGGCAATGTTTATGGGAAGATATTTAGGCCAAGTTGATTGAGTCGTATTCATTATACATGGAAAAAAAGATAATGAAATTTAATTAATATAAAATTAAATGATAATGAAATTTTATTAATTATATAATTAAATGATAATGAAATTTAATCAATTATAGAAGTAAATTATAATTCAATTTGATTAATTATAGAATTATAGGAAGCAATAAAAGACTAGGTTGAAATAAAAAATTGTTTATTCAATTCCCATAGATTTTGTTTGAATTCATGTTTTTTAGGTTTGAAAAGAAATATCTAAAGAGATGGTGTTATAGACTTTTCCCTAAAAGATGAGTTATGAAATTGAAGGCAACGTTTATGGATATGGATATGTATTAATACACGATTGAAATTTAATTCATGTTAGTTAATATTTAATGTGTCTACGTTGTGGAATTTATGGCAAATTTTATAAAGGGTATATAGTGACAATTAACCCAAGTTGGTTACTTTCATTTACTATGCATGGATAAAGGGTAAATTTTATCAATTGTAGTAAGTAATGGAAGACTAGTTTGAAATAAAAAAAATTCTTCATTCAATTCTCAAATATTTGTTTGAAATAGTGCTTTTAAATTGAAAGAAAAATATCCAAGAGATGGTACAATTATAGGATTTCCCTAAAAGATAAAATGTATGAAATGAAGGTAATTTTTATGGGTATATAGTCATTCAAACTTCATTAGATCTATAATAGACCCAAGTTCCATAGAAGGTGTCCAACATAGGCCTAATGTATTGGAGTACATCAGCATATTCAACCTCCAAGAGGAAGAAGGTCTCAGGTGAGGTGTTTATGGTTTTTGCATGTTAATAATGTGCATAGTATTAAAGATTTACTAGGGATGCATAATCCATTAGTTATCATTTAATAACATTCATTCAAGTTAATCAAATAGGAATAATGCACAATAAAGATAATGATATGAACATCATCCAAATAATCCACAAGCAAATAGACATGACTAAAAAAGTATTCCATTATATTCACATATTAATCATTACACAACAAGTCGTGCATAGAACTCATATCATAGCATAAATCTTGCAGTAACTCTCAACATAGCATCAATCGACCAACTCCTTGTGACATCACAATTGTCATATATAAAGGACAAAATGTATGCACCTTTAGGAAAATGCATATAGGATTGGAGAGTCTAGGCACAAAGGACTTATGAGATGAATTCTTAGACTTTGCATGCTCAAATTTATGTGGTTCAGTGTACTCATTTTTCTATGGCTTTAGGTAACACCCAAATTTTTGGCTTGATGTTTTTAGTTTTGACTGATAGGAAATGGTGTTCTAGACTCAACATCCCCTCATTGTTTTCTTATATGTATGATTGATTGGATAGACATACACATATATGTGGATTCTTAGATTGTGATTAGCATTGATATTTCCTTGTTGATGATTTACTTAGCACTGGTATTCTTAATAATGGCTATGTAACATTAATGATCTTTGATGATGACTTAACATGGTTGGTCCTTGTAATGATGTAGTTAATATTATACATACTTGTTGAATAACATGCATATTGATGTACCTCCTTGTTATGGTGATATTGATTTATGATAATGATGTTGCATGTACATTGGTATTATTGGAATGACTAATCTATCATAGGTCGAGACACTAATGAAAAGATGAGAAAACTCACTTGAAGGAAAGGGATTGTGTCTTAATGAGAATGGCCACCATATCCTAGAGGTTAGAAATCCTTGGGAAGGGGAAAAATTGGAAAATGACCTATAAATTTAATTGGGGTAAGAGTGTAAAGGAGAAAGAGTTATAATTTACTTTAACCTTATTATTTACACTTTTAATTTTTTTGTCAAGACCAATTTCTCCCTTGCATGAGAAGGGGGAAGCTAGGAGAAAAATATTTGAAATTATATTCACTTCGAAAATATTACAAAAAGATTGATTGCCATAGAGAGGCATGGCTAACCTAAGAGGGAATGCATTGAGCTATTACCATTTTGTGCAAGAAATATGTGATATTGACTTATGTACTTGGTAGACTAATAGGTTGGGAGTGTATTTCCCATTGATCATTTAATGCATGGCTACTTTTATTATTGATTTTGGATCCTTGGGATGCCACTTTCAAGTGTGATTGGGTGTACTAGGGATGAGTGTGTTAGTAAGATATTTGTAGAGGGGTGCCACAACTTAGTGTGGTAGTGATCATTAGGGGTGAGGGTGGTAGCAGGACCCCTTCAAACCATACCTTTAGAGGTATTTAGGGTAATTTAGACCAAAACAATATCCACCACTCTGAGGTTGGTTAGTTGGGAGTCTGGTCTTCAATAATTGTTTGGGAATTATGAATTATTTGTAAAGGGTTTTTGTGTGCCCTAATTTCATCACCTCATTGAGATAGACCCCTACTCAGGGGGTAATACCTATGAAGATAGTTTCAATGGACGGATGGAAAATCAACCCTTGGTTGTCATTTCCCCCCTTTTTAATTGACAATTAGATCATGGGATTCTAGTGGATGGACTAGCTCAACACTTGGACTCCAGTAAGCTAAGGAATACAAGCATTTGATGTCATGTTTAAATTGTGTATTGTTGGTTTATAATGACTAAATTATGAATTTTTTGTATGAATTATGGAACCTTGGCATGCCTTCCTTATCTTATGTATTTGTTGGATTTATACTCCGATGATTAAATCTATATTACTTAATTGTGTTATAGCCTTAGAGAATTATTAGCATGTTCAAGTAAAACCCAATTGGGTTGTTACACATTGTGTATTCAATGGATTGTCTTTGATAAACATTTATATGCACTAGTTCTTAGTCAAAATTGGGCCACAACAAATCCTTGACCATATCTTTCAACCCATCCTTAAGTTGCATTATATGTCTCATTCTTAAAAAAGGGGCTTCAACTCAAGGATGTCTCTAATGGCCATGTCCTTAAACTTCTTGAATTCTTCAAAAATTGATTTCCAAGCATTTAAATCCTCCTGTATTTTGTAGGTGCACTCTATTGCAAATATCTATATCATATCCTCCTCTTATGGTATAGCCTCTATCAACGCACCTATCTTAGTTTGTTCCCTTACTTCATTTTTTTCACTGTAATGAACTGGGACTATGCTTTATTGGCCAATTCCCTTGTTGTATTCCTCAACCTCTTCTTTCCATCCCCCATAGAATCTTGCTTAACCACAAGGATTTATGCTTCTTCATCTTGTCATTAGTTTCAAATGCTCTGGCCTTGTCATAAACCTTTTGGTACCACTATTTTAGCTACTCAATCTCTTATTGAATCGTCTACTTATGTTCTGTGAGGATCTCTCAATGCCTCTAAAATTATTCCCATAATGTTTGGCACTTGAGCTGCAACTGCTCTAATTTCTCTATCCCATAGCATGGATCAATAATTAATGCTTATCATTTCCTACATGACTTGATCTTTGTGGATTATTGTTGTGGCTCCTCTCCCCTTTTCTCCTATTCTCTTCTTGTTTAATATTTATGCTTCTACCATATACTATATAAATCCCTTCATGTTCTCTATGATCTAGCATAAGGTTGTTGTAACTTTGGTTATGGTGTTGATTTGTTGTTGAGAAAACTCAAAATATTATGGTAGGTTCGGAATCACTACTTCAAAACATGTAGATAGATCATATCTCGCCTTAGTAGCTACTTGGTGGGCCTTTTCTTCCCACCTATATGACCTGAGCCCTAGAAACTACTGTCAAGATCCATTCATCAATGCAAGATAAGGCATTTTGGACCATAAATTAAAGATATGACTAGCTTAAGCATGGCCTAGTCAGCATTTAATACATTAAAATCATGGTCTAGTGCTACCTACCATGTCTACATTAATGGAGATTATAACTTATATCAATCAAAATTCCCAAGTATAGTTTTTTAATGCAAATCATTCACTCCCATAGAGTCCTTACCCTACACAAACACCCCCCCCCACTTTATGGTCCATTAGCTCTATGATTACCCTAGTTCCCGTGACACCCATTCCATCCCCTATGTAGGTCTCAAGTTCCTTCCAACACCTTGACAATAGATATTTGTTCTAGTGGAGTACTTTTTAATCCTGCACAACCATGGAATTGTTCTATTGTTTTATTCCTAATTTTTCAATGTGACTAACAACAACCAAAAATTAAAGATGAATTAGAATTATTGAATTTGAAATTGAAATATAGAAAGTTGAAAAAATTAATGTTGAATTGAAATGGGTTGCAATAATATTTCACCTCATGTAGATGCATGTCCCATACGATGGAAAACATCATTCTCATTTGCATATTCAATGGCATCCATAAACAACATTGGCTATGAAATATTTGTGCATAATACATTTTGTGTAGTAGCTTTCCTAACATGATGTCATTATTGTGGTCATCATGGGATTCCCACAATATTGCTTGTCACTCATCTATGTAGAATACATTTTGTGGATAGATTATACAAATGTCCTACAATTAGGTGATAGTTCATTACTGATACCACTAGTTGCATATGAAACAACTAATCAACGTAGTCTTTCAACACCAATATAAAGCTAAGGAATTAAAAAATCTTGGCAAATAAGTTAGGTATTTCTTCCATGTGAAAGAGACTAGCATCATGCAATTCATCCACTATCACAATGACTTCCCCAGTTTGGATCTGAGAGAGATGACTAGGATCCATGTTCTATGTTTATGTCTTAACCATGACACTTTTGGAACAACAATAGTCAATGGAAAATCCAACCTTCCAATACTGACTTGTTTACCAAATAGTTCAACATTCAGTGACTGGTGAAAAAACTTAAATGTGTGACCTAGGAGGTAATGTCTAAACTTCTAGAGCACATACACCATGGTCAATCCTTCTTGTGTTATCGTAGTGTATTTATATTCAACTTATGAGAATTTTTAACTAGCAAAATAGACTGGATAATCCAATGTGACCTCCTCTAGTTGTGGTACAACATTTCTTAGAATGATTCCATATGCATCCACATATATATATAAATTGTTACTCCAATCTAGAAAAACTAGAATCAAAGTAATTATTTTTTGTTTTAATTGTTCAAACCCTGCTTTCAATCTTCCATCAAGATAAACAAGACCCCTTTTGTACAATCTCTTCCATATGTGTTGTCAATTATACATGTCTCCTAATATCCTATAGTAGTATCGTGTATGTCCCAATATAAACCACAACACAAATACATTCTTGAGTGCTAAAAAATTTACAATTACTAAAAATATTGGCTAAGTCAACCAAAAATACTTCCTCTCATATGATAGGACCCAATAGGATGCTAAATGGGGTGCAAAAGATGCACTTTTTAATATTCAATGATGACTACAAATGTTGACACTTACCTAGCATTAACATGAGCTTTGTAGTGTGATCCTTTATCAAACTATATATTATCCAATCATCCAAGTAAGCCTCCAAAATCTTAGGAATGTATTCTTGAAACACTGCAAAAACTACTCTAAAAAATACTATCAATGCATTTTTTAGTCCAAAGGGATTTATGTTGTAGATGCATGACCCACATTTCCTAGTAAACATTGTTTCCTTATTATATTCTTTAGTTATTCAAATATAATGATAGCCCAAAAATCCATTCATAAAAGAGTATGCCTCATTCGTTGTGACCTTTTCTAAGACCTCATCACTAAATGGACTTGGAAAAGTTGTAATGTATGAAAACCTCATTGAGTTCATGGACATCAACATACATATGTATTCCACCTATTTTATTACCCTATATCATGATCAATCCGATACAATCATACTCTATGGGAAATATTAACCTGGAATCCATCATTATAGTTATTTCCTAGTTCATTGATTCGTTTAGTGCAGGTTCATTCAATGCATCTTTTTCTTTGTCAATTGAGTATCCAGTTTCAAGTCAATTTTCATCTCATCAAGTTCTCCAACCACGCCCTTCATTTAAGTGAAATCATGTGGAAACATATCGACATACCCATAGAACCGAGCTATAATCTATGAAACTATGTGCTTATCTCAGTAATCCCTCATAACACCTAGTTTTGTCTCTTCCTTGGTTCCATTGACATGTTTAATATATAATGGATCATGGTAGTACTTTGGAAACTTGGTATCTCTTGTATCCTGGACTATTTAGTGACCCTTTGTTTCCTCAAACTCCATATGTCGAATTTCCTCTATGGGGTCTATATCTTTAAAGTCAACTTTGCGAGGGATGCTTTCACGTGGTCACCCTCGGTGGAACCTATGGTCAGACACTATGTGTGGTCCATCTGCAAGAAACACCAAAATGCACTAGATCACCTATGGAAAAAGTGCATCCCTCGCACAAAGTCTAAAATTGTTATAGAAACTTTCTCATAATTTTGTTTAGTTGCATCGAGAGTAGTGAGGTGCTTACAATCTAGTATGGGGGAGATGTCGTAATGCATAACGTTGTGTAACATTATGTAACATGGCTTTCCTATAAAATAAATAAATAAAAATGAAAATGATGTCAACTTAAGAAAGAAAAAAATTTATATTGATTTGATCTTAAACCTAGATATATCAAGAATCAAGAGGGATCAAATATCTTGAGGTGTAAATGTTTTCTTAATGTTTAAAAAATTTAAGATAAAAAAAATTTACACCTCAAGAAAAATCAGATCTCTCTTGGTGCTTGATAGACCCGGTTTAAGATGGATCTGTGTTGGTTACTCATCTATCACTGCAGTTCTACCTACATTTACTAGTTCTTCAATAATGGCTCTATGGTGTGCACATATTGATGAACCAATTGATGAATTGGAACACCTTTTGTTATCCAGTGTGCCTCACAAAATTCCACATGTTTTCCCGAGTCAGAATTACCACCGAACCACAAAAATAGATTGGCAAGGCTAGAATTGGCATTTGCTAGTAGATCCCTAATGTTTGGAAATAATTAGTAGGCCTAGCCTCTACCATGTCCTTCCAATAATTCAATGTACTCATATGTGTTATCCACCATATTGATAAGGTACCAAGTGACATCCAATACTACAATCATTATCTATGGTACAATATATTCCTTGACCTGTTCCATAAATTCGATCATGTCAGTCATGCCATTAAATTTTGGTAGGCCCTTTATTTTTGCACCAATCCACTATAATACATGCAACACTACACACCACCATGTGGAATAATCTTAATTTCCATTCCATGACCAATTAAATGTAGCTTCAAAATTTGTTTCAAAGATACACATGCTACACCAACTTAACTCTCCACCCATTATAGGATTTATGTAATCCTCTTAGTGTTGAGTGGTATTGATTATACAACTAATCCATGGAAAATTCATCCAACGGATCCACAAGGTACTCACACAGTGTTGGATCTAAGGGTTGAATGACTTATAACCCTCTTTCTCAAATGACATTTGTCATTTTATCATATTCAAAATAGCATTGTTAGCTAATGCTTGATCAATCCCTTACTACGCAAGGTATGGATCATTATCATCCATGCAGTATCTCAATAACTTCAAAACTGGCATAAGTCACTAGAACATTTTGGCCTAAAATTCGGTGAAATTATCCAACAGTACGGACAGATTGTCAAAAAGTACTTGTTAAAAATATAATTTATTGTATATTTTTAAAATTTATCCCGTGTTAGTCAATCCATCGATGGTTATCCTTAAATCATTGGTGTTCTAACGTTAAACCGATGGTTTTTCTTAAAGCGTCGGAACTCCGACATTTTAGGCATGTTAGTCGATATTTCAATGGTAAGCTGTTAGACCATCGATGGAAGAGGGATAACTGTTGAACTTTTGCAACGGTCACTTTTAACTAGGTAATGTTGAAAAATTCAAGGTTGACTATGTTAGCAAGTGTCAAAGTCCAATAGATATGAAATTTATAAATATATGATATTTAATAGATGTTTCGACAGTGTTTTTTATAATTGCAACATTTCAAAAAGGTTATAAGGTATTTTTTTCTGAATATAAAACATATTTATTTTATCTTTCAATTACAATAGAAATTAATAATAGATCTATATGGACTCTTTATTTTATAAGATAATGATCACTCTATTTTGGTAGGGAAGAATTTCAGATAAAATTATTCCATAAGAAAAACAAATGATTCTTGATAGGTTGTGGGTGGATTTCAGGGAAAGGGGTGATAACAAATGTTATTTCCCTTGCGGTCGATGCAAGGGCTTCGTTCAGAGAAGGATTTTCATAAAAACAACTAAAAAACATTGTAGGAAATATGGACATGTCGAAGGGGGGAATGAATACCATACCTTGGTAAGCTCTATATATTCATTATATGTCTTTATATTGATCGTATTTGTAAAATTTTATATCATATATTTTTTATACACACTAATTTTGAGTGATTGTTTTGAATTATAAAGACAAGTCACCCTAGGTGTTCGACGTTGGAGAATGCTCCAAATACTAGTAGATATAAGGTTATGCAAGTTGAACATGGAGTGAATATTGAGATCAAGCTAATGAGCTTACGGAAGAAGATGATAATAATAACATAGTTGAAGATGATGGGACAAATATATTGATCCAAGACACATTCGCTTGAATGGATCATGACAACTTTCATGATGTACCTCTACTTGACAAGCAAAATTAACCACTTTATGAAGGCTCGAGAGCAAATATTCTCTTTGCTACATTTGTTGTTGGTGAACTTAAAGGTTTTAAATGGTTTTCAAACAATTGTATGACACAGATCCTAAGGTATGTTTTATCACATTGTTAAAAGTTGTACTTTTTTCCTCTATTTTGTGTTAATTAATGTCATGTAAAATAAGAATGCAATATTTAGTACAATTAATGTTCTTTACATTAACTAGTTATTTTTTATGTTGCATATTGTTAGGTGAATTTCTATTACCAGTGTCAAATATATTGCCTCTCATATATAGAGATTTATCTTCCATTAGAAAAGATATTGGAATGAAGTATCAAGATATTGATGCATGTCCTAATGATCATATTATATATTATGGACAATATGCATTGGAAACAAAATTACTGCAATCTCATATCAGTAGGTATCGAACTGATCAATTAACAAAAAAGGTGCCTCACAAGGTTCTTCCTCACATTCCCATAATTCCACTTTATGAAGGCTCAAGAGAAATCTTCTCTCTACTAGATTATTGTTGGTGAACTTAAAGGTTTTAAATGGTTTGCCAAACAATTGTATGACACAGATCCTAAGGTATGTTTGATCACATTGTTATAAGGTTATACTTGTTTCCTCTATTTTGTGTTAATTAATGTCATGTAAAATAAGAATGCAATATTTAGTACAATTAATGTTCTTTACATTAACTGGTTATTTTTTATGTTGTAGATTGTTAGATGAATTTTTGTTTCCAATGTCAAATATATTGCCTCTCACATACAGAGATTTATCTACCATTAGGAAATATATTGGAATGAAATATCAAGATATTGATGCATGTCCTAATGATCATATTATATATTATGGACAATATGAATTGGAAACAAAATGACCGCAATGTCATATCAGTAGGTATCGAACCAATCAATTAAAAAAAAGGTGCCTCGCAAGGTTCTTCATCACATTCCCATAATTCTATGTTTGCAGTGACTGTTCATGTGCAAAATCATAGCATAGTTTATGGATTACCATGCATGGAACATAAGTGGAGATGGTGTTCTTCGAATGCCTACAGATGGTTATGCATTTAGGAGCATCTAGGAAAAATGGCCAATTTTCAAAGAAGAACCTTGTAATGTTAGGATTTCATTAAGAGTTGATGGTGGCAAACCATTTGGTGAGCTCGGGTCTATTTACTCAATGTGGCCAATTTTTGTTATCAACAATAGCATTCATCCTTGGATGTCAATAAAGAGGGAGCACATAATTTTGGCAATGATTGTTCCAAGTATTTGTTTACAATAATTTTTTGAATGTAACATTTCATTCCTCTTGTTTGTTGCATAATATATTATATTTATTTATTTGCTTATATACACATATCATAGTAATTACATGTATTTAAAAAAATTAATTAAGTACCAAGTTAAATATATGAATGTATATATAGAGCCTCTTATTGATGAGCTACTTCAATTATGGGATGGCATCACTATGTATGATGTCTCTAGGCCAATAGGGAAAAAGGAATTTCAATTTCGTGGAATATTGGTATGGACGATTCATGATGCCCCAGGACTAACATATTAATAGTATAGATTTTTATGAAGATATTGTGCATGTTTTTTAAATGTCCCCCCCCCCCATATATATATATATATATATATAAGTGACATTAATCTATCTCTTGCATGTCTTCAAACAAACGGTAAATTTGCATGTCCAAATTGTGGTCCTAATATGAAATCTCATCGTTCAATAAGTTTAGGAAATGAGGTGTTTTATGAGTATAGGCACTTCCTCTCTAAGAACCATAGGTATCGAACCACTGGAAAAACATATTTTCAATGGGAAAGAGGAGACTAGATTAAAACCATGAAGAATGACACCCCTCAAATGGAAGGTGGAATATAATATCAATCGTCAAGGTACGCAAATTGTCTATGTATCATATATGCATTATTGTTTGTAATAATTGTTTTTATTGCATTCAGTTTACCATATTTGAAAATTATTGTAGTAATTTCTTTTATGCTTCATGGGGGTCGTCAAGGCATTAATGGGATTCCACGAGGACTGAAAAGTTATCCCATACAATTTAGTAGGTTTCCCTACTACGAGGACTAGTAGGACCTAGAAATAGTTCATTTGTTTGATACAATGCATATCGGGAAGAATGTAACATAAACGTTATGGCGAATCTTAGATGAAAGGCGTGACAAAGAAAATATTGCCAAAATTTGCAGTGACATTAAGGAAGCCAATCATGCATTGCAAAGTGTGATTCATTCAAATAGCGATGGAGACCGAAATAGCCTTCCATGGTACTGAAAGAACAACAAAAAATTGTTGTAAAAGAGGTCATTTAGAAAATTAAGTTTCCCACAAGATTTTCTTCAAACATAAATAATATCTTAGCAAAGAAAGGTGAATTTAGTGGGGTAAAAACTCGTGATTGGCATACCTTTATTAAGGAAATTATTTGGGTATATATATATATATATATATATATATATATATATATATATATATATTGGTATACATTATTTTTATATTTTTTGTATGTTTTGGAAACAAATAGTGATTCCATTTTATGGTTACTGTATGTCCTACCCGTGTCTCTTCCAGATAGCTTTGACAACAATGTCAAACAATTTATATATGATCTTGGCAAATACATGAGATACGTAGCGATTTATATGCAAAATGTTTATTCAATTTGTTGTCGATCTGAATGACATGTGTTTTACCTGTAATGTATATAACATTTTTGTTGAAACATGTGATTTTCTTGCATCATTTGCATATGGTTGTCATCAAAAGAAATCTATAAAGAATATATAAAGTATTGGAGGAGAGAAATTCCTCGACTAATGTGTGAAATGCAAAAGTATCTACCTACGGCATTTTTCAATGCACAAGAAAACTACCTCATACACCAAGTTGAGGAGATTTAAATGTGTGGACTTATTCACACAAGGTCAATTGGATGGTGGAGAGGCACTTGAAATAATCGAAGGATTTCGTTATACAAGGAGAACATCCTAAGGGTTCTATGGTGGAGATATATGTGGTATATCAATCCACGGTGTATAATGCTTAATATCTTCTTATATTAACATAAAATATGCAAGTGGATCGCATTTGGAATGTGAAATTCATCAAGAAATTTCAGGGGGGGCATCTATTGGGGAAAGGTAGAATGAGTAAAGTGAAAGGTAATTAGATGGTGGAGATTTATAATACATCTAACTTCGGGTTTTTATGTATGTCTTACTTATTATTGGTATATCATACTTTTTGTTTATATCGTAATTTTTACCATGGTATCTAATTATTGTTGAATTATTATTTTTTCATTCATTTGGTCAAGAGTGGGATGCTCTACATTTATACATTGCAAACAATCTTGATTGGAAGAAGGTATGGATTGAAATATGTACACAACATTATGGAATGTTATTAGGGGTGTCTATGTTGGTTAAAAGAGCTCATCTTGATCAAGATACCAATCTTACGCAAAGGGAAATTGTTTTAGCATATGGTTTGAAAGATAAACATATCCGAATATTAAGTTTTGTTTTATCGTATTAATGTGTTTGCTGTGTTTCTTTTCTTCATGGGATAATTTCCAATTTATATTAATATGTTTATTAATTTACAGTGCATTTTTTATGTGTTTGTAATATTGCATTCAAACACCACAGGGCTATGTGGTGCAATGGTCATAAATTTCACATTAAAAAGTTGGATGAAAAGAGGAAAACTTTTGATTATGGGATAACTACAGCCTTACAGGTCATTAATGTTGCCTCTATGAGTGACAGACATCCACAAGTATCTGAAAATATATACTATGGGTATTTGGATGATATACTTGAGTGCGACTTTGGATACTTCAAATTAGTTCTATTCGACATCAAATGGAACAGGCCTACGAATGAATGAATGTGATCCTAAGAGAATTGTTATTGAACATGATAATGTATTTACCATGGTTAATACAAGGATGCTTGAACTAGGAACAGAGCCCTATGTTCTTCCAAGCTAATGTGAATAGGTCTTTTACTCAGTGGTTCAAAGTAAAGCATGTTGGTCATATGTTGTTAGATATGATCCAAGAGGAAGGCATGTAGAGTATCATGTACAAGAAGAATTTGATATTGAAGAAGAATATGATGCAGAGGTTGAGTAGGATGTAGTCGATGTGTGAGACGAAGAACTTGAAGAAGTTGAACCAAATGTAGGAGACAATGTTCTCAATGATGATGACGATGATGATATAATCGAAATGACAGTGATGACGATGTTGATATGGTTAATCCTTTGAAAATTGATTATGAACTAGATGATACACTATATGTTCAGTTGGATGAATATGATGATTAATGATATGGATAAGTTCAAATATACGAGGTATGTAGTAATTATATTTTTTTCTATGATTAATTATCTTTAAATAATTTACTTATATGGGTAAATTACATGTTTTCAAGTTTATCCAATTTTCTATGTTGTATGTTAAATGTTGTTTATTATGTCAAATTGGGTTTTGGGGAATTGAGAGTGATGTGAGGGGGAGGCATAAAAGGTTCCACCTTCACATGGTTGTCCCTATTCAGTAGAAAATAAATTATTCTTAAAATAAAGAAGAGCTCATTCAGGTTTATACCATCATCATCACTATAATCACCATCTTCATCTTCATTGTTATCATCATCATCATCACCACCACCACCACCATCATCACCATATTCATAATCATCAACATCATCATCATCATCATCACCACCATCATCACCATCTTCATCCTCATTCTCATCATCATCACCATCATCATAATATCCATTTCATCAGCATCATTCGCATCATCATCATCACCATCATCACTGTTATCATCTTCGTCGTTGTCGTCATCATTGTTATAGCCAAAATTGACACTTCTTCGTCTGTGACGACACTTACATCTTTTGGTCGCATGCCGTCACTCCATGAGATTACTGTGAGTCACACAAAAGGAAATTTGTGGATGGAAGAGCCATATTTGGGACTTTATATGGATGGAATTACCTAATTCATGGCCCATTTGATAGGTAATAACCTTGGGAACAATTTTGGAGACCAAAACTTCTCCAGAAAACTCCCAGAAAAAGGTTGTTTTTTACCATTTTTCCACAAAAACGCAAGTTGCATATGGTAAAAGTCACGGGTTTCCAAAAAAATACACAGGCTGCATATGGTAAAAGTTGTGGGAGCCCGTTATTTGTCCATGTGCAAAGTCGCGGGTACCTAACAAACACTAAAAAAGTATGTAAAATCATGAAAAATGGTTGGTTTGGGTAGTTTTGGAACCTCCTCTTCAGTTGTAACTACTTCCTCCTTGACCATATCTTCTTCACTTGCTATATAAGAGATGGAGAGGGACCATGAAAAGGGGACCAAGCCCATTATAATGTTATTTTGGAGGAATTTGGATTCACATCCCCCTCACTTGTGCCCTAGTTTCTTGTAAACCCTAGCACATCTTATTAGAGGTTGGGATCCTTGGAGAAGAGGAGCATGAGACCTTGAATCTTGGTTTTTGCATTGGAGAAAAAGAGGATAAGCTTAGATCAACCTTCTGAATAAGGTACACATTCTCCTAAACCCTAATCTCTTTGCTTAATAATTGTACTTGCGGAACCTTGTATGTATGTCTTTTACCCCTATACGTTGGTAGTCTCTCTGTTGGAATATTTTATATTCCCTGGAAGGTAATAATGTTTTTGTATTATGTCGTAAGATATCCACAATATTATGTAAAAGAGTAATACATTATATCCCATATTCATTATGGTAAAGTATACTCTTGATATTCATTATTATATAAAGAGATGTTATTATGGAGAATTATATTATCCCACATGTAATATGTGAGAGTAATTCCTCCTCATCTCTTAGTATATAATAGAGTCTAGGGATAGTCACATCACTCATCATGATCTTTACTTATTCACAAGTATTGCTATATTGTCTTGGGGTTATTGGCATTGCTCTCTTGTAAGCTTGAGGGAGATATTTTGGATATAATAGAAGGCTACCTTCTCGTGGACGTATCCCAATTGGGTGAACCACGTATATCTGGTGTACTATTTTCTCTTGTTCTCTTTCTGTACTTATTGTTGATATATTATTTTTTTTCATAGATAGGTAAGCTAATTTAGTTAGATCCATACCTCTCACACTCTCCCCTGCTATAGGAACACTTTTCCTAACAATAGAACTGGCGACTCCGGTGGGGAGAAGCCTATCTTCTTTGGGGTATCCAAGGACATTTTTCTAGTATATTTGAAGGTCTGAGTTTAATTTCATGTTAGGACCAATCTTTAAGCTTTGTTAGACCCTTCCTAGCTCAGTTTTTAGTGGAATTTTGCAAATTTTTGGACTTTTCTGCATACTCGCGAGTTTGTAGTACTTACACTCACGGTTCTGAGATATATTCGAAGGTTTAATCCTTTTCTACCCATGGGTCCCTCGCACTTGTATCCTTACACAATCGCAGGTACCTCCTGAGCATGAGTTTTTCAATTTTGAAGCTCTTTGGGGGGTTCTTGATTGTAGTTGTTGGAGTCCCTGTTGATCCTAGGTCTGTGTAGGACCCTTTGGAACTGTTTTATTGTCTCTTGATTGATCTTATTTTTATGTTTTGGATCTTCTTTAATCATTTTGGGATTGTTTAGAAATATTTGGGGCTTGTTGACCCAAGTTGGGGGTTTGTGAACTAGTTTGGTGTTTTTTACCCTAATTTGAGTCTAATTGAATCCACTTGCTCCAATTTGACTCGATTTGGAACCTTTTGAGTCTATTTGACCCTATTTATATCTATTTGAGTGAAAATTTCTCTTTAGAATGGTTTCTTGTCCTTCCTTATTCTTTTGGCCTCTCTTTTGTAGTGAAAGCTCAAGTGTCTTTTCTGTTGTTTGGGACCTTGATTGCACTGTTTGTGTGCATGCCAAGCTTTACCAAACCATATTTCTTAGTAGGTCCTTTGCTTTGATTGGATCTAAAAGTACTTGGCGTATGCTTTTCCCAATTTTGGCACGCTTACATGATAATAAGCTGAGAGTGTATGGTTGCTTTCACTGTTTAATAAGGAGATCTGAAAGCTTTTGCATTTGCTTTAGTAATGTGTTACTTTGAGTTTCAGTTTTGTTCTCACCTTGAAAAAGAATAAAAATTAAGTTAGTGTTTGTAGAATACTTTGCAAGTGGCTTAAAGGATCTAGGAGTGCTTTGCATAAAAAAAAAACAAATTTTCTTTTGCATAGCTAGTTGTTTGAGTAGTTGCATGCTTAGGTTTTGAGTTTGATTTTGCACATTAGACTTTTAATTTTTACCTTTTGCATTTGAAAAGACCAAAAATTTCATTAGATAGAAAAATTCTGCATATGCATTTTAGATTATATATTTAGGACTTGCATTGAAAATAAATCGAGAGTGGGTGAGTACATATTTGTGGTGATCAAGTGCTTCATGTTTCAGTTAAAGGATATCTTTATTTAGTTGCACTTGTTTTTCTTCTTCTGGAAGTTTTTGAAGTACATTTTAAAAGCAAGCAATCAGTAACTTGGATAGGATCTTAGGTTTTCTTCTAGTTTAGAAACACACCTAATAGAATAAGTAGGATTGTGGAGGTAGGGAGTTGTGAGTTAACTCCTCCATGATCACTCAAACTTGTCAAAACATAGGTGTCTTTCTTTTAGGGAGAAAATCCATCTTTGTAGAAGGTGAACTGGGAAGCTCCACTCACACCGGAGTCAAGCATGAGGTCGTGCGAGATTGAGTAGAGGAGATACCCTTCTGATATTCAATTGAGCATCTACCAGGATCGGTGCGTGTACGGGGAATTATTAGTACCTTTTTGTTGCTTTTGAGTTTCGGGCTTTGTTACCCTACCCATGCGCATTGATTCGACCTGCGACTGTCCCCCCGGACCCTCTCTGCAAAGTTGGTAGCCTTAGTATCCAGACTCTAGGATTCATACACAGGTGATGATGGAAGGTTATTTCCATTGTACCTAGGACAGACGTGGGAGGAAATTCCTTACAGATATTTGGGAGGGCGGGTTGGTTATTCAAACACTTGCACCCGAAGACTCTGTATTGTGGACCCCGGGTAACTGTTCTTCATCCTTCGCTGGTTTGTTTTGGGCCCTAATCATCCCATACTTCCCTCCGGAAGGAATCTTTTTCCTGGTTTGGATTACCTAGGACCTTTCTAGTGGTGTGCTCTTTGTGCTACTTGTTCTTAGTTGGCCTTAGATATTTCTTGTTCGTTGATTCAGAAACTATGGCTAGCATTTCGATGAGCACCAATCAAGGGACCCCTGTTCAGGGTGCTCCTTGTGCTTTTCCTTTCACTGGGAACGTTGGTACTCCCTTAATGGCTACCTTGAATCTTCCGGGATTCACTATAGGGCTACCGGTTTGGTTTTTTTCCACTCCAAACGCCTTGCATGCTCCTGACGCTTCTCAAGTAAGCACCTCAAATCAAGAGCATCGGAACCCTATGCCTTCTTCACCAGTAACATATTCTCCACCTCCTTCTACCTCACGTGGTTGAGTAGTAATACTAGTAACCAGCAGTCTAAAAGGAATAGATGGAGGAAGAATAGGGAGAATATGCCAAAGAAAGGGGCAACCACCCAGCCTCTGGAGGTCATGCTGGGGGAATCCACCCAACCATTGGTGGTCATGTTGGGGAAACCCATTCAGTCACTGTAAATGATACTGAACCTATGCAACCATCCTCTGGAGGTCATGTTGGGGGAACTCATTCAGTCACTGCGAATCATACTTAAATTATGTCTTCAACCATTGTTGGTCATGTTGAGTACGCATCATTGATCACTGTTGGTCATATTAATGACAAGTCACTAGTTACTATGAGTTATACTGGAGACACTAAATCAGCCACTGCAGTTCATGCTAAGAAAGTTGACATTGTTGACAAACATAATAAACAGAAGCTCCAGTTCCCTTGTAATTTTTGTGAGGGAGACCACCTGACCTATTTGTGCCATGTACTTCCAGAAGTGCAAAAAGTGTGGTCCATAGTTAAAACATCTTCTGCTTTTGATCAAGAAGCCACTGCAAGTCATGCTGGGGGAAAGTTGTCAGCCAATGCTAGTCATGCTGAGAGTATTGATGTTGTAAAGGAGTCTAATCTTATAGGACGCAAGCCAAAGTTCCCTTGTAAACTTTGTAATGGAGATCACCTTACTCACCTGTGCCCTGCTATTCCAGAGGTGCGGAGAGTGTGGTCCATGTTTGAAGGATCCTCTACTCCTGAATTGTCTATAGATTCCCAATAGCCAGGTCAACCTTTGGTTGATAAAGTGATTGAACCAAAATATTTTTTGGTCAACCCCACTCTTCCTTTGGAGAGTGAAGTGCTCGAATCGATGCAATCTTCGACCAATCCCATCAGTCCTTTGGAGACTGATGCACCTGTCCCTAAAGTCTTCTGCATTACCAGTTTGGATGTTTCTGAAAAAAAGGGGCACTTCATCTGTGCTGAGTGAACCCCTACCAAGATCTAGGATCATTTCCTTTGATTGGAATAATCTAGTTGGGCTTCGCCTTCCTTCTTCTACACCTTTCTAGATAAGGGTTTATATCAAGAACCATGCAGTTCACCAATGTATTGTAGATGAAGGAGCCTCTATTAGTATCTTATCCCCTTATGCTTGGATAGATTTAGGTTTCCCTAACCTTGTTCCAACTGTTAATTGGTCGTTGAACTTCAATAGAAGACCTTAGGTACCTGTTACTTGGGTGGAAAAATAGTCTTAGTTGATTTTATGGTTTTAAAGGACCCTAGGGACTTTGATATGATCCTCGGGCATGATTAGGTATATGATATGCATGCTATGGTGTCTACTCTCTTTCGTATGATGCATTCTCCTCACAACGAAAGCATTGTCACTATTGATCAGCTTGCATTTGTTGATCCCTCTTATTATCCAACTGTAGATCAAGTATATCCCTCATCAGTAGGAACTACCATGTCACAAGACAATTATGTGGAATATTGTTCCTTGAGTCCAATTGCTACTGAGAAGAATCCTTTGAATTCATGCTTACCTTCTCGGGACTGGGTCCCGGTAGTTGACCAGGTGATACCTCCATCTGAATGTTTAGATATGTTTTCTATCTGGGATGATATACTTCCTTCTGATGAAGTTTTCCTAGATTCTATAATGCAGTCTACCATTCCTTTGGATATTGATCTAGTTGCAGTTATGTCCAGCCCTGATTTGACCTTGGAGTCTGATCTTTCCACTGTTGAGTTGTTAAACTCTCCCATAGACTTGCAAATCGGTGTTCCTGCTGAGTTTGATTCTGCTTCTAGAATTTTCAACTCCCGTGATGATGAATTTGTTCCTGCATATTCCTTCATGTCCTTCGACTATGATATTCATCCTGAAGTTGATCTTGTTGATCTTAAGTACTCAGGCTTGGGTACTATAGAGTCTTCATTCATTAACTCTACCTACAATATGCTTGTTGTTGATGATAGCGAAGTTGAAAGTTTTTCTACCACAATGACTTGCATCGAATCTTTCTTTACATATGTTTTAGATATGATGTTGGTACTAATGTTTCTTGGAGACAGGATTCTTAGCTGGAATTACACTTGCTTAGTGGTCCTTTTTGACGCTTTGTTCGATCATGTCAAGTATATTCGGAACCTTGCATATAGGTTTAGGCCTCCCCGCTGTTACGATGCATTTGAACCTTTTTCCATCTGAATTCGCCATAGGGTCGAACTTGTTGGATATTGGTGTGTTAGCCATATCTCTATGCATTGTGCACCAATCCGATAGCAGATCCTACCTAACATGGGTCACCCTAGTCAGCAACTTTATGCCATTTTGGTGCCCATGTTGAGTTTTTATCATAGGATCAGGAGCCTTTCTATATTTACCACAACTTTGAGAAGAATCCTCATGACTTTCTTCCTCATGTATTTCTGGCCATTCCTTAAAAGGCTCCCATTTTTGTGTTTAAATCGCATGTGCATTCATTTTGATCCCGCTTGCACTAATTAGCTTGATGTCGGATTCCACGCTTTTACCTCGTTGTATAAGCCTCCATCTCTGATCTCATTTCCATTAAGCCATGTATCACTTTGCCTTTGTGATTTCACATCCTTTACCCGGAGGAGACACACCCCGGGTGTCCTTATCTTGCTCATGTTCCTTGCATTATGCATAGCTTTGTTCCATGCACTTGGAACTACTCTCGCATGCCCCTGACACTCGTCTCCTCCCATCACGAGCATTCTTCCACCTTTTCTTCGATCTTGTTAAAAAAATTAAGGAGGCTACGAGCATTCTTTCATCTCTCCTTTGAGCTCGTTAAAAATAGTAAGGAGGTCACGAGTTTACTTTTTCGGGCTCGTTAAAATTTTAATGAAAATATTTTTATGGAGTCTTTTTTATGCTTTTGTTAGACTCTTGAAAATTAACAATATTGCTGAGCATACTTGTCTTGTTCAAACTCGTTAAAGGACTTGAACAGATATCCACTTAGGTATATGTTTACCCCCTTTTTGTACCTTTGTGGATTGCTTTAGAAAAAGGTATACTCTAGTCATACTTGACTAGAAGAGTCCTCTCTTGTACACTTTTACACTTTTTTGGGCGAGGATGCTAACTTTACGAAAAAGTATAGTTTGGAGTCTTCTTTAGGATTTTCAGACTCTCGAAATATGAAAACACCAACGAGAATCTACCAACTCGAGCTCAATGTGAAATCCACGAGAAGGTGTATAGAGTCCTTGTTTAAGTTTTCCAAACTCTTTAAATATGAAAACGCTGGCGAGCACGAACCGATCCGGGCTCGATATTAAAATCCACGGATCAATACATTATTGAGTAATATTCTATCTTACCTTTAAACTCGTAAAAATAAGGATAAAGTCTTGATTTTCCCTTCCATGGACTCATAAAAATTACACATGGATGGATCCTTATCGTGCATGCTTTATTTCTTTTTCAATCTCGTTAAAAAATGAAAAAGGTACCTAAAAAGAGAAAAGGGAAGGGAAGAGTGTTAAATATCTTTCAATATAATGGCATCAAGTCAACTATGTCCTTGGACAAAGCACTTGTTTTGAGTCTATCAAACAAGTTGGGTTCTAGTTTTGGCCTTAGGATAAGCCTGCTTCTAGAGTTGTGTACTCCTTCGATTGGTTACTCTTTCAATCATATGGAGAATCTGTCAATGTATCCTACATTGCATATATATATCATGGTCCATTTGTGTTCAAAGTTGCCTAAGCCACTCTTGTGTCATGCTCATTGTTCAAGGATGCAACCTGTGTCGGCCATTCTGCAGCTGCCTTGACCTCATGTGTCGACCATTCTGCAGCTGCCTTTACCTCATGTGTCGGCCATTCCTTGGGGTCAGTATGTTTCATCATGTATTGAGTCCTACTCCAGATCAGATCAACCTTTGATTGTTCCTCGTGTTGGATGATGGAGGATGCCTTAAGGCCTCCCTTCCAACCGACTTCTTCCCATCGACTTCAATTCATCTTTCTCTAGGAATGAAGTTTAGATGTTTTGGTAGTACCCTGGGGATTGCATTCATCAGTGGCAATTTCCCTCGTCATTTAGTAATGGGAATACATTAATGTCCCTTACTCAATGGATTATTTAGGTGTTCGACTTCAAGAACATCTATTCACACTTGTTAGAATGTACTAGGTACCTTGGGGCCCATTTTAATTATCGGTGGGATTCCCTCGCGTTTGTTAACGGTTCACATCAATGACCAGTAATCAAACGGTGTCCTCCATGTTCGACACTAACTCATTTACTTGCATGGTTAGGATTTGTACCTTGAGACTGTTTGGATTGAAGACCTTGGGCTTATAATAGCATCATCATAATTTGTTATTTCCTAAGATGCTCAAGACTGAGCCACACCCATTTTCGGCTCTTGATGAGACATAGATCCAGTTTGTTCTCTATGGCTATGATCTCCAGTTTTGACATAGATCCACCTTTGTATTTCTGTGGCTATGTTCATATTTATACTGTCCTCATGGATCCACGCTTGTATTCTAGTGGCCATGATATATGCATCAGTTATACATATGTATTGGATCATCTTTGTATCCTCCTGGAGGTCATGTTCCACTATTTGAACATGGACATTTATCACAGGGATGAGATTGACTGACATTTTCCTTTCTTTCAAGTACTTCATTCGAGCCTACGATTCTTGGTTTCTCCGGGTTCTCCGACTCCAGGACTAAACCCTTTATTATTTATAATGTATTGCATCCATCATCTTCCCCTCTGAGCTCATACATTAGGGGGCATCTGTTATAGCCAAAATTGGCACTTCTCCGTCTATGACGACACTTACATCTTTTGGTCGCATGACGACACTTCATGAGATTACTGTGAGTCACACAAAAGGAAATTTTTGGATGGAAGATCCATATTTGGAACTTTAGATTGATGGAATTGCCTAATTCATGGCCCATTTGATAGTTAATAACCTTAGGAACAATTTTGGAGACCAAACGTCTCCAGAAAACTCCCAGAAAAGGTTGTTTTTTACCATTTTTCCACAAAAACGTAGGTTTCATATGGTAAAAGTCATGGATTTCCCCAAAAATACACAGGTTTCATATGGTAAAATTCGCGGGCACCCGCTAGTTGTCCATGTGCAAAGTCGCGGGTACCTCAGAAACACTAAAAAAGTATGTAAAATCGTGAAAAATGGTTGGTTTCGGTAGTTTTGGAACCTCCTCTTCGGTTGTAACTGCTTCCTCCTCGACCCTATCTTCTTCACTTGCAATATAAGAGAGGGAGAGGGACCATGAAAATGGGACCAAGCCCATTATAATGTTATGCTGGAGGAATTTGGATTCGCATCCCCCTCACTTGTGCCCTAGTTTCTTGTAAACCCTAGCACATCTTATTAGAGCTTGGGATCCTTGGAGAAGAGGAGCAGGAGACCTTGAATCTTGGTTTCATGAAGTGCCATGCTTGAAGGAAGGTATAATTTTATGTACTTGCCTCATTCATTAATAAATATCAAACATTCTTACTTTCCCAAATATGATTTGTTCATGTATGTTTTAGATATGATTACAATTTGATGTTTTCTTCTTTTATAAATATCAATCTTGTATTTGTAGTCA